>CM054063.1:246713724-247313724 GCA_028641055.1 Alopecurus myosuroides
GAGCAAATGCATTGAATCAATCCAACACACACATATGCAACTTGGTTTGAAAAGAACGGATGGAGATTTGAGAGCAACTGGAAGGTAGGAACATGTTCCGGAAAATCCAGAGACCATGGGGAGTGCACAGGTGATACTCTTTTGTAAAACCCATGCTAGAAGATCGATATAGCTGAACTAAGAACGAAGATGTGGATTTCATGATGACCACTCTTGTTGTGATCCTTTCTGATTCCAGAAGCAAACCTATGGCTATTGGAGTTGAAATTGCCTAGCCATCCTGAGGTAGCACAGATTCCTCGGGATTCAACGAAACAGAACTTGGGTTAAAGGTCAGCATCCTGTACTGATGGCATGAGCATCACCTGGTTATGAAACCACATGATTCAACTCACCGCAATTCAGCACATTCCGGGACCTTCGATTCAAGTCCAAGATTGAAAACCAAAACAAAGGAGTAACTACTCTCTTAGTGTCTTAAAGGACACTATGAATCGCAATCACAGAATGTATTTCAAAAGACACACATAACTCCGGAAGAACTTGAGCAGAGGATAACGGATACATTCGAGATGGAAAGCAGATCTCGAGGTTCAGGATTTAGAACTTTGGAACATTTAAGAATGTGGAATCCACACAGCTCTGAGAGATTAGAATGGAAAGGAAATCTCCCGGTTTAAGAGATAACGGCACACGGAACACACACGACTCTAGAACTTAACACTAGGTCAACTTGGGTAAAAGACGTCCTTGCCAAAGAAGGCACCTAGGTTTTAAATGACTAGAAGAGATAGCAAAACCTTTTCAAATCAAAACAGGTAAGAAGACCCAGAGTTAGAGCGATACCAGATAAGGAGTAAAAAGAATCCTAAGAAGGTTTTTCACAACTCATTTGAGGTTTCAAAGTAGTTTTCACAATCACTAGACTCGACATCGACCAAGCAATAAGGTTTTCCTACAGGCAGTCCTGCTCTGATACCAAGACTTGTCAGACCCCGGACCCAGAGATATACATACTGTTATGTGCTCCTAGCCATGGACTCACAAGGGCTTCAGGGTTACCAGCCCCGGCCGCAACAAACAACGGCAGGCAGACCGGATTCATCGGCACGTAGTCCGGATCCCCGGTCTACTACTCCTTGTATCCATGCTAGTCATAACCAATTATGCATACCCAAGCGTCCACGAGTCGGATGAAACTGAAGGAACGGGACCAAAGTTATACAGAGCTGCTATGTGTCCAGAAAGTGCAACAACAATCGAGGGTTACTGGGGTTACCTCGCCCCAGGCCGATCAAATCGACAGGCGGCTCGGACATGGATCATCGGCTCCACAACCCCTCGACTGCGACAACTATGCAGGCATAGCCAAAACTGTATAACAATGAGCTCGAAACCAACAACCGATCAAAGCAGTACTCTAAACATGAAGCTTTATTAAACAGATGTTACCAGAGTATAGCGTACAAGCAGAGGTCACATGACCCAACATTACATCAGACAACGGAAGGCAAACTATGTTGCTAATCAACAAGAACCAAAAAGGCCTAAGAGGCCGCAACATAAGGCGACGTCCCAGCCCATAGATTCTAGGCTGCTACCTGGGAACCCCAAACTACTCGTCGATGTCCACGTTGAATCACCACCGATGTGAGATCTTCTCCTGAACCAAAATTAAGCAAACCTGAGTACGGGAGGTACTCAACAAGACTTAGTTAACCTATTATATATCTGCTATCTTCAGAAAGGTTTTATGAAGGTTATTTTGCGTAAAGCCATATTTGTTTTGCAAGTTGAGGTAGGAACAGCACGCCTCACAGAGTATTTTGAAAACAGATGAGAAAACTACTCAACTACTGATATCATCATCTTTTTAGTCCACCGAAACATTTCAGCACCTCGTGCTTCAAAGATCACCTCCTCCAGTTGTTCCACACTATCTCATGCTACAAGGTAACCCCTCTCGGCATCTCCGAGGAGGCATCCTTCAATCGTTATCAGCAAGTTTTAGTCATTCCGTTCAAGTTATCTATGATCACAGAATCTGTCACCAAGTCGTCTTTAACCGCAGACACGGCTTTTCGAAAAGATTTAACCCTGCAGGGGTGTACAACTTTACCCACACGTACCAACCGACTCTTAGTGCCACCGGGTTGGCACTAGTCCGGGAAGTGCCGGCAGAGGGTGGTCGATTCCCGGCCTTTACCTTGTCGAACCATATCCATGAGTCAACCCAAACAGGGCCACCCCGTCAACAGGGAGTTGGCCACCTCCTGACGGCACCTGTTCTGTGAGTCGGGAACAAGATCCGTGTACGTCCATCACTTGTCCCGGTCACGACCTAGTTTTCTCCAAAACATTTTCCGACTCACACGCAGATGGAAAGCTCAAACTACGTGGCTCATGGATAAGGTTAAACAAATTAGTCAGCCGGGCGGGGTTCATCGGCCCACGTGTGGCTGTACGCTCAGTCTTTGCTCGAAGGCGAGAACTCGCTCCTAGGGGCATGAACATGACAAAACGCCACAACCCATTGTGGCCTCACATCCATGCCGTGATTAGTCAAATTATCAAAGGTAACTCAAATCATAAACACCTGACATGGTAGATTCACGCATTGACCAGAATCATCAACTAGGCATGGCTAAGCAAGACTCACAAGGTTTAGCGGAGCGCTCACAAACAAACCTATAGCTGCTAGGTGAAGTGGATCAGGATATCTAGGTTATGCAGTATATAGGAGAACTCTATCTACTGACATCAAATAGTTTGGAACCGAATGCAAAGTACGAGATTCAAATCACTTTGAAATCATATATGAGCAGATAAGAGGTTATGCTTGCCTTGGTTATAAGAAAACCAGATAAAGATCTTCTGGAATAAGTGCTTGACTTGTCGGTTAGGATCAAGTATTCGTCATTGGATTGCTGGCCTTCTCTTCGGAGTCACGTTCTACCGAGGGAGAAATAACACCGAAAGAGAAATAACAATCAACACATGGCATCGATGCAATGCGCAATATGTATGCATGAGCAAGTTAATGCACTGAAATAAAGTCATAAACATGTTCGATGGGTTGCTAGGGTTCGTATGACAGTTATGCAATTTTACTGGAATTTATCCGAAATAGGCCCCGGAGGGGCAATTCGGACGATTATGAAGGTGAGTGCAAGTTTAAGTGCTCAAAAGAGTTTGAAAACATCATAACTAGATTGCACTTGTCATTTTGAGCATTTTGGTATATAACTTTTATTTTTCTAATTTTATTGAATAAAAACTTATTTTTCTATTTTAAATTGAATAAACAACATTAAATAAATACTTATTTTTGAACTTTTTCAAACATGTGTGAAAATGATATAGTTGGGTAGAGAATAATTTTCTGAACATTTTGATACCTCACTTTCATTTTTCTGAATAATATTTTGGGAAATATTAATTTTACAAGTTTCTATTATTTTCTGTAATTAATAAACATTTCCTGGAATTAAGGAAAACATGAATATGACGTCGTGCTGGCGTCACTATGACGTCAGCAATGGCCAAACTGCCACTGCCGGCGAGCAATCGATGGATTGGGCGTGCGATTCGCGAATTGGGATTCACCACTGGGTAGAGGAGGCAACGTGGAGCACTAGGAGGGCGGCGGCGCTCGGGAAACGTCACCGGAATGCTGCCGGCGATGAACTGCGGCGGCGGCCGGACATGGCTAAGGGTGTCGTGGGATAATCACGGCAAATGTTACCAGGGGTAACTGATCTTGGGGCAAGTCGACACAGGCGTTCGGGAGAGGGTTTAGCTCAAGAGAAGACATGGAACAACTTGATCTGACAGCCGGCAATCGAAGTCGCCGGATCTCTGTTCTCGATACAATAACTCGATTTAGGGTTTACACTGGATACTCGATATCACACGATATTGCTAGGGTTCTTAGATCTCTCTGCAAAGCTATACCTGAGGGTCGGTTTATAAAGCACCCGTACCCCCTAACTTATTCGGCAAGGCATATTCCGGATCCTACATGAACACGGCGCACTAACCATAACTTTCCTTTACAATAGCCCATAACCCGGGCCGTTAAGCCCACAAGTTTGGGCCTCCACAAGCTTCTTTATTCTTAGCCGAATCCTGCACGCCATCCTTCGGGCCGGGTTATTTCCTCAGAGCTTGTCATACCGGGTTAGCATCCCCCTGTCAGTAGTCCCCAGAATAGCCTGGGCTTCATGGATCTCCTTGAAGCGCTTGCTATTCCCTGCAAAGATATCGATCGTACGGGCGTATGAAGACCGGGTTAAGATGTTTTGATATTCGGCTAGGCCTCACTCCATGGTGGCCATGTGATAACCCGGATTTGGCCTCCAGACATTTAGGTTCAAATTCCCAGGTCCAGACTACAACAAAAAATGCCAAGATCTCATGCTCGATAATCAGTCCCGTCATTACGGGGCAAATCCTTTCCTTCTTCTGTCCCAATGCCTCGCCCAATACTCGACGCATATCTCGCAAGATATTCGCTGATAACCTTTACCCCGCGGTTTCCGGCTACTGGCCGTTAGGATAGGCTCACCCTTGCCTTATAAATAGTACTTAATGGGCAACCCTAAGCCTCTCACCACGCCACAACTTCCCCTCTTCTTCCTTGCTCCCGACACCCTCGCAACACCACCGTGAGGAGCTCGCACCTGTTACCAACGCAAGATCACCAGCGGCCGCGCCCGCCCTTGAGTCGCCTTACGCCACCGTCAAGTGTCACCGTTGCTCCTCCGTTTCTCTCATTCGAGCCACGCCGCCCGTCGCCATCGTATTAGACTCCAATCTCCCCGGTAAGCTCCTCGCAACCAGTCAATTAATCCTCACAACTTTCAATTTATCCAAGATCGGATCTAGGTCAACCCGCAAGTCATTTGTCCGATTGCACCAAATTAGATCGACTCGAGGCTTGCCAACTCCTTTAATCATCTGCCCTATAGTCACAAATGATCCTCCAACCCTCATTGATTACCAATTTTACTTAAAAATCATCCGCAAGCATTTCCATCTAGATCCGTTCCTCCTCGATTTTCCGCTTATTGCATTAACACCCGGAAAAACCCTCCTTTTCCAGCCATTTCATTTGCGATATAAATATGGGCAACCATCCGTCATCCCCGAATACCTTTCCCTATGTAAGTGACCAACAATTTCACAAGTGTGCTCAATACCCGGACAGTTCTCGGCTTCGCACCTTCTTGATACCTTTATACTCGGATGTCTCAGTATTCCCGGGTCTTATTTCACACGCCTCTTCTCTTTGTGTTTTGCAGGCTGGCCCCATGGCTCCCAAGCGACAATGAAAACAACCGGCTCCGACGAGGGCCACCCAAACCATATCTGCCAACTGGGGGCGTTCCACAACCACCAAAGCCAAATTGGACGAGCTAGCCGAATTAGGAACCCTCCCTTCTCAAAAAGACATCCACTGGAGGGTCCCGGGTAATGAGACTCGTCCCACCCCCGAAGAAAACGAGGTAATCTGCTTCGTTGACCACGTGACCCGGGGATTTCGTCCTCCGGGTCATCCTTTCTTTAGGGAGGTCTTAGATCATTATGGACTCCGGGTGTTCGACATAGGGCCTAACTCCATGTTAAACATTACCCACTTCATTGTTCTATCTGAGTCGTACTTGTGCATGCCACCGAGTCTGACTCTTTTCATTGAGTTATTCCAGTGCAAGCCGTGCCGCGAGAGCGGCGACGGAGCGCTTCTCACTTGCGGTGGGGTATCCATCCAACGCCGTAAGAATTCTTTGATGCCAACCCTCAACCTGCACTCCCACGTTAAACATTGGCAGCTATCCTTCTTTTACTGCCACGATACCTCCCCCGACAGCGAAAAAGAAGCTGCCGGGTTACTCAGAGGCCCCCCTCAAGCTCTCCGAGTCTTTCAATGCCTTCGCATCAGACTCAGACAGGGAGGCAATCCTTCCTTCGCTAGCCAAGATAGCCATTCTCTCAGCCCAGGGCCTCCTAGGGCTCAATTTAATAAAAACTTGGGTCAATTTCCGAATCCAACCTAATTCCGTTCGCGCCAAATTGATGTGCGAGTATTCGGGGCACACCACAGACGCGCTCCGCTACTCCACCAAGAGCTTTGCGACCGGTGATACTATAAAGACTATCAAGGGCTTCTTGGCGGAGAAACTGGAGGCGATAAAGGGCATCGCCGGGTTACCTCCGTTTACCCGGGAAAATCCAGCTCCAGCGGTAATACCCGGCGCTCATAGCTTGTTTCCACATTTCAACTCGATACTGCTTCTAAGCCTTTAATCTTATCTTTTTACCTCAGGCTGATGACCCTTTCTGGAGAGTTGAACCACTCCCCCCCTCCAGAGACCCGGAAGAGGAGGACGAGGCGACTGACGATAGTGAAGGTGTTCACTCAGGATCTGCATATTTTTACTTGCATTACTTTCCTCTCGTCTGTCTTTTTTCCAATGAATGCACCCCCGGTTCGCAGGGCTAGAGGACGAGGGTGGAAACAATGAAGACGACCCGGAGAGAACCGAGTCTGACCCAGAGGCAACAGTCGGGGCCAAGAGGAAAGGCAGGGGGACAGTGTCCAAGGTTCCTTTTTCCTCATTATCCTCTGAACCTTACTCCTTTGACGTCATGCGACGACTTAACCATCAATTATCAAATTCATCATGCTTGAAGGATTCCTTCCCAGCCAAGCGCAGGGTAACTCGGAGCTCCCCAGGTGAAGATCCACTTAACCCGGGCATCTCCGCCCCCTCGGTCCCTCGTGGCAGTGCTCCTCCATCTCGTTCTTCCAACTCTCCTCAGCGCCACCCTTCTCCTAACCACCCACGTGCCGGGCAATTCCGGGTTCCACTAGTGGTTCCTGCGAATACCTCGTCTGCTTCCAGTGGCGAGCTCCCACCGGATTACACCGTAAATGTCGGGTAAGTTTTTGCCTTACTATTTCTTTTTGCATCTAGCGAACTTTCATCCGAGCCGCCGTCATCATTAATAACTGCCTTTTTTCATCTTTCTTTCAGCGCTCAGGTCACCGTCAGTGACCCGGAAAACACAGAAACGGATAACCTCCAGGTGGAGAAGCCGACTGACGACGCAGACGCCGCAACTGGTGGTGATGCGACCACTAACCGGGAACAAGGCCCTCTGAACAATCCACTTTCCCAAACCGTCGGATCTCCTTCCTTATCGGAACCAGTAGACGAAGAGATAGAAATTCTAGATACAAGGATGAGCCCTCCCAACCCGGACACTCAGACTGTCCGGGTCTCCACTCCAAATGCAAGGAGAACCCCCCTACCAGATGATCAAGCTGCCGGCTCTTCCGGGACTCGCTCCGAGGAGTTAACTTTTGCCCAGATGCTAGAAACCCTGCGCGCCTTAAGGGCTAACGAGGAAAACATCTTGGGGTCTTTAATAACCAAACACGAGGTAAGTTCGATTAATGTTGCTTGTACCTTTGTCCAGTCCCCAAGTTCCGAGGGAGTTCATTCATGACTTGCTCGGTACTTTTATTATACCAATGACTGATAACTGTGCTCTTCTACCTGACTAATGCTTTTTTAACATCCATGCAGTCTTTCGTGACTCAATACGAGGAGAAACTTGCGGACGCTGCCAAGCTCGTTGAAAAGGAGATATCTTTACGTGAAGCAGCCGAGGCTGAAGCCAGGAGGAATAGGCAATTAATGAAGAAGTACCGAAGAAGGGCTCACCAAGCCGAAGATGACCTGACAAGCCTTTCCGTCGAAATATCTGACACCTATCGTTCTTTGCTTGGTATGCTTCCTTCTTCGGTTTTATCCTTTTGACAAACAGCAAAAGTTTTCCGACTTATATCTTCATTTTACTTCAGGCCCGGACGAAGCCATGCCGGATGAAGATGACATTGCCAAGCTGAAAACCATAAAGAGTGCTATCCGGCAGCTATGTGCCGGGACCAGATGGATCCTTGACGAGTTACGGTGTCCGGGTAGAGGACATGTTGACCTGAAGAGGCTGTTGGACGCCCTATCCACTATTCCCGAGTGGATTCGGCACTGGAAGCGCTCATCTTGCCGGGTTGGAGTGACCCGGGGGCTTGCACTTGCGAAAGCTTATCTCCCCAAGCTCGAGTTAGCGAAGCTTATGGGCGGCTTCCCAGAGTTCAAGCTTGACGGATCCAAGTTTTCAGTAAAGGATTTCCAGGCCGTCCAGAAGGAGGTCCGTTACCCGGCCAGCGTAATTGCTGATGAACTGGATGTTAACATACTTGTTCCAGCATATGATTCTGCCGATAAAGTAATTAAGTCGGATCTTCCTGAGCCGTATGACATGCTGGCTCGGTGGAAGGAGGAACCTGCTGCGATAAGGGCGGAGGCTGCCAAGAAACAAGCTGAAGCCGGCTCTGCTCCTGCTGCCTCAACATCAGTCGTTCCGCCCCCTGCAGGGGCTGGCGCCACCGATCCGGGTGTTGCTGCTACCACCAATGATGGCAAGGGTAAGGCCAAGATGGGCGCCGAGTGATATATGGTTTCCAATGCCTCTTCTTAAGCGTCAGTCGGTCGACATACTTTTTGAAACAGTCATTTTTTAGGCGGTGCGCCTGTGCACCTTTGATATTTTTTCACCAGTATTTTGTAATGCACACTAAGGCCTTGATATACTCGATGCCTGTTCCGACCTTTTTAAGTTTAAGCTCATCTGTTCTCGATATCTGGTTTTATTTATTGCTCCTTTTGTGAAAACTCAATTTCCGGGTCTCATGGGTATTGACAAGCGGATTTTGCTTCGAAGTCCCCAAGTCCCCAAGACTCGGATATTTGGATTTTTGCAACTATACAAGTAAGCCAGTTCTTTTCATGATTTCAAGCTACCGGGCCCGGATTGCCGAGCCTAGGACACTTGATCTTGAAAAGGGAACAAAATGCTTATTGTTATTTTCACAAAGATCCATGAGTTGTTTCACATCGGTTTTGAAGTTATGCTTAATAGTCATTGAGTTTCCAGCTATTCAGCCTTGTACTCTGCATAACTTGTGGTTTAGATGACCCTTTTGACTGTCTTGTACTGTAAGCCGGCTTTCGCGTGGATACCATGTTGTTACATCAATACGAAGACGTAGCCAGCCAATTCCCGTCGGGTTTCATGACTAACTGCCATCGTAAGCGAACAAATCATGCCACTTTAATGCGAGTCACATCGAGCTTAAGTAAGAGTAGCCAAGAAATTTGGACTTCTTTGTCCGGTTATAAGATTGTAGCCGTACTCGTTTGCGAGTAATCGGCCCTTATAACTCATAGGCATCATGGCCGGGTCTTCGAGTTTGTAACTGTGCTATTTAAGCGACCAGCCCCCAAGACCTAGATATACGCATCGTACTGAGAATACATAACCTGATAACAACCATCTCTTTTCTTGATATCCATCTCTTTACTTGATATGAAAAACTGATAACAACCATCTCTTTTCTTGATAACCATCTCTTTACTTGATATGAAAAATGTAGGTCAGCAAGCCGCCTCATTAAAAACCCGTCCAGTCCCCAAAGGTGCCCTGGATAGGAAAAGAGTACGTCAGAAAACCTGCTGCCTATTACATCGTGCAATTCCACTTGCCAATATAGTCTTTACTAAGTATAATACGGACGCAGCTGAGCCACGTTCCATGGTCTATCTCTTTCTTGCATAGATGAAGTGGTGTGTGCGGTGTCATTGACTGTAGCCGACTCTTCCCTTGCATCTATCAAATAATATGATCCGTTATGTAGGCTCCGGCTTATGATAAATGGTCCTTCCCATGGTGGTGATAATTTGTGTTTTCCTTCGTTTGACTGTACCAGACGCAGAACCAAGTCTCCTTCCTGGAATACCCGGGTCTTCACACGCCGGCTATGATACCTCCGTAGATCTTGCTGATATATGGCTGATCTTTCCAGGGCTTGTTCTCTTTGCTCTTCTAACATATCTACGGCGTCCTGCCGGGTTTTTTCGTTCTCTACTTCGACGTAAGCTGATACTCTAGGCGAATCGTGAATAATATCACTTGGTAACACTGCTTCCGCACCATAGACCATGAAGAAGGGTGTCATCTGAGTGGATCTATTAGGTGTAGTGTTGATACCCCAAACCACAGAAGGAAGTTCCTCGACCCATGCACCAGCGGCCCTGACACAGGGAACTCGCAATCGTGGTTTTAATCCGCGAAGCAATTCTTGGTTTGCCCTCTCCACTTGTCCATTGGCCTGGGGATGAGCCACCGATGCCACATCGAGCCGGATTCCATTGTTGCCACAAAACTTCTCCATCTCACCAAGGGACATGTTGGTTCCATTGTCGGTAATTATGCTGTGGGGGTACCCAAACCGGTAGATAATCCTTTTCAGGAACTTGACTGCTGTAGCTGCTTCGCAATTAGTAACTGGCGTAACCTCAACCCACTTGGTAAACTTATCAATGGCCACCAAAAGATGTGTTTTCTTGCATGGTGACATATGGAAGGGGCCAACCATGTCCATACCCCAGACGGCAAACGGCCAAGTTAACGGGATAGTCCGCAACTCCATAGCCGGCACATGGGTTTGGCGAGCGTACCTTTGACATCCGTCACACCTTGCTACCAATCGCTCCGCATCCGTTAGGGCCGTGAGCCAGAAAAACCCGTGTCGATAAGCTTTAGCCACAAGAGACCTTGTGGACGCATGATGACCACAGTCGCCTTCATGGATTTCCTTGAGAATCTGTCTGCCTTCTTCCGGCGCTACGCAGCGCAAAAAGACTCCTGCTGCACTTCTTTTGTACAATTCCCCATTGATGATAGAGTACCCCTTTGCTCGCCTCAAAATTTGCCTTGCTAATACCTCCTGTTGTGGTAACTCGCCTCGTGATAGGTAGGCCAAAAACGGTTCTGTCCACTCGGGAATAGTACGTACAGTGGCTACGAGCCCTGAATCCGAGTCTTGATTTGCCAATTCCTCCTCTGACTCGATTTTAACTGATGGTCGCCATAATTCGTCCAGGAAAACGTTAGGTGGAACCGGCTCTCTGCGCGAGCCGAGTCTGGCGAGGGCGTCGGCTTCCTCGTTCTTTCTTCTGTCTATATGCTCCACCTCATACCCGGAAAAACATCCTGCTACCCTATCAACTTCCCTGCGGTATGCCGCCATAGTTGCGTCCTTTCTATCCCACGTTCCTGACACCTGCTGTACCACAAGGTCCGAATCTCCGAAGCACCGTATCCTCTTGATGTTCATCTCTTTGGCTACCTTTAAGCCATGCAATAGGGCCTCATACTCGGCCACGTTGTTGGAACAGTCGAAGTGAATTTGTAGCACGTAACTCAATTTGTCCCCTTTGGGTGATGTTAGCACCACCCCAGCTCCTGATCCCTCGTACTGCTTTGATCCGTCGAAGTGCATGATCCATGACTCGGAATTTGGAACCGTTGCAGTCATGCCTGTATGTGTCCAGTCGTTAACGAAATCAACTAAAGCTTGAGACTTGATTGCTGACCTGGGTTCGTAGTTGATATGATAATCCCCCATCTCTATCGCCCATTTGGCTATTCTTCCCGTCGCGTCCGAGTTTCTGATGATATCCGACATTGGTATTGAACTAACCACTGTTATCGGATGCTCTTGGAAATACGGCTTCAACTTCCGGCTAGCCATAAAGACCCCGAATACCAACTTTTGCCAATGCGGATAGCGCTGCTTTGCTTCTGATAATACCTCACTGACGTAATAAACCGGCCTCTGAACCGGGTAACCTTTCCCGTCCTCTTTGCGTTCCACGACAACCACTGTGCTAACGGCTCGGGGGCCAGCTGCCACGTATAGCAACATAGGCTCTTTAGGACCCGGCACCGCTAGTACTGGTGCTTCAGATAATTGCTTCTTTAGTGCTTCAAACGCTTCATCTGCCTCTTCGTCCCATACGAATTTATCCGATTTCCGCAAGAGCCGATACAAGGGTATTGCTTTTTCTCCGAGTCTAGATATGAATCGGCTCAAGGCTGCTACACAGCCCGTGAGCTTTTGAACATGCTTCAAGTTTTCCGGCTTTTTCAAACTCTGGATTGCCTTGATTTTATCTGGATTTGCCTCAATTCCTCTCTCGGAAACTATGAAGCCGAGTAATTTCCCAGCCGGAACTCCGAACACGCACTTCGTTGGATTAAGCTTCATCTGGTACCTCCTCAGGTTTTTGAATGTCTCCTTTAGATCATCGATAAATGTCTCCGCCTTCCTAGTCTTGATGACCACGTCATCCACATAAGCATGGACGTTACGTCCGATTTGGTCCTCAAAGCACTTTTGAATACACCGTTGGTAAGTTGCGCCAGCGTTCTTTAACCCAAACGTCATAGTTTTATAACAAAAGGCCCCAAACGGGGTTATGAATGATGTTTTCTCCCAATCCTCCCTTTTGAGCTTAATCTGATGATACCCGGAATATGCATCCAGGAAGCATAACAGATCGCTTCCAACTACTGCGTCTATAATCTGATCTATCCTTGGGAGCGCGAACGGATCCTTTGGGCAATGCTTGTTGAGACTAGTGAAGTCAATGCACATCCTCCACTCGTTGGTCTTTTTCATCACCAGAACCGGGTTAGCCAACCAATCCGGGTGAAATACTTCCATGATAAAGCCGGCTGCCAATAGCCGAGCGATCTCTTCGCCTATAGCTTTCCTTCTTTCTTCATTCATTTTCCTCAAACCTTGTTTCACGGGCCTGGACTTGGGATCCACATGCAAACTGTGCTCAGCCAATTCTGTAGGGATACCCGGCATGTCGCTAGGTGTCCAGGCAAACACATCTGCATTCGAGCGAATGAACTCCACGAGCGCTCCCTCCTGCTCTTTTCCCAGGTTAGACCCTATGGTAAACTGCTTAGTAGAATCCCCTTCGACAAAATCTATCTTCTTGGTGTCTTGCGCTGCCTTGAATTTTGCTCTCTCATCCTCAGTATTCGGCTTTTTCAAGGTTGTTCTATCGTCCGGATTTACTTGAGACCGGTAATATTCGAGCTCTTCCTTCCTGCATGCCTGCTCGGCCATAACTGAATCTCCTTCGTCGCACTCGGCCGCTATATCCCGGTTCCCATGTATAGTGATGGTCTGTTTAGGACCCAGGATTTTCAGCTGCAAATACACGTAGCACGGCCTAGCCATGAATTGGGCGTAAGCCGGCCTCCCCAACAGCGCGTGGTAAGGACTGCGCAACTTGACCACCTCGAACGTGAGCCACTCCACTCGATAATTATCCGTCGATTCCCCAAAAGCAACTTCCAAGGTGATCCTTCCCTCGGGGCTCGCCGAGTGACCCGGTACGATCCCGTGAAAGATTGTCGAACTTTTCTGCAGCTGGGACTCTTTGAGACTCATCCGTAAGAAGGTCTCCCAATAAAGGATGTTGATGCTACTTCCACCGTCCATCAGGACCTTCTTCAGCTCGTAACCATTAACCTGTGGAGCAACCACCAACGCCAAGACTCCTGGACGCTCCACTTTTTCCGGATGATCTCTTCTACTCCACGTTATCTCTTGTTCTGCCCATCTAAGATATCCCGGCGCGGCTGATGAAACCGAATTTGCCGCTTGCTTTGATGTCTCTTTGTTCCTGCTAGAAGTTCCTGTAGTATGCACATGATATTGTCCTTTTAAGTTAGCCGTTCGTACCGTGCCGACGAAGATGTTGATCCGGCCGATCGTCAATATAAATCCGGACTCGAGGTGATCCGATTCTGGCCCCCAGCCGGAATCGTCCACCAACTTTTCTTCTTCGCGGTCGATGTAGATTTCGCCAATGACAAGATTCTCCATGCCCTTCCGAGCTTCTCCCGTGATGTAAACACCTTTGGACGCAGGCCCCACGGTGGGCGCCAACTGTCGTGGGATAATCACGGCAAATGTTACCAGGGGTAACTGATCTTGGGGCAAGTCGACACAGGCGTTCGGGAGAGGGTTTAGCTCAAGAGAAGACATGGAACAACTTGATCTGACAGCCGGCAATCGAAGTCGCCGGATCTCTATTCTCGATACAATAACTCGATTTAGGGTTTACACTGGATACTCGATATCACACGATATTGCTAGGGTTCTTAGATCTCTCTGCAAAACTATACCTGAGGGTCGGTTTATAAAGCACCCGTACCCCCTAACTTATTCGGCAAGGCATATTCCGGATCCTACATGAACACGGCGCACTAACCATAACTTTCCTTTACAATAGCCCATAACCCGGGCCGTTAAGCCCACAAGTTTGGGCCTCCACAAGCTTCTTTATTCTTAGCCGAATCCTGCACGCCATCCTTCGGGCCGGGTTATTTCCTCAGAGCTTGGCATACCGGGTTAGCATCCCCCTGTCAAAGGGCGGCAACGAGCTGGGGTGCACAGGGGGCGAATTAAGGTGGTGGGGAGCCTCACCGGAACACGAGGAGTACGATGGCGTCGATGGGAAGGTGCGGGAGGGCCGGAATCGGCGCCGGCGTCGAGAAATCCGCGGCGGCCGGTCTCGGGGAGGATGATGAAATTCGGGCAACTCGTGGCACGGCGGCTTCTCTGTGTACTCGAGGTGGATGCTAGGGCGACGAAGACTCTCCTCGACAGCTCAACGGGGCACGGGGACTGCCGGAGAGACGACAAACGGCGACGGCCGAGGCGAGCTAGGGTTTGCTCGTCGGGGAAGTTACAGAGAGCGGAAGGGAGGAGAGGAAGGGAACTCGAGGGAGATGAGGGGATCGCCGGGTCCTTATCCCCCTCCCGGGGAGCGGCGGAGGGCGGGGATCCCCTGGCGGGATCGACGGCGGGAGCAGCTCCACCGAGCTGCTTACCGTCCAGAGGAAGAAGACAACGGGCATCTTACGAAAACCCCCTGCGTTTTTTGGAAATAGCAGCAAGGTCCTTCTCCTTTTAAAAACAAAACAAAAACCATCTATTTGAGGGCCTTTTTGCAAAGGAAAAATTTGGCAAAAATACTTTTTGAAAACCTTATGAAATTTGCAAACTCACCATATATTTGCTTTCCAACAATGAAATTATTTTTAGAACAAAATTTGGGTGATCACTTTAAGTGATTTTTGGTCATTTCATTTGTTATTTTCAAATGCAAAATTTTAACCAATGTTTTTATGCATGTATGAGATGACACAACACCACACACCCTTTGCTATCAAAATTGGGATGTTACAAATCTACCCCCCTTACAAGAATCTCGTCCCGAGATTCCTGAAGTGGAAGAAAGAAGGAACACCGGTTTTAAACGATCTTCTTGAACCTTACGGTTCTCTTCTTTAAGAGATTGATCCGTAGCATTTTGAAGTATTGAATGGATACACCTTAGGTAAGAAGGAAACTCTTAGGAAATGATCTTCACGAAGATCGAGTATCTCATGGCTAACTCATGACTAGAATGTTCGTAAAGAACTTTGGGGTTAACAGGCATGAAACACATCAAAATAACGGAGGGAATAGAAGATGGTTTCAAGTGTTCGGACGATTGGTCTTGAAAGGATTTAGAATATGAGCTTTGCACAAGACTTTAAATCCTTTTGGAAAAGAAAGGTTGAACAACTGATGGCATCAAGGTTTCTTCGAGGTAGAATACCAAGATAGGAAGAATTGTCTTGGATATCACAACACAACATCCGTAGACGAGGGAAAACACGAGAAAACACTATAATCGTGCGTCAGAGAAAAATCGATACAAGATCATGTTCACTCTTTGGAGTGGACACGGAAGATAACGGAACTTTCATTCTGTTAAAACTTTGTCGAAATCTTTGTCAAAGATCGGAATGTTACTTCACGACAAAAGATGAGTAACCAAAAGAAGTTGGAACACCGTAATGAAGGAGGAATTCTTGATCACACCACAAGGATGGGTAACCAACGAGGATTGAAACACTGGAAGGAATAAGGAATCTTTTTCCTATTGTGGATTTGATGTAATAACACGTTTACCACCTGGTTAAGACCCCATGGCTGAAGTGACTGACAAATTCACACAATGTGTGAGATGAACAGAACTTCAAGTATAAACAACTTGAGGAAGGAAACTGAACAACAGCTGTTACGAAACACCAAGAGATGATTCTCATGATGAACTTGTTTCCACTGAAAGAAAGGTTTGGAGGTTCAGCAGAGAGATTTTTGGAAAGATCAACTTCCAGGTTCTCCTGATGTTCTAGATACCAATATCAGGCTCATCACAAGCCTTCTATAGGTCATCAAGTGAAAGTGAACCTTTGGTTTGGAAGAATGGGGAGAAAACTTGTTAGAACGAGCCACACAAGTATTCCCACGGAGAGTGGTTGTTCTAACGGACTCAAAGAGATATGACATTAGGCCTTCCGGCTAATTGCGTCAACCACAACGTCAACCATGCCGTACTTTCAAATGGACCTAGTTCAACACCCTTGAGGAAACACCAACCATCCTTGCTGCTTGAGATTCAGCTCTGGTTAGTGGGTTGATAACTCAGACTCGATATGTTTGAAAAGAGGTTGTACCGGTTACCAACGAGATACATATGCTGGATTCTCAAGATATGGACTATGATGCCAATCTCAAAAAGATGAGCAGGATTATGGAACCCATGTATTAGCAACTTGTGGAAGACGGTTGCACCTACATGACTTACTTACAAAGAACACATCGGAGTCCTGGTTGGGAAGATGATAACAAAGATAACGAAGTTCTTAAACTTCTTCTCTTTTACGAAAGATCAGTCAGTGGCTTAATGTGGATGGAAACTTCTTACAGTAGACGGAGGTAACAACCAACCATCTTAAGAATAGTCCACACATGCATGACCGACTTGGGATTATTCCCGAAGGAACAAGGAAACTTTACTCGAATCCATGGCGACATCTTTCACCAACCATCAGAATGATTTGTTACATGAGATGAGTTGTTATTTGGTCTAGTATTTATCTTTTATGTGATTCTATGATGGTGTTGTAGGAATGTCGACTGTACAACACTTCCCCTACATGGGCTCATAGGAGAACACCGTAGTGTAGTGACGTGATGATGTCTTTAGGTGACAAGAACTTGAGACAGAGTCGTTGAATTGCATTATGAGGGTACTTGTATCGGGGACCTTAGAGCATAAGGCTGTGGTGGGACATCATGTCTTAATAATTCTCGTGCTGTCATTTAGTTGGCCACGTGATCCATCATAAGGGGTGATAGTTTATTTATTTAGCTATTACTATTTGTGGCTCCGTCCGAAGAAGATTAAAACTAGACAAGATATACAAACATGTTATGCAATGAATCACTATGCCAGCTAAATCCGTGCAGCCCTCGGGAACGTTTTCCACATATAAGACACAAACACACACTTGAGCTTGTCCTCTTGCGCATTAGAGGATTGGGCTTTGTCTCTCATTGAGACCTACTACTTGCTGCAATTTACTTTCTGCATTTTACTTTACTTGCACTACACAATTAAAACACAAAAACACCTGTTGCTTTTATTATTCCTTTGCTATTGTACTTACCAGTTCCTTCTGCTCCTCGTGGGTTCGACAACCTTTCTAATTCGAAAAGTACTACAATTGATCTCCTGCACTTGGGAGCCATCAAATGCCCGCACTAAATATCATAGTACTCATCATGTTATAATGTGCACTACGGTGCAACCTCTATTTGTCAATTGCCCAGCTGTAATGTGTTCACCCAGCATGTTATCTTTATGGAGAGACACCACTAGTGAACCTATGAACCCCGGTCCATTTTCCACACTGTTAAACAAACCACAACAATTTCCTGCTCTCTTTACTTACTGCAAGCATACATAATTTTCCACACTATACGTCTAATCTTTGTTTTCAGCAAGACCGGTGAGATTGACAACCTCACTGTACCATTGGGAAAAAGTATTTTGGTTGTGTTGTGTGCAGGTTCCACGTTGTTGCTGACACCGGGGAGGCGCCATCACCATCGTAAGTGGCATCAACCTTCCCGAGATCCTCTTCCTCCTACTGGATTGATAACCTTGGTTCTTAACTGAGGGAAATTCTTATCGCTTGCTCATCACACCCTCCTCTTGGGGTTCCCAACACACCATCCAGAGCAAAGAATTTCTGGCACCTTGCCGGGGATTCAAAGTCATCAAGAAGCAAAAACTCTATCAGCTCTCCAAGCATCATTATCACCTTGCTACTTTAGTACAATCATGTTTTCCATCATCCATATTCATGTTTTCATCATGTTTTCACCCAGATGGTTATGCATGTTTTCACCACCCATACTTTTGTTTTCACCACTTCCACCTTTATTTTATTTGGTTATTTTTCCATTGGAGTGTCATAGAACCTCTGTAGTTCTGGTTTTCATTTTGTTTTCCACCTTTTCACTTTCATTTTTCTGGTTTTATTAATTATTGAAATTCTGGAAATACCTCAAAAATAAAGTTTCTCGAAAAATTCCAGAAAAATTATAATAAATATTTACGTCAAAAATGAGGCAGAGAGCCACCTGGGAGGCCCTAGGGGACCCACCAGTCAGGCACACCATGGGGTGGCATGGCCTACCCCTGGTGGCGCCAGCACATGGTGTGGGGCCCTCTGGCCCCCCACTAACTCTCTCCCCTGCCAAAGTTCCTTCTCTCACCTCCCAAACTCCACACATTTCCTCGAACTCGAGTTCTTGCTGTTCTTCCTCGAGATTTTTTTGATCTCTTTGCTTAGTCCATCATTTGTGCTGAAATTTGGTGCATTTGCTCTCCGGTATGTGACTCCTCCGATTATCCAAGTAGAATTTTGTTTGGTGAAGTATTTCTTGAGTATTTTGGTACTGTAGGTGACAACTTATGTGAGTTTGCATGATTGATTTGAGTAGAAATAATGTATTTTTTATGCATGTTTAGCTCTCCTACAAGTCCCTATGGTAGTTTCCACCTTATAGTTGCTTGAAATCAATTTTTGTGATGATTGTTGAAAAATTTCAGAGATGGACAACCATAACTTTGGAGAGATATTTAGGAGTGATGCTCCTAGGAGAACAAGGCCCTCACGTTCTTCCACCTTAGTGAGGCCATCGTATAATGAAGACCTTATTGCACCAAACATCGACGATGCGGGAGGTGATGGAATTGCCAACCCTTCTAGCTTTCCTTGTGTTACATTATTAAGAAGTGCAGGTCTATTAGATGACTTTTTGATGCTTATTGAAAGAGTTGGTTTAACCAATTACATGGAGGATGAAAGTCCTCAGTATGCTACTATCATAAAAACTTTTGTTGAGAGTTTTAAATTTCAGAACACACAATTTGGTCCCACTGTTGCTTTCAAGTTATATAGTAGTTCTTTTTCTTTGCCCTTGGAGACTTTTTTGTAATATTGTAGGTATCAACGCTTCCGGGACAACGCGCAGGATTCAGGACAAACCCACAGATCTCATGGCGCTCTATCGAGAAATCACCAATGATGATGGCCGCTCACCCCAGCGTGGGAAGATAAGGAACATCCAACTTTCTGCCCTTAGATATTTTACTTACTATCTTGCTACTAGTATCCTTGGTAGGGACAACACTAGCAACATTTCTAGTTATCACCTTGCTTTCATTGGTGCTGCGCTTAACCGTAGGAAGAAGTATGACCTTGGTTTATTCATTTCTCGTCGCCTTGCTGCTAAGGGGCCCATTTTCGGGGGCATTATTGCTACATGCATAGCAACTGCTCTAGATTTTTCTATTGCTCGTGATGATGAATTAATTGCTCCCTATAGACTCAACATTGTTGCCATGAAGGATCATCATTTTATCACTCCTAACTCTATTGCTGATCATTTAGTATATAGAGTTTTATTTATGGATGGAGATGAGCGGAAAGTTATTTTGCCGTAGCCTATTTTTTTCAAAGTTGACAGGTCACCATGGTCGCGCTCCAAGGAATAGATAGACGAGCATCTGAGCATGATGGAGCTTTACAGGCAGCAGGAGAGGCGAGACGCGTCTCCCGATGACCACAACACGCAGTACACCCGGGCGTCCTCGAGCACATATAAGGAGGAGGGTTCCTCCTCAGCATACTACGGGGGCGCCACCTCATAGTCCCCTTGGGGATGATCTCCACTTAGGCCAAAAGCCTAAGCTTGGGGGAGGTATACCGACATCACACTCATTTATATCATGTTCGTTCGGTTCTTTGTATATCCACGTTTTCGTTTCTTTAGTTTTCTTTCGCTTCTTTCGTTTCTCTTTATTTTATTGTTTTGTTCTTGTTTTCCAAAACACAAAAAGACCAAAAATATTTCTGTTGTTTCTCTTTGTTTGCTTCTTTAGTTTCTTTTGTTGGTATGTTTTCTTTTCTCGTTTCGGTTTAGTTTTCAAAAATCCAAAAATATTTGCTTTGTTTGCTTGTTTCTTTCTATTCTTGTTTTAAATCGAAAACCCAAAAATATTTCTTGTTCTTCTTTGGCTTTGTAAAGTTTGTTGCAGAGTTTACCGAACTTTCGTGTCTCCATTGGAGCTTGATTATCATTCTATATTATTCAATCCACAAGTCAAGAGCAGTAATGACGATTTAAGACAACCCAAGTTGTGGTGAGAGGCTGGTATGAACTCTATTTGTTTTTTTGTACATATACTCATCCGTGTGAACATGCTTAGTTCATTCATATAAGGTGTATGTTATTTAATTGATGCTTAGTATTTCGCGCTCTCGCGTGTTAGTTCCAACTTATTAATATAAGATAGCATGTCGTATGGATGTTTGCTTGCATTGTTTTATTCATAGAAGGGTATGCCATTGTGGTATCTCCCTCCGATTGTTTCGCTTGAATCTACTTGGCACATGCTCACGCATGCTATGACTGAAAACAAAAAGTCAATTAAGCCTCGATGATTTATTTTTCCTCAGAGTATTTGTATCATATTTATGCCCCTGTTAATTTTGTTTTATCGCAAGCATGATTATGACAGTTGTTCTCTCTTGATTGTCGCTCCCCGTCTGTCTATTACTCATATCAACAAGTCCCTCGGATGATCCGATAGGGTTTCAATTAAGAGAACGAGTAGGCGCTGGCGACGATCGTTGGCTAGCAGGGGCACGGTCTTACCCAGGTTCGGGGCCCTCGTAGAAGTAAAACCCTTACTCCTTCTCTTGGGATCTGTATTATCAGTAGATCGATTACAAGGTGGGTGCGCAAGCCGAGAGATTGATCTCGAGCTTATGGCTATGGTGGTCAAAAGTAGATGGGATCCCCTCCCCCGGTGGTTCTCCTCACCTTTTATAGGTGGATCAGGTCTCAAACCGTGTCCGGGGGAGGGGGTTACAAACCCTAGTTCTAGGTTGGTAGAAGCTTTCCTTCTTGACCCGCAAGTCTTTGCGGGTGGGCTTCTATTGGGCCTTCTAGAACCGCGGGGTAGCACCTCTCTTTGGGCCTAGGTCTTGGGACTTGAACTGGGTAGGCTCACCCGACAGGTCTGGGAGTCATCCCCACGCTAGTAGCGCCCGAGTGTTTATTCGACTGATAATTAGTCGGGTAAGCACTCAAAGTGAGTTCTTGGATTCTTCGACTGGTCATTCAATCGCTTGATTTCGAGGGCGTATACCCTCTGCGCAATGCGCTCATGTACTCGAGCATCGAGTGGTAAATGTGCCTTGTGTTGGCTGTTTTCGCAGAACGGTGTGGCTCAGTCGCTTGGCTCTCCCGAAAGATCATGGCCAATTAATTGCATCTAGGGCAAAGACAGTTCTGACCTACACGAATTCGAGACCTCAGACTCGAATCCGGCGAGGTGATCGTTGTGACTGAGCCGTGGAGGTCTTATCGAGTCAAACTTAACCTTTAAAAGGGGTACCCGGCGCGTCCGCTAGGATTTTTCTTCGTATTGTTGACACGGAAAATTTACCGGAGGACGCAGCTTGAGTGCGATTCTAGGCCCACATGAGAGATCCTTGGGTCTTACGTTCGTACTCGAAAGAATACGACATCCAAATGTGCCTAGTCAGCCGAACGATCCAGGATAAAAATGTGTAAGTACATCGTGAGGTAGAGTTGTGGGAGCCGCATACTCGCGATTTTACCTTAATCATATCTCTGCGATCCTTCGGGTGAAGAAATCTTCCTTTTTCTTGATCTTGTGCGAAACAGATTTCGTGTTATGAATTTTATACGAAAGAAGTTTCGTGTCAATGTGTTTATACGAAAGAAATTTCGTGTTTGAAATGCTCATACGAAAGAGATTTCCTGTCAGGGTGTCCATGCGAAAGAAATTTCGCGTCTTAATGCTTATATGAAAGAGATTTCGTGTCGTGAGGTGTGCAGTGACGTCACCGCGCACTCGATCGCTCCGACTATTCTTGATGGGACGTGACGAAGTGGGGCAGAGCGTGCGGGCCAACCGTGTCGGCTTTTTGACCCGAAACGATCAGTCGTGTCTCGGTTTTTCCGCTGGTTGCGCGCAGTAAATACGCACGATCTTTTCGTAAAGATCGTGCGGGGGTAACTGCCCCCCGCCTTCTCGTGTCCGCTTCACGTGTGGCGGCTGTGATGAATGCCACGTTTGTGGACCTACGGCCCAGATTGGGCTGGCTCGGGTATAAGTACCGTACCTTAGGGAAAAGGTAAAATTCCTGGCTCTTATTCATTTTCTCCTTCCTCGCACACACCTTCTTCTCCGTGAGCACCGAGCACTCTCTAATGGCGGGAGCGAAGAAGCACGGCGCTACTGCGGCGTCTTCCAAGGACGTGGCGAGTGCTTCTACGACGGCCCCAGCGAAGACGACGGGCGACTAGCGCGCGGCGAACACCACCAAGAAAAGCATCGTCGAGATGCAGATGGAGGGGTTGCTTCCTCCAGAAACCTCCAAGCGCGTGCACATGTCTGGGAAGAAGGAGGACACACCCATCCCCCTCTCCACCGAGCGCGTCGTCTTCTCGGAGCATGTCTCCCGAGGTCTGTCTTTCTCCCTCCACCCATTTCTTGTCGGGCTGCTGTATGTCTATGGCATACAGCTACACGACCTTCCTCCGAACGCGATTATGAACATTTTGTGCTTTATCGGGCTTTGTGAGTGCTTTCTTGGGATCCGTCCTCACTGGGGGCTTTGGAAAGCCATCTTCAAAGTGCGGATCTTTCGGGAGAGGGCGCAGCCAGGCGAGAAGGTGGGCGAGCCGCCGCGGACCGGAGGCTTCGGGATCCAGGCGAACAAGGACATCCCGTACATGGATATGTACTTCGTCGACTCGGCCCAGGGATGGCACCGAAAATGGTTCTACGTCATCGACGATAGTGCGGGTGGCATCCCCGAGTTCCAGCCATTTGCCGTTTTGAAGCGGCGGAAGTCTTGGCCGCACATGCTCTCAGCCGAAGAAGGCAAGATCGTCGCCCCTCTACTCGGCAAAGGTGGCGCGCTTCCGCGAGAAGGAGCAGGGGATCCCGTTGAACGGAATACACCTGGCGGGTGTGTTTCTGCACCGGAGGATCCAACCTCTTCAGGAAATATCGACCACCATATGGGAATACACGGGCGCCAACGACCAGAGCCGCGTATGCGATGGTATTCTTTTGAATACTGAATTCGATAAGAAGATCGCGGCTATCACCAATCTGAAGAAGGGAGAGGGCTACTCGGCGTGCCCTCTCATCCCATTCGAAGCGGGGAATCCTTCCTGACTGAGGTGAGTCCTTGTTCCTTTCTTTTGCGTCTTGTTCCTTCTAGTTTGGGTTTTCGTCGATTGGAAACTCCTCTTCTGTTTCTCTTTGCTTCCGTACATTCAGAGCGTGGCAACGTTCTACCCGCCAGTTTCTGTAGACGATGTCTTAGATATTTTGGCGAGTAACATTGAAGCCCCTCCCGAGACCAGCATTGCGGATGCTGATTCGGGCTCCGAGCGGGGCGATGTGGAGGAGGAGGAAGAATCGGACAATGAGCAGCTTCATCACCGCAAGCGCCGCAAGCTGGAGGAGGAAGTCACCTCTAAGGACAATTCCTTAGGTGATGATCCCGTTGAGGAAACGGAGCCTCTTCGGGTGACTCCTCTTAACGTGCTTCCTCCCGTGATTCGTCAATCGAAGATCTCCACCGCATGGAATCCCGATAATCTTGACGGTGACGACGATGATGATAAGTAAGTGTCGCAGATTCTATTCTTCGTTGTGAACTTTCTTCCTTTTCTTTCGTATTTTCCTTTCTGATTTTATCTTCTGCAGTCTTGCGACATCAGCGCGGGCCAGTTTACTTCTTCGATTCTATCCGTGAAGAGGAAGGAGGCCGCCACGGATCCCATTCCAGCCGCAGACCTCACTCGAATACCTCCGACCCAGCAAAGGCGACTGAAGTTCTAGAGTACGAGATGCCTAGCTTTGCGGGTGGACAACCTGCAGATGCTGGAGCGTCAGCGAGACGGGAGGTCTCGGGTAGCTCGGCGGATCCTTTGTCTACCGCTCAGGGCAAGGTAAAGCCTGTTTTTCTTTCTTGCGACTTGCCTTGTTTGTTTTTCCTTTATCGGGTGCACGGAAGTGCTCCCGATGGGTGTATCCCCCGAGTCTATGGTCAATTGCTTGCAGTTGGCCATGGATTCAAGTCGAAGTTTTTCTTTTCTGGTCTGTTTATTGATTTTGTTTTTCATCGGTTGCACGGCAGTGCTCCCGATGGGAGTAGCCCCCGAGGCTATACTCGACTGTGTACAGTCGTGTATAGGCTCAAGCGATATCTCTCTAACCTTTGCTCGGTATTTTTGTAGGCTCTTCTTGATTCCCTCGCTGCTTTCGGGCGCCGAGTTCTTTCGGCCGAGGAAGATTGCGCTTCTCTTCGGGGGGATCGCGACCAGCTCCAGGATGGCCTCTACCGTCAAAGTAAGCTGGCGTGCGCCTTACGCCTTCACCGTTTTTTGCTGGTTGCGATTGTTGTTTTAATCGCGTCTTTTTGTACTACAGATGAGATCAGCCGCCTAAAGTCTAAAAGGCAGAGGGTTCCTCTCAGGTGAAAGCCCTTGAGATGGAGCTGGAGTCCACCCGAAAGGAGTTGGAGTCCACGCGCAAGCGCTCGATCGGCAGTCTTGCGGAAGCCCAGGGAGCTCTGAAGCAGCTAGAGGAGGCGAGCGTGAATCACGACAATGGTCTGGTCGGCGTCCTCCGTCCCTTGGCCCAGAAACTTGCTGGTGAGTCACGTTCTAACTTCCTTCGACTGTGGCCTGTCTTGTTTTCCTGATGTTTGTTCTGTCTCTGTCTTAGATGCCATTGGAGTTGGGTTGGAGCTGCCCGAAAAGATGCGATGCGACGCCCTCCCTGACTCGTGCACCCAACTGCAGGAGCATGCGAACAAGGCATGCATCCTTATCCGTGACGGTACCCAAGTGCTAACACGGCTGCATGAACGTCTGCTTGTGGATGTGCCGGTTCCGCCTACTCTGAGTGGCCTGCTGCGAGTTTTCCTAAGCGAGGATGATCCCCTCCAGGAGTACTCCCTTGCGCAGACCGAGTGCGGGGCCAAGACGGCTATCCAGTTCGCCCTAGCGCATGGTGTCTCGGGTGACCTAGAGAATGTGTTCTCGGAGCTTCCACGAGACTCAATGGGCAAAAAGGTAGTGATCCGTCCTTTTGGCGACCGTGCAGGGGAGCTTGCGAAGATGCTTTCTGGGGTAGTCTCCCGCGCTGGGCGAAAAGGACAGCCTGTTGTGAGTGGAGATACCTCTGCAGTTCCTTAGATTAATTCTTATTTCTGTATGCTTTCAAGTGTAATGAACCTTGGGATGTATTCCCGTACTTTGTTTTGTTCAATCGAGATGTTTTTTGAAAGCGTCAGCGTTATATTATTGCGCCTTACTTTGTATTCTCCAGATGGGAGTAGCCCCTGAGCATTCGAAGATATTTGGTGGTGTATCATCGAGTGGGGTGTGATCATGTCTTCTAAAACTTTGTTGTTCTTTCCAATTTGTGGGCTCTGGCGGAGGTTCATCGAGTGGAGCTGCTCCTTCGACTGAGCCGGTGGTTGCGACTGCCAGTATGGTTGCTTCACTCCGTGATCGTGTCGCGGATGGCGAGCATAGGCTCAAGGCTTTGCGAGGCGTGACGGATGTTGCTAAGTCGAAGCAGAAACTTGCTGCGGATCACGAGCAGTTTGTGATGGAGGAGGTGGAAAGCGTTGAAAAGGGCATGCTCTGTAAGTCCTGCGAGCCCCAGGTGCATTTTTGCATGTTGTTGCTTGTGCTTTGACACTTTCGCTATTCATGCAGTTATTGAACCTGATGGGGCGTGCGAGGGCCACTGGGTGGACAATCGTGTTGTTCAGGAATTAAGCCGCTCCAACCCTCACGCGAGTAATTTCTGGTCTGATCGCAGTCGTGGTTTTATTTTGGCCACTCTTCAGTACCGGGCGAGTCAGACGCAACTTCTGGTAGAATCCTGCCGGGAGGCGCTTGCTTCAGTCCATTGGGCGTTCTACCCCTTCGGCGTTGTTCCGGATAGCTTGAGTGGCCTGCTCAGGCTATTCCGTCGGGTTGGGGATGTTCGCGAGTGTGTGCGTCAACAGCTTATCTGTGGAGCTTAGGTGGCGCTCGCCTTCGTGCATTTGTGGCATCCTGAGGTTAACTTCAACTCTGTGGCACGACTCCCTGACACCCAAGGGCCACGTGTAGATTTTATCCCTCATTATGAGGTTGTGCATCCTTCTGCGGAGCGGATTATTCGACTGACTGCGGTGGAGACCGAGCAATTGCTTCAAGAGGCGGCTGCTCGGCAATAGCTGTAGGTCCTTAAGGTGTATGTACCTTGTGTGTTGTAGTTTTTACGGTGTGTTAAGGTGTATACCTTGTGACCTTGTATGTTTTAATCGATTAAGGTGTTCATAAGGTGTGTACCTTGTTACCCTGTAAAGATTTTCATCGAGTGGAAGTACTCGAAGATTTTGTTGATGCCAGTCTGGTGTAGCCCCGTGTGTTGGGGTGTGACCTTTAGCATGTAAAGAAAAAAATGGAAAGTGCGAATGTAGTCATTGCAGCTATGGTTAAGGAACCATGTTTTTATTGCGACGGCTGAAAATCCATGTATTTTTTCGGGCTACAAATGTGGCTGGTACAACCTTATTTCTCGCGGGTAGGTGATGAAATCCTAGGGGTAGAACTTGCAGAGATGCGCCATGTTCCACAGGTTGGAGTAGATGCCGCATGTCTTTGGATTATTCAAGCGGTAGGCGCCTCCTGGGATGACTTTGTGTATGATGAAGGGCCCTTCCCATGGTGGCTCCAGCTTGTGTCCTTCTTTCTGCTTGAGTCGCAACACCAGGTCGCCTACCACGAAAGATCTTTGGCGTATGTGGCAATTGTGGTGATTGCGCAGCGATTGCTGATAAACTGCTGATCTGGCGAGTGCGATAACCCTGATCTCATCCAGCGCATCCATGTCTTCTGCGAGTGCCTTGTTGGAGGTTTCTTTGCTGTATGCGACGACTCATGGGGCGCTGAACTTAACATCCTTGGGTAGCACAGCCTCAGCTCCGTATACCATGAAGAATGGTGTGTAGTTGGTCGATCGATTTGGTATCGCTCGCAAGCTCCATAACACCGATGGTAGTTCTTATGCCCAACGCCCTGCTGCTGGGTGTAGCCGAGTGAGTAGCCGCTTCTTTAGGCCAGCCGAAACTAATCCGTTGGATCGTTCGACTTGGTCGTTGGTTTGCGGGTGCGCTACCGAGGCGAAACTGAGACTTATCCCCTTTTCCTTACAGAAGTCATGTGTTTCTTTGGCTGTGAAGTTTGTCCCATTGTCCGTGATGATGTTGTGTGGGACGCCGAACCTGCACACAATGAAGTCGAGGAATCTCACGGCACACTCGGCGTGCTGCGACGTGGCTGGCATGGCCTCTATCCATTTGGTGAATTTATTGACTGCGACCAGCAGATGGGTGTATCCTCCGGGTGTTGATTTCCGCAGTGTTCGTACCGTGTCGAGCCCCCATTGAGCGAAGGGCCAAGAGATGGGGATCCTGTGGAGTTATGTGGCCGGTGCATGTGGCTTGGGCGCGAATCTTTGGCAGGCTTTGCACTTCTCGACGAGATCTTTGGCGTCTATGGCTGCAGTGAGCCAGTAGAATCCTGCTCGAAAAGCTTTTCCCAAGATTGCTCTCCAGTTTGTTGATGCCCGCAGTCGCCTTGGTGTATGTCGCGGAGCAGTTCTTTGCCGTCCTCGGGTGCGATGCACCTCTAGAGTACCCCTGATATGCTTTGCTTGTATAGCTTTCCTTTGATCACCCGAAAGGATTTGCTGCGTCGTACTATCTGTCTGGCTTCGCAAACGTCTGTTGGGAGTTGCCTATTTGTATGGTAGTCGAGGTATTTCTGCGTCCATGTTGGCTCGACCAAAAAGACTTGCCTTGAGATGTTATGTGTGAGCTCTATGAGGGCGATTAGCTGATTGGCCACCGTTTCTGTTGTTGCGGGTGTCAATGCTTGCTTTTTGACCTTGATTGATTGTTTGCTAATTCTCTCGAAGTAGATTTCTGGTGGAACGGGGGTGTTTGTTGACCCTATGTTCGCCAGTTTGTGTTCTTCCTCGTTGCTTGATCGCGTGATGTGCTTCAGCTCGCACCCTTTGAAACTTCCTTCGAGTAGGTTGTACATGTCACGATAGGCGACCATGTTATCTGCAATGGCGTCGCACTCCTTCATCGTCTGTTGCACGATAATATTTGAATCCCCGTATATTATCAATTGTGTGGCTCTGCAGGCAATCACCATGTTCATGCCGTGTAAGAGGGCCTCGTATTCTGCATCGTTGTTGGACGCTGGATCGTCAGGGGGGAAGTCGAGTCGCAAGACGTACTGTAGCTTGTCACCCCTTGGCGATATGAGGATTACTCCGACTCCGGCTCCTTCGTTTCTTTTTGACCCGTCGAAGTACATGATCCAGTTGCTCATGTATTCTGGAGGTCCAGGGGTTTGCAGCTCCGTCCACTCGCTCAGGAATTCCACGACAACCTGGGATTTTACAGCGTTGTGCCATGTGTATATTATATCCCAAGCGCCTAGCTCGATGCTCCATTTTGCGATTCTTCCGGATGCCATGGGATTGTTCATGATAGTACCGAGTGATGCGTTGTTTAGCACCGTGACGGTATGCTCCTGGAAGTAGTGTTTGATCTTGCGGTCTGTAAGGACCACTCCATACGCGAGTTTCTAGTAGTGGGGGTATCGTTGTTTGCATGGTGAAAGCACCTCGCTGATGTAGTATATTGGTCTCTGGACGCCGTATGCTTTTCGGTCCTCTGGCCGCTCGACGATAATAACCGTGCCGACGACTTGGTTTGTTGCAGCTAGGTAAAGGTAGAGGGGTTCCCTTTCCTGCGGCGTTGCCAATATGCGTCTGCTCTGCATCACTCTTTTCAGGTCGATGAACACCTTTTTTGCTTCTGGCGTCCACTCGAACTTATCTGTTTTCTTCAACAACTTATAGAAAGGGAGCTCCTGCTTGCCTAATCTTGCGATGAACCTGCTTAGAGCGGCCATTCGCCCTGCGAGCTGCTGCACGCCGCGAAGGTTTGTTGGTTCCTTCATCGTCAGGATTGCCTGTATTTTCTCCGAGTTGGCCTCAATTCCTTGGGCGGCGACCAGATAGCCGAGGAGTTGTCCTGCGGGACTCCGAAGACGCATTTTGTCGGGTTGAGTTTGATTCTGCATGTGTTGAGGGTGTCGAATGTCTCCCTGATATCCTCGAGGAGTGTGTCCTCCACTCGAGTCTTGATGACAATATCGTCAACGTAAACTTGTACGTTCTTGCCAATGAGCTTGGCGAGGCATTTTTGCATGCAGCGCTGATATGTTGCGCCTGCGTTTTTTAGCCCGAAGGGCATTGTCGTGTAGCAGTATACGCCGTGTGGCGTGATGAATGCTGTCATCTCCTTGTCCTCTTCCTTCATCCTGATTTGATTATAGCCCGAGTAGGTGTCTAGGAAGGAGAGGCGCTGACAGCCTGCTGTAGAATCCACGATCTGGTCGATTCGTGGTAATGGGAAGTTATCCTTGGGGCAGTGTTTGTTCAGCGACGTGTAGTCGATGCACACGCGAAGGATGTCAGTATTTTTCTTCGGGACTAACACCGGGTTTGCTAACCAGGTGGAAATCTTGATTTCTCTGATCAACTTGGCGGCTAACAGTCTGTTCACCTCCTCTTCGAATGCTCTCTGTTTTGGCTCGGAAAAATGTCGGGTGGTTTGTTTGACTAGCTTTGCGTCTTTGAACACTTCAAGTGAGTGCTCGGCGAACTCCCTGGGTATTCGTGGCATATCTGAGGGCTGTCAGGCAAAAATCTTCCAGTACTCACGGAGGAGTTCGACGAGCGCGCTTTCCTATGCAGGTGATAAGGTGGTGGAAACCATCCCCGTCTTCGCGGATTCTGTCGGGTGCACTTGATGTTTTCGAGTGTCGTTGTTTGGGCTAAACTCGAGTTCTAGAGCGTTCTTTTTGGTCAGTGGCTTCACAGAGTGGTCCATGGTTTTTGCCAGCTCCTCTTGCATCCCGAAAGACTTCGCGATTTCGTTGAACTCACTGTCGCATTTGTCTGACTTCTGGAAGTCGCCGCTTATGGTGATTGTGCCGTATTTTCCTGGAAGTTTGAGCTTCAGGTAGGCGTAGTGGGGTACTACCATGAATCTCGCGAACGCTGTTCGGCCGAGAATGGCGTGGTACTGTGATGGCCAGTCGACCACCTCGAAATCGAGAAATTCTCTCATGTAATTCTTCGGGTCTCCTAGTATCACTTCCAGGTTGATTGTTCCGAGTGGCCGAACGGCTTTCCTTGGTACTATCCCGTGGAAGGATTTTTCTGATTCTGCAAGTCCGTCCAGGTTCTTATTCATTTTGCGTAGTGTGTCCGCGTATATGATGTTTATTCCGCTGTCGCCGTCCATCAACACCCGAGCAAGGTCGTAGTTGCCTATTGGCGCCTGAATAACGAGCGCAGCGTGCCCTGGTCGATATACTCGTGGAGGGTGGTCCTCTCGGGAGAAAGTTATCGGCTGCTATGACATCTTCAGGTATTCGGTTGCGGACGGTGGAGCTTGTACTGCCATATTAACTTGGCGTGTGTTTGTCTTCTAGACTCTTCAGGACGTGCATACCTTTTGTATCATTCCTAGGAGCCCCTGTGGGTTTAGGTATCCGTTGGCTCCCTTGTTTGCGGCGGGTGGCGCCGGTAGCGCGGCTAGCGCCACGTTCTGGTGTCCTCGTGTAGGCAGGGGTGGCGACTGGTATCCGGCAGCTCCTCCTGGGAGTTGCGGGTATCCCTGGTTAATGGTGGCCCTGTGCTTCTTTGTGTAAGCCTCGTGGATGTCCTGGAACTTTCGGCAGTCCTTGAGGAGATGAGTTGCCTTGGTTTTGCCCGTGCGCTTATCTGTGAATAGATGTAGCGAGCAGTATCCGTCAAGGTCTTCCTCTAGAGTTTTATCGCCTGGCTTTGGTTTCCAGTCGTGATTTCCACGGGACCCGCTTACGCGGTTTCCTGTGAACTCCGCTGCTACCAGTTCTTCTCGATCGTCATGATCGTAGTATTTCCTCTTCTTCTTTCGGCGGTCGCCATTGCGATCCTCCTCGGGCGCGGGTGAAGATGCTTTTTTTGTTGCACATGGATTCTTCACCATTAGCCCATCTGTCGGCTATCTCCATTAGCTCTCCAATAGTTTTGGGGGCAGCTCGTCCCAATTCTTCTCGGAAGGCGGTGCGTCGCGCGCCTTTGGTGAAAGCTTCGACCTCTTGTGACATATTTCCCGCTGTGTTCTTGAGCGTGGTCCACTTCTGGATATACTCGCAGGTAGACTCACCGCTCTTTTGCTTGCAAGCCCGCAGTTCCTCGATAGATGCTGGCCGCTTGTATGTCGCCTAGAAGTTCTTCCGGAAGTCGTGGCTGAGATCGTCCCAAGATCCGTAGTGCACACGCGGTCTTCCTTCGAGCCAGCTGCGGGCAGCGCCTACGAGGTGTAAGTTTAGGTACTGCATGGCCCTTGTCTTATTCCCACATTGACATTTTACTGCGGTGAGGTAATCTGACAGCCATGATTTGGGCTCTTGCGAGCCGTCGTACTTCGGGACCTCCGTTGTAAGCTTGAATCTCTTGGGCATCGACGCCTCGCGGATGCTGCGGGTGAAGCATAATGCACCGCAGGCTTCCTCATCGGAGGAAGTGAATAACGATCGTGCGCGATTCCTGATAGCTCGGGCCCTGTCGACCTTGCTTTGCGCGATATCTCCACGCGCGTCATATTCGGGCCATTCGCGGTTGTCCTCCTGTCGCGGTTCCCTGCTGCGATGTCGCGATCGGCTTCCATGGTGTCGTGGGCTGCGGTCGCGATCTCGCGGGCTATCGTCGTTGCTACGCGGGCTGTCGCCGCGGCGGTGGTACTACAAGAAATATGCTGATACACGACGCTGTATTTTTGTCACTAAATCGTCACTATATTTCGTCCATGACGATCTAATGACGAAAAACAAATCGTTGAAAACCGAGCGTCAGAAATGGTCCATAACGACGATTTTCTAGAAATCGTCATGGACATCCACGACGATTTAATAACGTCGTAAAATTATGACGATCTAAAATCGCCAGGTGTAGCTTGCCCATGCCACATCAGCTCCAACGTGGCCAGTCCTACGTGACAAGATTACGACGAAATGAAATCGTCGTTGATCAAAATCGGCCCGGTCCGTTTCGGTGAACTTCATGGGCCTTAACCTTTTTAAATCTAGGCCTTGGCCTTTTAATGATATTTTTTCAGACGCATTTCTTTAATACTATTTGGGCCAGGGGAATTTTAGAGCCCATATATTTTTCGATCCATTAGAGAAATCTGCTATTTTGAATCTTTATATTTTATTTTACTGTTTTTATTCAGACATTGTATGGGCCAGGCAATGGCCTTTTTGCGATCTGCAAGCTTTTGGTCCTCTATTTATTAATGCAACGAATCACACCACATTTTTTTTTTCTTTTCTGTCAAGGTATGCGGTTCAATCAAATATAGACAAGAATTTGAATTGCCAACAAATTACACAGAAACTTAAAATTCAGCATTCATATAACTTATTATCAAAAATATCAGGAATGCAAGACACTAGTGAATAACCAGGAACATTACATTCAAAATTACATAAATAGAAGGAACATCCATTCCAGCTGTACAGAATAAGCAACAGTACAGGCATTGGCAAGAGCCCAGGAGAAGAAGCAAACATCAAAAGGGGCATTGTACTTCAACCACCTGTAGCGCAACGTGATATTATTATTAGATCAAACAACCTGTAGAGACACATGAGCTCCACTTGTGCCTTCCTTTCATCCTACATGAACAATGCATATAGCCAAAGTCAAGCCATATTCATGAAAGAAAAATACAGACCAGGCGGGAGCATTCTTATTACCTTGAGGTTCATGGCACATCCGCCGCAGAGCATCATAGCGCAGGGACATTGCAAGTAGTTGTCAATGTAGAAGTCCACCAGGCGCTCCCACCGGTGTCAGTGAGGAAGACCTATCCAGATAGGATATGATCGAGGAGGCCGTTGAGGCTCACGCTAGAACAAGATCTGGTCCCAACTAAGCGAGGAGGTCGCCATCACAGAGTTCCTACCGCAGCTCTGCAGAGGGAATTAGCAAAGTGGATACCCATCATTCAGTTACTGAGAGAGAAAATAATGAAGTTTATATGCATGCTCAGATCAAGTCTCAGCCATATGGCAATATTGTGCTCACCTGGAACTTGCTGCCCTACAGCAGAGCATCCAAGTACTTAGCTCAAGGGAAAATGGTGCCACTACGGCTGGATCAAGTGAATCCACATCTCGATAAAGGGTGCTGCAACAAGATAGACCAGAACGGGTATCCATTACTCAATTTATCGAGAGTAAATAATTTTCATGTACTAAGAAAACCTTACTAATAAGTAGAGATCTGAATGCAACAATACACAACGGCTAACTTTAGAGACTGCCAATAATTCCTCAAAGCTGGGTATTAAATTAGCAATGCATGGTTTTACTTTTATATGGAACCATGGATCATGTTCAACCAGCAACATATGTTTGGAACAGCAAAATGACTACTGCAATCACTCTAGCAATCCTAACATGCATCACCTTTTTTATTCCCGCATGAACTCGAATCAGACCCAGTACACTTGGTTTTTATAATCTTAGCACTCGAAGAAAAAGAGAGCAATTGCACCATGAAATCTGTAGTTATACATGAATCAATTTATCTTATGCAGATGATATGACTAGAGGGTTTACAGTCTACGAATGGATGAAATACTAGTATGTTGTTCCATGTAGTGTGGCCTGCAAGGATGTGCAACATGGCAAGTATACTAGTGAACAACGCATGCTGGTGTGACAGGTTAATTGTATATATTCCTAAAACTATGTCCTTTATACACCAAGTTATACACCAAGATACTTGCTGCAAGCATCTTGCAGACAACAAAAATGGGAGGACTTAACTATCAGGGCATAGCCTTGCAATGTCAGTATATAACACACACATGGTATAAATGAGGAAAAGAATCATCAGCCCAGTATGTACAAGGATGGATTGTAAGATATACATATAGTTCTTATCAGATTCATCACATGTTATTGAAGGTAGTGAAATCAATGCAGCTAAAATCTATAATTTTCATAAGCGGCAGCTTAAGCGGTCCACTATAGCAACTCAAGGAGAGAAAGGAACCGATAGAGTTACCTGTTGATGTTGTCACTTGATGTTGGTGGCAACGATGACCAGGATCAGGTTGGCATCAGTGAGCGTTCGATAATCTTCATGGCGAGCTTCATGATGCGTACGGCCGTGAACTTCTCCCCGTCAATGCGTCCGTTGTCGTTCATCTATGCGCAAAATAAATACCACGACCATCGCCGGCCACGGCCATTAGTTCAGTCAGAAGCAGTAGTCCAGATCTGCAAGCTCATAGAGATGGAGGAGGAGGGGGTGGGTTGGTACCTGGACGTCCTTGAAGGTCTAGTTGTTGAAGACCCTACATGCTGAGGTTGTCGGTGGCGTTGAACCCCTAGCCTCCCGTTTAGGATCCTCGCAGGGAAGCAAGGTCGGGTGCAGCCGGACCCAGAGGCAGAGGGCGTCCGGATACGGTGACATGTAGGTCGGGGAAGGCCGAACCCGACCTAATGAGGTTCGGGGAAGGCCGCATCTGGCGCCAGGAAGCTCGTCCTCCGTGGTCGCCGTCTTGGCGGATCTGGCCAGGTCCCCACGACGGCCACATCATGGTGGTAGACGGACGCGGGGCAAGGGTAGGGGATAAGGGTGGAATCGAAGGGCAAGAGCAGGTGGCGGCGCCGCCGTTTGTCACGAAGGGAGAGGCGGTGATGGGACGGGAGAGTGATCCGCCGGTGTGGTTTGGTGTGGTCACGAAGGGATTGGCGGCGCATGGAGAAAGGGAAGGGAGGGGAATGGAAAGAGAGAAGGGCGCCTAGGGTTTCCGCCGGTTTTGAGGGGAAATTTTAAGACCGCGTGCTGATTTCCGAAAATATCCCGCCAATCTTTTCGAGTGGCTGCAGCTGTGACCCGGCTCTCCATAGCCCCACCATACATTGACTAGTTAGTGGTCACGTGGTAAGAAAAATTAGTACCGATAATATAATATATGTTAAAATAGTTTATTTTCTCTAAGAAATAGCAAAAAAAATCAATACATGTATTTAATAATTTTATTGCCTCGAAAGGTAATACCCGCCGTCTTGACTTTTTCCTAAAACCGTCTTAGAAATTTCCAGAAAATTAAAAAAAACTCGTAATGATGCAATACCTTCGCGTGGTTTTATTATATATGTCCTAGTATCTGCCAAAAATAATAAACTTGGAATACGATAATTGGTTTGAAAATGTGTTCACATAAATGAGCTATCTCCTCCGAAGATTCTTGGGTTTCGGGCCAAATGACGGACGTTATGGCCATATTCATGGAATAGTTTGTTGAAATGTGTCCATATTCTACCCAAACATGCATATTGGAACAACGAAGAATATTGCCGAAGAACGTTTTATTTATCTCTTAATAAAAATACCATTTTCCATTTTCGGAGTGTCAAAAAAGGTTTTTTTTGTGAAGCACCTACCAAACATATGTTACAAAATTGTACCAAATAAAATTATGAAGTTATTATACCACATTTCATGTTCAAAAAACAAAATTACTACCTCTCAAAGGCTTTAAATACACCTCTTTTGAAAAAGACAAATTTCTGCCGATTCAGCTTAAACCGGGTCAAATTTGAACTGTAGGTGCCTCATAGTTTGCTCATGATTTTTTGTAAAAATCATTTCTAGGTACAAAACTACCTATTTCTTCAGAGATACAACAAGAGTTTCACAATATTCATACCCTAGATACGAAAGGTAATGCCCGCCGTCTTGACTTTTTCCTAAAACCGGTTTAGAAAATTCCAAAAAATTCAAAAAAAACTCGAAATGATGCAATACCTTCGCGTGGTGTCATTATATATGTTCTAGTATCCACCAAAAATAATAAACTTGGAATACGACAATTGGTTTGAAAAGGTGTTCACATAAATGAGCTATCTCCTCCGAAGATTCTTGGGTTTCGGGCCAAATGACGAATGTTATGGCCACATTCATGGCATAGTTTGTTGGAATGTGCCCATATTCTACCCAAACATGCATATTGGAACAACGAACAATGTTTCTGAAGAACGTTTTATTCATCTCTTTATAAAATTTCCAAATTCCATTTTCGGAGTGTCAAATAAGGTTTTTTTTGTGAAGCACCTACCAATTTTTTTTTTTACAAAATTGCACCAATAAAAAGTAAAGTTATTATACCACATTTAATGTTCAAAAAACAAAATTAGTACTTCTCCAAAGCTTTAAATACATCTCTTTTGAAAAAAGACAAATTTCTGCCGATTCAGCTGAACCCGGGTCAAATTTGAACTGTAGGTGCCTCATAGTTTGCTCATGATTTTTTGTAAAAATAATTTTTAGGTACAAAACTACCTATTTTTTCAGAGATACACCAAGAGTTTCACAATATTCATCCCCTAGATACGAAAGGTAATGCCCGCCGTCTTGACTTTTTCCTAAAACCGGCCTAGAAAATTCCAAAAAATTAAAAAAAACTCGAAATGATGCAAGGCCTTCGCGTGGTGTGATTATATTTTTCCTAGTATCCACAAAAAATGATAAACTTGGAACACGACAATTGGTTTGAAAAGGTGTTCACATAAATGAGCTATCTCCTCCGAAGATTCTTGGGTTTCGGGCAAAATGACGGATGTTATGGCCACGTTCATGGCATAGTTTGTTGAAATGTGCCCATATTGTACCCAAAGATGCATATTGGAACAACGAACAATGTTTCTGAAGAACGTTTTATTTATCTCTTTATAAAAATACAATTTTCCATTTTCGGAGTGTCAAATAAGGTTTTTTTGTGAAGCACCTACCAAACATAAGTTACAAAATTGCACCAAATAAAATTATAAAGTTATTATACCACATTTCATGTTCAAAACCAAAATTACTACCTCTCAAAAGCTTTAAATACACCTCTTTTGAACAAGACAAATTTCTGCCGATTCAGCTGAAACCGGGTCAAATTTGAACTGTAGGTGCCTCATAGTTTTCTCATGATTTTTTGTAAAAATCATTTTTAGGTACAAAACTACCTATTTCTTCAGAGATACACCAAGAGTTTCACAATATTCATCCACTAGATACGAAAGGTAATGCCCGTCGTCTTGACTTTCTCCTAAAACCGGCCTAGAAAATTCCAAAAAATTAAAACAAAAACTCGAAATGATGCAAGGCCTTCGTGTGGTATCATTTTATATGTCCTAGTATCCACCAAAAATGATAAACTTGGAATACGACAAATGGTTTGAAAAATGATAAACGGGCCGCATTGGCAGCAGCTTCCTGCTCGCGCTGCGCCTTCCGTTGCTCGGCCTCGGCGAGGAGACGGCGCTGGAGCTCCAGCACCTCCTCGGTGCTGTCGCGCAGGCTCCAGTCGTTGGCGACGTCGTCGGGGACCGGATGGAGGGTGTTGCGCGAGATCTCCTCCGCGGCCTTCAGGTCGGGCCACTCGTCGTCTTCCTCCACCTCCGTCTTCGGGCGCACGACGCGCTCGAAGTCCGCGGCGGCTCGCTGGCGTGGCTCGCTGCCCGGAGTTGAGAAGTGGAGGGGTTAGAGAAAGCGACGCCGCGCCGGAGGAGGAGGAGGTGGCCGACGACGATCCACCCATCCACCGCGGTGCCCACGAGGGGTGCGGGCGGGGCGGCATCTGCAGCCGGGGCTCGTTGCTGGCGTCGATGTAGTCCAGCACCCACTCGAGCGTGTGGTGTTGGCCTCCCCACCACCGTTTGCGGCCCATGATGTTGACGCGGCCCTCGACAGGGCCATTATTGCCCTCGGCGGCGAGGTCCGCGTCGTGGCGGTGTTGCAGCTCCTGCCACCAGAACGCGTCCTGGCCGTGCGGCCTCCAGTGAAGCCGCGCGGCCTCCAGTGAAGCCGCGCGGCCTCGTCCGGCGGCAGCCCTCGACGGATCTCGTCGATGGCCTGCCGGAACTCTGCGTCGGTTGAGGGGATTGGGGGGACGGGGACCCCCCGGCGCTGAGGTGCCACCGTGGTTGCCCACCGGCGGCGCTTGGGAGGCGTATATCGGGCGGGCACGGATAGCCCGCCCGATACAGCGCCCAGGCTTCGTGCTTGGGGAGGTGGCGGTGGCGCCAGCCGTTGGCGGCGGCGGCATCGTCGTAGTTCGACATGGGCGAGGAGGAACGAACGGGGGAGAGCGCCGAGGAGAAAGAACGGGGAGAGTGGCGAGGAGGAAGAATGGGGCGAGCGGCGAGGGGCCTTTTGTAGCCTGGCGGGCATTTACTGCGCCGCGTGCCCTCGCTGCCGCCCGCCACGCCATTACTCCGGCTTCCTTTCAACGGGCGCATGCACTGGCCGCCCGCCACGCCATAAACGCCGGCAGCCTTTGACCGACACGGGAGCCGAGAAGAAGATCACGGGCGGGGGTTTTTGTTCCCGCGGTTTTACCACGCGTCGCTGACAGAGCTGGCCCGCGTGGGCTGCAGCGCCTTTTCGCCCCACAAGCCAAACCCAGCGAGCTGCGTTTCGCCTGGGTGCCGCGGCGCGAATTAGCGCCATTTCGGCGCTTGGGCTTCTGGGGGGGCGGCTGGTGCGAAACCGGCGCTAAAAAGGACACCTGGGGGGCGACTGGAGATGCCCTTAGACTGGTGCATCGTGTGCGCGCGTGTGGCTGAGATATTTTAGACTGCTGCGTTGTGTGCGTGCTTGTGTTGCGTGCGTGTGGACCGCGTGTGCGTGCGTGGCGTTGCGTGGCCTACACATAATTTCCAAAATGACACGTAGACAGGAAGGTACCCAAAATAACACGTAGACAGGACATATAATCCCAAAAAATGACACGTAACCCGACATGTAGGAGAAACTAATGATGTGACCATGACACGTAGGCAAAATCCGCCTACTCATATATTCGCATCCCGTCATGACGATTTGAAATCGTCGTGATCAGCTAAATATATGACCATAGAACACCTGATCTCGCTTGTGACGATTTCATCTTATGTGTGCATGACGTTTTTGACTCGAATCGTCGTTATTTTATGGGGTTTTGATCCCCTCAAATGACTTACGACGATCTTGTGTGAAATCATCGTAACTTTATGACAATTTCATCCATCGTCACTGCGAGAACGTCATGTATCAATACATTTCTTGTAGTGTGGAATTCCTTTCCTCGGGGGCGGCGACGTAATTCCCTGTCTCCCCTTCTAGGCGACGTGCTCCCGCGTCTGCGAGGTTGTTTTGTCTGCCCGAGGGGTTTTGCTGGCTTCTGGAGTAGTCGCGTTCCTGCGGTTCCGGCGGCGAGTCATGCGGCTGCCATGCCTAGACCTTTCTGAACCTGCTGATGTTGTTCCGCGTGGGGTCATTTTCGGGCGGCTTGTTCGCCTGTAAGTATGTGGAGGCTGCCAGGACAGCCGCAGTGGGGTTGTCGGGTGCATGTTGCCCTCCTCGTCGACGTGCATGAGGGATGTGTCGAGTGATTTGCTGATCCCGCTGAGGGACTCGTGGTCCATGCGAGCAGTCTTCGAGACATACTTCTTCTTTGGAGGTTGGCTACCCGTCGATTGGGTCCTTGAGAGCGCTGCACTCAACCGACCTGTTCGCACCAAGTGGTAGTGGCATGCAGTCAGATCATCTCGAGAAGCTCCGTCTTCTATTGGCTAGCCAGATTGTACCGCCACCTTTGCTTTGAGCCAAGCGGCTCGCGAGACTTTGATGCGCTCTCGCACCTTTCAACTTTTCTCCGTTTCCTCGGGTTGTTCAGTTGATCATGCCATGCATACTTGGGCCAGATATGGCTCTTGAGTCCTAGGCGTGGGTCGACAAATTTCACCGAATTTGGAGGTTCCTCAGCTGCGATTGTGTGGAAATCGCGCGTGTTGCGGCGGATGGAGTCGCTGCTGGGCCTTAGGTCGCGACCAGCGTCATCAGGTGGCCACTCAAGGGTTGCCGGGATGGAGACATATTCAGAGTCCGACTCACCGATCCTGATCTGGTCGAGGAAGTGCAGGGTCCCCGCCTTGCTGGCACGGAAGTGGAAGCTGCCGAACGTCAGGCTGACGGTCTTCTCGAGCTCGCTGAATACCGGGCGTAATTCCGGCGAGTGGGGCGCGTAGATGAGCAACCCGAAGAGAATCGGCTCCGATGGAGTCGACGATCCAGGGCTCCAGCTGAAGTTTGGCGAAGATAAGGCCAAAGACGCCGTGGATCCAGGGCCCGCCGTTCCCACAGACGACGCCAATTCTCGATTACTCATATCAACAAGTCACTCGGATGATCCGATAGGGTTTCTATTAAGAGAACGAATAGGCGCTGACGACGATCGTTGGCTAGCAGGGGGCACAGTTTTACCCAGGTTCGGGGCCCTCGTAGAGGTAAAACCCTTACTCCTGCTCTTGAGATCTGTATTATCAGTAGATCGATTACAAGGTGGGTGCGCAAGCCGAGAGATTGATCTCGAGCTTATGTCTATGGTGGTCAAAAGTAGATTGGATCCCCTCCCCCAGTGGTTCTCCTCGCCTTTTATAGGTGGTTCAGGTCTCAAACCGTGGGGGGGGGGGGGGTTACAAACCCTAGTTCTAGGTCGGTAGAAGCTTTCCTTCTTGACCCTCAAGTCTTTGCGGGTGGGCTTCTGTTGGGCCTTCTAGAACCGCGGGGTATCACCTCTCTTTGGGCATAGGTCTTGGGCCTTGAACTGTGTAGGATCACCCGACAGGTCCGAGAGTCATCCCCACGTCACCGTCTCTTGCTAGCCTTCGCCTGTACTGAGTATGAGCTCTACTCGTGCATCCAACTCCCAAAAACCAATGTTTGCCAAATGTGTCCACCATACCTACCTATATATGTGGTATTTAACCTCCACTCCAAGTAAATTTATCGTGTGCTACCTTTAAAACGGTTTGTAGGTTACATGGCATATGTAGTCGAAAGGGGAGTTCGAGGGGGTGCCTGGGTGGCCCACACCTCCTGGCGGCGCGGCCAAGGGCGGGGGCGCCAGGGGGTGGTGTGGCCCCCTCCTGGCCCCTCTCCTGACTCCCTTCTGGCTCTCGGGGTCTTCTGGTGTTTTAGGCTCAATGGGATCTTTTGTGGGAATTTTCCAAAAGTTGATTTTTCTGCACAAAAACGAGACACCAAGGTAATTCTGCTGAAAACAGCGTTAGTCCGTGTTAGTGGTATCCAAAACTCACAAGTTTAGAGGAAAATAATAAGAAAAATGTTCACAAAAGGTGATACGTTTTGGACGTATCAAATCCCCCCAAGCTTAGCTTATTGATTGTCCTCAACCAATTCAGTGACAACTGAGTGCGATAAAAGACTTTTACTAACAAATTTGTTTCATATGATGTAAATATACTCACTATATGATCAAGTGTTGAGGAAATTCATAATAAGATGTATGGAAAATAAAAGTCACCTGGCAGTTATGCAGCCCATGAAGAGATGCCAACAAACTAATAATAAACAACATGAAGTATATCAATCTGCAGGATTGCAATGCTCATAATAGGGCATGATAAAGTGTACTCGCTTTCCCTTAATAATGGAGCAAAACATAAATGCCAGGGCACCTCTGAAGTTCAAATAAAGACTAGAGATAAAGATATCAAAGATACAAGCATCAAAGTTAAACCACAATCAACCGTGTTTTGGGACAAGCACATTACACTAAGAATGATAGCCATGCTCTCAAGAAGGTGCATAAAGCGAGAAGGTGAAGACTCAACATAAAAATAAAAGAAAGGCCCTTCGCAGAGGGAAGCAGGGATTAACTCATGTGGTAGAGCTTTTTATTTTATTAAACAGAGGTATTGAAAACATTTTTAAGAAAGGTGTATGCTTATGTCAACGAATCGTAAATAGAAAATACAATACGTCATAAGCCAACTAGACTTCACAAGAGCGGCTTCCATACAAGGACGCATCTGTGTAGAAGGTCATCCCTCTTTCTCGTTTGTTTACACAATTATGTTTTGACTGATAAATCAGGGGCAAAAATAGTGAACATAATTTGTTGTATTAAATTGGGGCTGGGCACCCCGCTGTCGGCTCTTCTATCATTTGGATAAGCGGATGCAGCCACTAGTCCAGGGTGTGAAATCAAATCAACAAGTGAGATAAAGATTCTCTATTTGCGTCCTCATTAGCAAAAACAGGGGCACAAAACAGGAATAATTTTTCGAAGGAGGGAGGTTTGTCATATTCCTCAGAAACACAACAGAGCGCCACCTCCACCTCGAAACTCGTTTTGGAGATCAGAAGTTCCTATTCTTGCGCCCTGCCGGGACAGGGATTCGAAGGAGATCATCGCCATCGACACCGCCACCTCTTCTCCATCAACCATCCATGATTCCCCCGTCCATGTGTGAGTAAACACCGCTGTAGGCCGAGAGGGATGGAAGGTATTGGATGAGATTGATCATGTAATAATGTCATATTGTTAGGGCATAGTGCCTAGTATCCATTGTTAGTGTTTTCTACCGTTGTTGCAATTTGTTATGCTTAATGCTTGTCAATAGGGCCTGATTGCCATGATCTCAGATGTGAACATGTTATTGTTTCATGAGTATAATTATGTTTCTTGATCATATCTGCAATTTTTTTACACATGTCATTGTCCGGAACTCGATGCCCCAAAGTGACAGAAATTGGGACAACCGGAGTGGATGGTTGTGATGTGAGGATCACGTGTGTTCACTGAGTGTTAATGCTTTGCTCCGGTGCTTTATTAAAAGGAGCACCTTAATTATGAGTAGTTTCCCTAGAGGCCCCACTGCCACGAGCTGGTAGGACAAAAGATGTTGTGCAAGTTTCTCATTGCGAGCACGTATGACTATATTGGAACACATGCCTATGGTTTGCCTAGATGTTTGATGCTTTATTATTATTATCTGCAATGCCCATGTTAGATTATTACATGACCTATGTTATCCATGCAACACCCGTTCATCCATTCCTTCTATGCCTACGGTACTTCCCATCATGTCGTTTTCCGCGATTGCTACTGTTGTTACTATTTTACTACTGCTGCTATTTTATTTCTACTGCTGATATAAAACTGTTACCACCGATAAATTGTTGCGAGCAAGTCTACTTTCAGGTGCAGTTGAATTGACAATTCAGTTGTTAAGGCTAATAATATTGTTTGGCTCCCCTTGTGTCGAATCAATAAATTTTGGTTTTACTTCTCTCGAAGACTGTTGCGATCCCCTATACTTGTGGGTCACCAGAGACCCGATCATTGGTATCAACCATACCTTGTTCGATATTGTTACCGACAAGTACTCTTTTACTCGTTCCGTGATATGACATCCCTGTGACCTAGTCACGTGCTTGCAAGCGGTGTCGATGTGATATCACCGAGAGGGCCTAGAGTATATCTCTCCGTCATTTGGATGGACAAATCCCACTCTTGATCCATGAGCCTCAACTACTACTTTCCGAATACCCAACGTCGCCTTTATAGTGATGCTGTTACGGCGTGACGTTTGATGACATCAAAGCACCCTTCCGGTATTAGTGATTGACATGATCTCATGGTTTAAGGAATAAGATTACTTCGTATGCAAGATATAACAATATAAACTAAATGAATTGATCGTATTGTTATACTTAATTTGGTTCTATGTTCATCACATCATTCTTCTAATGACATGACCCCCATTATTAACAACATCCAATGTTTATGATTAGGAAACCTTGATTATCAGTTAATCAACGAGCTAGTTAAACGAGATGCGTTACTAGGAACACTTGTTTGTTTATTAGACACACATGTATCAACGTTTCCGGTTAATACAATTCTAGCATGAGAAATAAAAATTTATCATAAACACGGAATAAGATAATAACCACTTTATTATTGTCTCTCGGGCATATTCCCTTCAGTCTCCCACTTGCACTAGAGTTAATAATCTAGTCTGTAAGCACTTAACACATATGACATTCCAATGTTATTACCATGCTTTGCATATGGTAAACTTCATCAAAAGATCTGAAATATTCAGGTCCTATTGTATTTGCATGTCTTTGCTTCTACACGCATCACTCATTCTCTAATGAGATGGCTTTGTATATATTTTGTCAACCGGTGAGACCTTAATTCCTCAGCTTAAACTAATGTTACTAACATTGTGAAAATATAGCTTTATAGTGTCAGCATTTTGGAAATTCACCATGTTCAATAAAGAACTCCTTGACACAAAATACTCCTATTATTTGTTGTCAACACAACGATATACTTAGCCTTTGTTGTAGTATCCGTCACAATATTTTAATTTTAAAACTCATTCAAATCCTGCTTGGAACTTTCTTCCAGCCTATTGTGCCACCCTTCATTACATATTTTAATTGAGATAAAATTATTTGAATAGATGACAAGACTATTGGTGTAACATATTACAACGAATATTTTGTCATTACTACATTGGAAAACATAACCTTAGCATTTCTAAAAAAATGGCATAAGGATCTCTTCCACTGTTGTCTAATCATCATATGAATTATCCTGCTATAACATTCTATAGCACAAGACTCATATCGTTGTATACATAGCATGGTACACATGACTTAGAAATCTCAATTTCAATTATGCTCATCATGTGTCAAAACACTTGAATTTTGCTCAATTCTTTTCCATGTGGCAAGAATTCCTTCTTGTCATTTCGATATTGACTTACTTCAATATTTCATCTATGTAATTTGGCTCAACCATATCAGGCGCTTCAATCCATCTCGTATAGATATTGATGCTCAATATCTACCAAACCTTTCATCAATATGAAAATCTTAACCGTGTTAATTCAAAATACATATTTTCCAACAACTATATGTCATCTACATAAAGCATTAGAAATATGTCTTAGCGCTCCCACTTAATTTCTTGTAACTCTACAAGCATCTTTACTGTTCATGATGGAATCAAACTATTTTGATAACTTCATTAAAGTAAATATTCCAACTTCATTATGCTCACTTCAACCATTGAAGTTTGCATACCTTTCCGGCAACCTTTTGAATTTTACAAAACTCTCATCTTTGTCAAGTACACATCCTCGATCAAACTTCCTAGAGAGGAGAGTTCGTTTTGTTGTTCAACTGCCATATCATAATATGTAACTTTTGCTAGAACTATACGCAAATATTAAAGCATCACTATGGAAGATCAAAATCTCGTAGTAGTCAACTCTTTGAACTTCGTTAAAAACATCTTTTCGACAAGCACAGCTTTCAAAGGATGTAAATATCCATGTCTTTGTTGCTATATAGACCCGTTTGCTATCATTAGACATCATGTCTATCGAAAGGACTACCAAGTTACATATTTGATATTCATACAAGGATATTATTGCAGATATAATGACTCATAGCCAATTTTACGAAGTCAGGGCCCATCATTTGCTTCCTTTATAATTTCCAAGTCTTTGTTGTCAAAACAACACTTCACTCTCAAACCACAAGTTGGTCTAAGTACAAAGTTTTAGAACTTTTGTGGTTCAGTTCGCAAACTCATTTGAAGTATCTACAACACATGTAGTGTCTTCTACTTAGTTAAAATAGGAAACCCTAGAACAACTTCCAGTGCTGCGCTACTCTTGACATGATAACAAAGATTCTCTAGTCTTGTCGAGTTTGTACTGTCCTCCCACTCACATGTTTCGTAAGAACTACTTTCTCGAGAAATCAACCCTTTCCAACAAATAACATTTGTCTCTGGTTTGGTGATAGGAGAAATACCCAATGGTTTGTTTGGGATATCCTTATAAACATATATTTATTCTATTTTGGTTGTAAACATTTTGCACATTCTATGCATACCAAAACTTAAGAAAAAGACAATCCAGGTCACTATCCAAGCCATAACTTATATGGTGTCAATTTCAACGGATCATGATGGCACTCTTCTCAGTATAAAAGCGGTTGTCTATAATGTATAAACTACAAAATTATAATGGCATTTTTATTTATCTTACCATGTCCAACAAGGTTTGATTTCGTCTCTCGAACACTCCATACTTATGTGGCTATTCGAGAAGGATACAATGTAGAACAATTCTGCAACTCCTCAGATGTTTTGCTAAACTTGTAACTCAAACTTTATCCTTTATGATCCAATCATAAATACTTGATTATCTTGTTACGCTGATTTTTTACTTCATACTAACAATTGTTTGAAACAATTCAAAGATGTCAAACACCGTTCTCTTTAAATAGATATACTCATATATCTACTCAAATCATCGACGATATTTCTTGAATGAAAAATTAATCCACCACACATGACTACACATAATGGACTCTATACATCAATATGTACAATCTCCACTAAATTAGTCATCCATTCTACATTGGCCTATGAACGAAATTCTAGTTATCTTTTGGAAGAGGTCTCACAAGCGTCAATTTATTAAAAAACAAAACGACTCCGGAAGTCCATTATCATGGAGCTCCTTTCATGTTTTCCTTTCCGATATGAACTAAAATGGTGGTATCACAATTTAAGTCAAATTCTTTTACGTCTTGCAACATTTAGCATCTATTCTTATAGATGTTTACTTTACCAACACGATTTATATTAACTCATCCATCGGTTATGGAATATGGTCATAGTTTAAACAATCTTATTTGTTCTTACAAAAGACCGGAACAAAATAACAACTTATTAATTTTTTAAAATAAATCTTGAATGCTTGGTTTGATACGACAATGAACACCATAACACTTTATTTCTGTTCTTGTCATGATCGATTCTACATCTACTACTAGTTTCTTTTAGTCCCTTGTATTCTTGCATTGCGTTGCTTTTTATGAAAACTCATACCAACCAATATGGTATCAAAATACCCCAAAAAATACTTTGTTAACTAGTAATACATCTATAACTTGTTTATCAAGCATATACTCTTGAGCTGGACTTTTCCAGTTATCTTCTTTTCTGCCATATACCTTATTATAATTCTATTTTCAATATTCCCTTTTCTTTACAGAAAAATCATTCAACATCAAACAATTCTAGTCGTACTAGCACATTTTTCTTGGCGTGTTAGTCATATACTATCGCCCATTGAGTCATACTTTGAGGTTGATTGTTCTACTAATATCATCATGTTAATAGCATTTTTCCGGATTCCACTCTTAGCAATCGTCAGGCAAGGTAAACGATTTTACCCATACTTTTAATCCATACCATCATAACAATTTTGTGATGAAGCTACTATAGCTCGAATGAAGAAATTTAGAGGATAATATTGAGCCCCAACTTCTTGGAAGATTCAAACGCGTAGCATCTTCAATCATTGCATATATTCAAATAATATAAGCATACATTGTCAAACTAAATTATACCTAGTCATGTTGCCACAAAGAAGTTTCTAGATATCAATATATCTTTCACTTGATTATTTCTGAAAACAATTATTTTCAGTTCCTAAATCACATTGATCAACAAAACATTCTTTTCAAGATAAAATATTATGGAAGCAAGCATGACACTGGATTCTAAGTAGGAATTATTTGCTCTCTAGATCAATCAATCATTAATCATATGGAGCTAGGTAGGTTATACCGAAAATCTACAATAGGACTCAATTTTGAATTTCACTAATACGGTACCAATCTTAAATGGTTTTACCAGATCATAACGGTTATATCTCAATTAACAATCTAAGTGTAAGGTATTTTGTGGATGCCAATGAATACTACAATTTATGGAAATTCACTTTGATTGGCTGTTCATGATAAAATAAGTTCAAGTTAATTCAAAATTACTACGTGAACTCCCACTCAAAAACAACATCCCTCTTAGTCGTTTTAGTGATTACGCGAACCAAATTCACTACACCAAAACCGATCATCACGTGAGATGATGTAGCTGCAACGAACATCGATATGTTCATCATATCATCCATATGACTCATGTTTTACCTTTCGGTTACGTGTTCCGAGGCCATGTCTGTACATGCTAGGCTCGCCAAGTAGAACCATTGTATTGCGTGTGTTTCAAGGCCATGTCTGTACATGTTAGGCTTGAAAACACCCGTTGTATGCGAAAGTTGAGTCTATCACACCCGATCATCACGTGGTGTCTCAAAACGACGAACTTTCTTAACAGTGCATACTTAAGGAAGAACACATTATTATCTTGATATTAAGTGAGAGGTATCATCTTATAATGCTACCGCCGCGATCTAAGCAAAATAAGATGCATAAAAAGAATTAACATCACATGCATGGATAATGTGATATGATATAGTCCTTCTTGCACTTGATCTCCATTTTGTGCATCATGGTATGATCTCCATCATTCCACCGGCGTGGCACCAATGTCCATGTCACCTCCATTTGACTGTCCATCAAAATTACAACATTTCACATGGATATGATATACAACACGCATGCCATAAATAATAAGACAACCATATGGCTCCTGCCGGTATGTCTATAATTTACAAAAGATATTATCTCATACATCAAATTTCTATTATTGACCATATCATATCACATGCCCTCCAAAAACAAGTTAGACGTCTCTAATTTATTTTTGCATATTTTATGTGGCTTAGGGCTTTCGAAGATAGAACTGTTCATACCTACGAACATGAACCACAACGTTGATAAATATATTTTTAACAACGCTTTGTAGATTAGATCTTAACTATAGTAGGAGAAACATAACACCCCCCCTCCCCAGCCACAAGTGAGAGAGGTCTTGCGTACAAATTACACGTAAAGTTTGTTTAGTACAACTTCATCCTACTATGCCACTAAGATCATAAAATACTCAAGGAGACAATAACATGATCATCAACGCCCACATACACCTACGTGTTCTATCCGTACAAACCATCTACGCATAGATCCGACTCTGATACTTCTGAAGGGTACGTTGCATAGAAAACAAAAATTTCCTACGCGAGAGATACCCGAAGGGCAAAGATCTAATCTAGGATATGAAAGCAACATGGAGAAAGAGTCTTAGAAGAACATACCCTCGAAGACTCTAAGTGTTACGAGATTGAATCTCGTTGTTGGCGTAGTCATACTCACGTCGATCTCAAGACCGAGAAGATGTGCACCGCAATCCGGCGGTGCCTCCGTAATTGGTCACACGTACGGCTTGATGATGACCTCCGTTCCCTCGATCCAGCGGGGCAGCGAAAGTAGAGGATCCCTCGGAACTCCAGCAACACGCCGACGTGGTGTGGTGGAGAAAACTTCGTTCAGGGCTTCGTCAAACGCATGAATATGAGGTGGAGCAGCGGGAGGAGGGAGGTGGAGATGACACCAAGTGTGTGGAGGAGGGAGAGCTCTCACCCTCCTTTTATAGGGGAGGGGGAGGCAGCCCAAAGGGCGTGCGGCCAGCCATGGTGGTGCCCCCACCTATTCCCTCTTCATGTGACTGGACACTCCACTCACACCCACTCATCCTCCCATAATTTCCCTCTTAGAAAATCCAAAGGTCTTTCTTTATTAAATGAATAAAATATTTTTTATTTCTTTAATTTAATATTTCTTAATTCTATTAACAAAACCCCTCAAATCATTTGTTAATTCTATGAACAACCATTCGGCGGAAAACCCCTCGAACTATTTCAAATTTACCCGAAACGATTTCAGTGTTGTCCAAACTTTTCTCCGCTATTCCGTATCCTCTCAAATGTGTCATCGAAGCTCAAGTGTGTCACCCTACGGTTCGCGAATAACATATACATGATCGACAACAGCGGGATCTGGAGATCCGTGATGACTCCTATATATTCAACGATGAGTCTTGTGATCACGTGAACCATCAACGTCGTAACTAATTCGCTTTGTCTTGCGATATTTTACTTGTCCGTGATCCGATCATTGGTACCAAACATACCTTGTCCGATCTCGTTACCGACAAGTACTCTTTTACTCATTCGATGATATTACATCCCTGTGACCACTTTATTATTGCCTCTCGGACATATTCCCTTCACAAAAACCTTCCATAGAAGCATTTTCCTCATTTTCCCTATCATAGTAGACATTTCAGCTGCCATGCATTTCGCCCTATCCAGGCTTTCTTTGTTTTCCCCCTGCTTGTGGGATTGTAGTGTTTTCCCCTTTTTTTTAAAGCAATGGCAGTGTTCATGTGAGTTCATAGTCAATTTTTTTTGTCATCTTGCCCTGACTCCACCGGCGACTTCCTTGCCTCCACCTTATTGGAACTTTAGCTTGACCCCGCATATCGGCTGCCCTCGTCCACACGTGCATCTACATATATATTATTTACTTATGTAGTTATTTCAATTTAAATGTAGTTCAAGTTTTACCTTATGTATACCAAGTTGAAGTTTTACATACTCCACCTAACAAGTGTACATTTTAGGTTTTGTCTCCAGTCAAACCTATTAAAGTTTTGACCAATCATATAGGGAAAACTATTAGCATTTATGACCCTAAATTAGTATCCATAGACCCATCTTAATATCTAGTTCCAAAATATATCAATTTCATGCCATATATATTACTACTTTTTAAAATAAAGTTGGTCAAAATTTTAAAAATTTGACTAAAAACAAAAGATAGAAGTGCACTTATTGGAGGACGGAGGGAGACCTTTTTTTTGCATGGTAGTACGTGTCTCCTATATAAAATAAAGATCTAGTTACAAGGCACGTAAACACCGACACTATAGTACTGAAAAAATAGAATAATCCTATGCAAAAACCCAGCGCATGTCCTTCTCCTTCGACACAACTGAAGCGATCACCAACGGAAAGAAAATAGATCACCTCTTCATCCGAACTCAACGTGGCTCCATCGCTGATCTACAGCTTTACGGACCTCCAAATTAGTTTGTCAGAAACAAAACCATTGCCGTTGAAAAAATCAAACCAGGGCAATGTGTTTCCGGACACGCCATTGAACTCCAGAACTTACAACCCCGCATGACAAAGACGTTGGAGGAGGAAACCAGAACTGTAAGCCTCAAACCACAAACTCGGCACATGATGCACAATCTTCCAGCTGTCACATGTGTGGAAACTCGTTTGTGTGTACTCTCGGACGATAAATCCTCCCAGCTCTAGCATAATGTCATAGGCAATGCCGCAACAACGAGAACATAGCAGAAAGAGAGACACACCTGATGGGATACCGCCGCTGCCTCGACGACACCATCCATGAACCACAACATCGCCGATTTGAACGATCGGCCAACACGCCGCTATGGGAGTGGAGCTGAGGCAGATTTATTCTTCCGGGCGCCGCTCCCACTACCCTAACGACGAACCACAAGTTACAAAACCAAACCCTAACTACAGAGCGGAGGAACGGGTTCCCCCTCCCTCCGCCGTCGGAGAAACAATCGGAGAAAGAGTGGACCAGCGCCCTGGCCGGTGGAGATTGGGGGTAGAAGCTCGCCGCCTCCCTGGTTGCCTTGGTCCTAGCGGCTAGGTAAGGGAAAAATAAGATGTCGGTACATGTTCTTTTCTTTCTCTTTTCTTATTCGGAGGGAGTACCTAGCAACAACAAGAAATAATACAACGAAATTGGAATTGGTATTTCTGCTGCAGCATGAGAAAAATGAAACACCTACTATACATGATTGGAGAATTCTACACGCGCGCGTGTACCATAGTTACAGGCCAAACCTTGGCAAGTTGGCATCTTGTTCCATCTTTGAAGAAAAGCTATATTGTTGAAATTCGATGCTGCGATAGCCCCCTTATGCATATTATTCCCACATCGGGTGGCAGCGCTTGGCCGGTGCAGCTTTTACACGATTCTTCCTTCCACATCAATCACCGAAATGTATTTATCTCCAACTTTTCTTCGTTTCCTTTTTCTCTCGGGCCACTTGGTGCAGATTCTTGCTCCTCTCAACGAGACCCAATCAAAGCTGCGCCATATATATATGTATGTGTCGATTCGACAACCCTAGCGATCTATCAAGATATGTAGAATCTACTCCGCGTGATAAATAAGCTATGCTGTAGTAGGGCCGCAACCGTGATAAAGGTAACTTGCAGGAGTACGTCGAAGTGTGCGCAGGGTGACGATTTCTGCCGTGCAAATGGTTCACGCCGTGCCTATATAAGAGCTATACGGCTGAACAGGCCGCTGCACATTCAGATACATACACCTGCTCATCGAGTGACCGGACAAAGATCAAGGCAACTCTCGTACGTCGTAGAGGAGGCACACCGGAGATCTCTGGGAGGTTAAAATGGCGATCAGGAACATGCAGGTGGCGACGCGGGCGCTGGACGGGGACATGACCGTGGACGAGTTCAAGGAGTGGCTCAGGCGGTTCGACGTGGACCGCGACGGCCGGATCAGCCGCGACGAGCTGCGGTGCGCCATGCGCACCATCCGAACGCGGTTCGCCGGGTACAAGAGCAAGCGGGGCATCGACTACGCCGACGCGGACGGCGACGGCTACATCGACGACAGCGAGGTCGACGGCCTCATCGACTACGCGCAGAAGAGCCTCGGACTCAAGATCGTCGCCTACTAGACTGTTTTCAGCTAATTTCATCCATCCACTCATGCTCCCTGCTAGAATAAGTGCTCCAGCGCTTGCTTCTTACCATGTATTTTTTGCTTTCTTGTGTACTTATTTGCTAATCTGTGCGCCGTACGTACGTGCGCGTTTGTGATCTATGATGATGTGTTTGCTGTGTGTGGTTGCCTGGCTCGTGCCATCGATGATAATTTGCGCTCTCCCAGAGATAAAAACGGTCTGTATGTTCTTCTTCTGCTTTCCTTTTTCCTTTTTTCTGAAAAGGTGTATTATCTCCGCCTTCGCATCAATTGAAGCACGCTGCTATTTTAGTTAGAAGTTAATCACCCAATTTATTACACCACGTAGCAAAAAGTGTCAATACAAAAATCAACCATCTAAAAGCTAGCATGTCGAATCGATGCATTGTGCAATCTATGAGAGGATGGTCATCTAACCTGTTTGAAGAATTCACGTGTGACGCATCAGGTATTCATAGCCTCCCGCTATTCAAACGGAAGAATGCAAAGCCCGAATCCAAGGCTCGACCTAGCCCTCTTTAGCGCTCAGACGCAAGAGACAAGTCAACACTGGTCATTAGAGGTTTGGATTATGTAAACCGAGGTCGTCCGTTTTCTGAGAGGGACCCACCACTTATCCTTAAGCGCTTGAACCACTCATTCGTCCCAACCCAGGACCCACACCTTATCCATCCAGCGCGGGACTCACAACTTATCCATCTCAACGTTATCAATATAAAAGACGGGAGCCCGAGCCAGCCCCGTGCCCGCCTGTGCCATTGCCTCCCCTTTTCTTCTCCCCACCATATTCTTCTTCTTCTCCAGCAATGTCGGCATGTGAGAGATGCCTACCTCCACTTCGGTTTCACACCCATCATGGCCACGGTATGGTGAAATGAGAGAGAAAGCCACAAGCTGTGGCGGAGAAGTTTCGATTTCAGTTCTCTCGAAGCCGTTTGCACCAATTTCTCCCCGATTTGCACGAGAGACTTCAATTTTGGAGGGTTCGATTGATTTGAGGTGGCACGGGTGGGGTGGGGGGACCCGAGAGCTCAAATTGCCGCTTCCTATGGAGAATTTGATGGAGTGAGCCTCACAATTGGGGTACAAAGCCGTTCGATGAGAATGAGGAACTGAAGGAGGGATTTAAGAACATACACAAGCAGTTAAAGGAAGCCAAATATGGAGAATTTAATTGTTGTGTCATTGTACCTTTATTTTACACAAGCAAAAATGTTCCAAAATATTTCTCTCTTGCATACACTTTCTTCTTCAGCTAACGGGGTGTGCATGGCAGAGTTCAGAGTCAAGTAAAAAAAAGTTCAGGGTCTGTGGTGACCCATGCGAGAAAATGGTCCATGAGAAAACAGATGTTTGGGCCGTGGCGTGACGATTGGGACCTCACGGTGGTTTATATCTCTACTTACACACTAGGTGGAATTTTTAGTCCCACCTAGTTTACAGCGAGTATGACCAATTTATAAAACCGAAAGTGAAACAGGGGTTAACAACTCCCCATGCCCCTAAATGGTCGTATTGATCAAATCAATCTAGATGACCAGTGTAGGCCCGGGCTATTTTTTAAAAATAAATCCGATGATAATTAAGATGATTGACTTGGATTGTTCCTTTCACTTAATAAAGGAGTAAAAATAGAAAAGCAACATGTCTTTCTTTCTCGTATACACTTTCAGTTCTTGAGTTAACGGAGAGTGCAGGGCAGAGTCAGGATAAATTAATTCAAAAAAAAAATCAAGGTCTGAGGTGGCCCATGCTATAAAATGGGTCGTGAACAAAATAATATCGATCATATGCTAATTATTTTTTCTCCTTTACTTTTAGGACGTTCTAGATAGTTGCCGCAGTTCACAATTTGTACAAACAAGACGAACAATTACGGAGTTTAGATTCTCTGATGGCAACAGCTTTAGAGATAATTTGGTGCAGAAAAACATGTACAAAAATGCCAGGCGTCTACTTTGCAAGATTTCTTATGCTTCCACAAATGAGAGCCCATGCAAGTTTTGGTTTATCGCAGATGGTTTCCGTTCTAGAACTTGTGGGTTTTTCTGCCTTTTTTTCCTTATTATTACACAAGCAAACAGATTAATGGCTCAAGCATATACGTGAACGGCAGCGTTTGTTCGTGTAGCTATAATGAAGGGAAGTGAAAATCTCTTTTCTTGCTTTGATTTTGCCATTTGATAGTAGTAATTTAGTGCACGTGACATTACTATTTGCGGAAAAAATGATATTTGATATTTCTGTACGAAAACTTACCATTTGGTTCTAGGCGACTTTTAGAGTTTTCATCATCGGTTAGGACGACTTTTCAGTAGATCAGTAGTCGTAGCTGTATCGCACATGGTTGAAGAAGAAAGAAAGAGGTAGTTTGGAATTGCACAACAAACTGAGGTGCTCGGAAGAATCTACAATATCTAAATGGGAGCAACCCACTAAGTCCATTTCTCTTAACATACAGCGTGTACAAATCATCAGCCAACTGATTGGTCCACGTCATCTGTTGTATTGGGTTGTTACTCTGTCTGCATGGCCGTTTTTTTAGGGATGCCCGCGTCGCGATTGGTCTCTGTTCGTGAGGCAGTTTGGTTGCCGAGTGCATATGGTAGAACCTGGGGATCTACCGGGTCGGGGACGTAGTCTGTAGGGGAAGGAGGGGGTTGTGTGGAGGCGAGGGGTGCGCGGCCGGCGGCGGGGCGCCGTCGCGCGGGAGGAAGAGGGGGCGGCGGCTAGGGCTGGGGCGGCGGCGCACGGGAGAAGGCCGACTCCTTTGGGAGTCGGCAATAATGATTTGATTATTGCTTGCCTCAATCAGAACGGAATACATGTGTTTATATAGGAGGACGGCCTCCTCTAAACCCTAATTTACTTGGGCTAAGCCCCTAATTTACTTGGGCTAAGCCCACAACTAGCCACTTTTGGACTTCTTACGCGTATACTGTATACCGACCATAACATCTCTCCCCGCCTTCTCAAACAGCTCGTCCTCGAGCTGAACTTCTGGAAACTGCTGGCGGAACTCGTCGAGCTTCTCCCAAGTTGCGTCACTCGCCGGAAGTCCTGTCCACTGCACCAGGACATGCCAGACATCACGACGCTTCTGGGCCTTCAGTACCTCCTCCGGAGCTGGAAGAAGTCGCCCCCGTGCCGTAGGGGGTAAAGCTGGTGGTGCCGCAGGTGGGTCGCCGCGGTAGGCCTTGAGCAAGCCCACGTGGAAGACGTCGTGAAGGCGGGACCCCTCCGGTAGCTCCAGCCGGTAAGCGAGCGATCCGACGCGCTCCAGGACACGGAAGGGACCCGCGTAGCGAGGTCCCAGCTTCCGCTTTGAGCGCGGGTCTAAGGACTGTGTAGTCCGATGTAGAAGACGGAGCCATACCAAATCCCCCACCGCGAACTCCGCGTCACGATGGTGTGCATCATAGTACTTCTTGGACAGCTGCTGTGCCTGAAGGAGGCGCTGCCGCGCCTCGTCCAATATCTCGTCGCGGGTGCGGAGTAAGTCTCCCGCGGCCTCAGTCCGGGCTGTCCCGTCCTCAAAGGGCAGCATGCGCGGAGGCGGACGGCCATAGACCATCTCGAAGGGTGTGGTGTGCAGGGCGGCATGATAGGAGGTGTTGTAGCAGTACTCCGCCCACGCCAGCCAGTCCACCCAAGCTCGTGGGCGATCTCCCGTGATGCAGCGCAGGTACATGGCAATCACCTTGTTGACCACCTCGGATTGCCCGTCGGTCTGGGGGTGGAACGCGGTGCTGAGACGGAGCTTGACGCCGGCCAACCGAAAGAGATCCCGCCAGACGTGTCCCGTGAACACCGGATCACGGTCGCTGACGATCGACGTCGGAAACCCATGTAGCCGAACGACCCCGTCGAAGAAAGCTCGAGCCACAGAGGCGGCCGTGTAAGGATGACCCAACGCGATGAAGTGCGCGTACTTGGAGAAACGGTCGACCACCGTGAGGATGACGGACTTGCCGCCTACTTTGGGAAGCCCCTCGATGAAGTCCATGGAGATATCCGCCCACACCTGCGAGGGAACCTCGAGGGGCTGCAATAGGCCCGCCGGCCGCTGCGTCTCCGTCTTGTTGCGCTGGCACGTCACACACGCGCGCACCCAATCCTGCACCAACGCCTTGTCTCGCGGGATATAGAAATCAGCGCGAAGGCGGTGGAGGGTCTTCTGAACACCCTCGTGACCTGATGAATGTGCCAACTCCAGGACCTGATGGCGGAGATCGTCGTGGTCGGGCACAAAGAGGCGGCGGCCGTAGAGGAGCAAGCCGTCTGCCTGGTGCCAGGGCGCCTCCAATGTGCCGGTGTTCAGGCGCTGTTCTAGGTCCTTAGCGTCGGCGGCCGATGCCGTGGCCTGTCGGATAGCGTCGAGGAGAGCGAAGGACGGCCCGGAGCGAACGCACATGGCCGCTCCCACGGGAACCGCGTCTTCCTCGAGTAGCTCGTAATCGCGGCGAGAGAGGGCATCCGCCACCGTGTTAAGCCGCCCGGGGCGGTACTCGACGGTGAAGTCGTAGCCAAAGAGCTTGCTGATCCACTGATGCTGTGGCACTGTAGAGAGGCGCTGGTCGAGCAAGAACTTGAGGCTGTAGTGGTCCGTACGGACCCTGAAGGAGCGGCCCCAAAGATACGGCCTCCAATGCCGCACGGCCTGGACGAGTCCGATCAGCTCGCGCTCGTACGCCGCGAGCTTATGGTGGCGGGCGGCGAAGGGTCGGCTGAAGAAGGCCAACGGCCCGTCGCCCTGGTGCAAGACGGCGCCGAACCCGGTGCCGGAGGCGTCGCAGTCGACCACGAAGGGGCTGTCAAAGTCCGGCATTTGGAGTACCGGCCCCGTCGTGAGGGCGCGCTGGAGAGCCTGGAACGCCTCCGTGGCCGCGTCGTCCCATGCGAAAGCGTCGCGGCGAAGAAGACGTGTCAGTGGCGCCGCAATGTTGCCGAAGTCCCGGATGTACTTCCGGTAGTAGCCGGCGAGGCCGAGGAACCCGCGCAGCGCCCGAGGGGACTGTGGGGTCGGCCAGGCGGCCACGGCTGCGACCTTGTCCGCGTCCATGGCCACGCCGTCCGCGGAGATGACGTGCCCCAAGTAGGCGACCGAGGCCGTGCCAAACGAGCACTTCGAGCGCTTGAGGTGAAGACGATGCGCCCGAAGCTCGTTCAGGATGATGGCCACGTGCTGTAGCTGCTCCGCCCAAGATGCACTGTAGATAAGAATATCATCAAAGAAAACAAGCGCAAATCGTCGTAAGTAGGGGCTGAGTATGTCGTTCATGAGGGCCTGGAACGTCGCCGGCGCGTTGGAGAGGCCGAAAGGCATCACCAAGAACTCAAAGTGGCCGTGGTGCGTGCGGAATGCGGTCTTCTCGATGTCGTCCGGGTGCATCCGCACTTGGTGATAGCCGGAGCGGAGGTCGAGCTTGGTGAAGAAGCGCGCCCCGTGCAACTCGTCCAAGAGCTCGTCCACCACCGGAATGGGGAACTTGTCCTTGTAGGTGACGGTGTTGAGGGCGCGGTAGTCGATGCAGAACCTCCAAGTGCCATCTGGCTTGCGCACCAGGAGCACCGGAGCGGAGAACGGCGACGTCGAAATCCGGATAATGCCCTGTGCGAGCATCTCAGCCACTTGGCGCTCGAGCTCGTCCTTCTGTAGCTGGGGGGTAGCGATACGGCCGTACGGCGACAGGCGCCGTGCCCGGCGGCAGGTGGATACGGTGGTCGCAGTGTCGAGCCGGCGGAAGGCCCTGCGGCCCCTCGAAGATGTCGCGGTGCTGCTCCAGGAGGTCGGCCAACAGGGGATGCGTCTCGTCGAGGAAGGCGGCCATCATTTTGAGCTGCGGGGTGACGGGTCCTGCCCCGCCGATGCCGGTCCACTGGACGCGACGGCCCCCCTCGCGCCAAAAGATGAGGGTGAGGGCCTCGAAGTCCCAGAGGATGGGCCCCAGCGTGGAGAGGAAGTCGAGGCCGAGGATGAAGTCGTAGCAGCCCAGGTTGATGCCGACGCAGTCGATGGCGAAGGACTCGTCGCCAATGGTAGCGGGAACCTGTCGCGCTACGCCTTCGCAAGCAAGGCGGTCCCCGTTGGCGACGGTGACGCTGAACCTGTCGGCGCCGGTGGGCTGGAGGGCGAGGCGTCGCAAGGTGTCCCCGGACATGAAATTGTGTGTCGAGCCAGTGTCGACGAGAGCGGTCAGCGTCTCCCCCTTAATGGTCACCGGAAGGAGCATGGTCTTGGCCGTCTTGATCCCTGCCAGCGCGTGAAGGGAGACGACGAAGGACTTGGCGTCCACCGGCGCGTACGACGTAACGCCAGCCTCGGAAAGCGTCGCGGCCTCAAGCTCCGCGGTGACGGCCTCCACGGCGTCGTCGTCGATGGTGTCCAAGTAGAAGAGGCGGGCACACGTATGGCCCGGCGCGTACTGCTCGTCGCAGTTAAAACAGAGCCCCTTGCGACGACGCTCGAGCTGCTCGGTCGCGGTGAGGCGCTTGAACGGGCGCGTGGGCGCCGGTGCAGTCCCTGGAGTGGTCGGCGCGGCGATCCGAGGCAGTGCCGGGGTCGTGGCCGGCCGGGGGGGAATGCGCACGCCCCGGTTCGGCTGCAGCTGCTGCATGGCGTTGGCCCGCTGCTCGTAGGCCCGTGCGTAGTACATGGCGGACTGCAGGTCTTGAGGCTCCCTTAGCTCCACGTCGACGCGGATGTGGTCGGGCAGGCCCCCGACGAAGAGATCGGCTCGCTGGCGGCCCGAGATGTCAGGCGCGTGACACGCCAATGCCTGGAAGCGGTCTGCGAAGTCCTGCACCGTGCCGGTGAAGGTGAGGCGGCCAAGCTCGGCCAAGCGACTACCGCGGACCGGCGGCCCGAAGCGGCGGAGGCACAAGTCGCGGAAGCGCTCCCATGACGGCATACCACCCTCGTCCTGCTCGAGGGCGTAGTACCATGTCTGGGCGGCGTCGCGGAGGTGGTAGGAGGCCAACCATGTACGGTCGGATGCGAGCGTCCGCTGTCCCCGGAAAAATTGCTCGCATTGGTTGAGCCAGTTGAGAGGGTCGATGGTGCCGTCATACGTGAAGAACTCGAGCTTGGCGAAGCGGGGCGGCTGTGGCCCGTGGTGGGCGGCCGCGAAGGCACCCTCGAGGCGACCCGGCGCGGCGGGTATGGACGGCGGGGTAAGGGACGCGTACGCCTCGGCGTACCCCGGAAGACCCCCGCGTGCGGCGGCCCCGTATGGCGGCGGCGGCCCCGCGGAAGGAGGCGCGGCGGCCCACGGCGGTAGCGTGGCCGGCGCCATGGGCGGCGCGGACAGCTGGCCGGGGTCGAAGGTGGGCGCGGTTGCCCATGCCGGCAGCGGAGACGGCGACGGCGGAAATTTCAGCGCCGTGATCGGGACGCCTTGCGTCGGCGGCGCGGAAACCGGCGGGGGCGCCGACCGCTGCAGGAGAACGCACTACTAGGAAAAGGCCTTTCTGTGGCGCACCAAAATGGGATTCTGTGGCGCACCTAGGGGCCAGAGGGGTGCGCCACAGAATTCACGCCACAGAATTTTTTTCTGTGGCGCACCGAGGCCGTGCGCCACAGAAATGTCAATTCTGTGGCGCACCTCAGCCGTGCGCCACAGAAATTTGCAATTCTGTGGCGCACCAAGGGGGGGTGCGCCACAGAATTTTTTTTTGAATTTCAAAAAAAAAGGCGGCCAGATCTGGCCGCGGGAAATTTTCGAAATTTTGAAATTTCGCCGGATTTCGTCGGATGCTCGCCGGAGTTGGTCGGTGGAGGATGGGGGTCACCGGAGTTGGTGGCGAGGAGAAGGAGAAGCTCGCCGGAGGTGGTGGTGGTGGTGGTGGTGGTGGAGGAGGAGGAGGAGGAGGAGGAGGAGTAGGAGGAGGAGGAGGAGGAGGAGAGGTGGTGGTGGAGGAGGAGGAGGAGGAGGAGCTCGCCGGAGGTGGTGGTGGTGGTGGTGGTGGAGGAGGAGGAGGAGGAGGAGCTCGCCGGAGGTGGTGGAGGAGGAGGAGGAGGGTGGTGGTGGTGGTGGTGGAGGAGGAGGAGCTCGCCGGAGGAGGAGGAGGAGGGTGGTGGTGGTGGTGGAGGAGGAGGGGTGGTGGTGGAGGTGGAGGAGGAGGAGGAGGAGGAGAGGTGGTGGTGGTGGTGGTGGTGGTGGTGGTGATGGAGGAGGAGAGGAGAGGAGAGATAGAAGATGAGAAGTGGAGGAGAAGTGGAGGAGAGAAGGGAAGAAGTGGAGGGGAGAGGGAAGAAGAGGAAGAAATTTCGAATTCTGCCTCAAAATTCTGTGGCGCACCCCCCCTTGGTGCGCCACAGAATTTTTTTTTTATTTTTTTATTTTCTAGTCAAAATCTTAAAATGGCGATTCTAAAAAAAGCTCACAGGCCGAAGGCTGGTGAGGTTGGGTTCCTTTTTCTCTCTAGTTTTTTTTAATATCTTGATCATTTTTTTTCGACATCGTATGCAAAAGTTATGGCCATTTTACTTTTTTTATAAAACTTTTGCTCAGAAAGTCGAAATTCATATTTCAAAATATGATTAAAAAGTAGACATTAAACTCTCCGTGCATCTATAAGGGATTTATTTTTTGATGCTTTTTAGACCTCCAACTCTTCCGTCAAAAACTAGAAAAGGCGTTCCCGGGGGGGGGGGGTGTGGAGTTGGTGCGTGAGGGCATAATTTTTTCGGATGGGAATTCTGTGGCGCACCTGGCAGTGGTGCGCCACAGAAATGTCATATTTCTGTGGCGCACTAACTACCATGCGCCACAGAAAGGGAGTGTGACAATCATTGGTGTGGCCCCCAGCTAATTTCTGTGGCGCACTCCCATCCCGTGCGCCACAGAATTCCTCTTTTCTGTGGCGCACCACGGTCCCGTGCGCCACAGAATGTCTCTTTTCTGTGGCGCATGCCCACCCGTGCGCCACAGAAATATATTTCTGTGGCGCACCAAGAAGCCATGCGCCACAGAATCTGTTCCATAGAAAGGCACTTCTCTACTAGTGACGGCGAGTGCGTGCTTCATGTCGGAGACCGAGTCGATGACGTCGCGGAGGCCCGTGGAGAGCTCCTGGATGGAGAGGACGGGGGCGGGCTCCCGCGCCGGCGCGGCCGGGGCCGCGGACGCCGACGGTGGCGCCATGGTGGTGGATGCTCCCGACGAGGCGATCGCGGCGGCGGTGGTGGGCGGTCCCGAGGACATCGCAACCGAGGAAGCTGATACCAAACTGGTAGAACCTGGGGATCTACCGGGTCGGGGACGTAGTCTGTAGGGGAAGGAGGGGGTTGTGTGGAGGCGAGGGGTGCGCGGCCGGCGGCGGGGCGCCGTCGCGCGGGAGGAAGAGGGGGCGGCGGCTAGGGCTGGGGCGGCGGCGCACGGGAGAAGGCCGACTCCTTTGGGAGTCGGCACTAATGATTTGATTATTGCTTGCCTCAATCAGAACGGAATACATGTGTTTATATAGGAGGACGGCCTCCTCTAAACCCTAATTTACTTGGGCTAAGCCCCTAATTTACTTGGGCTAAGCCCACAACTAGCCACTTTTGGACTTCTTACGCGTATACTGTATACCGACCATAACAGCATACCATTTAGGCTAGCCACAATGAGGGTAACTAAGGTAGTAACATCACACATTTCAAGACAATTTTGCTTATGTGTCACATATTTAAGGAAGAGAGAAGTGTTTGTGGTAACTAGCTATGTTACTAGTAACATCACACATACCAAGGAAATATGTGTCTACAACACTAATAAATGAAATAATCCATGACAACACAAATATGTTACTACCCATTGTAGAGGTAGTAACTTCGACTAGTAACATCACTATGTTACCACTCTTAGTTACTCCCTATTGTGACCAGTCTTATTCGTCCGTTTGGTTCTTTAGCAAACGTTTTCCTTCCGCTCCAATCAATTCAGTAACTGAAACTCCACGTATGATGACCCGTCCTCTCCCAGGTAAATTAATCCCCTCCCCTCTGGCCTCTCCACCGAGTCTCATCTTTTTCCTCTGCCCTATCTTAGTCCATCTCATGATCTTGATGTCCCGGGCAACACGGCCTCAAAACCTCTACCGTGAATTTCATCACTCTGATTGCAGTCCAAGAGCAATCGTTCCTTAATCTCGAATGGCTCTGCCCTGCAACGTTCAGCCTGTTAATCAAACCGCGGTTGTGAGGATATCGACGCTTATGTACGAGGCTCATTCCCATCCCTTCATTCTTCTCAACTAGGCTGATAGCACGTAACAGCACCAATGGGATTCTCTGCTGAAGAATTAATCTGGTGTTTTTTGTATAAGATACATGGCCTCAATTCCTGATAGCACGTGCTGACACCGGTGGGATTCTCTGCTGATGGACTAATCAGGTATTCTTCCTATAAGATACATGGCCTCAATTCCTTATAGCACGTGCTGACACTGGTTGAATTCTCTGCTGATGGACTAATCAGGTGTTCTTCCTATAAGATTCATGGCCTCATCATCTATGACGATTGTATTTGTTCGCTTACCAAGTGTTCGATGAAACGTCCTAAACTCACAGGTAAAAATATCTCTCCAGTTGTTCTGATCTTGACAACCGTATTTCAGCGCTAAAAGGGAAAACAGAAGATAGCGTATTTACATAAACATACACGGCACTGAAGCATGCTTGGTTCTAGACATGGAACTTAGAGCATCGGCACCCTTTTTTTTACCACTAGAACAAGGCTACTAACTTATAGTTTTCATGTTTTCGGATCACTTATCTCCTCAGATCCTTTTTCACTCTTCTAACTAAGTACAGTACTCACTTTTAGTAGTTGTCTGAGGTTGTATTTCAAGCAAAATGATGTTTTTATGTGGTAGGTTTTCTTGACAGGCAGTCCCCTGATCTAATACTACTTAAGGTGGGCGTTTTCACGCATCTAGATTATGTTGTTCCTCTCTAATTTCTTGAAGTATGTAATGGGTAAATATTTAATGGGTCATTTCTCGAATTGCCCACAGCGGACCACTTGTACTCAGTTTTACCCCTAGCGCCGAATCGACCTCAGTTTTGCCCCTAGTCTGTGCGCAACTACTATGGAGAGGCTGGAACGGTAAGTTTGGAGTCGAATCCGTTAGTCGAAGTGGGCCCGGAGGAGTCAGACTCCGTTTCGCGAAGTGGGTCCGCGTGGGACTGCCAGCTCGTTGAAACCGTCCGGAGCTTACAGGTGGGTACGCGCAGTTAGTTGACTAATCTGAATAGTCCACACCCGAGGTTCCCGCCACCACCGTCGTGCGCTGCCGCCCAATTTAGTTGCCCCGCCGTCGTGCGCTGCCGCTCTCGCCGCCACCTCCGCACCATCCCCTGCTGCACGACGAGCACCTGCGGCACCACCACCTGCGGCGTCACCACCACCTGCTCCACCGCCACCTTCCTCAGCCAGCGCCCCACCGCCACCTGTGTCGCCATCTGTGTCGCAGGCAGCAGCACGCATTTGCGCCGCCAGCACCACCTGCACCACCTGCACCGCCGCGGCCGTTCCGCGTGGTCACCTGCTTCACCGCCGGGGCCGTCCTGCAACGCCGCTGGTGGGGCGCTCGTTCCACCACTCTGCCCGCTACCTGCTCGACGAAATGGATTGGGCGAATGAAACGGAGAGCGGCCGCGCCATGGGGCCGGAGACACCCCGCGTCCACGATTGGGTTCCCTATGGGTAAGTACTGAGCTTTGAATTGTCGATTAGACATGGGATGCCATTGATTTGCATCTGATTGCGTCTCTGTTTTCATGGGTTAGGATGGAGTTGCGGTTTGCTTTCTTGATAAACGTTAGAAGGGAGCGCTACACCGTCGATGCAGACGGTAAGAAGAAATACCAAGCATGTTTTAGTTATTCGGTCCCAATGGATTGTAACTGGAGTTTCAGACAATTTGGGGAGATAATTTGCAGCCCATATCCTTGGGGTTTGCATGATGAAGTGGAATTTAGATACTTTGATGGGGGAAAAGATTGGATCCAAATTAGTAATGATGAAGAGCTCGCTACCATGTTTGCTAAGCATAAGGAGGCAGAGAATTATCATGTGAAGCTGCAAAATGATGTGCTTGTGCCGGCAGTTGTGGCGGGTTCATCTTTTGTGGCGGGTTCATCTTTTGTGGCAGGACCATCACGTCGTACTGCCAACTCCAGCCAGAACAGTTCAAAAACAGCTCGACGTGGTGGCTCGACAAGTGTGGGCACTGAGAAAAGGGTTCATGTCGCTGTGGAGGAGGATGCCTGCCTTTCTGTGGATGATGAAGAGAGGCTATATCCTGATGTTATTAGGAATTTAAGACAGACACCTCGGGTTGAAATCCAATATCAGTCTGACAGTGACGATGAAGAAGAGGAAGACCGGAGACATGTTGAATGGAACCCTGCGAACCCTCTTATGGCAGAAGGTTGCATTTTTTCTTCCATGGCTGAGTGTAGAAATGCACTTGTGACGTACTGCATGAAGGCAGAACGTTCCTTTCTAGTTGACAAGAGCGATAAAAGGCGCTACACCGTGCACTGTGTGTCTGAAGATTGTCAATGGAGGATGCACGCATCTAAAATGCGTGGCAGCACCAATGTTCAGGTAAAAGTTAACCCTTTTCCCCACACATGCGAAGAATCAACCCTTAGGAAGCAAACAATCAGCAGAGCCAAGTCAAGATGGGTGGCGGATGAAGTAAAAAATGGGTGGCAGAAAACCATCAAGTGAGTGCAAAGCAATTGCAGAAAAACATCAAAGACAAGTTCAAGGTAGATTTACCATACATGAGGGTGTTCACTGGTAAAAACAAAGGATTGGAATCTATCCATGGTAACTGGAATGAAAGTTTTCAGTTGTTGTATTTATTCAAAGCTGAAGTGGAGAGGGCAAGCCCAGGCAGTGTTGTTGAAATTGATCACCACCCCGTGGATTACACAGTGAAGAAAGTGACAAGGACCAAGGAATGCTTTAGGAGGGTTTTTGTGTGCTTTCAAGCTTGCAAAATGGGTTTTTTTGGTAGGCTGCAGGCCTTATTTGGCTATTGATGCTACTTTTCTCACAGGGAGGTTTAAAGGCCAGCTAGTAGCAGCTTGTGCAGTTGATGCACACAGTTTTGTTTTTCCAGTCGCCTACGGTGTGCTGGAGACAGAGTCCGAGGAGAGCTGGACATGGTTTTTGCAGAATTTGCGCCAGGCTATTGGACATCCCAATGGATTGGTAATCCACACAAATGCATGCAAAGGCTTAGAAGTGGCCGTGGATAATGTGTTCCCAGGAGTAGAGCACAGGGAATGTATGCGTCACCTTGCTGCAAATTTTGTGAAGAAATTTAAAGGAAAGTTTTATACCGATCATTTATGGCCTGCATCTTTGACTTGCAGTGTGAGGAAGTACAACTACCACATGAGGCAGTTGTACACAAAAGAGAAAGTGAAGGAATACTTAGAAACACACCACTCGAAGCTATGGTCTAGAAGCCAATTCAGTGAATTGAGCAAAGTTGACTATGTGCACAATAATCTTGCAGAATCTTTCAACTCAACGATCCGGAGACTAAAGGATCTTTATTTGGCTGATTTGCTTGACAGGATAAGGATAGAATACGCCGAGAAATTTCATTTCCGTCTGGAAATAGCTAATGCAAAATTCATGGGCCACATTATTATCCCGAATGTGATGAAGGCGTTGAAGCAGAAAACAGAGGGCTTGAATATGAACATGAGATTTGTCTCGGATACCAAATCAGAGGTATCATTCTTTGATAAAAGTAATAAAGAATGGAGATATCCAGTGGATTTAGAAGCGAAAACTTGCAGTTGTAGGCAATGGCAGATAACTAGTTTTCCATGCATTCATGCCTTGTTTTTCATCACTTCTCTCACAGGTCCAACAGGGGATATACAGCAGTATGTCCATGATTACTACTCTGTAGCAATGTTCAGAGCCACATATGCACATGCCTTGCCTACTTTGGAGGGAAAACAGCAGTGGGATAGAGTGGACCCTGGATTCAAACTTTGTGCTCCTGTTCTGAAGAGAGCTGCAGGTAGACCGAGGAAGAGTCGACACCGACGTCGCAGTGAAGGTGGAGGTGGAGCGAGGGTGCGTAAGTGCACAAGGTGTGGTGGGACTGGTCATTTCGGCAAATATTGTGATAACGTAGTCGATCCAGGGTTTGGAGAGAGTATGCCTGATGAAAATGATGGTCAGCAGCCGGATGCAGCATTTCAAAATGATGATCAACAGCCGGATGAAACATTTGAAAATGATGTTCCGCAGTCAAGTGATTCAGATGATGCTCCAGATGCTCCAGATGATGCTCCAGATGCTCCACAAAATGATGATCAAGTACATGATCCAACTGATTATTCATATGATGATCAAGTCCATGATGCTCCAGCTGATGATTCATATGATGCTCCAGATGCTCCTGAAGATGCTCCAGATGCTCCAGAAGATGCTCCAGCTGATGATCCGCTGGATGCTCTAGTCGATGATTCTGCCATGATCTCACCAGAATCACTGGATCCTCCAGTCGATGATTCTGCCATGATCTCACAAGTTTCATTGGATGCTCCATTGGATGATTCTGCCATGGTCTCACAAGTTTCGTTGGATGCTCCATTGGATGAATCTGCCATGATCTCACCAGTTACAAGCTTAGATGGGTATGTAAATCCTGCCATGATCTCACCAGTTTTCATTTTTCATTTTATTTATTTATCATGATCCTTTATGTTTTGTACAGATCTGGTGTAGTTTCAAAGAAGAAGGCCAAGGTACCGACTACCAAGAGGAGAAGACCAGAAGCTGTGAGCAAGATGAGCACAAGGAGCAAAGGGCCACCAAAACAGCCAAGGATCACAAAGAAGCCCCGACGCTATTTAGACTAAGTTGGTGTTGCATTTCTGTTGACTAATGTTGTATTTATGTTGACTGGTGATGTATCTAAGTTAGAACATAGTTGGATGATGTTTGAATAATGTTGGATGATGTTGAACCAAGTCGTTTCAAAATTTTAGGAAAATGTGCTTCAAATGAGGTCTCGAGCTAGGGTAGACACCCCCGTTTGAAATTTAATGTAAAATTCTACCTTGTCAAAATTATCCAAATAAATTTGAGGAGCAACTATATCGCAAATAACAACATGGTGCGTTGGATTCATGTCATTTTGATTTTTTTTGAATTATTTATGCTCATTTGAAACCATCGCTCTATTCTCATGAGAAATGTGCTTCAAATGAGGTGTGAAGCTAGGGTAAACACCCCCGTTTGTAATTTCATGTAAAATTCTACCTTGTCAAAATTATCCAAATAAATTTGAGGAGCAACTATATCGCAAATAACAACATGGTGCGTTGGATTCATGTAATTTTGATTTTTTTTTTTGAATTATTTATGCTCATTTGAAACCATCGCTCTATTCTCATGAGAAATGTGCTTCAAATGAGGTGTGAAGCTATGGTAAACACCCCCGTTTGTAATTTCATGAAAAATTCTACCTTGTCAAAATTATCCAAATAAATTTGAGGAGCAACTATATCGCATATAACAACATGGTGCGTTGGATTCATGTCATTTTGATTTTTTCAATAATTCTTTTTTTTAATATTTTATTTAAATAACATGGTTTAATAGAAAATTCATATGTAAAACAGATAAAAATCATCGCTCTAGTAAATCTGAAGTTTTATTATGTTTTGAATATGGGTATTCTTCTATTTTTTATTTAAATAACATGGTTTAATACTTAACAGCAAAGAAATCATATGTAAAACAGATAGAAACCATCGATCCCTGTGGCCAACGGACCAACCAATCAGAGCGCAGAACGAGCGTCTCGCGGATCGCTGTGGCTGCGAGCGCATCCGTCCGATACACGATTCCTTCTAGAAGGCGTCGATCCAACAGCCCAGGTCGAATCTCTGTGTTTCCTTCTAGAAGCTTTTCGGCTGGTCAAACAGAGGGTTGACCAAGCTTGAAATGAGCATACATAATTCAAAAAAAATCAAAAAAATATATTGCCGACGCACATAGTAGTGTTATGTCATATAGTAAAGAGAAAAAAAATATAAACCTGTCTTATAAAGAATGGAACGAAAAAGCCTTGTGTAACATGTGATATCTTGAACAGTCTAGTAGAGAGTTCAAGATAATGAGATGAGTTTCAAACCTTTTGAACTCAAATAAGGTAAAAATCTCACCAAAGCTTCATTTTGGTGTGACTAAGAAAGATCCAAAGTTATTTTTTCATTTTGATGTTTTAAACTTGTTTTATTTACGATTTTCGATTAAAACCATTATTATTCAAAAGAAAATAAATAATACGAATATTCATCCAATAAATTTTCGGGCTTCGGAATTGCATTATATAGGTCTAATACAAGTCTAGGAAAAATATAAATAGGATTTATAAACATTAGAACGAAAGCCATCACTAAAATGAGATTCCTCGAATACAAGACTAGAGATTTCAAAGAATATGAGGTGGAAACATTGTGAATCTTCCGAAGAGGTGGGTTCTACCTTTTTGTTTTGTGTTCCTATGGTCTATACTAGCACAACCAAGCAAATAGTTCCACATTGCTACCCCCTTTCGACGCAGTTACCGCGTGTTTCCGTATAACTCCGGTATTTCTCCAGCCGGTAGGGTTTCACCAGGAGGGGGGCTACGGAGCGTCTGGATCCCAACACAAGATAGGGGGTGCCATACCATGTTAGTATAGGTGTGTTGTGTGCTTTGGATGTCAAAGATTGCTCTCCAGGGTGTGACCCGGCTTCACCGGCATCCACTTCTCTCTCGTAGGCGCTTACAGGGTGAAACTCCCGTATCGGACCAAACACCGTGAATCTTCATAAGAGGTGGGTTCTACCTTTTTGTTTTGTGTTCCTATGGGCTATCCTAGCACAACCAAGCAAATAGTTCCACATTGCTACCCCCTTTCGACGCAGTTACCGCGTGTTTCCGTATAAGTCCGGTATTTCTCCAACGGGGCTAGGGTTTCACCGGGAGGGGGGCTACGGAGCGTCTCGATCCCAACACAAGCTAGGGGGTGCCATACCATGTTAGTACAGGTGTGTTGTGTGCTTTGGATGTCAAATATTGCTCTCCAGGGTGTGATCCGGCTTCACCGGCATCCACTTCTCTCTCGTAGGCGATTACAGGGTGAAACTCCCGTATCGGACCAAACACCGTGAATCTTCATAAGAGGTGGGTTCTACCTTTTTGTTTTGTGTTCCTATGGGCTATCCTAGCACAACCAAGCAAATAGTTCCACATTGCTACCCCCTTTCAAGGCAGTTACCGCGTGTTTCCGTATAAGTCCGGTATTTCTCCAGCGGGGCTAGGGTTTCACCGGGAGGGGGGCTACGGAGCGTCTCGATCCCAACACAAGCTAGGGGGTGCCATACCATGTTAGTATAGGTGTGTTGTGTGCTTTGGATGTCAAAGATTGCTCTCCAGGGTGTGACCCGGCTTCACCGGCATCCACTTCTCTCTCGTAGGCGCTTACAGGGTGAAACTCCCGTATCGGACCAAACACCGTGAATCTTCATAAGAGGTGGGTTCTACCTTTTTGTTTTGTGTTCCTATGGGCTATCCTAGCACAACCAAGCAAATAGTTCCACATTGCTACCCCCTTTCGACGCAGTTACCGCGTGTTTCCGTATAAGTCCCGTATTTCTCCAGCGGGGCTAGGGTTTGACCGGGAGGGGGGCTACGGAGCGTCTCGATCCCAACACAAGCTAGGGGGTGCCATACCATGTTAGTATAGGTGTGTTGTGTGATTTGGATGTCAAAGATTGCTCTCCAGGGTGTGACCCGGCTTCACCGGCATCCACTTCTCTCTCGTAGGCGCTTACAGGGTGAAACTCCCGTATCGGACCAAACACCGTGAATCTTCATAAGAGGTGGGTTCTACCTTTTTGTTTTGTGTTCCTATGGTCTATCCTAGCACAACCAAGCAAATAGTTCCACATTGCTACCCCCTTTCTACGCAGTTACCGCGTGTTTCCGTATAAGTCCGGTATTTCTCCAGCGGGGCTAGGGTTTCACCGGGAGGGGGGCTACGGAGCGTCTCGATCCCAACACAAGCTAGGGGGTCACCGCACTGTACCAACTTTCTCTAAAAATGTCTAGAAATGACATGGCCGAGTAGTGCAGACAGCACCCGTCTACACTATTGTACATGCCCTAAAAACAGAGGGAACCAGATCCTCTTACTTTGTCCATCTTATGTTCTCTGACTTTCTCCCATGACACGTGGGTCCGGTGTGTGATGGGCTCCATTTGTTAGTGACCTAAAGTCAGAGGATCACGTCTCAGTGTCTGCAGGCCGTTGCCGTCGTAGTTTGCATGCATGGACTCTATCTGCACCGTTCCTTACGATCAAACGATCGAAAATGACGTAGGTGCATGGACGGGGTGTTTTGGCTCAATGTAACTGCATGCAACAACGGACACTGTCTAGTGGGGCCCCGTTCACCAGCCTGGTGCATGCACGGCTCGTTTTTTCATAGTAAACAACGTGGCAGAAGAAGAAAAGATCGAGTGAACGTCGCGTCGCATTTGCAGCAGCCCTGCACGCCTCCTTTCAGAAACACAAGTCGCGTCGCATTTGCAGCGACGCAGCCCTCCACGCATAGTTTTTATAAGATACGCATCAATGCATATGCAGCGAGGCAGGATTTGGCGTGAGACTTTGGATATTTTCTCTTCACATCTTTAATACACGCATGCAACGTCAAATCAGTTTGACTCCCTAAGCGCTCTGTCCTACACCTACGCGGCTACGCCTGTTCTACACCGCTTTGACCATGCATCGACTGTACTTTCTACACTGCATCCTACGTTTCACACAGTTTGCTTCATCTACCCCAATAAATTCACGTCTCATCGTGTCTTTAAATATCCCGTTTCACTCGATCCTCCTCCATCTTCTCATCAACTCTCCAGCCTCTTTGCCTTCTCTCCCTTCAAGCCCCGAACACCATGTCTTCCTACTCTCTCCCCTCAAGCCCCGAGTCTGTCTCCGACGAGGACAACAACCCCAAGGCTCGGCCTTGGTACGAGCCCGACTGGACGCCGGAGGAGACGGGCCGCGTGCCCGTCGAATCTCCCAAACGGGACCGATCGCCGTCGACCGACGTCCCCGACAGCGACGAGCGCGACGCCGAGAACCTCTCCCCCAAGACGAAGAACCGCCTCCTCAACAAAGAGGAGCGGCTGGAGAAGAAGGAGCTCGAGAAGGAGGAGAAGAATGAGGAGGAGAGGGAGGAGAAGGCTCTTCGGGCCCGCATCAAGAGGGCCCGTGAGAACGACGTGGAGAGGCGGCAGGAGGCGAACCGCCGCGCCCGGATCGATGATGAGATCAAGATCAGGGCGGCGGAGTGAAAGAAGTAGGCCAACCGCCGGCGGTTGGCCGGACGGCCAGAAGGGCGCCCGCATGCATGCCGCGGGCGGTTAGGATTTAGGGCTAGGCCCCCTTTTTTTTTAATAGATGTAATGTCCACGGGCCCCACTAAATATATGTAAAGTGGGGCCAATGATTATCCATATATATATATATATGTCTAGTGTTTAATTATGTTTGCCAATTAAGTTATTTTTAATTCTATTTGCCCAAATGAAGTCAATGTTTATATTATATTTGTCCGAATGTTTAATTTATATTTGTCCGAATGTTTAAATTATATTTGTCCGAATGTTTAAATTATATTTGTCCAAAATTATAAATTTATTTTTGTCCAAATGTTTAAATTATATTTGTCCAATGTTTAAATTATTTTTGTCCACTGTTTGTCCGTGCTAGTATACGTTCGGCCTCATTTAACATTGGGCATGTCTTGGTTTTAGATGGGGCTGCCTGAACTGAACCTGAACTTGACTGAACACTGAACCTGTACATACGAACACTGAAAACTGAACTGGACACTGAAAACTGAACTGAAAACGAACTGAAACAAACGAAATCAGGGCTGGATTCCTGACGCATTTATTCCAAGTCTTAGCCATACTCAAATTGACCATGTCAAGATAACTACAACACTAACTACATTATTTTTGACTAATGATCTGCAAATACACAATTCCAAGAACAATTGCACATAAATAAATAAATGCAGCCATCATATTGCTCTGCTTCTTTAGATCGACAAGCGTCTCCAGTTGTTTTGCCATCTTCTTGAACTCGTCCTTCTACACCCCATTGTGCACCGTAGCAGATCCCAATTGCTCCACCGCCGGTAGCAAATTGGGCACCTTTTTTTGTCCTCCTTTTCAATCCTCTTTATGTAGTTCTCAAGCCACTCGAAATGGTCACATGGAGGAAGATCCTGCAAATACGAAAACCCAAATCGGATGAAAACCCAAATCGGCTGAAAATTGAGGAAAAAAAATGAAATTGACAGGGGGGGACACAGATCTCACCTCCCCAAGCTGTTCTTTGCTCTCGCATTTCACATACTCGCGCCCGCGGTTGCCGTGCCTGTCGCTCTCGATGACCCGCCGCTGCAGGGGTGCCGTCCGTGGGCAGTCAGGGCATCTTCCCATCGGAACTGCACCGAAGCGCGGCCATTTGGAGTGGGAATCGGAAGCAGAGGTCGACGACATGCCGCCGGAGAAGAAGGGGACGCGCTGCCTGAGAAGCTCGGCTGATTTCCTGCTCACCGCCACGAGCTCCGCCGCGAGCTCCGCCGCTTTTAAACCGCCAGCCGCAAGCAACGGTCAACAGCTGGGGCCCACAAACCGCGCCAACGGTCAACAGTTGGGGCCCACAAGCCGCGCCAACGCTCAATAGCTGGGGCCCATAGGCCGCGCCAACGGTTCTAAGATGGGTCCCACAGGTCAGGATTCTAACGGGGGCAGAAAGTAACGGTGGGAGCAGCCAAAGCAGTCCTTGCGCACTGACTAGGGGCAAAACTGAGGTCGATTCGGCGCTAGGGGTAAAACTGAGGTCGTGGTGCCAACTGAGGGCACCCTGTTAAATATCCCATATTTAATATGGTGTATTTGGTTGCTTACCAATTGTTCGATGAAACGTCCCAAACTCACAGGTAAAAGATCTCTCCAGTTGTTCTGATCTTGACAACCGTATTTCAACGCCAAAAGGGAAAACAGAAGATAGTGTATTTACATTTAACATACACGGCACTGAAGCATGCTTGGTTTTAGACATGGAACTTAGAGCATCGGCACCTTTTTTTACCACTAGAACAAGGCTACTAACTTATACTTTTCATGTTTTCGGATCACTTATCTCTTCATATCCCTTTTCACTCTTCTAGCTAAGTACAGTACTCACTTTTAGTAGACTTGGGGTTTTCTTTGTAGTTGTCTGAGGTTGTATTTCAAGCAAAATGATGTTTTTATGTGGTAGGTTTTCTTGACAGGCAGTCCCCTGATCTAATACTACTTAAGGTAGGCGTTTTCACGCATCTAGATTATGCTGTTCTTCTCTAATTTGTTGAAGTATGTAATGGCTAAAAATTTAATATGGCATTATATTCCGGTCTCCTCAGTTACTTGATATTATGACATAGATAATCTAGATGACTTGAACAATTTTTTCTTGCAAGATTTTTAGATCGTGCATTGACTTCAAATTTGTTAGATTGTTACTTTTTTTTTTAACAGGATCAATACTGAACCAAAATATATATTTCCCGCAGCAACGCGCGGGGTATTATCTAGTAGAAGATGACCCGGCAGCCGCGGTTCTGTAGCACCACCTTAACTGTGAGATCTTTCCTTGGAAAGTAGAACCACCCCAGCGGACAATAAGTTAAACAGCATATCTAACAATTACTACTTGCATAGGCAAGTGAATACGGGGTGGGCTACTACGAAGCCTTTATTTCTCCCTCCGGGAATCTAACACTTCCTCTTCTCAGTGTTCTTGGACTCTACCACTGAAAAAGGTGTAGAAAGTTAAAACATATGATGTCATCGACAGCTCAGTGCTGTATTAGAAATAATATTTCGAGATTAACGTGAAATTCGATTACTCGGTATTCCACCAGCAGGGTGGATAACCTGAAGCTAGACCGATGTACAGGCACTAGGCAAGGCAACACCCACTATGCCGACAAGACCCCCAGCAGATCTATCAGTTCAGAAGAGAAAACTTACAGGACTGTCAATCTCCTGGTTCTGTAGTATAATCTTCATTGTATCTGCATCAATATGATCCTGCAACTGAAGTAGAAGAAGGAAAATTAAACATGCTTAATATCGTTGGAAGAATGAGACGATCCTTTGCATATGCCCCATTCTTCATTTTCTATCAGCATTGCACATTATAAGTTTGGAATTGGCTCGTGCTAGGACAAAACATTTTCCCCAAACAAGACATCTCTATTCATCTGTTCTCTGACTAAAACAACTGCATGTAAATTTTTTTATTTCAAAAAAAAAATAAACTGCATGTAAATTTTATTCATTCAAATTATTTCTGATGAGATATGTTGCTTCTTTTCCTATCAGTTAATCTATAATATGTGAAAGCATGGGTTCTGCAGAAGTAACACATATCAATTGCTAAGTGAAACTACCAGCACCTACTGAAGTACCCTAGCAGGGCCCATCATTCAGAACCAACAAAACTAGGTTCATGGACACCAGGTGAACGTATTAAGATGCTAATTACACATAGGTAATCAATGTATCATCATCAAGTGATCATGCAATTTGGGCTAACATGACTATTTGTGCTGTTGGAATTGCAAACCTCGAGTCAAAATTGTACCAGATTAATCCAATATATAGTGGTGTTACATATAGTTTTCTTTTGTGTTAACTGTTAAGATAATACATTAACATCAACACTCAATTTCAAACACTAAAAGTCATCTTCAGGAGTTCTACCAACTTCAAACCTTACAAGTCATTGTCAGGTGTTCTACCAAAACATATACAGACAGTAAGAAATAACTGTACCTTGCGGGCGAAATATAGATGTTGGGCTTCAGTGTTGCTAATGAAGTGCTCACGGACAGGCTTGAAGGACAAAAGGTGCATACAAATTGTCAGGGTAGAATATTGCTTTTGAGTAAGAACGCATAGTTCTATAAGTCAGGAAAAACAGAAATGTTTGATAAAACTAACAATTCGGCCCAGCTTTACAGGCTAGGAATAGGGTACATCAGTTATTTCAGTTTTGAAAGTGCTACAGGGGTCCTATTTTGACATCTCCTGCTTGTCGGCCCACAAAAGATAAAGAAGTTGCAAAGGAAAATGTGCCACACTTCATCAGCATTACAGTGAATTGGGCCTATGTTACAGAATGTAAATTTCTCCTGCCTAAAGTTTATAGCTCTACAATGTCACTATATTTTACTTCCAAGAAAATGAGGATTATGTATTAAAAATTTATATTATTAAAACTTGAAAGATGCAATGTCGAGTGAATATTTTTATCAAAAAACAGGTCTTAATATAGGCAAGCATCCATCAAATCAGCGCTCTGTTTTTCTTGTTACCTTGCCCATTTATTCATTAATACTCATGCTGATATAAACTAGAACACCCAAATGCCATAAACACATGGCTATTAGGTTGTCTGACTATGTCTAAAAAAGGTAGCCAGAAATTTGTACTTGCTACTGGTTGTCCCATTGACATGTGGTTTGGATTCATTTTGTTAGTAACAATGCTAAATTCTCTTTTGAAGAGAATCTAAACACTTGTATTGGCAGAGTTAATCAACCATTCAACATGGCTTTGAGTATGGTTTGGATACAAACAATTAAGAATGCAAATGTTACCTTTAATATGTTGTTTATTCCTTTTTTAAAAGCCATCTTAACATCAGCAGAATCAAGAATGCCATTTCCATAGTCAACAACAAAATCTTCCATGCTTGCATATGTCCTGCATAACATAATGATTATCCCAAGTGCTGGAGCATGATTTTTACTTATTCATCTATAGCACACAAGCACTGATATTTGTAGCATATTACATTTGTGGGCAGAATTTTTTAGTGCTGATGATTTGATTAATGAGTCCATGTAGAGTGCGATGTGATGGATGAGATTTACATAGTGTTTTGTGCATCCTACTGCTAAATTAAAAACCAGCCTTTCACAAGAAACAGAAAGGAATAACATTTGGTAGATAAGGGAAAGAATATTACTTGTTACTACCATTCCCTTTCTTCTCAACTACCTCCAATTTTCCAAACCAAGGGAATATAACATATCTGATGTAGTCCAGAAATGGGTTGCACACTGTTACTTTTGGTGGGCAGAAAGCCATCTCTATTTTCCGATTTAAAGCCTCCTGAAATAAACAGACGAGCATTTCATACAAATGGTTCCAATATTTTGTAGTAAACAGTGAACACGGGAGTTAAAGATTAGAAATCTGATTGTCATCTAAAAGTGAACACGGGAGTTAAAGATTAGAAATCTGATTGTCATCTAAAAACTGTGATAAATTAGATATGCACATGGATGGTCACACTGGCAGAATGAACCAACGAAGCATGAAAGAACTGTTATATTTGAACTACTTGATCCACATTTAAAGGTTCTAACCTATTCTGTGAGTGGTGAGGGGTGTGTGCCAGTGTGTGTGTGGGGGGGGGGGGGGGGGGGGGGGGGAGGGGGGAGTACCAGTGCAAACGGGAAGTGAAGTCCAATAGGGCTCGTATTGCTCTTCTTATTTCCAGGATTTATACTAGTACCACTACAAACGATAAGTTAAGTCTACAGGGCTCAGCGTTAGGAAGATTAAATTGTATTGCTCTTAGTACTATCGAATGATTATTTACATTAGAGATCTAGAGGGTTTACATCAACAGCTTCAGCCGATGTAGTGGACAAACAAAGGGAACAGAAATATGGCCCAGGACAAATTTCCTGTGATCAAATGGAATTGCTTGACTTGTTCAATTAAGTTTGAAAGAATTTTTCCAAAAAATGGCTAAGAAGTTTGATTGTGAAGGTAAGAAGTCAAGTGAATGTAGTACTCCCTCCGTCTCATATTAAGTGTCGCTAAAATTGATGCATCTAGCATTAAAGATATCCATTTTAGCCACACTTAATATGAGACGGAGGGAGTATATGTTTAGTTCATGGTTACATTTCAGCTAAATAATACCCAAGGAATTACGAGGAGCAGAGTGCTAGAATTGAATTGAAACAGTTGTGTAAATTTATCATGGAAATGCAAAAGGTACACCATAATGGTAAAATCATAGTACTAAATTTCAACCATCTGCCACAACAAAATGCTTCTAATTAGATACCTCCGCATTGTCCATGAAGATAGTCCGTGCTGGATATCTGAGCAAGTTCAAGTCAGGGTCTTCTGGTAAAAGAGGCAACATATCTGTATTTCAAGTTAAGGATTGCATCAAATATCACCATCAAAGCTCAACACTAAACTGGACGACACACAAAGAACAAAAACATAACAGGTCTGAATCAGGATACTATGCAGTATGATAGCTTGTTTGGTTTCCCTATTTATGTCTTCAGAGTAATCTCTAGCTAGCATGACAATGTCTCGCTGATCCATGCTGAAGAGCCATATGTCAGCCTGAAACAACAAAACAAAATGTTCTGAGTAAACATGTGCTGTGAACGGCTAATAACATAAGTTTTGAGTTGTGTTTCCCCTACAGACAATTCTAATGTATGGGAACAATAATCAAAAGACTGGTTGCGAAGGTGCAAAAAGAAAAGTAAATGGTTTAACCAGAACTTGCAAGCTATCTCTTGGAAGCAACTGTTGTATATTGTTGATCCAACATAAAGGACTTTCAAATTACTGACTTAGATTGAAATATCAAGTCTCCCAGGAAGCATCAGTCCTGCATGATTTCCTAGCAACTATGTTCCGATTATTTGAAAAAACAACTACATACTTTGTTTCCAAGATTCTATATACGTGCAAGACAAATTATATTGGGAACTTAATAAGGTCCCAAAGGATGGACGCAGACTTTGGGCTCATAGGAGCTACACCCACGATCATTGGTACATGGAGATGCTGACAGTGAATTCTCATATTCAGTTGTTAAAGTGTTGACAGAGCAAATATATGTGCAATACCAAGCATTATCACCAAGGTCCTGCACCTTGAATGCTGAATTGTGGTACAGGACCTTACAATGTCTGACGAAAGGCGCACATGTTTCGTAAAGCTAATGATCTTGTACAATTCCATCTCCTCACGAAACTTTGTCTTTTCCCATCATCGAGAGAGAGAGCTCTGTCCTCACCATTAGAATACGTCCTTGCCATCTAACTCCTTGACATTGGACATGGTTACCCTAAGCACGCGGTTCATCGTCTCAACCTTGTCCGTCTTGAACGCGTCAGCAGGGACCTTCAACGCGGTTCTTCATCTCAGCACCACGGCATCACCGTCCCAGAACGCCTCGCCCTCCAGTCACCTTCATCACCAGATTGTTCTGCTCGGCCCACAAATTCACATGATCCTTCCTGGAGCTGAGACTGACGAGGTGAGGAGGAAGAATTGGACAGCTAGAAAACTTGTCATGAAGAACTACCGTGCTCCTTCAAGAACTGAGGAACTTGAAAGAGTGGTAATGGAGCTGTGAACTTTGGACAGAAGGAGATGAGACGAACACTAAATGTGGTACAGGTTAACGTTGCACCTACCGGCCGGTGCAGAAAATTAATAAGTGTGGGCTCCTTTGTTCTGACAGGGTCCACATGTCAGGGCAAACACAGCCTCTGTACACCGAACCCTGAAGATGACATGCTTCAGTTATACCTGAATGTTTACTGTCCACAGATCCCCAGTCCAACCGGCGGTACAGGTTCGCGCGAGTGTGGCTCCTAAGAGCTGCAGAGCATTTTCCCTAAGGATGGTACTAATGCAGTGCTAACTTTTGAAAAAACAGACAAGCCTACTGATCTACGTTCAACATCTCTAGTTCTCTACTGCTGAAGTAGCTCACAAGTAATAGACAAATCCATGAACACTTCTCTTTCACATGTCTAAGATGTGCCCTACGCTGACTGATTTGGTAAAAATCTGGTGTGGTTGTATAAGCCATGACTTCATATTGCTAAGACCACAAACAAAACAAAATTATAATGTCATTTTATGTCCTGTATTAGATAAACCAACCTTCTGGCATAATATAGCAGCAACCTGCATGCAAGGGTAGAAAATCTCAGCAGCAGGTAGTGCTCGTGGCCCATATGTCCTGTTCCGACAATAACTGCTCGGCAAACAGTAAAAAAACTTGATTGTTATAAGAACACCAAATGATTTCCAATTGAACAAGTTTAATAAGAGATACCTTGCCATTTTTTCCATGCTGTATTTTCTGGAGACATCAACCGCAAGTGGCCAGTAATTAACTGCATGGCGATTCAATTCATCTGACAACCATACAACCTCTACTCTGTCAAAGTTCATACCAGTTGCTTTCCACATCTCAATATTATAGTTGCCAATGTCCCGCATTTTATTCAGGTCAGTGCCGATCATGGAATGTCGCTGCAGAAACCAATCTGCCATCAATATTTTGACTGTGCAACCAGCTTGGACAATCTTGTTTACATAGATTGTCTTCATAACTCCCTGCAAGATGAGAGCACATCCATCCAACCAATACATTAGTGGACAATATTACAAGTTCGAACAGACTGGACCTGAGCAATAACTAATAAGCTAAAACATCAGAAATATGATGTCTTGAACAGTGCAAAATATGATAGGTGCATCTTCCAATTACATATATAGGCAAAACTGCTATCATAGTGTCTGGAAAACCGTTAAGGTTTCAAAGATTTAAAATTTTCCAAAAATTATGAAAAAAATACTGGACATTAATACAATAATATAATAAGATCCAATAAAGCAACTGCAAAACACGAATTTACGTGCCCTGGTGAAAAAATGAGCACTTCAGCTCACTCAGGCTGCGAAGGACGATACGTGCATATCCAGTGTGGCCGCGTACAATTAGCCTCCGGTACACACGATACGCAAGAGATACGTATCACTGGACTGTCCTGTTTTCTGATTAAAATAAGAAAAAAATGACAATATGCCGGCGGGGACGGCGTTGACACGGCGGGGACACATGAAGCATATATCATTACGTAAGCAAGCTACAAGCCAACTTTTTTTTTTTCAATTTTTGATGCTTATGTGCTATGTCCATCTCGAATCCTAATACTACCATAAGATGCAATTTGCAAGTACAATGAGGATTGAGAAAATTGATGATCATTCAGTCATTGAGGACTTAAAGAGGCAACAAATGGAGCAGTACTTTCATAACATACTGTGCATTCAACTATCTATAGGGGGCAGCTTTTTGGTTCCTGGGTGCAAATGCACCCAGTTTTTAAAAATGGATTTTGAACAAACTTTGCTGTATCAAAAAAAATGTAAAAAAATGTTCGCGGATAGATGTTAACATCCTATGTGTTTCAGAAGTTTTTTCATGGAAAATCGACATTTTTTTAGCCTATATGAAAAAGTCAAAAATTGATGCTACAATAAGGCTTTTCACCAGTCATTTTTTGTCTTTTCTACCCAAGATACAAAAATTGTCAAATTTTCACAAAACGACTTTGTAAAAACATAAAATGTGAATATGTATGCATGGAAGTTTACTTCGAATTTTTTTGACATTTCAATATTTGGTTTTAAAATACAGGGTGCATATGCACCCGGGTTTCAAAATGGATTTCTGCTATTTATTTTCTTAATGACATGGCATTTTATTGATGGTTTATACATACTAGCCGTATTGCTGTCTCTATAAACTGCTTTAACACTTGTCCCCGCACCCATATCGCAGAATTCATGCGGTCATCTTGGTTCTTTGTAGCAAACAGGGCATACATACTCTCTGTTTTTGCAATCTCTCTGGTAGATAATTTTGCATTATGTTGTTTTCATGATTTTTGAGAACTTCAACGCCGTTAAAACCTTTAACAGGTTCCCCAGACACAGTTGATAGCTCAATCGAAAAACCAACTATGACATCTGTGCAAAGAAGTTTTCCCCTCTAAAAACTGGGTAATAATTCAAAATTTCCACAGACAATCATTTTAGTTATTTATATTAGTCCAGTTTTAAGTTAAAAAAAAATGCGGCGCAACTTACTCATGAATAAACTCTACAGTTAATTTGAAATATCTACTGTCTATATGACTATAGATGTAGACTCAATTGTATATCTTCTGGATTAACATCATTTAAACTGCACTAAAAATGATCCTATGGGAACACTGAATGAGTGTGAAATTCTCGTGCTGGACATAGTAAGATGCGATAAAGATAGATTCAAGAGAAAACCAAGTCCAATATTATCCTTCCTCGATGCTTTAAGCCTTTAAGTTCAAGGTAACAACTAACAAGAGTGCTACAATAAAAAAGTTTGTCGATTTACCTGCTCTATGTCCATCATGTGAGATGGTTCAAACCAAACATAACAAATGGGTGCGAGCTTCTTATTCAGAAGGAGGGGGAGCTTATCCTTGCAGATATACTCCCCCCCAATGCTACTCAGAGCTGCAAGCCTATCATCGGGACTAATCTCCATGGAATCTCTGAGTAACATCAAATTTGCATGCCATTACCGCAATTGTTAGGATCACATTACAAATTACATGCGAGCATATGCGTACCTGTGGATTCCGACGTTTGCAGCAGGTGGGCCATCCATGGTGGAGATTTTGGAGTGATCCGCGCGAGATAATAGCGTAAAACTACCACTTTTGGCGTTAAAATTCGGAAAACTACAACAAGACGTTTCAATCGCACGAAACTACCACATTTTTCGCTGATTGTCGCAGAACGCACAAATCTGGTTCTAAGCGCGAATTGACACCCAAAATGACAGGTGGGGCCCACTTGCCAGCCTAGCTAAGAGAAAAAAAGGAAGTCAACTGCGGTCACCAAATCTTGGCGTGGAGGGCGTCCTCTCCGGCGTCGCCGATGTCGGCCTCGTCGCCGGCGATCTGATCGAGCACGAGGACGATCCCCATGGCGAAGGCCGCGTCAAACCCGGGGCCCACGCGCAGCACGAACACGTCCCTGCCCATCACCACCCGTGCGCCCACGTCCACCTTCCTCCTCACCTCCGCCACCACCGTCTCCTCCCCGTCCTCGCCCTTGGCCACCACGCGGCAGCAGCGCCGCGCGAACGAGCCCTCCACGAGGAGTTCGGCCAGGATGGAGGACTTGCGGGCGGAGAAGAGGGACTCCCAGCGCTGGTGCAGGGACGGGCGGCGGCGGCGCACGGTCAGGAGGGGCTCGCCGGCTGGGCCGAGGAGCGCCAGCTCGCCGGGGGAGGCCGCACCGCCGCCGTGGCCGCGGCCGTAGGTGTCCGCGCGGGCGCCCAGGAAGCCCTCCCAGCGCTGGTGCAGGGACGGGCGGCGTCGGCGCACGGTCAGGAGGGGCTCGCCGGCTGGGCCGAGGAGCGCCAGCTCGCCGGGGGAGGCCGCACCGCGGCCGTAGGTGTCCGCGCGGGCGCCCAGGAAGCCCTCCCAGCGCTGGTGCAGGGACGGGCGGCGGCGGCGCACGGTCAGGAGGGGCTCGCCGGGAGAGGCCGCACCGCGGAAGGCGAGGCCGCCGGTGCGGTGGTCGTAGACCGCGAACCCGTCGCCGTCGCAGTTGACTTCCCTTTTTTTTCTTAGCTAGGCTGGCAAGTGGGCCCCACCTGTCATTTTGGGTGTCAATTCGCGCTTAGAGCCAGATTTGTGCGTTCTGCGACAATCAGCGAAAAATGTGGTAGTTTCGTGCGATTGAAACGTCTTGTTGTAGTTTTCCGAATTTTAACGCCAAAAGTGGTAGTTTTATGCTATTATCTCGATCCGCGCGGTTTGATTCAAACATAGAAGCTTCTCTGCAGCAACAGTAAAATATGGCAATCAGCAGTAAGTAAAATTGAAATTTGGAGCAGAATAGTTGAGCTCGGCGATAAAATTTGCAATTTGGACGGGAATTCCAAATTAGAACAGAATGGTTGAGCGGTGGGCAGACAAGGCCATCGGCTCTGCAGCAACAATAGGAGGGCACGAACTCACGGGTTCAAGCGGGTGTGGGCGTAGTTGACGACGCGTGATGCCCCGACCTCACCGCCGCAGCATGAGCTGTACGCAATGTCGGCCATCACGAACACCTTGATCTCGCAGCACTACCCGCTCGCCGCCGGAGCCCCCTTGCCGCTCGAACAGCAGCGCCCTCGACTCCAAAGCCGCCGTTAGGAAGGGGACAAGGGTTTGGGGGCTGTTTTTCCTATTTTTTTTTAGATTTGATTTTGAGAGCTCTATATGCTGACCGGGAGACATGCTGCCGACAACCAGGCTGGGCTCATGGCGGGCCGGATCACTCGGGAATGGCTCAGAAAAAAAAACAACCACACGTTGCCGCAACGCCTGAAGCATTGGCTTGGGTGGGCCTGCCCACGTGAGCAATATTTCTTTTTATTTTTTCGTTATCTCTGTTTTCCTTTACTTTTTTATGATTTTTTTTTCATGTTTTATTTTCATATCACGAAAATTTTATGAAAATATATTTATAGCAAAAAGTTTATAGAGTTTAAAAGGTATTCATTAGCTCAAATAAAAAATTTCACGAGTTTTCATATATTATAGTCTTCCTAATCTTTCATCAATATCCTTGTATGAGGTGTCTTACATGCTCCCTCCGTTATCCATAGTAGATTTACTATAGATACTGGAGTATTCATTGAACTTCACCTCAACCTTTTTCTTGTCAACTCGGTTCAAGGCTATCGGGTCTGCCAACAAGCAAAACCGGAGCGAGTGAAACATCCAGGTTTGGTGCGTCCGTAACATGTCCCATTCAGACCATGGCAGCATGTGTCGATGGATTTCGTGGAGGGCTTACGGCTTACCACAATCCTATAAATACAACTGTCTACTAGTAGTGGTGGATTTTTTTTCAAATATGTGCTATTTCATACCGTTATCACATCCATACACAGCGACTACAGTGGCTCAATTGTTCGTTGACTCGGTGTTCAAATTGCATAGCTTACATGAATCAATTGTCTTTGGTCGTGATCCAAGTTTTGCTAGCAAATTCTGGGCAGCAGCTTTTCGAGGTAATAGGCACAAAATTGAAAACGATAAACCAGTGCGTGGAAACTTACCTGTAGTGCTTCGTGTTGGAACGCGTAGAGATAAACAAAACTTTTCCTACGCGGTACTTCCAAGATCTAGCCGAGGTAGAAGGCCACGAGTATTACCACTAGACGCACAGGTGCGGATTATCGATGCAGCGCGTCGGGGCAGTGCAGTCCCACGATCCGATCCAGCCGATCCAATCCCACGAATGTCGAAGTGCTGAACGTACAACACCTCTGCCGGTATCCACACGTACGAGGAGGAGCTCCGACGGCGTACTGCTAGGTCTGGTGCGACATTACACATGTTTTGTGCCCCTATCTTAGCTCATGAGGACGCAAATAGAGAATCTTTATCTCACTTTTTGATTGGACTTTACACACCTAGACTAGTGGCTTCATCTGCTTATCCAAATGATAGAAGATCTGGCAGCGGGGTGCCCAGTCCCAAAATTAATAATACAAATTCCCTTCACTATTTTTGCCCCTAATTTATTAGTCAAAGCATAATTGTGTAAACAAAAGAGAAAGAGGGATTACCTTCTATACCAGTTGCGTCCTTCAATGGGAGCCGCTCTTGTGAAGTCTAGTTGGTTTGTGACGCACTGTATTTTCTTTTTACCATTCGTTGACATAAACATACACCACTCTGCGAAGGGCCTATCTTTTACTTTTATGTTGAGTCAGTAAACCTACTCCTTTTTGTCTTAAACAAGCATTTGAGTTGTTGTGATCCATCCATCTATATGTTGATTTACTCAATCATGTCCTTTATTCTTCCTTGTTTAGTACAAACATTTTTATCTGATTGAATACCACTTTGAAAGTTATCAATGAATGCAAAGAGATTGTTATGATTGAGCATGATAAACTCTACAATATTGTAACACCTGGGGTGTTACCCTATTAGAGAGTGTTTGTTTTCTTTTTGGCTTGCATCATATGCATCCCATGAGCATTGCATTCTGTTTTTCAAAACAAATCAAAGTTCAAACAATTTAAACTTTCACCCCCCTGCTCAAAATTTCCAATTTCAAACTTGCAAACTAAACCACTCATTTATTTTTCAATAGTTTGAAATTGTTTTAATCAAATTGCCTGTTAATAAGATTTTCCCCTTTTGATAAAAACCCTAATGGCAAAATTAAATTTCAAATAAAATCATAGTTGATATGATCCAAAATGAGGTTTAAAAATTAAATTCTTGCAAAACAAATTTTCAATAATGGTTGCATAATGGGTTGAACTTATTAAATGGAAATTGCCTATTTCCAAAATTTCCCAAATCAAACATTGTTTGAATTTCACCTAAAACCTTTAAACCAAATTAAATATTCAAAATTGTGAAACAATGATTAACTTTTGATTTAATTATTTGTTTTGGAAAATTAACACAATTAATTCCTAACCCTAAACCCCCTCCCCCCCAAATTCATTTCCCTTTCCCTCTTGCACCCTTTACAAAAAAAAAGGAAAGAGAGAGTTAAAGAAAAAAATCAGCAAAATAGAAGGAGGCCGGCCCAACCTTTTCCCTAGCCCACTTCCCCTGCTGGCCCAGTACCTCTTCGAGGGGGGCACCTTCTTCCTCACGGTGATGTCATCCCTGTACGAACACAGGAACCACCGCAGGATCCTTCTCTCCCCCTGGATGCCATGCCGTACAGGCCTTCCCCCCTCCTTAAGTATCCCCTTTCCCCCTCTGCTCTCAGAAACCCTAGTGCCCCTCCTTCCATCGCCGCCATCCCCCTCCTCTCTGCTCGTCCTTCTCTGAACATCACTGAGACCACCCGATCACCACCACCGAGCCCCCATGGCCGCCACCTTCCCATCCCCCATGATCACCTCGAGGGGCAACCGTTCCCGGGAATGGAACCGTCGTTCTCCTAGCTCCAAGATCTCTGAAGGCGCGGAGGCGGGAGGAGGACCGAGGCGGCGACGCCGTCAAGCTCTTCCTCCGCCGCCTGTCCCTGTCGCCTTCTGCTCTCGACGTCGAACAGCAGGTGAGCAGCGCCTCCTTTTCCTCTCCCCCTCTCTGTTGTCCGTCCCCACACTCGCCTAGGCGCCGCACCGCACGCGCACGGCCCGCGCGGACAGCCCGGCGAGCAGCCGCTAGTCGCCGGCGGTCGTGGTTGTTTCTGTCGCTTCAATCTTCAGGTTTGTCAGGCAAGATAGCTGACTGAAAAACAGACCTTAAACTCTTTCGCTATACTTACCTGTCAAAGACTCGTTCGCAGCTCAACTGGCAGAGCAACCGCGCGCACACGCGAGCCGTCCAGGGTTCGATCCCTGCAGCACCCCTTTTTTCTCTTAATTCCATCGCGCGCGCAACTGCAGATTATACCCCCCCCCCCCCCCCCCCGAGATCCATTCCTTGCAACACACAGCAGCTAGCCCATCTGGTTAGCCCTTTGCTCACAGAATCAGAGGTGCAGGGATCGAATCCCACCTCCCACCTTTTTTATTTTTGCAAGGTTTTGGTACAGAAACATCTCAGTAATCACAACTAGGCCCTTACAAATTATTCTAGCCCCTGGAAAATTATTTCTAAGCCCCTGGTTCCCTAAAAATGGCATAATTGCACCCAATTTTGTAAGTTGCATAAGAAATTCATCCCAACTCCAATTTTAACTTTTTAAATATGTTTTCTGTCCCAAATTGAATTTTCTATCCAAATATAAAATTTGTTTACTGTTTTGAATATTTTAAATTGGTGCAAAATTTGAAAACTTGTCAAATTCACTTAAACTTGCAAAATTCATAACTTGTTCATAAAAATTCCAAATTCCACAAACTAAATATGTTTTCCAATTAATTTTTCATCTACTTTCCAAATATAAATTTTGTTTGCTGTTTTGAATAATTTAAATTGCTGAAAACAACTGTTTCTTGTTTAGTGCATTTAAAATTGCCAAAATAATAACTTGCTCATTTTAAATCCAATTTCCACAAATAAAATATGTTTTCCATACCATTTTGAATAACCTTTTCAAATATAAATTTTGTTTCATGGTTTGAATAATTTAAATTGCCTAAATAATTTAATACTTGTTTAATTCATTTAAATTTGATCAAATCATAACTTGCTCAAAATAAAATAATTTTGAACATGCAAAATATGTTTTCAAACCATCAAAGTGTGAACTTTTCAAATGTGAGTTTGAAATTATGTTTTGAACAAATAAAACTTCAATTAAATTCAAACTTGTTTCAAATCCATTTAAAACTTGTTTATTATTGTTTAATTCATAATTAAATTATCCTAATTCCAATTTCAATATTTGAAACATGTAATCCAACTAAAATTTGATGTTCTTTTCAAATATAAATTCTGTTATTTGTTTTGAACACTTTAACTTGATGAAAACAACAATTGCTTGTGTGACCTGTTTAAGTAACCAAACTTTCCACACTTAACCAATAATTTCCAAACTTGTTAAACCTTATTTCAATTGGTTCTATTGTTGTTATTTTGCTGTTTTCCTCATCCATGCATCATGCTAATCCACCTTCACCTGTTGATTAGTTGGAAAACAAATAATTTAACCATAATTCATGGGCTTTTCATATGCAACTCAAATTGCATATGGGTCCATTTAAATTTGTTTATCATGTCAACTAGTTTATTCTGATGCATCTTTAATATGTCATGCATCCATATCTAGATCATGCTGGATCTTTTGCTGTAGTATTAATTGTTGCATCCGGTGTTTGTTCGAGGTTCATTGCTTTCTTCCCGGATAGGACGTTGAGATGATGTGAGCAACGACAAGTTCTGCTACCTTGCGGGATCTCAGGCAAGTATACTCACTTGCTGCCAAATGGCTGCCTTTCATCACTTGTTACCGATACTTCCCGTTGTTCTGTTCTGCTAGCCTTAGTAGTAGTTGTTTCTGTTACGAACCCATCACATGAATCCCTTAACTTTGATATTGCCTCACCTCCATACCTATAACCATTGCTTGTGCCCGTGTCTTACTAGCATGCTTAGGTTGTTTTGCTCGAGTCTGTTACCCGTTACTTTCTGTTATTACTTCATTATGTTCTGGGGGCCCGATGTTTAATCAGTCAATCAATCATGCTACTGTTATTGTTAAATAATAATTTGATGTTAAGGCACCGGCAGGAGGCCCTTGTGGTTTTGAGGCCTGCTAGTGTCGACCCTAATAGGAAAAGGGTCTTGTCTACTGATCCATGATGAGCGCACTACCCGCATGTGGGAAGCGAGTATGGGCGCCCCCCTCAATTTGACTCGATTCGCATCTCGTACAAATTGCCTCATTTAGTTCGGGTTTTCCATTTGCTGCATGCATGATCTTGCGAGCCCTTGGTACCCGGGTGGAACTTTCGTAGTCGGCATATAGGGGGACACGTTCTTAGAGTGCTATGAGGGTCCATTTTCTTCTGGGCTCGATTAGCCGTGCGCCCAAGGTTCTTTGGGCTTGATGCGAAGAAGAGTTGAGTTGTGTAGAGTACCTCGCTTGGTGGGTTAGCTCCCCATCTGGCGGGTTATTCTTGCGTGTACGGCTAAATTGGTGCAACCCTGCAGGGATAATCTTCTCGAGAAGCCGTGTTTTCCGCGGTTATGGATTACTTGGTGAAAGTACTGGCTAACAAGTACTCAGGACAACTTAAACCTAATGATTAACAATCTTACACCCAATGATTAACAACTTGACTAGTAATAGGCTTATTGACACAATAATCTGAACCATCATTAATCCAACCGTGTGAGTTATCCTCGGATTGCTTCTTCGGATAAGGGGCGAGATCCAGGATGGGTTTGTTTGAAGTTATCTTTCAGTTGGTTACAATACTCGATCGTATCTTCTTTCTGTTAGCCGGAAGTGGTAGTATCTCTCTGTAGTTGGTTAGTGCAGCCTGATGTCGCTTATTTGCATTAACCCCCTTCCTTTCCGTTGATCCTAAAGTATTTGTATCTTGTGATGACTGGCTACGCCGGTATCTTGTGAGTATGGGTTTATCCACTTGCCAGTACTTAACCGTACTGACCCACGAATCTTTCTCGTGGCTGCATATTCTATATTGCAGTCAACAGGTTTGAAGTCTGACGATGTTAGCTTGGGAATCCCTCCGGCTTGGCCTGGGCAGGGATTGGACGCTCTTGGTTATCTTCAGGACTCTTAGTCCAATTTGTATCTTGTCCGTAGCCGGACGCTATGTTGTTTCTTCCGCTGTTATTTGGATCTTTGTAATGTATCAGTTGTATCCGTGACCCGTTTGAGTCATCTTGTATCTATCTGTTTCTGTTGTAATTGTGGAATATTCGTGAACTATTGTAATGTTATCACAAGTGGCAACCTGGAATCGGTTATTATGTGGATTTTGGCGGGAATGCTGAAATCTGCATAGTGCCCGATCTCGGGGCGTCACAAAATGGTATCAGAGCCTTGGTTCCGATTCCCGATATTGTTTCGATACGAATGGTTATCGAAGCAACGGGTCCGCAAAGCCTGTAGGATAACCTCGCTAACGGTCGTTGTTCCTAGAGTGTCAAAAACTATTTCTGCTAAACTATTTTGGAAAAACATCTCGATAGGATTCTTGTTTCCTCCTTATCCCTATTCTATTTTCCCTCCCATCTTATTTGTTTTGGAGTCTACTCTCGTACTCAATCTTTCAAAGTGTTAGGATCCTACGTGGGTGGACGTTTTCTGAGCCTTTAACCTAATAGGTTCGATCACCGGAAGTTTCCGGGTGGGAGAACATCGTCGTCGCTCCGAGCAAGAATCCCTTGTTAGTGGTGTCGAGGAGATCAACTGGAAGCACGAAGAATCAATAGTCGAACTTCTTTCCCCTCCCGGGTTAGCAGGTGGATTGCGAGGGCGCAATCCCTTGTTAGTGGTGTCGTCTGTAACACCTGGGGTGTTACCCTATTAGAGAGTGTTTGTTTTCTTTTTGGCTTGCATCATATGCATCCCATGAGCATTGCATTCTGTTTTTCAAAACAAATCAAAGTTCAAACAATTTAAACTTTCACCCCCCTGCTCAAAATTTCCAATTTCAAACTTGCAAACTAAACCACTCATTTATTTTTCAATAGTTTGATATTGTTTTAATCAAATTGCCTGTTAATAAGATTTTCCCCTTTTGATAAAAACCCTAATGGCAAAATTAAATTTCAAATAAAATCATAGTTGATATGATCCAAAATGAGGTTTAAAAATTAAATTCTTGCAAAACAAATTTTCAATAATGGTTGCATAATGGGTTGAACTTATTAAATGGAAATTGCCTATTTCCAAAATTTCCCAAATCAAACATTGTTTGAATTTCACCTAAAACCTTTAAACCAAATTAAATATTCAAAATTGTGAAACAATGATTAACTTTTGATTTAATTATTTGTTTTGGAAAATTAACACAATTAATTCCTAACCCTAAACCCCCCCAAATTCATTTCCCTTTCCCTCTTGCACCCTTTACAAAAAAAAGGAAAGAGAGAGTTAAAGAAAAAAATCAGCAAAATAGAAGGAGGCCGGCCCAACCTTTTCCCTAGCCCACTTCCCCTGCTGGCCCAGTACCTCTTTGAGGGGGGCACCTTCTTCCTCACGGTGATGTCATCCCTGTACGAACACAGGAACCACCGCAGGATCCTTCTCTCCCCCTGGATGCCATGTCGTACAGGCCTTCCCCCCTCCTTAAGTATCCCCTTTCCCCCTCTGCTCTCAGAAACCCTAGTGCCCCTCCTTCCATCGCCGCCATCCCCCTCCTCTCTGCTCGTCCTTCTCTGAACATCACTGAGACCACCCGATCACCACCACCGAGCCCCCATGGCCGCCACCTTCCCATCCCCCATGATCACCTCGAGGGGCAACCGTTCCCGGGAATGGAACCGTCGTTCTCCCAGCTCCAAGATCTCTGAAGGCGCGGAGGCGGGAGGAGGACCGAGGCGGCGACGCCGTCAAGCTCTTCCTCCGTCGCCTGTCCCTGTCGCCTTCTGCTCTCGACGTCGAACAGCAGGTGAGAAGCGCCTCCTTTTCCTCTCCCCCTCTCTGTTGTCCGTCCCCACACTCGCCTAGGCGCCGCACCGCACGCGCACGGCCCGCGCGGACAGCCCGGCGAGCAGCTGTCGCACCCGGACTTCTAGGGGATACTCACAGTCCGTTAAACAGTAGATAAATGGCTTACGGGGCATGCCGGCACCCGCATCTCAATATGAGCAGGCCAACACGTAAACATGTGACAACCATTATCTTACTATTCATCGTCTGCGCAAACCATCCCATAGAAATCCATATACTTCCATTGACGTACTTCAAAACATACATACATGGTACGTCAACGGCATTGGAACAAGTGATATCACAACAGATCTCTACGACACAAAAGATTGAAATAATTTGCAAATGGCTCTCATTAAAGCAGAGATAGCAAATACAATCATTCAGAGGACACATGTCCCAACAATACATCATTACATCACAGCGGAAGCATTCAACATGTCTGAGTACAGACAAGATCCAAATAGGCCTAAGAGGCCGGAAACGAAAAGACGGAGCCCATCCACGAAGTCTCGGATCCTGCCCGGGTCCGCTAACTACTCGTCAGCAGCCTCGTCAAACTCCACGTAGTAGCCGTCACCTGGATCCTCGTAAGCGTAGTCTGCGGAAACCACAGCCCCAAAGGGGTCAGTACATAAACGTACTGGCAAGCAAGACTCACAGTTCACCAAAGTGTAGCCCGTCAACACCAAGCACAGATGCCTTGGGTTCAACGGAAGAAAGGGGATATAAAAGATGTTGCAACTGGCTGCGCTAACCAACTACAGATATTCTACCACTTCCGGCTAACAGAAAGGAGATAAGATCGAGTATTGTAACCAACTGAAGATAACTTCAAACAAACCCATCCTGGATCTCGCCCCTTATCCACAGAAGCAATCCGAGGATAACTCACACAGTTGGATTAAAGATGAATCAAGTTATTGTGTCAATAATCCTATTACTAGTCAAGTTGTTAATCATTGGGTGTGAGATTGTGAATCATTAGGTTTAAGTTGTCCTGAGTACTTGTTAGCCAGTAGTTTCACCAAGTAGTCCATAACCGCGGAAAACACGGCTTCTCGAGAAGATTTATCCCTGCAGGGTTGCACCAATTTGGCCGTACACGCAAGAATAACCCGCCAGATGGGATGCCTCCCACCAAGCGGGGCACTCTACACAACTCAACTCTTCTTCGCATCAAGCCCAAAGAACCTTGGGCGCACGGCTAATCGAGCCCCGAAGAAAGGGGGCCCTCATAGAACTCTAAGAACGTGTCCCCCTATATGCCGACTACAAAAGTTCCACCCTGGCCTGGGCTCGCAAAAACATGCATGCGGCAAATGGAAAACACGAACTAAATGAGGCGATTTGGACGAGATGCGAATCGAATCAAATTGAGGGGGGCGCCCATACTCGCTTCCCACATGCGGTTAGTGCGCTCATCATGGATCAGTAGACAAGACCCTTTTCCTATTAGGGTCGACACTAGCAGGCCTCAAAACCACACAGGGCCTCCTGCCGGTGCCTTATCATCAAATTATTATTAATAATAACATTAGCATGATTGATTGATTAAACATCGAGCCCCCAGAACTTAATGGAAATAGTAACAGAAAGTAACGGGTAACAGACTCGAGCAAAACAACCCTAAGCATGCTAGTAAGACACGGGCAACAAGCAATGGTTATAGGTATGGAGGTGAGGCAATATCAGGGTTAAAGGATACATGTGATAGGTTCGTAACAGAAGCAACTAATCATAGGGCTAGCAGAATAGACAACGGAAAAGTATCGGTATCCAATGTTGAAAGGAACACGATGGTTCATGTGAGTGATAACTTGCCTGCAAACCCAGTAGCCTGGTACTGAACTAACTCCTTAGAAGGGGTGTCGTAAGTATCGTCGGTCTCAACGTCGTCGTGTATCCGAGAAGAAGCAAACAAACAATGCAGAAAGATAAACAATCAATAACATGGCATAGTGCACAAACATGGGATGATGCATGACCATTTAATTGATGCAACAAAATAAACTAGTTGACAAGATAACAACATGATTAAATGGACCCACATGCAATTTGGATTGCATATGGAAAGCCCATGAATTAAGTTGAAACATTTGTTTTACAACTAATCAACTTGTGTAAGTGAATTAGCATGATGCATGGATGAGGAAAACAGCAAAATAACAACAATAGAATCAAATAGAAATAAGGTTTACCACGTTTGGAAAATCATTTATTAAGTTTTGGAATTTTGGGTTCTTAAAGGTGCCACACAAGCATGTGTTGTTTTCATCAAGTTTAATTGTTCAAAATAGATAACAAAGTTCATATTTGAAAAGAACACCAAATTTTAGGTGGATTACATGTTTCACTTGCTAAAAAAGGATTTCAAATAAATTATTTAGGAATTAAACAAGTTCAAGCAAGAATTAAATGAATTTAATGCAAACATGAACTTATTTGAATTTTTATTTGTGCAAAACATTAAGTGAGATTCATAATTGAAAAGTTTATACTTTTAGGGTTGGAAAACATATTTTATAGTTTCAAAAATAAATTAATTTGACCAAGTTATGATTTTAACAATATTAAATGATTTAAACAAGGTTTAAATCATTTAACCAATTTTAATTATTCAAAACATGAAACAAATTTTATATTTGGAAAGGTGGTTTAATTTTGCATGGAAAACATATTTCATTTGTTGAAATTGGATTTAAAATGAGCAAGATATTATTTTTGGCAATTTTAAATGCAATAATTAAGAAACAGTTGTTTTCAGCAATTTAAATTATTCAAAACAGCAAACAAAATTTATATTTGGAAAGTACATGAAAAGTTGATTGGAAAACATATTTAGTTTGTGGAATTTGGAATTTTTATGAACAAGTTATGATTTTTGCAAGTTTAAGTGAATTAAACAAGAATTCAAATATTTCAACAATTTAAAATATTCAAAACAGTAACAAATTGCATTGAAAAGGTTGAAAACATGTAGCAAAGGTTTCATTGAACATTTTGGGCTATCAAACATAATTTTTGGGTGATTATTGAATTTATTATGCAATTTTCCATAATCATTCTTATTCTGCCATTTTTAGTAAACAGAGGGAAACATGCTCAAAATTAATTCAATTGTGTCCAAATAAAATACCAATATGTAGAGTTTGTTAAGAAAAATTTTTAGAGACCAAGTTTGCTTAATTTGGATGAGTAGAACTAAAGTTATGAAATTCCAAAGTTTCCAAATTTTATTGCATTTTCAGTAATTAATTATTTAGTGCAAAAATTGTTACAGAAACATGTTGCAAACTTGACATTACTAGAAGGAGCACAAAATTATGAAACCACAGGATTTTGAATCATTCAAATTGGAGTGATATTCAATTTTATATGGAATTTAGAAGTAATTGATCAGATCTGTCTTTCTGAACTGCGGGCAGAAAAAGAAAAAACAGAGAATAAAAAGGTGTGGTGAGGGGGAATCGAACCCAGCACCTCCCAGTGCGCGCACAAGGGCCACTGCCACTGTGGTAGAGTTCGGTTTGTTGATGGAAGGGGCACGGGGGGTGGATAAGCTGTGGGCGCGCGCTGTTTTAACTGCAATTCTGCACGCTAACTGAACATGGCGGACAGAGATCAATGGATGGCCGCCGGCAGCGATAGCTGCTCGCCGAAGGGGCGCCATCCGTGGTGCTGTGGGGGCGTGGTACGGGCTGTGGGGTGCGGGAGACGGAGGAGATAGGCGAGAGGAGGAAGGGGCTGGAGATGCGTACCTCGAGCTGACAGCGAGCGGAGGAGCAGGGCGGACAGCAGGTGGTCGCCGTCAACTTGTGGAGGACGGCGGCGGCGCATCCGGCCATCCCAGTCCAATCCGAGAGGTGGAGGAGCGAGGGGGAGGTGGGGCGTTTCCATTCCCGGCCTCTCCCTGGCCGGGGAAGGACCCAACGTCGGTGATCACCGGAGGAACTAGGGAGCTCGGTTGAGTTTCAGTACAGGGAGAGATACAGAGCAGAGGGGAAAAAGGAGGAGAGAATTGGAGGCGGGGAGGAAGAAGGAGGGGAAGATGGGTAGGGTTAGGGTTCCCTAGGGCAACGAGGTGGAGGTCTTAAAGGGAGGGGTGGAGGAGCTCCACCGTGTGTTTCTTCTCTGTACACACGTGGGGGGCTGGATGGTGACCGTACGAAGAAGACGACTGGGGAAAAGGGCATTGGGCCCTTAGGGGGAGTTGGGCTGGGCCATGCCCCTCTCTCCTGCTAGCTGTTTTTATTTTTTATTTTTTTGCTCTAAAGTTTTTTTTTGCTGACTAGAATTAGGAAGAAAATGGAGGGTTTTAAGTTAGTAAAAATGTTAGGAAAATTTTGGGGAAGTTATTTAGGTTATCAACAAACAAATGCCAAGTTAGTTTTACAAAAGTTTCAAATTTTAAATACTGTTTGTGATTTAATTCAAAGTGGATGGATTTTATTTACTAAGTGAATATTATTGAAAACAACCTTTTTATAGGGTGAACCCTATTATTTACATAGAACAAAGAGTTGATTTGTTTTGATTCCAATTGGGTGCTGTGTGGTGATTTGATTTGGGTTTTTGGATGCAAGTTGTAATTCATTGATTGATTCAAAAGCCCCCATTTGAATGTTGAACATTTATGAAATGATTGGAAACAAATGGTTGTTTGTATTTGAACTTTTATTTGAAAAGAGTGTAACATGACAAGTATGAAAACAAGGTTGAGCATTGTTTGGATTTCCTTTATGAAAACAGAACAAAAACAGAGGCAAAACAAGGTAAAACAAATGCAAACAATTCAATGGATCTGATGACATGATGCAATACTTTAATTAAACAAGAAACAGACATGCTAGGGGTGGTTTTCATACTTGGGATGTTACAGCAGCCGCTAGTCGCCGGCGGTCGTGGTTGTTTCTGTCGCTTCAATCTTCAGGTTTGTCAGGCAAGATAGCTGACGGAAAAACAGACCTTAAACTCTTTCGCTATACTTACCTGTCAAAGACTCGTTCGCAGCTCAACTGGCAGAGCAACCGCGCGCACACGCGAGCCGTCCAGGGTTCGATCCCTGCAGCACCCCTTTTTTTTTCTCTTAATTCCATCGCGCGCGCAACTGCAGATTATACCCCCCCCCCCCCCCCGAGATCCATTCCTTGCAACACACAGCAGCTAGCCCATCTGGTTAGCCCTTTGCTCACAGAATCAGAGGTGCAGGGATCGAATCCCACCTCCCACCTTTTTTATTTTTGCAAGGTTTTGGTACAGAAACATCTCAGTAATCACAACTAGGCCCTTACAAATTATTCTAGCCCCTGGAAAATTATTTCTAATCCCCTGGTTCCCTAAAAATGGCAGAATTGCACCCAATTTTGTAAGTTGCATAAGAAATTCATCCCAACTCCAATTTTAACTTTTTAAATATGTTTTCTGTCCCAAATTGAATGTTCTATCCAAATATAAAATTTGTTTACTGTTTTGAATATTTTAAATTGGTGCAAAATTTGAAAACTTGTCAAATTCACTTAAACTTGCAAAATTCATAACTTGTTCATAAAAATTCCAAATTCCACAAACTAAATATGTTTTCCAATCAATTTTTCATCTACTTTCCAAATATAAATTTTGTTTGCTGTTTTGAATAATTTAAATTGCTGAAACAACTGTTTCTTGGTTATTGCATTTAAAATTGCCAAAATAATAACTTGCTCATTTTAAATCCAATTTCCACAAATAAAATATGTTTTCCATACCATTTTGAATAACCTTTTCAAATATAAATTTTGTTTCATGGTTTGAATAATTTAAATTGCCTAAATAATTTAATACTTGTTTAATTCATTTAAATTTGATCAAATCATAACTTGCTCAAAATAAAATAATTTTGAACATGCAAAATATGTTTTCAAACCATCAAAGTGTGAACTTTTCAAATGTGAGTTTGAAATTATGTTTTGAACAAATAAAACTTCAATTAAATTCAAACTTGTTTCAAATCCATTTAAAACTTGTTTATTATTGTTTAATTCATAATTAAATTATCCTAATTCCAATTTCAATATTTGAAACATGTAATCCAACTAAAATTTGATGTTCTTTTCAAATATAAATTCTGTTATTTGTTTTGAACACTTTAACTTGATGAAAACAACAATTGCTTGTGTGACCTGTTTAAGTAACCAAACTTTCCACACTTAACCAATAATTTCCAAACTTGTTAAACCTTATTTCAATTGGTTCTACTGTTGTTATTTTGCTGTTTTCCTCATCCATGCATCATGCTAATCCACCTTCACCTGTTGATTAGTTGGAAAACAAATAATTTAACCATAATTCATGGGCTTTTCATATGCAACTCAAATTGCATATGGGTCCATTTAAATTTGTTTATCATGTCAACTAGTTTATTCTGATGCATCTTTAATCTGTCATGCATCCATATCTAGATCATGCTGGATCTTTTGCTGTAGTAGTAATTGTTGCATCCGGTGTTTGTTCGAGGTTCATTGCTTTCTTCCCGGATAGGACGTTGAGATGATGTGAGCAACGACAAGTTCTGCTACCTTGCGGGATCTCAGGCAAGTATACTCACTTGCTGCCAAATGGCTGCCTTTCATCACTTGTTACCGATACTTCCCGTTGTTCTGTTCTGCTAGCCTTAGTAGTAGTTGTTTCTGTTACGAACCCATCACATGAATCCCTTAACTTTGATATTGCCTCACCTCCATACCTATAACCATTGCTTGTGCCCGTGTCTTACTAGCATGCTTAGGTTGTTTTGCTCGAGTCTGTTACCCGTTACTTTCTGTTATTACTTCATTATGTTTTGGGGGCCCGATGTTTAATCAGTCAATCAATCATGCTACTGTTATTGTTAAATAATAATTTGATGTTAAGGCACCGGCAGGAGGCCCTTGTGGTTTTGAGGCCTGCTAGTGTCGACCCTAATAGGAAAAGGGTCTTGTCTACTGATCCATGATGAGCGCACTACCCGCATGTGGGAAGCGAGTATGGGCGCCCCCCTCAATTTGACTCGATTCGCATCTCGTCCAAATCGCCTCATTTAGTTCGGGTTTTCCATTTGCTGCATGCATGATCTTGCGAGCCCTTGGTACCCGGGTGGAACTTTCGTAGTCGGCATATAGGGGGACACGTTCTTAGAGTGCTATGAGGGTCCATTTTCTTCTGGGCTCGATTAGCCGTGCGCCCAAGGTTCTTTGGGCTTGATGCAAAGAAGAGTTGAGTTGTGTAGAGTACCTCGCTTGGTGGGTTAGCTCCCCATCTGGCGGGTTATTCTTGCGTGTACGGCTAAATTGGTGCAATCCTGCAGGGATAATCTTCTCGAGAAGCCGTGTTTTCCGCGGTTATGGATTACTTGGTGAAAGTACTGGCTAACAAGTACTCAGGACAACTTAAACCTAATGATTAACAATCTTACACCCAATGATTAACAACTTGACTAGTAATAGGCTTATTGACACAATAATCTGAACCATCATTAATCCAACCGTGTGAGTTATCCTCGGATTGCTTCTTCGGATAAGGGGCGAGATCCAGGATGGGTTTGTTTGAAGTTATCTTTCAGTTGGTTACAATACTCGATCGTATCTTCTTTCTGTTAGCCGGAAGTGGTAGTATCTCTCTGTAGTTGGTTAGTGCAGGCTGATGTCGCTTATTTGCATTAACCCCTTCCTTTCCGTTGATCCTAAAGTATTTGTATCTTGTGATGACTGGCTACGCCGGTATCTTGTGAGTATGGGTTTATCCACTTGCCAGTACTTAACCGTACTGACCCACGAATCTTTCTCGTGGCTGCATATTCAATATTGCAGTCAACAGGTTTGAAGTCTGACGACGTTAGCTTGGGAATCCCTCCGGCTTGGCCTGGGCAGGGATTGGACGCTCTCGGTTATCTTCAGGACTCTTAGTCCAATTTGTATCTTGTCTGTAGCCGGACGCTATGTTGTTTCTTCCGCTGTTATTTGGATCTTTGTAATGTATCAGTTGTATCCGTGACCCGTTTGAGTCATCTTGTATCTATCTGTTTCTGTTGTAATTGTGGAATATTCGTGAACTATTGTAATGTTATCACAAGTGGCAACCTGGAATCGGTTATTATGTGGATTTTGGCGGAAATGCTGAAATCTGCATAGTGCCCGATCTCGGGGCGTCACAAATATAAGCTCTATTATAAAGATTCTGATCAAAAGATAAGTACACTGTTAATTGTTCTTTGACCAAGAACGAAGTTTGCCTTCACCAATTATGATTTTCTTTTTGCACCTTTATTGTGATTTCCTCTACTTGTTTCAAGTTTAATTATATGAGAGGAAGTTGTTGTCTAAAATGATTTGTGCATTGATAGATGTGATGCTTCTTGTGCGTATTTTATTTATCGACACCTCACTCCATAAACCCGTGTTCATGTTTACCGAGTTCAGTTTCGCTTGGGGACAAGCGAGGTCTAAGATTTGGGGAGTTGATACGTCCATTTCGCATCACTATTTTATATTGTAATTTCTGTTATTCATTGATATGTTTCATGTTATGATGCATTACTTATGTTATTTCATCTTATTTTGCATATTGCATAATTTTTTGGAGAATAAACACCGGGACTAGAAATATGATGGAAAAAGCACCGTCAAGATACCCTATTTCAGAAGATCGGAAAAAGAAGGAGGCATCGGGGATGTCTTATAAGTCCAGAAGAGGGAGCTAGCCACGAGGAGACCCAGAGGTGGCCACAGGAGGCCCACACCATGGGATGGCGCGCCCCCTGGCCGCGCCGCTAGGTGGTGTGGCCACCCTGGCCCACCTCTGGTCGCCCCCTTTCGCGTAATTGACCCCCAGGGAACCCTAAGCCCCAGAACATCATCGAGGAAATATTCCTCTGCCGCCTCGGGGCGGAAAACAATAGAGAGAGAAAAATTCTCCGGGAGGGAGAAATCTGCTGGGGAAATTCCTCCCCGGAGAGGGGAAATTATCGCCATCGTCACCGTCATCGCTCCAGGTATCATCAAGATTGTCATCATCATCATCATCATCTCCAGCACCATCACCCTCACCATCCATCTCCATCCCGTTGTAACGGTTAGGGTTCTATACCGTTGTTCTTACTAGATCTCTCTCCCGGTGTGGATTACTTGTTAGTAGTTGATGCTTGTGAGATTTATCGGTGTTTACACTTTATGACCAGATTGTTATTCATCATTATATCACATCTGATCATGATCCATATGATGTCTTGTGAGTAGTTCATTTAGTTCTTGAGGACATGGGGGAAGTCAAGATGTTAGTAGTGTAATTATGTTGAAGTAATATCTAATGGTTTGATATTTAAGTTGTGGTATTATTCTTCTAGTGGTGTCATGTGAACGTCGACTACATGATACTTCACCTTTATGGGCCTAGGAGGATGCATTATATTTGGCTACTAATTGTGGGGTTGCCGGAGTGACAGAAACCTAAACCCTCGTTAGGAAGCCGATGCACGAGGGAGTGTAGAATCCCAGAGTTTTAAGGTTGTGGTTAGATTTATCTTAATTACTTTCTTTTATTTGCGGATGCTTGCGAGGGGTATAATCACAAGTATGTATTAGTCCTAGTTGGGCGGTGCATTAGCATAGGTTCACCCACACAACACCTATCAAAACAATAAATATTAATCAACTGTATGAAGCGAATGCACTTGACGAAATCCCCATGTGTCGTCGAGAACGTTTGGTAATCATAAGTAATACATCCGGCTTGTCCTTTGCTCTCAAAAGGATTGGGCCACTCTAAAAGTGCAAACGCGCTTAAATCATCTTGTTTTGGTGTTTGTTAACAACACATGCATCCGTAGTGTGCTGATGTATTTCAGGGCCTAAACAACATATATTTTATGGTGGTACTGAGTTACAAAAAGATGCAAAGTTTATGGAATTGTTTCTGCTAGAATTTATTCTAGGCCGGAGACTCCGGTCTGGGAGACCGGAGTCTCCGGTGTGAAGAAACTCGCCAGGCCTAGTTCTCTGGATTTCTGGTGTCGCCCGCGGTACCCAGACCGGAGACTTACCGGTGATGCACCAGAGTCTCCGGTGTGGGCTTTTCCTCTGAAGAAACTGACTGAGTTCATCTGGTGTCGCCCGTGGTACCCAGTCTGGAGACTTACCGGAGACTGTACAGAGTCTCCTGTGTGGCTGTTACTTTGTATTCTCGTTTGACAACAGACACTCTCTGGGCTCAGGCGGCAAGACAAGACCGGAGTCTCCGGTCCACCAGGCTGGAGTCTTCCGACTGATGATATCCTCAAGATTACGAAGGTGGAGAAAGTGGTGTCGCCCCCTGCATCGACACCAGAGACTTACCGGAGACTGTCCGGAGTCTCCGGACTGATGGTCTGCGAAAAACTTCAGACCGGAGTCTCCTGCCTTCACACCGGAGTCTCCGGTGTGAGTTTGGTAGAAAAATCTCCAACGACTCCAAGACTTTATGAGTTGTATAAATACCCACTCTCCTCCACCTACCTCCAGCTAGCTCGTCCAGAATAGATCTCACCATTGCTAGAGCTCACCCACCTTGCTAGATCTCCAAATCCCTCCACCCAAGAGCTTTGATCTTTGGAGGATTGAAGGAGAAGGCCCTGATCTACGTCTTCACCAACCGGATTTTATTTCCCCTCTCATTTGCTTGAGAGATCTTTGCCTAGGGTTTCCTCTTATGGAGAACCTAGGCTTCTTACTGCTCTTGGTGATTTGTGAGTGTTGGGAGCCCCCAATTTGGTTGTGGGTGTGTGCCCCAAACTTGTTTGTAAAGGACTCGATTCCCGCCTCAAAGGGGATCAATAGTAGAAGGTGAACTAGGAATTTGTAGCGGGGTTCATCGGAGAATAGGGTGAGGCCTTTGTGGCGTTGAGTAGGCCTTCATGGCGAGCTCACACCCCTCCAACGAGACGTACTCCCTTTACAAGGAGGAACTCGGGAATACATCGTGTCTCCGCGTGCTTCCTATCGGTTATCTCGTTCCCTTATCCTTTACTCACTTGTGTATCATTTATTGTTGTACTAGTTGCATTAATTGCTATCCTTTTCATATAGGTAAACTCACCTTAGTTGCACTATCTAGAGAATTTACCTTTGTGTCAAGCCTAATCTTAAAGAAAAATTAAAATTGGTCGTAGCACCTATTCACCCCCCCTCTAGGTGCCCATACTATACTTTCAATTGGTATCAGAGCCTCGGCTCTTCTATCGGGCTTAACCGCCTAAGAGTTTAAGTATGGTTGATGAGACGGATACCAAAGGTTCTGTGGCACCGGTATCTATGAATGATCTCAATGAGTTGAAAAAATCATTGACCTCATCCATAGACACCAAAATCGATGAGTTGCGTCAAGTCTTGGTGCAACTCTTGAAAGCCAAAGGACCGGAGGTCACCAGCTCATCTCCTCCGGATGACAATCCGGAGGGAGCCAAGAAAGGGGATGATGGTGATCCATCTAAAAATGCTTCCGCCGAAGGGTACGGAAGGAGAGGAAGAATATCACTCCGTCAAAGGACGTTATTCTCCCGATCCTACTGTCCCACATCCTCATATAATTCCAAGGGGAGATCCACCTAAAATTGATGCATTTTCTTTTCGTGAATGGAGATATTACATGGAGACTCACTTGAACTCTTCTTGTATAGAGATTTGGAATGTCACTCGTGATGGATACTGATGACCCACAAGTATAGGGGATCGCAACAGTCTTTGAGGGAAGTAAAACCCAAATTTATTGATTCGACACAAGGGGAGCCAAAGAATATTTGTGAGCCTTAACAAGTGAGTTGTCAATTCACCTGCAACTGAAAGTACTTTTGTTCGCAGTGGTTTATCAGTAGTAACAGTTTTATAGTAGCAGAAGTAGTGAAATAATAGCAGCAGTGGAATGAAAACAGCAGCAGTAGTAGTGTTTGAAGTAAACAACGGGATTAAATACTGTAGGCATAGGGATGGATGAACGGGAGTTGCATGAATGAGAAAGTTTAAATAATTATCATGTCATGGGCATTGCAGATAAATATGATAAAGCATCCAAGCACTAAGTAACCATAGGCATGTGTTCCGTAAATTTTCGTACGTGCTCACAATGAGAACTTGCACAACATCTTTTGTCCTACCGACCCGTTTTCAGCGGGCCTCAAGGGAACTACTGGTAGTTAAGGTGTACATTTTAATTGAACAACGGAGCAAAGCATTAACACTCTATGAACACATGTGATCCTCACATCGCAGCCACCCCCTCCGGTTGTCCCAATTTCTGTCACTTCAGGGCCTCGGGTTCCGGACAACGATATGTGTAAACAACTTGCAGGTATGATCAAGAAACAATAATTATTATCGTGATTCAATAACATGCTCAGATCTGAGATCATGGCACTCGGGCCCAAAGTAGCAAGCATTAAGCATAACAAGTTGCAACAATGTCAATAGCACTAATAGAGGATACTAGGCACTATGCCCCTAACAATCACGACATTGTTACATGAACACTATCATCCAATCCCTACCATCCCTTCAGCATACAGCGGGGAATTACTCACACATGGATGGGGGAAACATGGATGGTCGATGGGAGGCGTTAGTGATGGCGATGGAGATGATCTTCTCCACTTCCCCGTCCCGGCAGGACGCCAGACCAGGAACTTCTGATCCCCGAATCGAGGTTCGGGACGGCGACGGCGCTCTGTTGTGTTTCTGTGGAATATGACAAACCCCCTCGGGTTTTAGGGTTGGAGGCTACTTGTAGTCGAAAGGGGAGTCCGAGGGGGGCTCTGGGGGGCCCACATACCTAGGTGGCGCGACCTAGGGGGACCCGCGCCAGGGGGTGGGCCACCCTGTGGCTCCTCTCCTGACCCCCTTCTGGCTCCCCGGGTCTTCCGGGGTGAAAACACCAATGGGATCTTTTCTGGGCATTTTCCCGAAAGTTGATTTTTCTGCATAAAAACAAGCCACAAAAGTAATTCTGCTGAAAACAACGTTAGTTCGTGTTAGTTGTATTCAAAACACACAAGTTTATAGGAAAACAATAAGAAAAGTGTTCGGAAAAGGAGATACATTTTCGACGTATGAAGTCCCCCTAAGCTTAGCTTATCGCTTCTCCTCAAGCAATTTAGTGACAACTGAGTGCGATAAAAGACTTCTACGAACACATTTCTTTCATATGATGTAAATATATTCACTATGTGATCAAATACTTAATTATGCTCATGATAAGATACATGCAAGATATTGTCACTTAATAGCTATGCAAACCATGAAGAGATAACAGCATAATAATAATAAACAACATGAAGCATAACTATTTGCAAGATGGAAGTAATCATAAAAAAGATCCAATAAAGTGGTATCTCGCTTGCCCTTAAGTGTGGGGAAAACCATAAATGCTAGGGCACCTCTGAAGTTCAAGGGAAGACTAGAAGTAAAGATATCAAAGATACAAGTATCAAAGTTATATCACAGTCAATCGTACTTTGGGACAAACATATCACACTAAGAATGACCATTGTTCTCTCAAGAAAGTTCTCAAAGAATATGGCGGAGACTCAACACAAAAATAAAAGAAAGGCCCTTCGCAGAGGGAAGCATGGATCACTCATGTGCTAGAGCTTTTTATTTTATTAAACAGAGGTATTGAAAACATTTTGAGAGAGGTGTATGCTTATGTCAACGAATGGTAAACAGACAATACAGTACGTCACAAGCCAACTGGATTCACAAGAGCGGCTCCCATGTGAAGGACGCATCTGGGTAGAAGGTCATCCTCTTTCTCTTTTGCTTACACAATTATGCTTTGACTGATAAATCAGGGGGAAAAAGAGTGAAGAGAATTTATGTGTATTAATTTGGGCCTGGGCACCCCGCTGCCAGCTCTTCTATCATTTGGATAAGCGGATGAAGCCACTAGTCCAGGGTGTGAAATCCAATCAAAAAGTGAGATAAAGATTCTCTATTTACGTCCTCATGAGCTAAAACAGGGGCACAAAACATGAATAATTTTTAGCAGGTTTTAAAGGTAGCACATGAGCAATTTACTTGGAGTGGCGGTTAAATACCACATATAGGTAGGTATGGTGGAAACATTTGGCAAACTTTGGTTTTGATGATTTGGATGCACGAGTAGAGCTCATACTCAGTACAGGTGAAGGCTAGCAAATAGACAGGGAGCGACAATCAAGAAAGCAACAACTATCATAATCATGTTTGCGACAAAGTAAAATTAACTGAGGCATAAAATTGATACTAGAACTCCGAGGCAAAATAAATCATCGAGGCTTATTGACCTTTGGTTTTCAGTCTTAGGATGCGTGAGCATGTGCCAAGTCGACTCAAATGAAACAGTCATAGGAGGCTACCACAATATCATACCCTTCTATGAATAGAACAATGCGAACAAATATTTATATGAAAAGTCATTTACCATTAATAAATTGGAACAAAACATGAGAGAGCATGAACTAATAAGCAGCCATTAAGTCACATATAGCTTATACGAACAAATTAAGCATGCTCACATAGATGGATATATCTACAAAAATGAAAGCAAATAGAATTCATACCAGCCTCTCACCACAGCTTGAATTCTCGTATATCGTCATTATTGCTCTTCACTTGTGGCTCGAATAATATATAATGAAAACCAAGCTCCAATAGAATCACGGACGACTGTTGAACTCTACAACAAACTTCACAAAACCAAAGAAGAACAACAAATATTTTTGGGTTTTTCAATCAAAGCACGAACAAAAGAGAACAAGCAAACAAAGCAAAATCTTTTTGGGTTTTCGAAAATTAAACTACAACTAAAAGAAAGAAAACCAAATAGAGAAACTAAAGAAGCAAACAAAGAGAAACAACAGAAATATTTTTGGTCTTTTTGTGTTTTGGAAAACAAGAACAAAACAATTAAAACAAAGAGAAATAAGAGAAAGAAACAAAAACAAAGGAAAGAAACAAAAAGAAGCGAAGGAAAAAAAAAGAAAAGAAAACATGGATATACAAAGAACTGACCGAACATGATATATAAATGAGTGTGATGTCGGTATACCTCCCCCCAAGCTTAGGCTTTTGGCCTAAGTGGAGATCAATCAAAGCGTGGGAAATATCCCCACTGCGGTGGGTCATCCCTCGCGTGGTCGTATCGGGCGCATAAGAAGAAGATGAAGCAGCCGGCGCATAGTCATAATCGGGGTGCTGGTATGGAATCCCCGTGGTGTCATAGGGCTGGACGAAATCACCATCGTCCCCCTCGTCGGCATCCTCCCCTTGTTGGGGGTGATGCTCAAGGTATGCGTCCAGCTCACTCTCAGAAAGCTCCCATCCTTGCCTGTTATTAAAATCAAACAAAAGAGGTGCAGGCAAAAGTACTTCTCTAACAGTTTTAACAACTCTCCACCCGGATCGTTTGGAGAAACTTAATTTAGAAGATAAATTATGTAAGTGAGCATGGGTAGAAAGAAACTTATGTTGAACCATGTAAACAAGATTAAGCCTCTCTATAGGAAACTGAAAGTCTAGAGGGTGTGGCTCCAAACCGTGCAAAGCTAGCAAGCGCGAGGCAATAAGACCTCCACAAACTCCGCCCTTCTCACGGTTATGTGAGAGACGGAAAGCAATCAAAGCGCCAAAGTTATAAGACCTATCGTGTCTCAAAGCAGCAGCAATAAACGCCAAATCATAAACAGATAACTTGCTGGTAGATTTCCTAGCTAATACACATTTAAAAATGAAGTAGGCAAAGTATCGAATGTTAGGGAATTGAATTTCATGAATTTACCACTCTGCCCTGTGAAGCTTCTGCCTGGACAAATCTCTCCATATAACTCCAATAGTGGTTTGGGCTGCCCACTTATTTTCTCACAAGACCCCCACTCAGGTACCTTAAGAGCTACACAGAAAACACTAAAAGGCAGGCTCACAACTTTATTACAAATCTTATAGTGGACCATTGGGTTAGTTGGAGACCATTTAAAACGAAAATCCTGCACCACAGACATAGTTAGTTTCACATATTGGATCGGCTCATCCTCAATGAAATGCTCTAAACCTGCATTATGCACTAGAGTGTTAAAATCCTGCAGAATTCCTGTAACTTGCAGAAATTCCCGACAGGGATAGATTGATGGGAACACCCTCTGTTCATGGTGCACGAGCATGACCTCATGAACCTCCAACTTATGTTGGTTTAGTTGATAAGCATTATGCTCCATCTCTGAAATTTTTCAACAATCGTCATAAAATTTAATTTCAAGCAACTATAAGGTGGAAACTACTATAGGGACTTATATGAGAGCTAAAACTATATTATTTCTACACAAATCAAGCATGCAAACTCACATAAGCTGTCACTACTGTGGCAAAATACTCAAGAAATACTTCACTAAACAAAATTCTACTTGGATCATCGGAGGAGTCACATACCGGAGATCAAACACACCAAAAAACAGCACAAATGATAGGATGAAGAAGGAGATCGAAAATCTAGAGGAAGAACACAAGAACACGGGATCCAGGAAATGTTTTCAGTTTGGTAGATGAGAGAGGAGACTTGGGCAGTGGACAGAGTAAGTGGAGGGCCAGGGGGCCCACACCATGTGCTGGCACCACCAGGGGGATGGCCGCGCCACCCTGGGGTGTGCCTGGCTGGTGGCCCCCCGGGGTCTAACAGGTGGCTTTCTGCCTCATTTTTGACGTAAAAATTTATTATAATTTTTTGGAATTTTTGGAGAAAATTATTTCTGAGGTATTTCCAGAATTTTAATAATTAATAAAAACCGGGAAAACGAAAGTGAAAACGTGGAAAACAAAACCAAAACCAGAACTACAGAGGTTCTATGACACTCTAATGAAAGAATAACCAAAGAAAACAAGGGTGGTAGTGGTGAAAACAAAAGTATGGGTGGTGAAAACATGCATAACTTCAGTAATCAGAGTGAAAACATCACGAAAACATGCATAAGGATGGTGGAAAACATGATTGCACTCAAGTAATAATGTGATAAAAGAAGTAAACATGGTGAAAACAATAATGGGGAAGGTGAAAACATAGTGAAAACATTGCCCACTTCATTTAAAATCATTTTGGTAACAAGGGTGATCAAGTTTTGCTACCAAAATAATTTTATATGAAACAAAACTTTGTTTCTCACTAAATACTCATGTTACCTTAACCTTGATAGTCATAGTCCCAATCATAATAATTTCATATTCTTTGGGTGGCTTTGGGATGGGACAAGAAAATTCTCCAATCTTGATGGTCTCAATATTTTCAATGGAATTTAGACCATATTTTCTATCAATCTTCGTGGGAAAATAAATAGTGTGCTCTTTGTCATTAACATTAAAAGTAACTTTTCCTTGATTGCAATCAATAACAGCCCCTGCAATATTAATAAAAGGTCTTCCAAGAATAATAGACATATTATCATCTTTAGGCATTTCCAACACAACAAAGTCAGTTAATATCAGACAATTATTAGCAACTTGAACATGAACATTCTCACATATACCCACAGGAATAGCAGTAGACTTATCAGCCATTTGCAAAGGTATATCAGTTGGTATCAATTTTTGTAGGAGGAGTCTTTTATAGAGAGTAAAAGGCATGACACTAACTCCAACTCCCAAATCACACAAAGCAGTTCTAACATAATTATTTTTAATAGAAGAGGGAATAGTAGGTATACCAGGATCTCCAAGATTCTCACGAACCTTGCCATTAAAAGAGTAATTATCAAGCATAGTGGAAATTTCCTCATTAGGAATCTTCCTTTTGTCAGAGACAATATATTTCATATATTTTGCATAAGGAGGCAATTTAATAGCATAAGTTAAAGGAATTTGCAAGAACAAAGGTTTCATCCATTCACAAAACTTGTTATAGTGTTCTTCTTCCTTAGATTTGTGTTTCTTACCAGGGAAAGGCATTGGTTTTTGTACCCAAGGTTCTCTCTCATTACCATGTTTATTAGCAATGAAATCTTGCTTAGTATACTTTGCAGTTTTAGTTTGCTTTTCAGGTTCAGCTACAGGTTCTTATTTATCAGAAGCATCATTCTTTTCATTACCACTTTCAGTTTGAGCATCAGAGATAGATATACTATTAGGATCTTTAGCAGGTTCAGAGGATTCTACAGCAGTTTTATGTTTGTTCTTCTTTTTATTCTTAGTATGAATAACATTATCATTAGTTTGTGAGAATCTTGTTCAATTCTTCTAGGATTTCCCTCAGGATAGAAAGGATCTTGTGTATCAATACCACTTCTAGTTCTTATTTCATAAGCATGTTTTTCTTTAGAAGCATTAACTAGCAAAACTTTTTGTACTTTATCAAGTTGATCTATTTCAGTTTGAACCATTTGAAAATGTTTAACAAGCATTTTAACATCATTAGAGGTTCTTTCTATAATACCATGCAAATTATCAATAGCTCTAGAGTTTTCCATAAGGTGGCTCTGCACTCTCTTATTAAAATTATCTTGCTTGATAACATAATTATCATATTCATCGAAACATTGATCAAGAGGTTTATTATAGGGAATATCTCTACTATCAAAATATTGGAGAGAGTATACCTCAATAGTGGGTGAGTCAGGGATTGGCTTACATAATTCCTCTATAGGTGGAAGATTCTTCACATCTTCAGATTTAATACCCCTCTCTTTAAGAGATTTCTTGGCTTCTCTCATCACTTCATCATATAATTCAACCATTCCCCTCTTCTTGGGTGTTGGTGTAGGTACTGGAGTAGGGGTCAGCTCAGGCTCAACCATAGTCCAATCATCATGATTTTGGCTTATTTTAGACAGTAATTCCTTAGCTTCTTCTGGAGTTCTTTGCTTGAAAACACAACCAGCACAACTATCCAGGTATGTACTAGATTCAACAGTTAGTCCATTATAGAATATATCAAGAAGTTTATTATCTTCTAGCTTATGGCCAGGTGTAGCTCTAACTAAAGAACAGAACCTTGCCCAAGATACATGCAATTTCTCTCCTTTCAATTGCTTAAAATTAAATATATTTTGTAAAGCAGCATGTTGAGCCCTAGCAGGAAAATATTTCCGAAAGAAAGCATTAACCAAACCAATAGGACTATCAATAGATCCAGGGGACAAATTGTTAAACCAAGTTTTAGCTTCATCTTTCAATGAGAAAGGGAATATTTTAGTAACAAAGTAGTTATGTTTCTTAATATCGTCAGAGAACAAACTACTCTCCTCTTTGAGTAGTTTGTTCTCTGACGATATTAAGAAACGTAGCTACTTTGTTGCTAAAATATTCCCTTTCTCATTAAAGGATGAAGCTAAAACTTGGTTTAACAATTTGTCTCTTGGATCTATTGATAGTCCTATTGGTTTGGTTAATGCTTTCTTTCAGAAATATTTTCCTGCTAGTGTGTAAGGTCCTCCCCAGAACCACTGTTCAAGGACACCTTCGATATGCATACATTCACGATCCTAGATCACACCAGTCGTGAACAACATATCAAGTTGGTACACAGATACAATATCCATTACACTGTTGCATAGACACTTACAAAGAGCCATGGTCACATGACCAAGTCTGCACAACTGCCACGCAGGGCAAACACACAACACACACAGCGGAAGACTAACACACACAAACATAGTAGATCCCAAGTCACGCCTTAACCTACAGGCTGTTGACCGGGAGATGATCCTAGTTCGCAAAGCCATCAGCTCCGTACTCCTCCTCGTAGATCTCCTTCTGAGACTCCTTCTCGATATCTGGAAAGTTGATACCAGGGACGAAACCAATATGAGTACATTTGAATGTACTCAGCAAGACATCCATCATGTAACTTACCAAATGCAAGTATGCCTATATGCTGTAATAGGTAGGCTATACATAGGGTTCACTTTCAATGATATATGAAATATATATCATAGTTGATTTTGAAAAATCTCTGTATCTTCATTGAAGAAGATACTTCAAAAGAAAATAATATAGTTTTCTTTCTCTTGTAGATATCACATGTACAAGAGGTTTTATAAACTCATTTTGTAAAAGAAGGTTTTCTCTTTGGAAAACTTCTTGTAAAACAACTTTTGGCTTTCCATCAACGGTACCTCCAGGGTACAAGATTTACTCCTTTCCGAACTTCACAAGTCCAACTCCTTTTTGAAACACTCCTTTTTGAAAACATTGACACAATGCTAGCTACATGGCCATTCAACTGTCCATATCCGAGGATGCGGCTACTTCGAAATAGTTGTACTCTGCAGAGGTGTACACAATCTACCAGATCCAGTACATCCGCCGTGAACAACCACGGACTGTAACAACAGTATGTAAACATCAGATAACTGATCCTAACCATCCACTATGTTCAAGCTAGAATGTGTCTATCTCTTCAGTTGGGCCTGGTTCCCCTGGCATCCTGTCCACCAGCGCCACGGCAGGGGACCCAACTGCTGCGACCGGAGGAGAACTTAATCCCTCACTGTGTATGTCCCATATTTTCCACCTAGCGACAATCGGTTCGAGGGATCGAAAACCCTTATAACAACTTGAGATAGAACACACACTAACAAGAACAAACTTCAAGTTAAGCCCCATGCCCATTTTGGGGTAGGGTGGCAGTACGGTAAAGGTTGTCCGTCGAAGACTAGGTTATGTGTCATTTTTGAAAACACCATTTTCCCAAAATGACCACTCCAACATTCCTCCGGTGAGGCTCATCCTTTTCTCCGGGTTTTCCATAAAGCCTTTGTTTTGTAAATACATTTTTTAGGGTGTCCACTTAGGGACTAATACTTTTGATGGTAATAAATACCATATGGTGGCTATGGGCTTGGTAACACCAAGTATCAACTACTGGCATAATATATAGTATATAATAATAGTAGTAGTAGTCACTCAAAAATAGTTTTTGGAAAACAAAGTTTTTGTAAAACTTTCAGAAGTAAAACATGCATGATAGATAATGATAAGTGTATTATAATAGCAAGCATCAGGATGGCTTGCCTTAAATATCTTAATGTCCCTGGCCTTGAAGTAGTTTGAACTTGACGCACAGCTCAACAACTGCTTCTTCTTCTTCTTCTTCTTCTTCTTCGTTTTCTAGAGTCATAAACGAAATAAAGACACACTCTCAAATCTAAATACCAAACAAGTATACTAAACAACACATGCAGCAAGCAAAGGTATACTAGCGCAATTCCTCAGACGATAACGAGAAAACTATCTCACATAACTCTCAGGGTACAATACTGTCGTCAAACAAGCATATGGTTGAGAAACCATATCCCACATATTACATGCCATATATGGAGTGGGTGTACCACTCTCATAATAATATATTCAGGAAGCTAAAAATATAGCTTGTGGGCACAAAAGGTGAGGTTACTAAAATAATACAATCAATTAAAGCAATACCCATGGCAGTGGGTATTAACACACACAAGCCAATCATAACCAAACAAGTTCATGATTAAACTAATGTCTAGATAACAAGATACTACCTAAGCACAAAAACCACACTTAGCACAACAATAGCATAAGTACAATTCTCAGGCTAAGGTAGTCACTCAGACAATTTCCAAAGAACAAACAACACACCACAAATGAATAGACAATTTATTAACTATGCTAACGTCTACTCAAAGTTATGGAATCCATCAATCATGAAAATTTAACAAACAAACAAGAAGCTAAAATCAATGATATCAAGCCATAAAAATAATCTAAAACACAAACATCACACAAGATAATACTCCTAACAAATTACATAAAAACAGGACTACACTAATAGCATACTAGTATGGAAAATCTACACAAGCATGCTATAAGAAATAATTGTATTCTACAACTATAGCACATGCAACTCAATATGTCATGGCACAATAACAGAAGTAATAACTTCCTAAATCTTCTAGAATAAAGCATACAATCATCAAATAAAAAGGCAACAATACTAGAGCAAAACCATAATTTCTAGTGGTGACACTAGATCAATACTAGAGAAGCAAGCAATGCTACAAGGATGCATGATCCTAAACAAGAAAGTCATGAATATAAATACACCTACTAACAGCACACAAACCTTACACATGCTAGTAGGAAATACAATAAAACAATCCTAAGAGAATATCTACTAAGCAAGCATAAACCAATTCTAGTGACATGTGCTTTTCTAATTAATTAAATAGAAAGCAAACAAAGTATAAACCACACAACCAGTAGCTATGCACTCAATGAAAAATTAATTAAACCTTTTCAAAAATACAAACACTCAATTTAAAATCATTCAGAAACAATCTATCAATCACCAGGAATTATTCTATTAGCAAACAATTAAATTTAAGCAACAATAGTGAAGCATTTCTTAACATGATACCCCTAAGGAATATTATGCTAAAAAATGAATCACACCCAAACATACTAGTATTTACAACTAAGAAATAAACTTTTCACTTGCATAAGTGAAACAAACAATCTATTTTCCATGGTGGAAAATAATTATCAATCATATGGTAACACATGTTTATTTCACACAAATGTATGGTTGGGGATTTTCATCCTCAACCAAGATGCAATGGGGCCAGTGGGTTATGGTCCCACTAATATCAAGGCAAAAGAGGTACAAATCCTTTGGTTACTCATGAAAAAATGTGCATGACAAAATAAATAACACAAGGCTATTTATTCTAGTGAAACAATACTAGTGAAAACAAATAACAAAACTCACACATGCTTTACTATAAAAAAACATGCAAGATAACAGAGAAAATAAAATCAAAATAAAAGTACCAAAATGGTACTGGATCCATCTCTACCATAGCATAAACTTAGTCAATCAAGCACACAAAGATTTGGTGCACACAATAATCTAAATAATAAAACTAGAGAAATAACCAAATGCTATTCCTACTTTCCTTAGGCTTTCCAAACATGCACACACTTTCTAAGGTATATGTACTATAAGATAACAACCTAATAACAAGTGGTAACAACCCTATACATGCTAGGAAAAAAGATTTAAACAATCACACATTTCATTTCAAACAAATACACTCATACAAACAAAAACAGAAAAGTGCTGTTTTCTAGATCTGCTCACTAAAATTATTCTAGAGCTCCAAAAGTTAATCTAATCTAGGATTAGATAGATCTAGTCAGTATCAAACTCATCCAGTTGGATTTACCTCAAAAATCACTTTTGAACTCATTCTAAAAATCACAGAAGAGCCTACTGGACTTTTACCAAAATGGATGGCATTCCCATTTGGTAGCTCACCTTGATGTGAGGCAAAGTCCTATGAATAGATCTGTTCAATAGATATAAAAAACATTTTGGATTGACCATTTTGGTTACAGATTCCAAAAGTTATGATTAAAACAAGTTCATTGACACTCTGTGGCAAAACAGTCATTGTGGTAAAAATATGAGTCCAATCTTAGATCTACAAATTTTATGTGGTTGAGAAAACATAACACTAGGTTCAAGATTTTTGGTGGATTTTATTTTGCATTTTAGTATTTTTAAAAGATCAAAAGTAAACCAGCAAGTTTCTGTTAAAAACTTAAAAAGAAAAACAACCAGCAGCGCGGGCTGGGTTCGTGTGGGCGCGGCCCAACTACGTTCAGCGCGCGCGGGGGGGGGGGGCACGGGAATCGGCCAGGTTCAAGCGTGGACGTGGATCGAAGATCCAACGGCGCACGGATCGTTGTCCTCCTCACCCTCTCTTCTCTATCTGCCTCGAAACGGCTGGCGACGGGAGCTCGTGGTTACTCACCTAGGGGGCTCGGGGAGGGGTTGCGCGTGCTCGGGGGAGATGCAGGGTGACAGGTGCGTCGAGGGGAGCAGTCGGTGGCGACGGGCGCGACTCCAGGCGGCGGAACGTGACCGATACCCGTGGCGGCGCTCACGGACGGCGGCGGCGATCCTGCGGGCACGAAGGCAAACGGGAGTGTCAGGGGTGTTCAGGGGAGCACGGTGGGTCGATCGACGGCAGTGGAGGGAGTGGGGAAAGGCTAGAGCGTGTAGTACCCACTCGAGGCCGAGCACGGTCACCTGCGGCATATCTCGGGCTCGGGGGCTTCCAGGGGCTAGTGCTCTGCTTCTTTTCGACTTGGGGATGTTGGGTGAGTGTGAGAGAGGAGTGTGGCGCAAGGAGTGAGGCTCTGGAGCCTTGTACCCGTGGTGAAAGGGCAAGGAAAAAAAGGAGAGCTTGGGTTCATGTCAGTGAGCGGCATGAGCTAGTCCAGGGGCTTGTTTGGTCTTTCCAACTCAAGGCAAAGTTTTCCCAGCGCAAGACCACGAAAGGGCAAGTCCAGAGGTGGCCTTTGGAAGCAAGGGAGAGGCAAGGTAAAGTCAAATGGTCAAGGGTATGCGCTGCCCATACTTGCCACATCACCTCTTTCTCTCACTTGTTTTTCTTCACCTACAAGCCTTCTAGAAGCAAAGGAGTGCATCCTGGCTCGAGTTAGTACTGAGGTCAACACATTTGACAAGGTTACATTTCCAAATTTTCAAAGAAACACAAAGAAAACATCTGATCAAAAGTGTATCTCACACTGTTCAAAAATTCAGAAAATTCAGTCTAAGTAGAGAATTTTTCTAAGTGTTGAAAACAGATTAAATGATCAAAAAGTTGGGTTTGTTTTCAAGGGTAAAATGTTTTCCAAAATTTGTTTTCAAAGTGGGAATTTGTTAACCATGTTATAAACTTTCAGAAACATCTTTTTAAAACAAATTTGAAATAGTTTAAGGCCATGAAAAAAATGTGGAAAAAGGTGTACTTTGTGTTTTTTCTCTGTTTTCCAAATATATCTTTTTCTACCTTAATTTTATACCACAAAGACACCAAGCAAAAGATAGTTTTTATTAATCCAAAAATAAAACCAAGCTTATGTATTTGTAGTACATATATCAAGGAACAAATAAATGTCAAGAAAACATAAAATAACATTTTATAGCCTAGTGAAAACAAAGGAAGAAAACTTGTACTTGGCTATATTTTCAGGGATTGTTTTCCATAGAAAACTTAAAAGAGAACTTCCATAAATCATTTTAAAAATTTTTTTCTTGATTCCAACAAAGTTAAAAGATCCAAACAAGAATGATCCAAGTCTTGGAATAAAAATCAACTCAAGTAACATTAGGGAAACATCAGGAAAAATAATAGAATTGTTTTCAGGAAAAAAATTGGTATTGGTTTTTATCAAGAAACAAAACTTGTGTTGCAAATATGATTAAGATCATAAACACTTGTTAGTTCAAACAATCATTTTGTTAAAAAAAATTGTTGGCCCTAATTTTTGTCTTCTTAAGCACATTACAAGAATCCAAAAACTGGGGTGTGACAAACCTTCCCCCCTTAAAAGAATCTCGTCCCGAGATTCGCAGGCAAGCGAAAAAAAGGTGTGGTCAAAACAACAATGTTAGATGAATTTGTTTTATAAAAACATGTGCTGGTGTTTGGTAACATTAAGCATAGGTGCTTCCCCCCTTTGATTAATCTTACCAAAATCCACCGGCAATTTAGTTTTCCTTTCAAAGGTCTGGGTGCCATGTTCTAAACCTCGAACCTATCGTTCCTCAAAACCATGATATCAAATCAGGGGTTATTCTTTACACAAATATATAATTGCTTCTTGATAATATCATCATACCACTGTTTCTCCTTTGGGGGCATGAACTCTCTCTTCACTATATAGGTCAATCAATCGGATATCCACCAATATTTATTAAGCATGAGTGTTCCATTGCTCATCTCCTAAAATCCAGGAAAAATCCACTATATTCCTCTTAATCAAGTCAGGTCTCAACCATTTACCTCCCTCAAAGATATTTCATCAAGGTTATATTGCTAAGGCTAAACCATCAAATCCAGCATTCATATACCAACTCTGTACTACTCCTATAAATCCTTTCGAATATTCCAAACTTTTGTTTCCTGAATAATGTTAAATCATTTTCCCCAAACAGTCTCAATAGAGCGTGACAAGCTCCGAGAATAGATCGTCGATAATAATCATCTACTAAATCCAAGCCATATTGATTTTTTTCTAAAATCCAAAATCATCTTTTTTATATCCACCAAATCTTCCCATATCAGATTCAATATTCCTCCAATCCATCTTTAATCATAAATCATATATTTATTTCAATCCAACACAATCTTTTTACTACACTCAGTCTTTCTCCTGAAATCCAGGATAAGAATCACCTAGGCAAAACATTATCATCATCATCCCATTATCCCAATCTATTCTCAACATAATAGTCCTAATCAATCTGATCTCCCTATATATCAAGTGCTTCCTAAAATCCAATAATTTCCACCAATCTTCCTAAACCTTCAAATCATTCCTTCAAGGATACAAATCTTAGTTATCGATAACTTCCAAAGTTTTGGGGTCCACCACTGGTTATCCCCGGATATTATATCATAATTCATCTCCACTAAAATCATATGATCCTCATCTTTCACTCCTAAGCTAAACCTCAAATGAGTTTCCACCATCTCATATTCCAGAATCTGTTTCCTCCAAAAGATACACGATAGATCTTATTGTTTCATAACAATCATAGTTCATCCATCCAATATTTTTTCCAACCTTTCACTTTCTTTCAAACAGCTATATAAACAACCTATGGCACCTTTCTCTTTGGTCTTTTGAAAAGTTGGTTAGAAATTTTTAAACTGGTGTTAGGTGATACCAACTCTGTAAGTTCTATAAGGTATTAAACTAAAATCAGATGAAGTTATGTTAGTATAGTTAATTTTAAAAAGATACTTTTTCTCGTCCGACGTGACACTTCTACTGTTCCATTTACGTCGGATTTCTTAGGGTACAAAGCCAAACACAACTATGGGGTTCATAGGTTTGGTTCAAAAACGTACCGTTGACTATGGCATGAGTCGCAGGGGCTTCTGCAACATCATCAGGGTCTCGAGGTCCACTCATCAGATTCTTGCGTTTCTTCTGGGATGGACCTGGGGTCTCTTGGTTCTCCTCAGGGGAAGCTAGATCATAGTTTTTTTGGAGGCAATCACGAGCATAATGTCCGTCCTTTCCACAGATAAAGCATCCGGTGGTTTTAGGCCTGACATTCACACGCCTCCTAGGAGGTTGTGGCATCACAGGTAAGGTACTGCGAGTCACACAGGAACTAGGTTCTCCTGGCATCACTATCTTCCTTTTTCGACTCTCTTCAGCAAGCTGGTGCTGCTGCTCTCTCAGAAGACCAGCATTGTTTCTAGCATTTGCAATGCCCAGTTGAGTTAGGCTCTCAAGGACAACACGGTTGGCTTCACGTTCTACACGAGCGGCTTCACGGTCTGCACGAGCGGCCTCACGGTCTTCCATGATCATAGCCAAAAGCTGGGCAACTGTCGGCTTCGGTGGTGGAGGCAACTTGCTGGCCATGCTGAAGAAAAGAATGGTGTAAGACGAGAGCAAAACTAAAAGGGTGGTTTTGTTTTCAAAACTTGTGAAACATACCGGCTCATAACAGAGAGGAGAACGGTAGATAACACAACAACAACAAACACCTAAGAAACAATCACAATCGCAAACAAAGACTAGCACACAAATGAGACATAGTCTCAACAAGCATAACATAATCTTAAGGTTCACACGGCTAAAGCATAAGGCTTACAACACATCTAGCACACACATAGTTCTTAGCAGAGTTCACACAACACAAACACAAACAAGCGTCTTGGGTGGAAATAACACAACTCCTAATATCCTGCGGAAATCCTAAGTGCTCGAGGAAGCGCGTAGCTGTTCCTCCAAGGGCTGGAAGTGACGAGCAAGCACAAAATCTTTCATGACATCTATGGTCTTGTTAAGTGATCTCTGGGGTCGACGGTGCTAGCAAAGGAGCACGAATGGTACAGACCACCAACCAGGACAATCATCGTCCGTTATGGTGAGTCTGAGCTCCCTCCAACTCAGGTAATGGGCGACCGATAAGACGTGTCATCTTGATCAAATCCCCCTCAAAGCAGCGGTAGCAAGGTGCATGCGTACCTAACCGGAAGGATCGATTGAAGACAACTGCCATCTATACCAAATGTTTAGGTATAGTTTAAGTTGGGTAACAGTGTGCAAGGTTTTAAGATGTTCAAAGGTATCTTAGTGTAAGTAGTGTTTTCAAAATCACAGAGGGGATGGAATATAAAATCTTTTGGAAAATAGTCATCTTAGTGACCTGGTTTTATTTACTTTAATTGTCAAGGTACTAGCTAACGTACATGCTAACTAAGGTCTCCTAAGGTCAGGATAGCTCTGATACCAACTCTGTAAGGTCCGCCCCGGAACCACTGTTCAAGGACACCTTCGATATGCATATATTCACGATCCCAGATCACACCAGTCGTGAACAACATATCAAGTTGGTACATAGATACAATATCCATTACACGGTTGCATAAACACTTGCAAAGAGACATGGTCACATGACCAAGTCTGCACAACTGCCACGCAGGGCAAACACACAACACACACAGCGGAAGACTAACACACACAAACGTAGTAGAGCCCAAGTCACGCCTTAACCTAAAGGCTGCTGACCGGGAGACGATCCTAGTTCGCAAAGCCATCAGCTCCGTACTCCTCCTCTTAGATCTCCTTCTGAGACTCCTCGATATCTGGCAAGTTGATACCAGGGACGAAACCAATATGAGTACATTCGAATGTACTCAGCAAGACATCCATCATGTAACTTACCAAATGCAAGTATGCTTATATGTTGTAATAGGCAGGCTATACATAGGGTTCACTTTCAATGATATATGAAAGATATATCATAGTTGATTTTGAAAAATCTCTGTATCTTCATTGAAGAAGATACTTCAAAAGAAAATAATATAGTTTTCTTTCTCTTGTAGATATCACATGTACAAGAGGTTTTATGAACTCATTTTGTAAAAGAAGGTTTTCTCTTTGCAAAACTTCTTGTAAAACAACTTTTGGTTTTCCATCAACGGTGCCTCCACGATACAAGATTTCCTCCTTTCCGAACTTCACAAGTCCAAATCCTTTTTGAAAAACTCCTTTTTGAAAACATTGACACAATGCTAGCTACATGGCCATTCAACTGTCCATATCTGAGGACGCGGCTACTTCGAAATAGTTGTAGTCTGCAGAGGTGTACACAATCCACCAGATCCAGTACATCCGCCGTGAACAACCAAAGACTATAACAACAGTATGTAAACATCAGATAACTGATCCTAACCATCCACTATGTTCAAGCTAGAATGTGTCTATCTCTTCAGTTGGGCCTGGTTCCCCCGGCATCCTATCCACCAGCGCCACGGCAGGGGACCCAACTGTTGCGACCGGAGGAGAACTTAATCCCTCACTGTGTATGTCCCGTATTTTCCACCTAGCAACAATCGGTTCGAGGGCTCGACGACCCTTATAGAAACTTGAGATAGAACACACACTAACAAGAACAAACTTCAAGTTAAGCCCCGTGCCCATGTTGGGGTAGGGTGGCAGTACGGTAAAGGTTGTCCGGCGAAGACTAGGTTATGTGTCATTTTTGAAAACACCATTTTCCCAAAATGACCACTCCAATATTCCTCCGGTGAATAAGGCTCAGCCTTTTCTCCGGGTTTTCCATTAAGCGTTTGTTTTGTAAAAACATATTTTTAGGGTGTCCACTTAGGGACTAATACTTTTGATGGTAATAAATACCATATGGTGGCTATGGGCTTGGTAACACCAAGTATCAACTACTGGCATAGTATATAGTATATAATAATAGTAGTAGTACTCACTCAAAAATAGTTTTTGGAAAACAAAGTTTTTGTAAAAATTTCAGAAGTAAAACATGCATGATAGATAATTATAAGTGTACTATAACAGCAAGCATTAGTATGGCTTGCCTTATATCTCTTAGTGTCCCTGGCCTTGAAGTAGTTTGAACTTGACGCACAGCTCCACAACTTCTTCTTCTTCTTCTTCTTCGTTTTCTAGCGTCGTAAACGAAATAAAGACACACTCTCAGATCTAAAGACCAAACAACTATACTAAACAACACATGCAGCAGGCAAAGGTATACTAGCGCAGTTCCTCAGACGATAACGAGAAAACTATCTCATATAACTCTCAGGGTACAATACTGTCGTCAAACAAGCATATGGTTGAGAAACCATATCCCACATCTTACATAATATATATGGAGTGGGTGTACCACTCTCATAATAAGATATTCAAGAAGATAAAAATATATCTTGTGGGCACAAAAGGCGAGGTTACTAAAATAATACAATCAATCAAAGCAATACCCATGGCAGTGGGTATTAACACACACAAGCCAATCATAACCAAACAAGTTCATGATTAAACTAATGCCTAGATAACAAGATACTACCTAAGCACAACAACCACACTTAGCACAACAATAGCATAAGTACAATGCTCAGGCTAAGGTAGTCACTCATACAATTTCCAAACAGCAAACAACACACCATAGATGAATAGACTATATATTGACTATGCTAACGTCTACTTAAAGTTATGGAATCCATCAATCATGAAAATTTAACAAACAAACCAGAAGCTAAAATCAATGATATCAATCCATAAAAATAATCTAAAACACAAACATCACACAAGATAATACTCCTAACAAATTACATAAAACCAGGACTGCACTAATAGCATACTAGTATGGAAAATCTACACAAGCATGCTATAAGAAATAATTGTATTCTAAAACTATAGCACATGCAACTCAAGATGTCATGGAATAATAACAGAAGTAATAACTTCCTAAATATGCTAGAATAAAGCATACACTCATAAAATAAAAAGGCAACAATACTAGAGCAAAACCACAATTTCTAGTGGTGACACTAGTTCAATACTAGAGAAGCAAACAATGCTACAAGGATGCATGATCCTAAACAAGCAAGTCATGAATATAAATACACCTACTAACAGCACACAAACCTTACACATGCTAGTAGGAAATACAATAAAACAATCCTAAGAGAATATCTACTAAGCAAGCATAAACCAATTCTAGTGACACATGCTTTTCTAATTAATTAAATAGCAAGCAAACAAAGTATAAACCACACAACCATTAGCTATGAACTCAATGAAAAATGAATTAAACCTTTTCAAAAATCCAAACACTCAATTTAAAATCATTCACAAACAATCTATCAATCACTAGGAATTATGTTATTAGCAAACAATTAAATTTAAGCAACAATACTGAAACATTTCTTAACATGATACCCCTAAAGAATATTATGCTAACAAATGAATCACACCCAAACATACTAGTATTTACAGCATGTATATAAACTCTTCACTTGCATAAGTGAAACAAACAATCTATTTTCCATGGTGGAAAATAATTATCAATCATATGGTAACACATGTTTATTTCACACAAATGTATGGTTGGGGATTTTCATCCTCAACCAAGATGCAATGGGGCCAGTGGGTTATGGTCCCACTAATACCAAGGAAAAAGAGGTACAAATCCTCTGGTTACTCATGACAAAATGTGCATGACAAAATAAATAACACAAGGCTATTTATTCTAGTGAAACAATACTAGTGAAAACAAATAACAAAACTCACACATGCTTTACTATAAAAAAAACATGCAAGCTAACAGAGACAATAACATCAAAATAACAGTACCAAAATGGTACTGGATCCATCTCTAGCATATCATAAACTTAGTCAATCAAGCACACAAAGATTTGGTGCACACAATAATCTAAATAATAAAACTAGAGAAATAACCAAATGTTATTTCTACTTTCCTTAGGCTTTCCAAACATGCACACACTTTCTAAGGTAGGTGTACTGTAAGATAAAAACCTAATAACAAGTGGTAACAACCCTATACATGCTAGGAAACAAGATTTAAACAATCACACATTTCATTTCAAACAAATACACTCATACAAACAAAAACAGAAAAGTGTTGTTTTCTAGATCTGCTCACCAAAATTATTCTAGAGCTCCAAAAATTAATATAATCTAGGATTAGATAGATCTAGTCAGTATCAAACTCATCCAGTTGGATTTACCTCAAAAATCACTTTTGAACTCATTCTAAAAATCATAGAAGAGCCTACTGGTCTATTACCAAAATGGATGGAATTCCCATTTGGTAGCTCACCTTGATGTGAGGAAAATTCCTATGTATAGCTCTGTTCAATAGCTATCAAAAACATTTTGTATTGACCATTTTGGTTACAGATTCCAAAAGTTATGATTAAAACAAGTTCATATACACTTTGTGGCAAAACAATCATTGTGGTAAAAATATCAGTCCAATCTTAGATCTACAAATTTTATGTGGTTGAGAAAACATAACTCTAGGGTCAAGATTTTTGGTGGATTTTATTTTGCAATTCTGGTATTTTTCAAAGATCAAAAGTAAACCAGCAAGTTTCTGTTAAAAACTTAAAAAGAAAAATAACCAGCAGCGCGGGCTGGGATAGTGTGGGCGCGGCCCAGCTAAGCTGCGGCGCGGCCCAACTGCGTTCAGCGCGCGCGCGGGGGTGCGGGAATCGGCCAGTTTCAAGCGTGGACGTGGATCAAAGATCCAACGGCGCACGGATCATTGTCCTCCTCACCCTCTCTTCTCTCTGTGCCTCGAAAAGGCCGGCGACGGGAGCTCGTGGTTGCTCACCTAGGGGGCTCGGGGAGGGGCTGCACGTGCTCGGGGGAGATGCAGGGTGGCAGGGGCGTCGAGGGGAGCAGTTGGTGGCGACGGGCACGGCTCCAGGCGGCAGAACGCGACCGATGCCCGTGGTGGCGCTCGCGGACGGCGGCGGCGATCCTGCGGGCACAAAGGCAAACGGGAGTGTCAGTAAGGATGGCAATTTTACCCATGGGTACGGGTACCCGCAGATACCGTACCCGCATGGGTAGGGTATGGGCACATTTTTGTACCCATGGGTAGCACCCGTACCCTACCCGTTAATTTCACGGGTAGGGCACGGGTATAGCCTTGTACCCATGGGCATACCCATATCCTACCCATTTATGGTGACATGTGGACCTTACACATGAAATTCGTTGATCTTTTGTCTCAATGTGCTACATAAATGGTCAAATTGAATTGAGATAGTTTTCATGTACTCATCTATCTTTTTTAGTTGAAATAAATTATTTTTGCCAATGGAAAATTTGTGAATAACTTGTGTACTCGGTGTAGATCTACCCGTTGGGTATCCAATGGGTATGTGGTACCCGTCGGGTATGGCACTACTAGGAAAATGGCTATAGGAGTGATGATACCCGTGACGCACTTCTAATTTGGCACGTCACGCCTATTACCCGCGGCGCACCGTGCTTTCGCGCGTCGCGCCTAAAGGCATACCCGCGGCGCACCAAATGAAAGGCGCGTCGCGCGTATGTGTGGGGCCGGGAGGGCGAGCCTCCGAGGCATACCCGCGACGCACCCAGACCGCGGTGCGTCACGGCTATGTTGGGTATCCGGGGCGCACCCTCCAGTGGTGCGTCACGGCTATCTTTTCCACGGGTGGCATCATAACCGTGACGCACCACTGGAAGGTGCGCCGCGGGTAACCAACATAGCCGTGACGCACAGCGAAAAAGGTGCGTCACGGGTATACCTGGGACGAATTTAAGTGGTTGGGACCACCCCCCACCTCCCATCCCCCCATATCTCCACCCCATTTTAGATCTGGTCGCCCCCCACCTCCTCACCACCCCATTTCCCCCATTTTCCCACCATTTAAAACTTATTTAACCTATTTTATTTGATATATATGTGTGGGGAATGTAGTAAACATTTGTCTCCACCCCCATCTCTCACTTTATTACCACTTTCCCTTCCATCTTTTCACTTCCTATAGCCACATACAAACGTACTCTCTCGGTCTCGTGTCGGCAAGATCTATAGTTGGTGAGTTGTTGGAGGGATATGTATATGTGTTGTATGTATGTGTGTTGATCTCGCTAGATCTCTCATAGATCGATCTCGCTCGGTATCGGCGCCGTGCGTCGTCACAAAAGATTCATATGGTTGCATATATACATATGCGAAATTGTGTTGCGTATTTTTTATGAAATTTGTGGATGTCTTAAAAATGAGTTGACATGTGTTGCCAAAATGTTGATTCATTTCCATTTTGGCGACCACGCACTCCGAGAATGTCCTATTTTTAGCATAGGTCATGCTGAATTTTTCCGTCGACGACCATGCATGCATCATCCATATATTACGTAATTTGATTCTAATTAATTTTTCATTTGATCTTTTTTTACTATGTAGGCAACCATGCATATAAGCACAGGCACCGTGGCTAGATTTATGAAACATGCGACGGACGAAATGTTTCGAAATAGCATGACAGAGATAAGATGTCCTTGTCGAAGATGCAAACTGAAACACTTGATCAGATACGATTCTGGTGACTTGGAGTCGCACCTTATCCGTCGTGGTTTTATGGATGGCTACACTCTTTACCGTGATGAAGATGAAGAGTCGCCCGGACATTACGAAGGACATAATGATCAAGATGAAGGACATGATCATAATCAAGACGAAGGACATCGTGATGAAGATGTCGGACATGATCATAATCAAGACGAAGGACATCATGATGAAGATGTCGTGACATCGTCGTCGGACTGGGTGCGGGACCCTCATGTCCAAGCTCTGCTTCTCAAGGAGACTAGCAACACCAGAGCTGCTGCTAGAGAGAAATCGAAGTTGTCGCAACTGGAGATAGACGCCGTTACTCCATTGTATGAAGGATGCGTGAGCGAGGATACCCGTCTGAACGTAACGTTAAGGACCCTCGAGATGAAGACAAAACACCGATGGACCGATGCGAGCTACGATGAGAACATGGCATTCTGGCACGGCCGTCTTCCCACGGGGAAAAAGTGTCCAACGAGCATCGAGGAGGCGAAAAAAGTCGTGTGCCCTCTGGATTTACCTCACGTGAAATACCATGCTTGCATTAATGACTGCATCATCTATCGGGGCGCGGACGCGGAGAGAACCATATGCCCGGTGTGCGACGCAACTCGTTACAAGACAGGGAAGAAGGCCTCTCCTCGAAAAGTGGTGTGGTACTTTCCGATAACTTCCCGTCTGCAGCGGTATTTCGCAGACCCCACACAGGCGAAGCTCATGCGATGGCACGCGGAAAGGAAGAAGCCAGAAGAGCATCATGGAACCGATCCGGAGAATGATGACACGATGCTGACACACCCCTCAGATGCTAGCCAGTGGAAGGCGCTAGACATCGAATACCCCGAATTCGGCGACGATCCAAGGAACATCAGGTTGTGCATGAGTACGGATGGATTAAATCCTTTTGGCAACCAGAGCAGCACCCATAGCACCTGGCCCGTGTTTGTATGTATATACAACCTACCCCCTGGTTGTGCTTGAAGAGGAAGTACATACAGATGAGTATGCTTATTCAAGGGCCGAAACAACCAGGTAACGACATCAATCTGTATGGCCAGTTGTTGGAAGAGGAGCTAGCCACGTTATGGGACGAGCCAGCCAATACGTGGGACGCCTATGGAGAAACGTTTGTCCCAATGAGAGCCGCGCTCATCACGACGGTGCATGACTACCTCGGTTACGGATATGTCGCGGGGCAGGTGACGCACGGATTCTGTGCATGCGTTAGGTGCATGGATGACACTACGTATCTCCAGCTAGAGAGAAACCCCGGGTCTTCGAAAACCGTGTTCTTGGGGCATCGAAGGTGGCTTCGCAAGGATGACCCGTGGAGAAAACGCAAAGATCTGTTCAACAATGAAGTTGAGATGCGAAGAGCCCCACGTCAAAGGAGCGGCGAGGAAATCGACGAGATGTTGAAGAACTGGAAAGAGTGCCCTGCGCCGGGAAAGAAGCGAAAGGCGCCGGCGCCGTTGGAGGGTGTATGGAAAACAAGGTCTGTTCTATGGGACCTGAGGTACTGGAAGATTCTCCGCACACCCCACTGCCTTGACCTCATGCATATCACGAAAAACGTGTGCGAGAGTCTGCTTGGCACCCTGCTCAACATGCCGGAGAGGACCAAAGATGGGCCGAAAGCAAGGAACGACTTGAGATTTTTGAATATCAGGGGCGAGCTCCACGGAGGAAAACCGGATGATGATGACGATGATGATGACGATGTGTTAGATGGGACGGAAGGTCGCCGCAAGGGCAAAAAGGCCAAGAAGACGGAATATTACTGTCCCCCTTCGTGCTTCACGCTATGCGAGAAGGAGATCGACCAATTCTTCAAGTGCCTCCTTGGAGTCAAATTTCCTTACGGTTATGCGGGGAAGATAAGAGGAATGAAGTCTCACGACTGTCACGTGATGATGACGCAGATACTTCCAGTTGCAATTCGAGGGATAATGGACGAGCACGTCCGCGAAACGCTGTTTGGACTCTGCAACTTTTTTGACGTCATTTCTCGAAAGTCGATTGGCGTGAAAAAACTCGCAAGGCTACAGGAAGAGATCGTGGTGATACTATGCGAGCTTGAGATATACTTCCCGCCAGCATTCTTCGACATTATGGTGCATCTCCTTGTCCATGTCGTGGATGATATCATCCAGCTCGGGCCGCCGTTTTTACACTCCATGATGGCGTTCGAAAGGATGAATGGTTCCATCAAAGGATACGTCCGCAACAGGGCCCGTCCAGACGCAAGCATTGCCAAGGGCTTTCTGACAGAGGAGTGCATCTCTTTCTGCACGAATTTTCTAGACAAAGATGAGAACCCTGGTCTGCCCGTAAACAGGCACTTTGGCAGGCTCGGTGGATGGGGACACCGCGAGGGCCAGCGCGAAATGAATGTCGACTTTCAGGGCCGACGCAACGACTTTGACAGAGCAAACCTAGTCGCGCTACAACATCTAACAGTGGTCGATCCTTGGTTGGAAAAGCACAAATTGCTAATCGCGAAGTATTACAGTGACCGGGGTCAACATAGGACCGAAGCAGAAATAATCAGAGAGCACAACATCCATTTCACACAGTGGTTCAGGGAGAAGATTATGACCGATCAACCGGAGACGCCTTATTCTGAAGAAGAAAAACTCATACTCACATTGTTACAAGGCCCCGCACATAACCTCATGACATATCAGGCATACGATATCAATGGTTACACATTCTACACGGCAAATAAGGACCGAAACTGCGAATACCAGAACTCGGCGGTAACGATGGAATCATTAACAGGTGACGTCAAGGAAAGATACTATGGTAGGATCGACGAGATATGGGAACTCGACTACTGCGGAGAGAAGGTGCCAATGTTCCGTGTCACATGGGCAAAGAGCGTCAGGAAAGAAGGACAATATTTCACCACCATGGTGATACCTGAAGCCAAATCCGGCACGAATGTCACCGCAAAAAATGAGCCATGGGTCTTGGCTAACAAAGTGGACCAATGCTTCTTCATTACTGACCCGACAAGGCCTAGCCGTGTTGTCGTGCGGAGAGGCAAAAGAAACATCATCGGAATGGATGGAGTAGCCAACGAGAAAGACTTTGACCAGTACGGCGACCCGAAAATGGAAGATGACAATGACGATGGAACGAAATACACAACAAGAAGAAGCAGGACAACGCTACCTACGGGTCGCCCATTCCACCGAAGAAGTCACGGTGTTCCGGGACTGAATTACTCAACCGCGACAAAGAAGGGAAAGAAAATTGTAAAACGCTAGCTAGAGCTACAAGAATCATTATGTTGCCGTGTGTGTGCATGAATTCGACAAAATTAAGATGATGTAATAAGAATATTTGAGATTTTATGACATCTAAATTAATCAACACTTTATTTGAGATTTTTTGCATTTATATCGATTTTGCAAATTTCATTATATTTACATCTATGTTGATCTACTATAATTTGCTATGTATATATTTATTTATATATTGATTTATTTTGAATCATTTTGTAAGAAATAAAAAATAAAAAAAATTTGGGGGTGGACAGGAGTCGAACCCTGGTGGGAGGCTAGGCAGGAAGGGCACTAGCCACTGGGGTAAGTATCAGTTGTTGATACCTACCCACGCGCAGTTCTTTTATGTAGATACTACCGATAGGCGTGGCGCACCTCCATCTTGTGCGCCACAGTTAGCTTAGGCGCGACGCACTTTTCGTAGGTACGTCACGAATAGCTTAGGCGCGACGCGCGGTTAGTTGGTGCGCCACGGTTACTTTAAGCGCGACGCACCTCCCCTCGGTGCGTCACCGCTATCCTCTTCTATAGCACGTACGGGGCCGTTCCCCTCTGCTTCTTCCTCTTCTCCAATCTCGATCTGAAAGAACCACCGTCGCCTCCATTCCCCTTCCACGACGCCGTGTGCAGCTGCCCAGCGCCCTAGCCCTAGCCACCGCTGCCCAGCGCCCTAGCCCTAGCCACCGCCGCCCAGCGCCCTAGCCCTAGCCACCGCTGCCCTCCCGCCCTAGCCACCGCACGCCCACCGCTGCCCTAGCCACCGCTGCCCAGCACCGTAGCCGCCCACCGCCCAGGAGGAGGGGAGTCGCGCCGCCGTCCACGACAAGGAGGAGGACGAGGAGCCGCGCCGCCATCCACCTACAGGAGCGCCAAGGCCTCCGTCTTCCACGACGTCGTGTGCAGCTGCAGGCCTGCCAAGGACGACGGCTTCTTCCCCTTCCACGACGCCGTGTGCAGCTGCGTGAACGACTATAACGAGCCCTAGGTAAGACCCCTCCTCCTCCCCTCCCGCCATGTTCTTGTTCCTCCTTGCCCTGTTCTTGTTCCTATTCTTGTACCTGCGTGAACAACGAAATGGAAGAAACCTGAAGCTTTTCGTGTGCATTGGCCCTAGGTGTGGGCTAGCTGTTCATGCCATCTGGATTTTAGACAGTGACCGGGCTAGATTTGTTGTGATATGGTAATATAAAACATCGTATGCCAATTTGTGGTGTGGGCATCGAGTTGCTGAATGATGCCAATAGAGTTAATCTTCAAACAATTTTTGTGTGCTCAGGAAGCGGTAGATACCATTTGTGATTTCATCTCTCGGTAGTAACAGAGCACACAAATTTTTGTGTCCGTCAGAATAGTAGGCCAAGTTGGTGTGGTATGTGCACCGCGACGAGGAGCAGAGCGCAGCCTTGTGTGTACTTGTACGACGAGTAACTCGCCTCAGCTGTTTTTTTGTTTGTTTTTTTTCTTTGGAAGCAAAAAAGCTAGGAGCTGGATTTGTTGTATGAGTACCATGTGCTTTGATTGTGAGTCTGTGAGCTGGTTTTGTGACGACGATGAGTAGTTAAGCTTTGTTGAAGTAGATGTAGAGAAATGAGGAGGAGCAGCTTGTGTAGTGGGAGCGGGACGAATTTCAGCCAGTGTAATGGGAGTAGGAATAATATCTTAACTATGTCCTGCTGATAATTAGGCGATCCTCGAGGCCATTCGGTGGGTCAAAATTAGATATGTGTATGGAGAGAAAACTAACTGTGCCTGTCACCATATAGTCACTTTCTGTTAATTGCATGTTGAGCTCTGTCAACCATATAGCTCTGCTCATACGTTATTTTTGTTTGTTCTTGGTCGAATTAGTGGATCTTGTGTCCTCCTCGCTCCTGCTGCCGTTACTTGGTTTTTCTTCTTCTCCGGAGGTAGCAGGGACTTCTTGCTGGCATGTGAATTCCTGCAGCTTAATTTGCCTCCTACTTTTAATTGCTTAGAACATAACAGTGCACACCGCCTTGGCCAACTGGAAACACCGGGTGAAGGTTAAGGTCTTGGACCCCGAAAATAGCCTGCAGGATGTTTTAGCGAGTGAGCCGAGAATCACCGAAGATGAACTCCGGGACTTCAAGGTACTTTGCCAGAGCGAAGTCGCCAAGGCTAACGCTGATTGGGGGCAGAGGATGCGGAAGTTGAACATTGGTTCCCACAAACTGGGATGCGGCGGTTACAGAGCGGCGATTCCCAATTGGGAGAAGGAGGACGCCAAACGTGCAGAACAGGGCATCCCTGACCCTCTCGCAAAGTACTCGCCGCGGACGAAAAACTTCATCAGGGCCCGGTTTACATATGACCCGGTAGCTAATGAGTATACTACCGATGATGAGAAGGTGAAGACGTTGTATGACAACTTGGTAAGTAAATACACCACCCTAGTTAGTTTTCTCTCGACGATCTAGTCGATTGCATTATAGTGTACTGGTGGAATTCTAAACGGTTCACGCTAATTGTGCAGAACTTAGAAATCGAAAGTGGTGGAACCTCGTCATCCATGCCGAGGCTGCACGGCCCGTGGGACGACAGTTTAAATAGGGCGGTGAACGTGACGCAGGGGAAGGAAAAGCACAAAAGGCCGTCAGGTGGCCGAGTTTGTGGCCTGGGCACGACGACGAAGCTCAGAGAGTACTTCAAGGAGCCCAGGGAGGCGAGAAGGAATAGAAAGAGGACCATCGAAGATATCCAACGTGACGAAGCCCGCGATCGCGAGATTGCAGACCTCAAGGCCAAAGTTGCCGATATTCCTAATATTGTCAAAACAGCTTTGGCAGAACAAATGGGCAGCGTTTTGCCTACCATCTACGATGTGGTTACTCGATGGAATGAAGGAGGTCGAGTGGGGCCGTGCCCGGTGCCTAGCGTGCAGGGCAGCAACTCAAGAGACTTGTCCAGAGTCTCGCCGGCCAACGCCACGATGGCAGACCCACTTGTGACTCCGCCCGCCTACACCACGGCGCCGATAGTGACTCCGCCCGCCTCTACCCGCCTGACCATCCGTTGCACGCCCACAGTGGGCGGTCCTCCGCCGAATGAAGAGCGTGCACCAACGAACAACCGCCGCCTGGCCATCGGTTCCACGCCCGCCGCCGGTTCTCCCTCGCCATTGAACAGTAGCACGCCCGCCGTCGTCGTTGGCCCCTCGCCACTAGAGGAGCTCGACGCCCTCGCCAGCCAGGTAAATAGTTAAGCGTTGGAGCGTCGATCTTCCTTTGCCTTAGACTGGCCTCTCTGACGCCCTGCATGTTTTCCGCAGAACGACGACGTTCCATGCACTCTCTTACACACAGTGGACGGCGTGTTGAAGGATGTTGCTGTGGGTATGATCGTTCAACCGTCAACCCGCATGTTCCACAACAGGCTGATGCGCGAAGACGTATATAGAGTTCGAGTGCTTCGGGTGCTGGCGGGCTACGACGACTTGTTGCCTCCCATTCAACCCTACCAAGAAGAAGATGACCCCGATACCCTGACGCTGCTCCAGTGCATGCCTTGGAACATGGAATGGCCGAAGAGCCAGATTCGCCTGGGGAAGAGGGGCGCCACCCCGCGGACATCGCCTCTAGAACTACCGGCGCGAGGCACCACCTCGAAGACAACCCCTCTAGAAGCTCCGGAGCGGAGCCATGGCAAGACCGTCCCCGCGCCGTCGCCTACCCGTGACATGGATATGGCACAAGACCAGGAGAATGACGTTGATCTTGATGCCATGGATTTCATCGCTGATGACTTTGATGGCGGAGATTACGTTGCTCCTCCTCCAGAAGAACCCTACCATAGCACGGAGGCTCGTGGTGAGGCTCCTCCTGCGGATAAATCCAATTGCAAGCGTCTCTTAGGTTCTCAGGAATACACGCCTCCAGATGTCGGCCCCTGCACCGAGACTCAGAAAAGTGCGAAGGGTGGAGTTATTTTCAGCCCTAGCACAATCCGTAAAGCGGCTAATAAGGATATTGAGAAGGAGATCATTCCGAAAGCGCCGAAGCCGCGGAAAAGAGGACCTAGATCCAAGGCCGCAAAGTCCGCGAGCCAGCCTGCTAAGATGCCGCTCCGTGTTCAGGACGGCCCACCTACATCTAAGCATACGAAGATGCATGTGATTGGTTAGCCTATGCTTAGCCAGAGCAAGCTCAAGGCCGCAAGTGGGGATATGCGGAGTTTGCATGACAGCATTCTTTTTCTTGAATCGCGCCTTCTTGAATCCAAGGATCCATCATACCCGGTTTTCATTGCCATGGTGCCAAAGGACTTGGGCTTCGTCGAGTCAACCGGCGCGGATAGGATAGTACTGCGGTTTTCGGACATCTTCGATATGTTCCATAGCAATCCGCTGCACTACTCCATGATCCGCCTATACTCGCTCAGTCTGGCGGTGCAAGTCATCAGGGATAATACACCGGGCATCGCGATAGCGGACCCCTTCTACATGCGCCACGACGTGTTGTGCGGCGTTGGGAACCAGGTAGTCGCGTCGACATATCTCCGGGACTTCATGCTGGCGAACCAGACCAAGGATTACATCCTCGTGCCTTACTTTGCCGGGTAAGTCAATATTATTAGCCGAATCGAAAGTGATTTTCTTTAGATTTTCATCGCTCCTTCCAACACTTTGTTTGGATTGTTCCGCGCAGATATACACAATGCACACTCATCTGCATTTGTATCAGTCATTCGCATGCCACGTATCTCGACTCAGGGAGTGCGGTGAAGAAAGACTACTCCAACGTGAAGAAAGTTTTGGACAATGCTCTCACCGGCTACCACGCAAGGGGGGCAAAATCACTAGGGAGAAGGTCGTTCAGGGCGCTCGGGTGTTCACCCACACGACGACTTTCGCGTGCGTCAAGCAGCCGGCGGGCAGTAACCGAGACACCTACTATGTCCTCCATCATATGCGGGCGTATGTACGGGATCAACAGTTCCTTACCCTGCCTAGTCAAGTCCAACAATGTGCCTCCCGCTTGTCGATGGTCGGCGATGACAAGGTTAGAGAAGAGATATATGATATCCAGAAGTGCTTTGCCACGAAAATCGTTCATGAAGTGGTGAACAAGAGTGGGACATTTTACTGCCGGTTCAACATGCCGAACCGCGACATAGATACCTACCTAGCAACTGCCTGTGACAACAGGCCCTTCATCACTCAGGAGGGCTGTCCCGTTGTAATCCCTGGGAGGATGAGTCAGAAGGAGTGAGAACTATTGTAAGGCTTGCTACATTTTCCGAAATTAGTCGAACTCAATCGTTAGGGTTATGAATCGTCCATCGTGTAACAGATGCTTTATTATGTTAATGCTTAATTATCTTTCTTTTCATTATTGCGGTCTTACTTGTGATGGTCGTTCGATCTTTTGAATAAGTAAATGCCGATGATTAAAAGAGTTGGTTCACACTCAGATGGCCTAGGCGGTCTGTTGCGCCTTGTGATTTTCACAAAGTTAGGATCTTGTGCATCCCACTTGGCGCAGCGGCACCGCCTACGGCCGCTTGTATGTGTCCACCCTAAATATGATGCACACATCATTACGGTTATGAATCGTCCATTCTGTAACTGATGCTCAATTATGTCAATGCTTGATTATCTTGCATTTTATTATTGCGGTCCTACTTGTGATGGTCGTTCGATCTTTTGAATAAGTAAATGCCGATGATTAAAAGAGTTGGTTCACACTCAGATGGCCCAGGTGGTCAGCTGCGCCTTGTGATTTTCACAAAGTTAGGATCTTGTGCATCCCACTTGGCGCAGCTGCACCACTTCGGCCGCTTGTATGTGTCCACTCTAAATATGAGGCACACATCGTTACGGTTATGAATCGTCCATTCTGTAACTGATGCTCAATTATGTCAATGCTTGATTATCTTGCTTTTATATTATTCCGGTCCTATGTTCGTTCGATCTTTTGAATAAGTAAATGCCGATGATTAAAAGAGTTGGTTCACACTCAGATGGCCTAGGTGGTCCGTTGCGCCTTGTGATTTTCACAAAGTTAGGATCTTGTGCATCCCACTTGGCGCAGCGGCACCACCTACGGCCGCTTGTATGTGTCCACCCTAAATATGAGGCACACATCGTTACGGTTATGAATCGTCCATTCGTAACTGATGCTCAATTATGTCAATGCTTGATTATATTGCTTTTATATTATTCCGGTCCTATGTTTGTTCGATCTTTTGTATAAATGCCGATGATTAAAAGAGTTGGTTCACACTCAGATGGCCTTTTATATTTCTCCACTTACTACTTATTGTAGACATGTTTAAAACTATTGTTTTTGCTTTTCTTTCTTGTCATTACAGATGCCGAGGTGCTACGTGGTGTTTAGAGGCAGGGTTCCAGGAGTCTACGATCACTGGGAAGACTGCTTCGAGCAGGTGAACAAGTTCAAAGGGAATGCCTACAAATCCTACAACACAAGAGTGGCGGCGGAAGCTAGGTGGTTCATCCATCTCGAGGAGGAACAAAATAAGAAGAAGAAGAAGAACAACACGTGGATGAAGACCATCGCAGCCGCTCTTGTCGCCGTCGCCTCGCTCGTCATGCTATGGTTCCTAGTTAGATGATTAGGTTATCGGCGACTAGATAGGCCATTTGTCCCGATGATGAAGCATCATCGATCGATGTAATCGGTCCCGATGATTAACCGTATGATGTAGGTCTATTTGCCATGATAAACACTTTGTTGTATTCATAATCAACTGTTTGACGTAGCTATTCGGAATTCTAATTAAACAGTATGATCAACTATGATATATCATTTGTTAGTCAGAGAACTGTTTTGATACATTTTGTTTACTGATATTTTTCTGTATTTGAGCTGTGTATATACCTGTATAAATACGGTACCGCGTATTTCAAAAAAATACAGCACAGTATACCCGTGACGCACCAAAAAGGATACCAATGACGCACCAGGGAGGATAGCCGTGACGCGCAAAAGTTCATACCCGTGGCGCACCCAGTAACTTAGCCGTGGAGGCATTACTTAGCCGTGACGCACCAATATTCCTAGCCGTAGCGCACCTCCTTAGTTAGGCGTGACGTGCCTCCCGATATCCGCGGCGCACCGTGACGGTGCGTCACGGGTATCAATAGGCGCGACGCACCAGCTCGGTGCGTCACGGATAAACCAATAGGCGCGGCATGATAGCCGTGACGCGCCCTGGTGCGTCACGGATAAGCGAATTGGTGCGTCACGGGTAAGCTTTTTCCTAGTAGTGTGGGTACGAGTAAAGTTTCATACCCGTGGGTACGGGTATGGGTAGAATTTTTTACCCGTTGACTATATGGGTATGGGTATGGTATTGCTCTACCCGCCCCATACCCTACCCATTGCCATCCTTAAGTGTCAGGGGTGTTCAGGGGAGCACGGTGAGTCGATCCAGGGCAGTGGAGGGAGTGAGGAAAGGCTAGAGCGTGCAGTACCCACTCGAGGCCGAGCACAGTGACCGGCGGCAGATCTCGGGCTCGGGGGCTTCCAGGGGCTAGTGCTCTACTTATTTTTGACTTGGGAATGTTGGGTGAGTGTGAGAGAGGAGTGTGGCGCAAGGAGTGAGGCTCTGGAGCCTTATACCCGTGGTGAAAGGGAAAGGGCAAAAAGGAGAGCTCGGGTTCATGTCAGTGAGCGGCATGAGCTAGTCCAGGGGCTTGTTTGGTCTTTCCAACTCAAGGCAAAGCTGTCCCAGCGCAAGACCACGAAAGGTCAAGTACAGAGGTGGCCTTTGGAAGCAAGGGAGAGGCAAGGGCAAGTCAAATGGTCAAAGGTATGGGCTGCCCATACTTGCCACATCACTTCTTTCTCTCACTTGTTTTTCTTCACCTACAAGCCTTCTAGAAGCAAAGGAGTGCATCCTGGCTCGAGTTAGTACTGAGGTCAACACATTTGAGAAGGTTACATTTACAAATTTGAAAAGAAACACAAAGAAAACATCTGATCAAAAGTGTATCTCACACTATTCAAAAATTCAGAAAATTCAGTCTAAGACTTAGAGAATTTTTCTAAGTGTTGAAAACAGATTAAATAATCAAAAAGTTGGGTTTGTTTTCAATGGTCAAATGTTTTCCAAAATTTGTTTTCAAAGTGGGAACTTGTTAACCATGTTATAAAATTTCAGAAACATCTATTGAAAACAAATTTGAAATAGTTTAAGGCCATGAAAACAATGTGGAAAAAGGTGTACTTTGTGTTTTTTCTCTGTTTTCCAAAAAATGTCTTTTTCTGCCTTAATTTTATACCACAAAGACAACAAGCAAAACATAGTTTTTATCAATCCAAAAATAAAACCAAGCTTATGTATTTGTAGTACATATATCAAGGAACAAATACAAGTCAAGAAAACATAAAATAACATTTTATAGCCTTGTGAAAACAAAGGTAGAAAACAGGTACTTAGCTATAGTTTTAGGGATTGTTTTCCACAGAAAACTTAAAAGAAAACTTCCATAAATCATTTGGAAATTTGATTTTCTTGATTCCAACAAAGTTAAAAGTTTTTTGTAAGATCCAAACAAGAATGATCCAAGTCTTGGAATAAAAATCCACTCAAGTAACATTAGGGAAACATTAGGAAAAATAATAGAATTGTTTTCAGGAAAAAATTTGGTATTGGTTTTTATCAAGAAACAAAACTTGTGTTGCAAATATGATTAAGATCATAAACACTTGTTAGTTAAAACAATCATGTTGTTAAAAAAAATTGTTGGCCCTAATTTTTGTCTTCTTAAGCACAGTACAAGAATCCAAAAACTAGGGTGTGACATAGTGCTCAACATGCTGCTTCACAAAATATATTTAATTACAAGCAATTGGAAGAAGAGAAATTGCATGTATCTTGGGAAAGGTTCGGTTCTTTAGTTAGAGATGCACCTGGGCATAATCTAGAAGATAATAAACTTCTTGATATATTCTATAATAGACTAACTATTGAATCTAGGACATACCTAGATAGTTGTGCTGGTTGTGTTTTCAGGCAAAGAACTCCAGAAGAAGCTGAGGAATTAATGGCTAAAATAAGCCAAAATCATGATGATTGGACTATGGTTGAGTCCAATCCGACCCCTACTCCAATACCTACACCAACACCAACACCCAAGAAGAGGGGAATGATTGAATTAAATGATGAAGTGATGAGAGAAGCCAAGAAATATCTTAAAGAGAGGGGTATTAAATCTGAAGATGTGAAGAATCTTCCACCTATAGAAGAATTATGTAAGCCAATCCCTCACTCACCATCCATTGAGGTACACTCTCTCCAATATTTTGATAGTAGAGATGTTCCCTATAGAAAACCTCCCGATCAATGCTTAGATGAATTTGATAATTATGTCATTAAGCAAGATAATTTTAATATGAGAGTGCAGAACCACCTTATGGAAAACTATAGAGCTATTAATGATTTGCATGGTATTATAGAAAGAACCTCTAATTATGTTAATATGCTTGTTAAACATTTTCAAATGGTTCAAACTCAAATTGATCAACTTGCTAAAGTGCAAAAAGATTTGCTAGTTAATGCTTCTAAAGAAAAACATGCTTATGAAATAAGAACTAGATATGGTATTGCTACACAAGATCCTTTATATCCTGAGGCACATCCTAAAAGAATTGAACAAGATTCTCAGCAAACTAATAATGATGTTATTCATACTAAGAAGAAAAAGAAGAAGAAACATAAAACTGTTGTAGAATCCTTTGAACCTGCTAAAGATCCTAATAGTATATCTATCTTTTATGCTGAAACTGAAAGTGGTAATGAAAAGAATGATGCTTCTGATAAAGAAGAACCTGTAGCTGAAAAGCAAACTAAAACTGCAAAGTATACTAAGGAAGATTTCATTGCTAATAAACATGGTAATGAGAGAGAACCTTGGGTACAAAAACCAACGCCTTTTTGTGGTAAGAAACACAAATCTAAGGAAGAAGAACACTATAACAAGTTTTGTGAATGGATGAAACCTTTGTTCTTGCAAATTCCTCTAACTGATGTTATTAAATTGCCTCCTTATGCAAAATATATGAAAGATATTGTCTCTAACAAAAGGAAGATTCCTAATGAGGAAATTTCCACTATGCTTGCTAATTACTCTTTCAATGGCAAGGTTCCTGAGAAGCTTGGAGATCTTGGTATACCTACTATTCCCTGTTCTATTAAAAATAATTATGTTAGAAATGCTTTGTGTGATCTGGGAGCTGGAGTTAGTGTCATGCCTTTTACTCTCTATAAAAGACTCCTCCTAGAAAAATTGATACCAACTGATATACCTTTGCAAATGGCTGATAAGTCTACTGCTATTCCTGTGGGTATATGTGAGAATGTTCATGTTCAAGTTGCTAATAATTGTCTGATATTAACTGACTTTGTTGTGTTGGAAATGCCTAAAGATGATAATATGTCTATTATTCTTGGAAGACCTTTTCGTAGTAATGCAGGGGCTGTTATTGATTGCAACCAAGGAGAAGTTACTTTTAATGTTAACAATAAAGAACACACTGTTTATTTTCCCAAGAAGATCGATAGAAAATATGGTCTAAATTCCATTGAAAATGTTGAGACCATGAAGATTGGAGAATTTTATTGTCCTATTCCAAAGCCACCCAAAGAATATGAAATTATTATGATTAGGAATATGCCTATCAAGGTTGAGGTAACATAATTATTTAGTGAGAAACAAAGTTTTGTTTCATATAAAATTATGTTGGTAGCAAGACTTGATCACCCTTGTTAACAAAATGATTTTAAATAAAATGGGCAATGTTTTCAGTATGTTTTCACCTTCCCCATATTGTTTTCACCATGTTTACTTCTGTTATTACATTATTACTTGAGTGCGATCATGTTTTCCACCATCCTTATGCATGTTTTCCTGATGGTTTCACTCTGATTACTTAGGTTATCCATGTTTTCACCACCCATACTTTTGTTTTCACCACTACCACCTTTGTTTTCTTTGGATATTCTTTCATTGGGGTGTCTTAGAACCTCTAAAGTTTTGGTTTTCGTTTTGTTTTCCGCATTTTCACTTCCGTTTTCCCGGTTTTTATTAATTATTAAAATTCTAGAAATACCTCAAAAATGAAGTTTCTCGAAAAATTCCAGAAAATTATAATAAATTTTTATGTCAAAAATGAGGTAGAAAGCCACCTGGGAGGCCTCAGGGGGGCCCACCAGGAAGGCACACCATAGGGTGGCGGCCTGCCCCTGGTGGCGCCAGCCCATGGTGTGGGCCCTCCTGGCCCCCCACTAACTCTCTCCCCTGCCAAAGTTCCTTCTCTCACCTCCCAAACTCAACACATTTCCTGGAATCCGAGTTCTTTCTGTTCTTCCTCGAATTTTTTTGATCTCTTTGCCCAGCCCATCTTTTGTGCTAAAATTTGGTGCATTTGCTCTCCGGTATGTGACTCCTCCGATGATCCATGTAGAATTTTATTTAGTGAAGTATTTCTTGAGTATTTTGGTACTATAGGTGACAACTTATGTGAGTTTGCATGCTTGATTTGAGTAGAAATAATATAGTTTTGATGTATGTTTAGCTCTCATATAAGTCCCTATAGTAGTCTCCACCTTATAGTTGCTTGAAATTAATTTTTGTGATGATTGTTGAAAAATTTCAGAGATGCAGCACAATGCTTATCAACAAAACCAGCATGAGTTGGAGGTGCATGAGGTTATGCTCATGCACCATGAAGAGAGGGTGTTCCCATCGATCTAACCGTGTTGGGAATTTATGCAAGTTACCGGAATTCTGCAGGATTTTAACACTCTAGTGCATAATGCAGGTTTAGAGCGTTTCATTGAGGATGAGCCCATCCAATGTGTGAAACTTACTATGTCTGTGGTGCAGGATTTTCTTTTTAAATGGTCTCCAACTAACCCAATGGTCCACTACAAGATTTATAATAAAGTTGTGAGCCTGCCTTTTAGCGTTTTCTGTGCAGCTATTAAGGTACCTGAGTGGGGGTCTTGTGAGAAAATAAGTGGGCAGCCCAAACTACTACTGGATTTATATGGAGAGATTTGCCAAGGCAGAAGCTTCACGGGGAAGAAGGGTAAAATTCGTGAAATTCAACTCCCTAGCATTCGATACTTTGCCTACTTCATTTCTAAATGTGTACTAGCTAGGAAAACTGCGAGCAAGTTATCTGTTTATGATTGGGCATTTATTGTTGCTGCTTTGAGACATGATAGGTCTTATAATTTTGGTGGTTTTATTGCTTACCGTCTCTCACATAACCGTGAGAAGGGCGGAGTTTGTGGAGGTCTTATTGCCTCGCGCTTGTTAGATTTGCATGGTTTGGAGCCTCACCATCTAGACTATCAGTTTCCTTTAGAGAGGCTTAATATTGTTTCCATGGTTCAACATAAGTTTCTTTCCACTCATGCTCACTTGCATAATTTATCTTTTGAATTAACTTTCTCCAAACGATCCGGGTGGAGAGTTGTTAAAACTGTTAGAGAAGTACTTTTGCATGCACCTCCTTTGTTTGATCTTAATAACAAGCAAGGATGGGAGCTTCCTGAGAGTGAGCTTGATACATACCTTGAGCATCTCCAACCAACAAGGGAAGGACACCGGAGAGGGGTACGATGGTGATTTCGTCCAGCACTATGACGCCACGGGGATCCCATATCAGCAGCCCGGTTATGACTATGCGCCGACTGCTTCATCTTCTTCTTATGCGCCCGAGTACGACCACGCAAGGGATGACCCACCGCGGTGGGGATATTTCCCACACTTTGATTGATCTCCACTTAGGACAAAAGCCTAAGCTTGGGGGAGGTATACCGACATCACACTCATGTATATATCATGTTTAGTCGGTTCTTTGTATATCCATCTTTTTGTTTCTTTCACTTGTTTTCGTTTCTTTCGCTTCTTTTGTTTTGTTTTCGATTTCCAAACACAAAAAGACCAAAAATATTTATGTTGTTTCTCTTCGTTTGCCTCTTTAGTTTCTTTATTTGGTTTGCTTTATCTTTTAGTTGCAGTTTAATTTTCAAAAACTCAAAAATATTTTCTTTTGTTTGTTGTTTGCTTTCTTTGGTTTTTGTTTCATTTCGAAAACCCAAAAAGATTTTTGCTTTGTTTTCTTGCTCTCTTTTTGTTCGTGCTTTAGTTGAAAAACCCAACAAATAGTTGTTATTCTTCTTTGGTTTTGTAAAGTTTGTTGCAGAGTTCAACAGTCGTCCGTGATTCCATTGGATCTTGGTTTTCATTATATATTATTCGAGCCACGAGTGAAGAGCAATAATGACGATATATGACAATTCAAGTTGTGGTGAGAGGATGGTATGAATTCTATTTGCTTTCATTTTTGTACATATATCCATCTATGTAAGCATGCTTAGTTTGTTCGTATAAGATATATGTGACTTAATGGCTGCTTAATAGTTCATGCTCTCTCATGTTTTGTTCCAATATATTGATAGTAAATGACTTGTCATATAAATATTTGTTCTCATTGTTTTATTCATAGAAGGGTATGATATTGTGGTAGCCTCCTCTGACTGTTTCATTTGAATCGACTTGGCACATGCTCACGCATGCTAAGACTGAAAACAAAACGTCAATAAGCCTCGATGATTTATTTTGCCTCGGAGTTCTAGTATCAATTTTATGCCTCGGTTAATTTTACTTTGTCGCAAACATGATTATGATAGTTGTTGCTCTCTTGATTGTCGCTCCCTGTCTATTTGCTAGCCTTCACCGGTACTGAGTATGAGCTCTACTCGTGCATCCAAATCCCTGAAAACCAAAGTTTGCCAAATGTGTCCACCATACCTACCTATATGTGGTATTTAACCGCCACTCCAAGTAGATTGCTCATGTGCTACCTTTAAAACCTGCTAAAAATTATTCCTGTTTTGTGCCCCTGTTTTAGCTCATGAGGACGTAAATAGAGAATCTTTATCTCACTTGTTGATTGGATTTCACACCCTGGACTAGTGGCCTCACCCTCTTATCCAGATGATAAAAGAGCTGGCAGCGGGGTGCCCAGCCCCAGATTAATACACACAAATTCTCTTCACTCTTTTTGCCCCTGATTTATCAGTCAAAGCATAATTGCGAAACAAAAGAGAAAGAGGGATGACCTTCTACCCAGATGCGTCCTTCACATGGAAGCCACTCTTGTGAATCCAGTTGACTTGTGACGTATTGTATTGTCTGTTCACCGTTCGTTGACATAAGAATACACCTCTCTCAAAATGTTTTCAATACATCCGTTTAATAAATAAAAAGCTCTAGCACATGAGTGATCCATGATTCCCTCTACGAAGGGCCTTTCTTTTACTTTTATGTTGAGTCTCCACCATATTATTTGAGCACTTTCTTGAGAGCATAATTATCATTCTTAGTTTAATATGTTTGTCCCAAAGCATGGTTGATTGCGGTATAATTTTGATGCTTGTATCTTTGATATCTTTACTTCTAGTCTTCCCTTGAACTTCAGAGGTGCCCTGGCATTTATGTTTTGCCCCCACATTTAAGGGCAAGCGAGGTACCACTTTGTCAGATCCTATTATGAATACTTCAATCTTGCAAATAGTTATGCTTCATGTTGTTTATTATTAATATGTTGTTATCTTCTCATGGTTTGCATAGCTATTAAGTGTCAGTATCTTGCATGTATCTTATCATGAGCATAATTAAGTATTTGATCATATAGTGAGTATATTTACATCATATGAAACAAATGCGTTCGTAGAAGTCTTTTATCGCACTCAGTTGTCACTACATTGCTTGTGGACAAGAAATAAGCTAAGCTTGGGGGGAGTTGATACGTCGAAAACGTATCTCCTTTTTCGAAAACGTTTCTTATTGTTTTCCTCTAAACTTGTGTGTTTTGGATACAACTAACACGGACTAACGCTGTTTTCAGCAGAATTACTTTGGTGTCTCGTTTTTATGCAGAAAAAACAACTTTCGTGAAAATGCCCAGAAAAGAGCCCATTGATGTTTTCACCCCGGAAGACCCCGGAAGCCAGAAGGGGGCCAGGAGAGGGGCCAGAGGGTGGCCACACACCCCCTGGCGCGGGTTCCCCCTGGCCGCGCAAGCACAGGGTGTGGGCCCCCAGGACCCCCCTCGGACTCCCCTTTCGACTACAAGTAGCCTTCAACCCTAAAACCTGAGGGGGTACGTCATATTCCACAGAAACACAACAGAGCGTCGCCGCCGTCCCGAACCTCGATTCGGGGATCAGAAGTTCCTGTTCTGGCACCCTGCCGGGACGGGGAAGTGGAGGAGATCATTGCCATCGTCATCACCAACGCCTCTTCATCGACCATCCATGTGTGAGTAATTCCCCGCTGTAGGCTGAAGGGGATGGTAGGGATTGGATGAGATCGTTCATGTAATAGTGTCGTGATTGTTAGGGCATAGTGCCTAGTGTCCTCTATTAGTGCTATTGACATTGTTGCAACTTGTTATGGTTAATGCTTGCCACTTTGGGCCCGAGTGCCATGATCTCAGATCTGAACATGTTATTGAATCACGATGATAATTATTGTTTCTTGATCATACCTTCAAGTTGTTTACACATATCGTTGTCCGGAACCCGAGGCCCCGAAGTGACAGAAATTGGGACAACCGGAGGGGATGGCTGCGATGTGAGGATCACATGTGTTCATGGAGTGTTAATGCTTTGCTCCGGTGTTCTATTAAAAGGAACACCTTAATTACCAGTAGTTCCCTTGAGGCCCAACTGAAAACGGGCTGGTAGGACAAACGATGTTGTGCAAGTTCTCATTGCGAGCACGTACGACTATTTATGGAACACATGCCTATGGTTACTTAGTGCTTGGATGCTTTATCTTATTTATCTGCAACGCCCCTGACATGATCATTATTAGAATTTTCTTATCCATGCAACGCATGTTCATCCATCCCTATGCCTACAGTATTTAATCCGTTGTTTACTTCAAACACTACTGTTGATGTTGTTTTCATACTACTGCTGCTACCATAAAACTGTTACTACTTATAAACCACTACGAACAAAAGTACTTTCAGTTGCAGGTGAATTGACAACTCACTTGTTAAGGCTCACAAATATTCTTTGGCTCCCCTTGTGTCGAATCAATAATTTTGGGTTTTACTTCCCTCGAAGACTGTTGCGATTCCCTATACTTGTGGGTCATCACTAACATGAAGGGACCCTCCTCGAGTCCTAACTCTAGTAAATGATCTCTTGCAGGACTATGCATCTGGTGGGTCTAAATGGATAATTGATAGTGGATGCACTAGTCATATGACCGAAAGCAAAGAACTTGTGACGGAGTTGCGCCCAAATGACATTCAAGCAAACGCCACTTATGGACACTCGTCCTCGTCTAAGGTATCGGGGTTCGGCAAGGTTCTGATTGCTCCCGATATCACTATCGTGAACGTCATGCTTGTCGAATCCCTTGGTTTCAATTTACTTTCGGCCCGCTCTCTTGGAAAGATGGGTTTCTCCGTCTTTTTTATGAAGATATTGTGGTCCTTTTGAGGAGCAAGACTCTTGACGTCACATACGTGGGACATGTTGAAAATGAGTTGTTCGTGTCGGACTTTTTGAAGTCAACCAACTCTCAATCAATGTGTCTTTTTTGGAAAGGCGGACGTGGGGTGGTTGTGGCATCTCCGCTTATCCCATCTCAATATGAGAAATTTGCAAAGCCGTCACAAAGGCGGCCTTATTGTCGGACTAAAAGAAAATGTTTCCTTTTCCAAAGATTGCGTTTGTAGGTCGTGTGTTGAAGGAAAGATGCATGATATCTCGCACAAGGCCAAGACTTTTATTTCATCAAAGAGGATCTTGGAGCTTCTCCATGTTGATCTCTTTGGTGCCATGCCCAAGGCAAGTCTTGGAGGCAAGAAGTATTGCTTGGTGATTGTAGATGATTATTCAAGATACACTTGGGTTTATTTCTTCAAGTGCAAGAGTGAGACTCAACAAACCATCATCGACTTCTCCAACCAAGTGCAACATCAACACAATGTGCAAATCATGGCTATTAGGGGTGATAATGGTTCGGAGTTCAAGAACTACACTTTGAATGAATTCCTTAGTGAATAGGGCATTTGTCATCAATACTCCGCCACATACACTCCTCAACAAAATGGTGTTGCCAAAAGGAAGAATCGCACTCTCTTTGATATGGCAAGGACCATGTTGGCGGAGTATTCTTCTCCCCAATATTTGTGGGCCGAGGCCATATCCACCGCATGCCACTCCTCCAACCGCCTCTACATCCGCAAGGGCTTGGACAAGACTCCATATGAGATCCTCACCGGCAACAAGCCCAACGTCTCCTACTTCCGTGTATTCGGTTGTAAGTGCTTATATTTGATCAAGGCTGTTAGGTTGCCAAAATTTCAATCCAAAACTATTGAGGGTATATTTGTTGGTTACGGCGCCGAATCCCACACTTCTAGAGTCTTTGACAAAGCCTCTCGGATTGTCATAGAATCGTGTAGTGTGGTTTTCGTGGAAAATGATGGCTCCCAAGTGGCGCAATTTCATCTTTCTAATGTAGATGTTGAAATGCCTCAAGAATCCATAGGAAGGATGGGTGTGAGATTTTTCCGCCCCATCGAGCGACACCTTATGGCGACTCGAGAAGGACTATGCTCTACCCAAGTGGAGCCCTCCTCTACAATAGAAGAACATGCCAAAGAGCCAAGTAATGCACCCACCCAATAACATGTTGAAGACCCTCCTCTTATTGACCAAGTTACTACGCAAGATGCATCCACTCCTATCATTCATGCTAGTCAAGGTCAAGGCCAAGATCAACCATCCTCATCCTCCTCTCCTCAAGTTGAAGCTAGTGTTGAAGAAGTTGGTGATGATGATGATCAAGGCCAAGTTGGTCAAGACGGGGACCCAAATGATCAAGATGATCAAGTGATCCCTCCTCGCAATAATGAGGAGATCGAAGCCCGTCGTGCTAGATGGATAAGAAGAGCTTTGAAGCTTATTGATGCCCAAGACAACAAGGTCTTGGAAGATGTTCAAGCTAGAAAATCCACAAGAAGGCAATTGGCACATTTTAGTGAGCATCAAGCTCACATATCTATGGTGGAACCAAAGAAAGTGTTTGAAGCTCTCGAGGAATCCGATTGGGTTGAAGATATGCATGATGAGCTCAAACACTTTGAGAGTAACAAGGTTTGGAGATTAGTTAAGAAGCCCAAAGATTGCCACAATTTTATTGGCACTAAGTGGATATTCAAGAACAAGCAAGATGAGCATGGCATTGTTATAAGGAACAAGGCAACATTGGTAGCTAAAGGTTACACTCAAGTTGAAGGCATTAACTTTGATGAAACCCATGCTCCCGTGGCTCGCCTTGAGTCCATCAGTATCCTTCTTGCTTATGCATCTTCGCATAATTTCAAATTGCAACAAATGGATGTTAAAAGTGCTTTCTTGAATGGTCCACTCAAAGAGGAGGTATATGTTAAGCAACCTCCGGGGTTCGAGAATCTCAACTTGCCTAACCATGTCCACAAGCTCGATAAGGCGCTCTATGGACTTAAACAAGCACCACGTGCGTGGTATGAGCACCTTAGAGAGTTGTTGGATGACCGTGGTTTGGAAGTTGGGAAGATCGACCCCACTCTCTTCCCAAAGAGATTAAAGGGAGAGTTTTTCATATGCCAACTCTATGTGGACGATATCATCTTTGGCTCAACTAACCAAGCTTTCAATAATGAGTTCTCAAAGCTTATGACTGACAGGTTCGAAATGTCTATGATGGGAGAGCTTAAATTCTTCCTTAGCTTTGAGATCAAGCAATTGGCTTGTGGTACTTTCATTTCTCAAGCCAAGTATACCCAAGACATGATCAAGAGGTTTAACTTCCAAAATGCAAAGATCAAGCCATCTCATATGCAAGTCAAGTGCCACCTCAAGCGTAACCCGGATGGTAAAGATGTGGACCAAAAGTTGTATCGTTCTACGATTGGTTCTTTGCTTTACCTTTGTGCATCTAGGCCCGATATCGTTTTGAGTGTAGGTGTGTGTGCAAGGTATGAAGCGGCTCCTAAGGAAAGCCCCTTAGTGGCGGTCCATAGGATCTTTCGGTATTTGGTTCATACCTCAAGGTTTGGTTTGTGGTACCCAAACGGGGCACAATTCTCTCTCAAGGGATACACGGATTCCGACTGGGAGGGTGATCAAGATGATAGGAAGTCGACTTCCGGGGCTTGCCAATTTCTTGGTAGGTCTTTGGTGATTTGGTCTTCCAAGAAGAAAAATTGCATATCTCTCTACCGCCGAAGACGAGTATGTAGCCGCCGCAAGTGCTTGCACCCAATTTCTATGGATGAGGCAAACTCTCAAGGAATATGATGTTCATTTGGATAAGGTGCCTCTCTTGTGTGACAATGAAAGTGCCATCAAGATCGCCTACACCCACGTGCAACACACACGAACGAAGCACATTGAGATTCGTCATCATTTCATCCGTGACCATGTGGCAAGAGGTGATATTTCTCTCGCATATGTGCCCACCAAGGACAATCTCGCGGATATCTTCACGAAGCCACTCGACGATGCAAGATTCATGTTCTTGAGGAATGAACTAAACATCATTGATTCGAGGAGTTTGACTTGAGGATCTTGCACACACCCCTATAGATGAAACGTGTTTGGGTTTAGGTGTAGGCATGGACATAGGGGGAGTGTTATCCTAACACATTGGGTTCTCCCTCCCCCCATTATGCCCATAGTAAAAAATCATTGTTATCTCTCTTTTTCTAATGTTGAATTGTGAGCTTCAGTGTCGAGAATTGTCAATGTACCCAAGATATATCTTCGCGGTGACATACCATGTTCTCTTACATGGTGGCTTAGGCCACCAACCTCTTCCTTTGAAGAGTTGGTTCTTATTTGGTCGTATTTTGACTTTTTGAGAGTTGTTTGCCATTTTGAATAACATACTCAAAAATTTGGTGTTCAAATGATTTCTTGCACTTCTTGAGTATGAACTTCCCTCCCTGCTGTTGTTTTTCTTTCCCAAGCCAAAAAACTTCCATTCAAACAAGTTTTATTTGCTGCGTACATGTCCTGTCCATTTCCTGGTGTTTTTTGGCGTGTGGTCCGGAGACTCTGGTTTGCCACACCGGAATCTCCGGCCAGTCCAGAGACTCCGGTGTTTAGACCGGAGACTCCGGTGTGGGGTGCGGCAGTATAAAAAGTGGGGGCTCGGGGAAATTAGGGTTTTTATCCCCACTCCCCCCCCCCCGCCCCCAAAACCGCTGCTGCACCGCCGACCGCCGCCAAGGACGCCTCCGGCCGGTTTCCACCGCCGGACTCCCCTCCCTCTACTTCCCGTCACTTCTCCCATCCGTGGGAGCCGCAATCACATGCTCAGGTGACAAGGGTACCTCTCTCCCCTCTTTTTTTCTCTTGCTTTCATCTAGATCTTGTTCTAGGTGACCTTTTTTGGAGAGTTGGTACTATCTACAAACCATAGATTCACCCTAGCATGTTTTCCCCATGTAGAAACCTCGTAGAAAATGACCTAGAGCAAGTTGTAGTAGATTCATTGTCAGATCTGCTGAGCAGTCCAGAGACTCCGGTCCTCCAGACCGGAGATTCCGGTGTCTGTCTAGAGACTCCGGTCTGCCAGACCGGAGACTGCGATGTGCATCTTCCAGAACTTGTTCTGTCATTTCTGCTTGATTTCTTCTTCCATTCTTGGACATGTATGCTCACTGTTTGTGTTTCCTCTCTGGTTTTGTGTTTGGCTGCGTGTGTTTTCAGGGAAAAGGACTAAGTCATCATCATCAAACCCCAACATCGTCCCAAGAAGGAAGTACTTTACTCACTCACGCAACTATCACATCACCGATGAGGACACTGGCAGGGTTGGGCAGAGGAGGACATTTGAGGCTGAGCAGCGTCAACGTGAAAAATCACAGGCTAGGAAGAGGAGTGAACTTGCAAAAGAAGGCCAGATTTGACACTACTACCTCTATGGCATCCATGAGCAAGAAGGAGTACCAGATTATAAGGGCCAGGCCACTCTTTACCATGGCCCGCACTGCTGAGACTTCTCATTACTGGAGGAGGGAGTCTGAGTTGATTATGAGGGAGATCTACTCCAAGCTCAGGCAGCCTGTTTGTCCTCAGAAGGTTCTCGACTTGGAGGCCCTTGGCAGTTCTGAGTACTTTGAGGAGGCTGTGTGGATCACGAAGAAGCTTGGACTTGAGCACCTTGTTGGCATTCAGCAAAACTACAACGTCTCGGCCGTTCAGCAGTTCTTTTCCACTATCACCTTTGGTGAAAATGATGATATTACTTTGAGGTGGATGACCGGGTCTGTTGAGTGTGAGTCCTCTATCAAGCATTTGGTTGAGCTTCTTGACTACCCTTGGGGTGAGGGCAATGGTCATCGTATGCATGTTCACGGAGTGTCCTATGACAAGAAGCGCATGTCTCATATGTATGAGAAGCTATCTAGCACCAGCACCGCTAAGGACCTCAAGAGGGTTTACAACATTGTTCTCCGTCTCTTCCTCAACAACATTGCTCCCAAGGCCGGGAATGTGGATGCTATTCGTGGAGGTCTTGTGAACTTACTCTACCATGCCTTCCAGTGTCACTTAGGTGGTCCAGATGGTGAGGGATACGAGATTGATGTTATGCACTTCATCAAAGAGGAGATCTATTCTGCTATGATTGAGATCAAGAAGGTGCCCGTGTATGCTCCCTATGTGATGAAGCTCATCCTCGATCAGTTTCTGGGCTTGGTGTGTGATGTTGAGCACACTGTTGGTACTCTCCAGGTTCTGTCCTGTCACCGTCCTGACACTGACACCCCCATGGGTGATGCTGAGGCTGCTCCTAGGTCCAGGAGGAAGAATGCAAATCCTCCCTCTCGCCGTTCTAGCAAGGAAAAGACACATCATGAGATGAAGAATTTGTCATGGTTTCAGTGCAACATTCTGTGCATGATGATTGCGGTGCATAAGGAGAACCATGTGGCCTATAAGGAGAGGCGTGAGCTGAAGAAGATGGTCTCCAAGCTCCAGGACCATGCTGGTTGTGGGGCTACTCCTCCTGTTGGTACTCCTCCCACTCCTACCACCGCGTCCGTGACTCATTCCTATGACAACTAGAACACTGACCTCTTCCCTTGGGGTGACTTCGAGGAGGTTACCTCATCTCCTTCCTCTTCAACCAACCGTGGCAAGGCCACTATGACTATGGAAGAAGAGGATGATGAGGAGCATGCTGAGGATGATGATGAGGAGCAGGCTGAGGATGCTGATGAGGATCTGGAGTTCTTCAATGATGGTGATGAGGAGGAAGAGGAGAATGAAGATGATGATGGAGAAGAGACGGACCGTGTCGATGACAGCGACGATGATGACTATGAGGATGATGACTGATTCCTTTGGGTTCGTGTAGTGCTCTTTTCCCCTTTTGGTGTCTCGATGCCAAAGGGGGAGAAGTAGCTTTTCTTCTCCGGGGTTTGCAAGGGTTGCTTTGATTTGGTTGCTTCGGAACACAAGTCTTTGAACTTGATTTGCTTTTATGACTTCTGTTCCCTTTATCTTAGTTGCTTTGATTTCCTAGTGAACTATGGATGTTATGTGTGTGGTGAGACTATGTGGTGAAGCTATCTATCATATTATTGCTTAATATTGATTTATCTATTGTCCCTATGCATGTATGTATTTTGTTCACTAGTAGTTGATCTAGAGGGCATTGTTTGTAAAAACTAGGGGGAGCTCACGACTTAAGTGTTCAAACGCCCTTCTATCTTTTACAAACATAGCCTAGCTGTGATTTTATTGCAAATATGTGTGTTGTCATCAAACACCAAAAAGGGGGAGATAGAAAGTGCAAACGCGCTTAAATCATCTTGTTTTGGTGTTTGTTAACAACACATGTATACTTAAGTGTGCTGATCTATTTCAGGGCCTAGACAACATATTTGTTATGGTGGTATTGAGTTACAAAAAGATGCAAAGTTTCAGGAATTGTTTCTGCTAGAATTTATTCCAGGCCGGAGTCTCCGGTCTCCCATACCGAAGTCTCCGGTGTGAAGAAACTCGCCAGGCCTGGTTCTCTGAATTTCTGGTGTCGCCCGCGGTACCCAGACCAGAGACTTACCGGAGATGCATCGGAGTCTCCGGTGTGGGATTTTCCTCTGAAGAAACTGGCTGAGTTCATCTGGTGTCGCCCGCGGTACCCAGTCTAGAGACTTACCGGAGACTGTCCGGAGTCTCCGGTGTGGCTGTTACTTTCTATTCTCGTTTTACCACGGACACTCTCTAGGCTCAGGCGGCAAGACAAGACCGGAGTCTCCGGTCCACCAGGCCGGAGTCTTCGTACTGATGATATCCTGAAGATTACGAAGGTGGAGAAAGTGGTGTCGGCCGCTGCATCGACACCAGAGACTTACCGGAGACTGTCCGGAGTCTCCGGACTGATGGTCTGCGAAAAACTTCAGACCGGAGTCACCGGAGTCTCCGATGTGAGTTTGGCAGAAATATCTCCAACGGCTCCAAGACTTTATGAGGGGTATAAATACCCCCCTCTCCTCCACCTACCTCTAGCTAGTTTGTCCAGAATAGATCTCACCATTGCTAGAGCTCACCCACCTTGCTAGATCTCCAAATCCCTCCACCCAAAAGCTTTGATCTTTGGAGGATTGAAGGAGAAGGCCCCGATCTACGTCTTCACCAACCGGATTTCATTTCCCCTCTCATTTGCTTGAGAGATCTTTGCCTAGGGTTTCCTCTTGTGGAGAACCTAGGATTCTTGCTACTCTTGGTGATTTGTGAGTGTTGGGAGCCCCCAATTTGGTTGTGGGTGTGTGCCCCAAAATTGTTTGTAAAGGACTCGATTCCTGCCTCAAAGGGGATCAATAGTGGAAGGTGAACTAGCCCTTTATAGCGGGGTTAATTGGAGAATAGGGCGAGGCGTTTGTGGCGTTGAGTAGGCCTTCATGGCGAGCTCACACCCCTCCAACGAGACGTACTCCCTTTACAAGGAGGAAATCGGGAATACAGTGTCTCCGCGTGCTTCCTATCGGTTATCTCGTTCCCTTATCCTTTACTCACTTGTGTAGCATTTATTGCTGTACTAGTTGCATTTGTTGTTGTACTAGTTGCATTAATTGCTATCCTTGTCATATAGGTAAATTCACCTTAGTTGCACTATCTAGAGAATTTATCTTTGTGTCAAGCCTAATCTTAAAGAAAAAATAAAATTGGTCGTAGCACCTATTCACCCCCCCTCTAGGTGCCCATACTATACTTTCACACTCGCTGCAATTATTATTACTGTTATTTATTTACTTGCGCTTTATTTATCTGCTATATCAAAAACCACCAAAAACTTGTTTGCTAGTGTTTATAGTGAATCCTCTATGCAACCTGCTTGTCAACACCTTCTGCTCCTTGTTGGGTTCGACACTCTTATTTATCGAAAGTACTGCAATACACCCCCAATACTTGTGAGTCATCAGTCTTCCACTCCAATGCCTCTTTGGGGGTGGGCCTTGATGTGGTCATGAGTGCCGTTGAACTTGTTACACTCTTGTTCAATGTGAACCCATCTCTTGTTTAGGGAGGAGACACTATGATCCTTAAAGATGTTCCACTTCTTGAACTTCCGGTGCTCGTGGAAGAAATTATAAACCTTCTTCCAATATGCTTTTCCCTTTTGCTCGGATCCACAAATGGCATCTTGGCCTATGTTCATCCAATCCTCGCAAAGGATTCGATACTCCTTCTCCGAGTAGTTGATGGACCTAACCTTCTTCTTCCTCGTTTTCGGATCCAATTCTTGGACTTCGGGGTCTTCGTCTTTGGGGCCTTCCTCCTCGGGGCCATGTTGGGTTTGGCTGGTACCAAATAATAGGCATCGTCGATGGAGATGCCACCACCACCACCATATTGGGTCTCCGGTTGAGTCTCTTCATCGTCGATGCCGATGAACCCAACTTGGCTAGCGGTCCCATCAATTATGATCTCGCCCATGGCCTTCTCACCCTGGTCGTAGAACATATGTGCGACGGCGATGGCGATCACAAAAGGCTCCAATAAAACGATGAAAGCGCGATGGTCAAGCACGTACCTCGGCAACATCCGCCAATGACAAATTGGCGAACAGTTGGCAGCCTTCCGAACGGTTCTCGGCCGCCATAGCCGTTGGCGCCTTGCTGTGGCCGATAGGGCCCTGGGAGACCCTAGAGGAGGGCGGGTCGGGTCGGGAGTCACGTTGAGGTCGATGGGTGGCGGCTGCTCTGTTTCTTGCGGTTGGGAAGAAATTTCTGGCGATGCCTCTCGCGAGACGCCTAGCAGAGACGATGCCGACCCGACCGAGCTTGCGGCCCGGTATACTCCTGGCAGCGTGGCCGAGGAGAGCGCTGGCGATGCCGCGCCGGGCGGCTTGTGCGTTGACGCAACGGAGCTTGTCGAGGGCAAAGACAACGATGGGCGGAGAGACGAGGCGGGTACGAGCACAACCTGCTCGCCCTGCAGCATTAGAACACCCACAACGCCTTGCGTTGCCATTGCATCCGCATTTGCTCAGGGCTGAAACGCAAAGGCCTCTTGTTGGGACAAGAGAAGGGTGGCGGCCACATGTTCCTCCGTCGTTCTCACTTTTTGCCTCACCTGGCTTTGCCGCTCCAGGGACTTCGGCTTGGGCTCCGTAGGCTTCGGCGAGCCCTTGGTGGCCCTCTTCATCGTCAGATAGACTTGGTGCGGTGGCAGGGTCTCGAGGACTCGAGTGGAGTGCGGGGGGTGTGGGGAGGGACCGGGGAGGGTTTGTTGCATCTAGCCACTACCACCTTGGGGTCAGCGATGGACAACACATCGTCCGCGGACTCGACCAAACGTGGACCAAAGTCGGGTCGCGTTTGGTTGAGAGTTCGTTTGTCCCTGTTTGTGGGGTGCCGTTGGGATGGGATTTTCGAACCAATCCCGGCACGCGGACCAAAACAGACCGATTTGGGGTACGGTGTTGGGTTTGCTCTAATACCGTACCAGCTACTCTCCTTTTTTTCAGACGGATAGATAATTTTCTCCAAACCGAAAAGCTGCATGCGTAATATTTCCGGCATGTAGTACTTGTGGATCATGCCGTGCCATTACTCGAATGAGTGGACTGATTGAGCACCCGGATCGTCTCCTGTGGTAACTACACTCCAAGCAAGGCCCAGCCCAACAGGATCTGAGCAGAAGGACCCCCTAGTACACACAGCAGCGCAGAGAGGCGCAGAGGTAGCACCTGGTCTTTAAGCCGGGCCACGCGATGCAGCTGCACGCCCTGTGCTGTGTAGAGTACTGACCACGCACGCCCCAGGATGAAAGCAAAGGTGCCCCGGCCGGCCGCATCTTTTGGACCAGTTCACTTGAAATCAGAATTCATTCATTCATTCGGAGCAGGAGCCGGCCCTCCCTCCCTTTCGCCTCTGCGCCCTGCCATGAATCTCTATTTTTCCCCCTACTGTGCTTGGCCTGCCGGGAATGGCAGGCAGGCCACCCCGTCGCTCTGCATGCAACGGCAAGACGCAAAGGGCCCCGGCCGGAGCGGAGCGGCAGCGATTGACAGCTAAGTCACCTCATTAAATTTAACACTGTGCGGTGATCACCAGGTAGGAGGAGGATGGGGCGGAGCATTAGACGACAGTGCGGGAGATCGATGTGCTAGCTCGGGCCCCCTCCCCTTTACTACTACTACTCTCTCCAGTCTCCGCTCCCGCCCCGCAACAGGACAGATTATACTTACTAGATAATCATCCTCTCGCGCCTTTGGCTAGCTTTGTCCCGGGTGCACGCCACTCCCTCCAACTTAACAAATCTGCCAACTTTGGAACCCAGCGCCGGGCGTGGTCTATAGCTACTACGCTTCTTGTATTCTGGATCTTCTTTTGTAACGGGCCAGCTAAGCTTTGACTGACCGGCATGCATGCATGCACCACCGCGTTCAAAAGATGGCCATGCATGCTCCATCGCGTTTGGTTGCTGGATTAACTCGGGCATGTGGCGGCAGAGTGCTGAGAGGCCTTCATTGAACTCAAAGCTGCAAACTTTCTTGTACATCGGGAATTAAAAGAGGGCAGGGCTGCGATGCTAGACGGTGTGGCGATTGCAGACAAGCATGGGAACAGCTACGCAACGAGCACGTACAAGGACCACACACCATGTGAGAGGGAAGGGAAAAAAACTTGTACTACTACATTTCTCAATACTACAAAACATTCAGAGCCACAGCTAGCAGAGAGGAGTTAATTAACTTTGACTACATGCAATGCAATACGACGCGACCGTGCATCTACCCGGCGACGACCAGACCCAAGAGCAAAAATCCCCTTTTACACACCGCAAGAATAAGGGTAATTGACAAGGAGGGTAGTAGTAAAAGGAAAAATGCACATGCTTAATTCGCTTCTTCTCCGGCGAACCGCTGAAAGAACGACCAGATCATCATCAACGAGTGGATGCATGATGGACATCAAGCTGAACGGCCCCAATCACACAAATTAACTACTCCGCTAATCATTCCTCTTGTCCCCCATGCATTCTGCTTCATCTCGGCGAGTTTGCTTTGCGGCTTCACTCTCTCGTGCCTCCGCCTTGACCTCCAAGATCCTGAAAATGTTGCAGCCACTCTGTTGTCATCCACTAGGGGGGGGCTAAAATTTCTGTGCGCAACAACTTTTGCGTGCCCTGTTAGCAAGTACACGTCCGAGAAATATGCGATGCATGTTTCCGGCTCCAAACTTTGAGAGATCCCTGGATGAATGTACGCTACGCTAGTAGTGGTAGTACTGCGCAAGGAGGCTCTTGCAGTTGCAGGTGGTTTTGGAGATTCGGAAAATGTCAATGCGACAGATAGATGGGACAATGCATACCACTGTCGCGGACGTACGTACGATGCAGTACGAGCTAGCTAGTTTGGGTGCTTAAGGAAAAGATTATTTACCGTGTGGGCTTCGCAGGACGACGTGCCGGCGCCACCCTCGGCGGGGGCGTTGGCCTTCTTGGGCGCCTTCTTGAAACCGAGCAGCTCCTTCCACCGGATGTTGGGCGCGCGGGGCGCGCGGCCGTGGCGTCCGTCGTCCGTGCGCAGCTCCTCGCGCAGCGTGGTGGGGCGGCCGTGCGGGGCCTCCCGGAGCGGCAGGAGCCGGCCCTTGGAGAAGAGCTCGTCGGCGGCGCCCATCATGGAGGGGCGGCCGCCGACGGAGAACTCGAAGTCGGCGTCCCCCGGCGCGCGCGCCGACAGCGCCGTGGCCGGCGGCGGCTCGAGCGCGAAGTCGCTGGAGAAGGACATCCGCGGCGCCATGAAGGAGGAGGAGGAGGACGACTGGTGGTGCTCCGGGTTGTACATGTTAACAAATGCCATGCATTGTCCTCACCAGCCTCTCTAGCGCACCGCGAACCACCGGCAGGCCGCTCCTGTGCGCCCTCTATAGCTAGCCTGGTGGCCTCTAGCTAGGAGAGGAGTGGCAAATGCGACTAGTGATAGTAGTACTCTTCTAGCTGGTGAGTGGAGGTGGTGTGTGGGTGGGTGGCCAATGGCTGTACTTGCTGTTTGTGGGCTGTGAGGTGAGTGATGAGCATAGTGGGGCTGGGGGTTATATAGCGGGATGGGCAGCGGAGGGAGGATCAAGCGCGTGGGTTTGTGCAAAATGCGAACTGCGCGTGTGCATCCGACGCGAAATGTGCGTCAAGGCATGCGAGGAGCGGGAGCGTCTAGATCTGCCGTACGTGGAGCGTGCTAGCCTGCTAGGCCGAGCTGAGCTGAGCTGAAGGAAGAGGATGGCTAGCCGAGAGAGATTGGTTGTTAGTAGTAGTAAATGTGACACGATATATCCAGTGTTCCATTCCGGGAACTAGCCGGATGAGGGAGGCTCACAGTCACAGTGCATGGGCGACGCGTAGGCTTCATTCAAGGGTTGCCGCTGCCGGCGAAATGGGAGTATATTTTATGACTCGTCACACATTGTCTATCCAGAGAGTCGGGTAGATCCATTTCGAGGACAATTATTTTGAGTCGGATAGAGTAATTAATTAGTCATATTTGTTCTAGTCGATGCTTTGATAAAAAAAATTAAACCTTTGAAAGATCATCAAGCCAGACATTTTATGATTGTTGAGCTGTCTCCACGGCACAATTAGAAATTCATCCATCTTAATTTTGGGGTGATCATTTTGTTGCCTAAGACTATGGATGGAGAAATGATCCAACAGTACAAACATATATGACTCCCTAATAATAGTTTCAAAATATCCGTTAAGGTGGCAATCATTTAGCTAAGCTCGGTGACTTATCATGCGGTTAGACCTACTCAAACTGTTTCTATGCAAAGTAGGAATAACCTTGATGGGTCCATGAACTATTAAAAAAAACTAAATTGTGTGATTTTCAAATTGACTTTAAAAACGCATATGACAAGGTTAATTGGTCTTCCTTCCTCCAACAAACTCTAAGACCGAAAGGATTCTCAGAAGAATGATGTGGTTGGATCCACAATATTTTCACTCGTGGTAGTGTGGCTATTAAAGTCAATCATGACGTTGGTCATTACTTATAAACAAAAAAAAATTAATCGTCCATATTATTTAATATAATGGCATATATGTTAGCGGTCATGATCGAGTGCACCAAACTCGATGGCCAAATTGAGTGAAGTGTGCTACATCGGTGGGCTATCAATCTCTTATGAGATAACTACACTGTAGGTCCCAAATATTGTCTCGCATGTGCAAACATGTCCCAATTGTTTGAAACGGAGGCAGCTTCGTCCCAATAGTTGCCATGCGGACTTATTAGTGGTCCTGACCAACCATGGAGCGACACGTGTTGCGCCATCGTGGCAAATGGCACACGCCCTGGTTTGTGTGGTTTGCTGATAACCCCCGAGCTTTTGTGGAATACGCTGTCCTAAATCCCGAAATCCCTAATTTCTTTGACGTCATCGTGATGAGTGATTGTGTGGCGGCGGGGTCAACGATCGGCGAGTCTGCGAGGGCGGAGCGACTTCGCGACGGAGGAGGCGCATACTCAAAGTTGGTGCGGTGAATGGGGAGCAGGCGGAAGCATGAGCTCGGCTGCAAGCGCAATGCCGTCGTAGGCGGCACTGTCACAGGAGGTGTCGGCGATGGCTGGGCGAAGGTGACCGGGGAGGTATACTGGGGTGTGGAGGTAAGATTAATGGCTTAGTACGGCACCCCAATTTGTCGGTTCTCTCTCCAATTTTGTTCCTTATTTTTGTAGGAGGAAGCAAAATTTAGGACAACAGGGAACAAGATGGAGGAAGCAATGTTCCGGGCCATAGGGGAAAAGAAATCAATGTCCATGGAAGATGGGACGAAGGTGGCAATTCAGTATCCAGGGAATGCTATGTGCAGTAATCTTCCAATGGAAGATAGCGGCCAACACAATAATTGTGGAGAATGTGGCAAACTAGTGAAGATTGTAGCAGAACTAGAGATGATGATTACGGAGATAAGTAATGAGAGGAAAAAGATGGAAAAAGACATAAAATTCAGATGAGTGCAAGGGATAAGTAGCAAATATGAATTCTTGTTGTAGTTGCTATTTGTGCAAATCTGTATGTTGTGGTAGCATTGCTTACCGGGGGATTTGTGTGAAATTTGTATTGTGTGAATGAAAACACTTGAAATAAAGAGAAAATTTTATCTATGTTTGCAATGGTATTTGTCGTGATATTTCACACGGCAACACCATCAAAGCGAGGCTAAGATAGAGTTTACAAAGCCGGACACTACTGCAGGGCGACGGTGCTCGCGCGGGAGCAACAAGTGTGAGACACGATGTACCCAGGTTCGGGGCCCTCATGGTGAGGTAAAACCCCTACTCCTGCAAGGATGGGACTATGGTGGGTGTTACAATTTTGCTCGTTGAGCTGTATCGGGGAAGGGAGGCAGAGAGAGCCTCTAGGGTTTCTACCGATGGAATGATCGATCGACCCACTCCTAGGAGAGCCCGGCCTTCCTTATATAGGGGATGGCAGGTCGCTTACATGTGGGACCGGCTGCGCTACATTGAGTCAGTTGGGGCCCACGGACTACTTCTACAGCACTACGGCCCCTTCCCCCTGCTAACGAGGAGTACGATGCCCAACCGCCTGGTACGACGCACTGTTGGGGACGTGGGAGGCCGGCTCCTCCGACTATGCCTTTTGGTCTCTGTCCTGTCGAGGTACTAACGACATGGGGGCGCAGCAGCGGCGCGGCTGTGTGCGCTGCCCATACCCCCATGTTGCCTTTGACCTTTGGTAGCCGGTTTGGCCTTGACAGCCGTCGGGATGATTGCTCCGACCGGGGGAACTCCGGCCGATGCCTCCAGCCGACTTGATTAAAATCTTCCTTGTGGGTACTTTGCTTCCCGCCAGGCCTAGCCAGTCGGTTGGTATCTTCAAGGGTGTATTTTGTAACTACTTTGAACCACCCTGGGGTCATCCCCCCGATAGTAGCCCCCGAGCAGGCAAAGGCTTCACACCTTACCCGGCTGACGGGAAGCGTCCTTATGCTACTTATTCAGTCTTGCTTCCGATTTCCAAGAGTCGGCCGGCTGGCGGGACATTTTCTCGAAAACTCCGAGCAGCTGGCTATGAGAGGTGACATAAGGGATGGCGCGAAAATGTCCCATTGGTCTGCGCATCCACCATGCAAAGGCACCGCGATGTCTCGGGTTCTTCGCGGGATATTTTGTGCCAGAGCGGCCGAGTTAGTGGGTTGATTGTGGAGTAACCATCCACACGGCGGTTTCCGTGGCACGTGGCCACGATTTGGCGGCAGTTTGCGGGAGGGAGCCCGGGCACAGTCTCCAGCTATAAATAGGGGACAAAAGTGTAGAGGGAAAGCTTCTACGCTCCCCATCTTCTTCTTCTTCTTCTTCTTCTTTACTTCCGCTTCTTGCTTCCTTAGTTCTCCAGCGAGCTTGAGTTCCTGTCTCGCCGACGACCACCACGGGGCAGACGTTCTCGAGGTCCTCATCGTCTTTGATGTCGAGATCTTCCGAGCAGACGGCTATGTTGCAGGGCCCGTGGCATGGGTCTATGATGACCCCGAAGGATCTGGTGTGGCTCCGCAACGGCATATTCCTGGGCCTAGAGAAGGAGAAGACAACTCGCCTCCCTTCCGAGGATGAAGTGGTGCCCGCGCCCCAGGTCGGCGAGCAGGTAGTGTTCTTCAATCATCTCCACCACGACATGGCCTTCCTATTGAGCCCATTATTTCGCGAGATGCTAGAGTTCTTCAGTCTTCAACCGCACCACCTTGGTGCTAATGCCGTGGCGTAGATATTTCGGTGTTCGCCCTTCTCTCGCCCTCTTCTGCCGCTTTTACCATTTCTGCAGCGATACCAGGCGGCAGGTGCCAGCGAGTCGATGGTGGAGGCGGCAGGTGTCCCCAACACACCCAATATACTTGTCAGGTATATAGGTGCACTAGTTAGACGAACAGAGAGTAAAATGCAAGCAATATGGATGATAATAAGTGATAATAGAAATCTGAAATAAAAATGGCAGCAAACAAACATGTAGCAGAACAGGCGGAAAACGGTGTTTCCATGCTTTGAAATAAGGCCTAGGGCTCCTACTTTCACTAGAAGACACTTTTAACAATGATCACATAAATGAATAACTAGATATATTCTCTCACTAAGCTACTCTTAACCACTCTCCGGTCGAATAACAACACCAATCCATGCGTAGGGCTTTAACAACACTCCTCAGAGTAAGCACTTTTCCAACCAAGCAACCCCCATGCTATCACCATGGGACCCAGATGGTTCCACGCAAACACCACAATTTCATAGGGTTATCCAACACAAAATATAAATATAATGCTAAACCACACGGTGCACACACTGTCACCTTTACACCGTGATCAAAGCGTTTGCGGAGATCTCATAACAAATAACGAACGCTAGGAGACACACACGATGTGCACACTATTACCTTCACACCGTGATCAAAGTGACTCCAAAGTTCATAATAATAAAGCACTTGAGTAGCAAAATATGAAGAGTAACATCTACGAATTCAGATAGATTACAAAGCAAATGATCACATATAGATCACACCATGGGAGAGAGACAGACGAACCACATAGCTACCGGTAGAGCCCTCAGCCTCGGGGGAGAACTACTCCCTCCTCATCATAGGAGACAGCAACGGTGATTGAGAGGGCGGTGGAGTCAATGGAGATGGCTTCCATGGGCACTTTCCCGTCCCGGCAGGGTGCCAGAACAGAGATCTGTCCCCCAAAACTTGTCGGCAGCGGCGGCGGAGCTACAGATGTATTTTATGGAAAAGATTGATTCTCCTAGGGTTTATGCATCGAGGAGTATATATAGGAGAAAGGGCGATGCCGGGGGTGGCCAGGGGCCCACACCACCTGGTGGCGCGGCCTTGGGGTGGTGGCGCCACCCTATGGTGTGGCCACACTGTGGCCCCCCTCCGGGGCTCTTCGGGGCTACTGGATGCTTCCGGGACTTCTAAGACTTCTGGCTTTCGAATCGTCCAATTCCGAGAATATTTCCAGAACAACTTTTCTGAAACTAAAGACAGCAGAAAACAGGAACTGGCTCTGTGGTATCTTGTCAATAGGTTAGTCCCGGGAAATCGATAAAAATGACATAAAGTGTAAGGAAAACATGTGGGAAACAACATGAAAACAACATGGAACATCAGAATTTAAGGATACGTTTATGACATATCAAGCATCCCCAAGCTTAGTTCCTACTCATCCTCGATTAGTTAAACGATAAAACAATAATTTCTGAGGTGAGATGCTACTAACATAATCTTGATCATAAAAATGTAAAGGCATATGCAAGATGAGATCATAGAACTTCAAACACAAAAATGATAAATAGAACTTTAATAATAAAGCAAAGCAATCACTTTTCATCATGAAGAGTATCTCAAATAAAGGATCACGAATAATAATGCAAAGAAAGATAAACATTTGTTTTAGGTATAGAGAAAGAATGGCAAAGTGATATTTCGCCAGTCCTTAAGAGTGGGGCAAAACATAAATGCCAGGACACCTTCAAAGTTCATGAGGAAGACTAGAGCAAATAATTTAAGAACAAATAATATCACATCATGAAGTAATTATTGATGTTTATGGGACTATGCACATAGAACTCAGAATGGTAAAAATGCTCTCTCAACTGTGCATAAAGTAAGAAGATGGAGACTCAACATAAAAGTAAAAGAAAGGCCCTTCGCGGAGGGAAGAAGGGATCACTCATGTGCTAGAGATTTTTATTTTATTAAACAAAGGTATTAAAAGTTTGACAATCCTCCCATCCATCTTTCACAAACCATGGCTAACCGAATCCTCGGGTGCCTGCCAACAATCACATACCGTGGAGGAGTGTCTATATTTTGGGAGATGTATGCTAATGGCAACGAATGGTAAACAGAAAATACAGTACGTGTCGGATATATACCAAATAGGATTCACAAGAGCCAACTGGATTCACAAGAGAGGCTCCCATGTGAAGGACGGATCTGGGTAGAACGTCATCCCTCTTTCTCTTTTGTTTACACAATTATGCTTTGACTGATAAATCAGGGGCAAAAATAGTGAAGAGAATTTGTTTGCATTAATTTAGGGCTGGGCACCCCGCTGCCAGTTCTTCTATCATTTGGATAAGCGGATGAAGCCACTAGTCCATGGTGTGAAATCCAATCAACAAGTGAGATAAAGATTCTCGACGTCCTCATGAGCAAAACAGGAATATAAAGCAGGAGTAATTTTGAAGGTTTTAAAGGTAACACATGAGCAATTTACTTGGAGTGGCAGTTAAATACCACATGTAGGTAGGTATGATGTACGCAATGGGAAAAACTTTGGTTTAAGGAGTTTGGATGCACGAGTAGAGCTCATACTCAGTACAGGTGGAGGCTAGAAAAAGACTAGGAGCGACAAATCAAGAGAGCATAAGAGCCATAATCATGCATAGCGACATAAGCATCATTAATTAAAGCATAAGCAGTATCACAGGTTCAAAAACTAAGTGTCATGGAGGCTATTCGTGACTGGTTTGTAGTCATAAACACGGTATAAATATGCACCAAGTCAACCAAATAAAACATTCGAAAGAGAATACCATATATTGATGCTTTACTATGACAAGAACAACTCATGAATCTTTCAAGACATATTAAACACTCTCAGCTATTTGAGGCTATTCATGCTACTAAATAACCACAAGGCTTTAAAGCTAAAAATACATTTAGCATGGCATGAAAAAGTTCTAGCCACAGTCTATACAAGCTTCTACTAGCACTGTTATAAATTCTACTTCAAGCAGCAGTTTTCTTCTCCCAACAAACACCATACAAAACATGCTATAACAAAAATATTGTTTATGATACATCAAGCAAACATGAGAGTACTCACATAACACTACTAAAACTAACAACTCTAATAAGATATGCATGCAAAACAAAGGCTAAACGCAGTACTAGCAAAAAGTGAACACTCACAGAACAATAAGAATGAAAACTAGAGTGTTCTAAGCAATGAAAACGGAGCGTGTCTCTATCCACACAAGTAAGATAAGATCCAACCATTTATTACAGAAAATAAAACCAAACAAACTGGAAACAAAAATAAAAGACGCTCCAAGTAAAGCACATAAGATGTGACTGAATAAAAATATAGTTTCACTAGAAGTGACCTGATAATTTGTCGATGAAGAAGGGGATGCCTTGGGCATCCCCAAGCTTAGACGCTTGAGTCTTCTTGGAATTTTCTGGGATGTACCACCGGGGCATCCCCAAGCTTAGGCTCTTCACACTTCTTAATCACTTCATATCATCCTCTTCTCTTGACCCTTGAAAACTTCCTTCACACCGAACTTTTCACAATCTTCATTAGCAATGTTAGTGCAATCTAAATAATAAATTCACATGGTCCATTTTCAACACAAGCCTAACACTCAAAAACACATTATCTATTGCCACAACTTCTTTTAAAACTATTTTTCTCAAAAGAACACCAAAGAAAAGAGATTAAGAGACAAATGCAATTATTGGCAGAAATCTGTCAAAACATGACAGCAGGTAAAGATGACTTTTTTCGAAAATCTTCTGTTGCGCAAATAAAAAAGTGGTCAGCTAAGAAAAGTTGCGTATACAGCCCAGGGTTACGCACAAAACAACTCAGATCATTTTGAATTTTCTGTGATTTTATACGGAATAAACAGTGGACAGTAGAAATCTGTTTCCTGCACAGAAATCCGAAATATAGCCTCAACTTTCCACTAGAGGCTTTACTTGGCTCAACAAAGACACAAAATAAAAGATACAGCGGGGTTTCTAAGAAAATAGACACCACCCAGGTGTAAAGAACACAAAACAAAACGAAGGAAAACGGGTTGAAAAACAAGAAATAAAACGGTTTGTCTCCCGGTAGCGCTTTTCTTTAACGCCTTTCAGCTAGGCACAATGATTTTTAAAAGATGCTTACATAAGAATAAGGGTTGAAGCACAATAAGAGAAAATCAAGAAGAAAATATAAAACATATTTAAGTTTAACCCACTTCCTATGAAAAATAATCTTGTAGAAAAACAAGTCAACGAAGCACAAAGTGACTAGCATAGGAAGACAAAATAAGTGCAACGTCAAAAATTTCAACATAAAGAGGGGAAAGTTAATATTGTTGAGATGCATAAAACCATGTTTCCCTCTCTCATAATAACTTTCAGTAGCATCATGAATAAAATTAACAATAAAACTATCACATAAAATATTCTTATCATGAGCCACATGCATAAAAGAATTAATACTCTCCACATAAGCATAGTCATTCTTATTAATAGTAGTGGGAGCAAATTCAACAAAATAGCTATCATTATTATTCTCATCACCATAATCATTAAATATAGGAGGCATATTGTAAGCATAATTAATTTTTTCCTCAATAGTAGGTGGACTGAAAATATCATATTCATCATTGTAAACAGGTGGAACTAGAATACCATCATCATTATAATTATCATATATTGGAGGCAAGGTATCATCAAAAAAAAATTCCTCCTCAAAACTTGGGGGACTAAAAATATCATATTCATCAAAACTAGCTTCCCCAAGCTAAGACTTTTCCATAGCATTAGCAATAATGGTGTTCAAAGAATTCGTACTAATAACATTGCTATTATCATGCAAATAAAGCTCCATAGGTTTTTTAAAATTTCTCTTCAAAAGCATCATGTCCTAATCAAGATAAAGATTATAAAGCTATCTCATATTTTTGTTGTTTTCCATTAAGTCTAACTAGTAAAAACAAGAAAAAGATATAATTGCAGAATCTAAAGGAAATAACTCCGAGCACTCACACCTGAGGATGTGAGAACCTTTTACCTTACCTCCCCGGCAACGGCGCCAGAAAAGAGCTTGATGTCTATGCACGCTTCTATTCTTGTAGACAGTGTTGGGCCTCCAAGTGCAGAGGTTTGTAGAACAGCAGCAAGTTTCCCTTAAGTGGATCACCCAAGTTTTATCGAACTCAGGGAGGTAGAAGTCAAAGATATCTCTCTAAAGCAACCCTGCAATTAAGATACAAGAAGTCTCTTGTGTCCCCAACACACCCAATATACTTGTCAGGTATATAGGTGCACTCGTTCGGCAAAGAGAGAGTAAAATTCAAGCAATATGGATGATAATAAGTGATAATAGCAATCCGAAATAAAAATGGCAGCAAGCAAACATGTAGCAGAACAGGCGAAAAATGGTGTTTCAATGCTTGGAAATAAGGCCTAGGATTCGTACTTTCAATAGAGGACACTCTCAACAATGATCACATAAATGAATAACTAGATATCTTCTCTCACTAAGCTAGTCTTAACCATTCTACGGTCGAATAATAACACCAATCCATGCGTAGGGCTTTAACAACACTCCTGAGAGTAAGCACTTTCCCAACCAAGTAACCCCCATGCTAACACCATGGGACCCAGATGGTTCCATGCAAACACCACAATTTCATAGGGTTATCCAACACAAAATATAAATATAATGCTAAACCACACGGTGCACATGGTGCACACACTGTCATCTTTACACCGTGATGAAAGCATTTACGGAGATCTCATAACATATAACGAACACTAGGAGACACACACGATGTGCACACTGTCACCTTCACAACATGATCAAAGTGAATCCAAAGTTCATAATAATAAAGCACTTGAGTAGCAAAAGATGAAGAGTAACATCTACGAATTCAGATAGATTACAAAGCTCATGATCACATATAGATCAGGCCATGGGAGAGAGATGAACCACATAGCTACCGGTAGAGCCCTCGGCCTCGGGGAGAACTGCTCCCTCCTCATCATAGGAGACAGAAACGTCGATGGAGATGGCGGTGGAGTCGATGGAGATGGCTTCCGGGGGCACTTCCCCGTCTCGGCAGCGTGCCAGAATAGAGATATGTCCCCCGAAACTTGTCGGCAGCGGCGGCGGAGCTACAGATGTATTTTGTGGAAAAGGTCGATTCTCCTAGGGTTTATGCATCAGGGAGTATATATATAGGCAAAAGGGCGATGCCGGGGGGTGGCCAGGGGCCCCACACCACCTGGTGGCACCACCCTACGGTGTGGCCACCCTGTGGCCCCCCTCCGGGGCTCTTCGGGACTTCTGGATGCTTCCAGGACTTCTAAGACTTCTGGCATTCAAATCGTCCAATTCCGAGAATATTTCTAGAACAGCTTTTCTGAAACTAAAAACAGCATAAAACGGGAACAGGCTCTGTGGCATCTTGTCAATAGGTTTGTCCCGAGAAATCGATAAAAATGACATAAAGTGTAAGGAAAACATGTGGGAAACAACATGAAAACAACATGGAACATCGGAAATTAAGGATACGTTTATGACGTATCAGCCCGCCAGGTGCAGTTCGACGTCCTGGTGAAGAACAAGGACACCCTGGTCGAGACGGTGGCCAAGCTGAATGAGGAACTTGCCTGACAGAGGGAGCAGACGGCCAAGGCCAATGAAGACCTCCAAGCCGAGCAGGAGGTCGTGGCCCATGTGACAACCGCCATCGCTGATCTCCAGGGCCAACTTAGCCGGATCGACCTCGCCGTCTAGTGTAACTTTCTCTATCTTTTCTTACACTTGTATTTTTCTGGCCGTCTAGGACTTATCCGCCTGCAACCTATTACCCAGAGGTGGCCGACCAGACCAAGAGGAGCATCCTGGCCGAGATGGAGATCCCTCCTACTTCACCCCCGATGTCCGGCTGCCAGACGATGATGGAGTAGCGGGTGGCCCAGCTCGACGGGGAAGTCTGCAACCTGCAACCGGTTTGCGGCAACCTCTTCGAGTACTTCTGGCCCGAGGATGTGACTCCTACAGTCTTCACGGAAATGACTTGCTGCTTGAAAAGGGGAATGGATGAGGTGATGAGTGTTCAGGAGTCGCCGGCCCGTGCTGGGGCGGTATGAGCCTTTCCGCTTGTCCTGGTACCCGGCTGCCGATGCCACGAAGCTGGTCGGCGGCTTTCACCGTGAGGAGACCTTTGGCGTCCTTCGCCAGCATTCCGGAGTTCACCAGACCACCTGCCAGATCGGCAAGTGGTTCGACATCGACGAGTTCGTCCCCGGGCCTGCAGGCGAGCAGGCTGGTTCTGGTAATGAAGACAGCTCAGACGAGCAGAGCGAAGATGCCAATCTTGCGCTCTTGGAGACTGAGCCGTCTGATGTCGTTAGGAAGGGTAAGGCTAGTACCTCCGCCCAGCCGTAGGCGGGTGCCCCGTCTAGGCCTAAAGATAAAGGCAAGGGCCCGGCCGTCTGAAGAAGATCCCAATATGTCGGTTGGTAATTGTTATTTTGCAACTCTGTCATTTATCCCCGGAGTCCCCGGAATGCCGGGTGGAGTTGTCTTGAAACTTGGTCTTGGTCGTAGTGAACTTGGTTGAATTGTGTGGAGCTTCGTCTTCTTTATCAGTTATCTTTAATTGTGTATTTTCTGGTGTTGACATATTTTTGCCTTTTTTTACTTATCTGGTGGGAGCATTCGAGCGTACCCACCAGGAGTATCCCCACAGATTGGGGCCGTTTTTCGTAGGAGGGCGGGCTGAATCTTTCCACTTAGAGTGGATCGATGGTTGGTCGCCTGGTGCTCGAGCCCGTCAGCCGTTTTGACCGGTTGGCACCTTGATCGATTAGCTGTAGGGCAACACAACTTTTCAGTACTTGGTTAAATCCTTAGTCCAAGAAAGAGAAATCTTTTGTCATTTTAACTTAGCCGATTTTAGTTGTCCTAGGCCTTTGTCGACTTTTGTAGTACCGCCTAGGCTTGATCATATGTTCCCCCCCATTTGACCCCTAACACTTGCCAACATGACAGCCGGAGGTGCGGTCTGCAGTCGGAACCAAAGAGGGCGACTGGTGGCGGATACAGTGGCTTATGCCTTAGGCAGCAAAACTTAGGTCGACAAGAGCGTTAGATTTTGTCTGTAGCAAGGGAGTGTTCCATCCTTAGTCGTCTTTCACATGTGAACGGCTAGCTTTTGCTCTGGCTGATTGAACTGTGCAGTCGGATCCACAGAGTGGGCCTTTGGCATTGAGGACGTTACTAAGCCACCTAGTTTTTGTTCGTTCGGAGGATGGTCGCAGCCGGTGGGGCGATTTTGCTTATAAACTTGATGCACATGCCAGCCCTTGAGTGATTTGTTCGGGGATACTGGATATTCATTCATAAGGTAGGGATACGTGGTGTTACACTTAGCTGTAGAACGGGCACAATAGCTCCGCATTCTTTGGCCGCTCTGTCTCCTCGTAAGAGGTGGCCGTCTTGTTCTTGTTTGGCTTGCGCGTGTCATCGAGGTAGTAGGTGTTCTTGTGCAGTGCCCGGTTGATGATGAATGGCCCCTCCCCCCGGGAAGGACAACTTGTGTCAGCCCTTGGTGTCTTGGATCAGCCAGATCACAAGATCCCCTTCACAGAACGCCTTGGGCCGGATCTTCCGGCTGTAGTATCAGTGATGCTCTTGCTAGAATATTGCTTACGTGGACAAGGCCAGGTCACGCGCATCTTCGACCAGATCCCACCGTCTTGGTTCCTTCTTTGCTTCTTTCTCCGTGTACATGACAACTCTGGGGAGTCGAACTGGATGTCAGCCGGGAGGATTTCTTCTGAGCCATACACCAAGAAGAATGGCGTGTAGCCGGTTGACCAGTTGGCGTTGTCCTAAGGGTCAACAGGTCGTATGGCAGCTCTTCTTTTCAGCAGTCGATTGCCCACTGAAACGGGTCCACCAGCCTAGGCTTGATTCCTATTAGGATAGGTGATCGGCCTGCTCCACTGGCCGTTTTACTGGGGGGTGGGTGACTGATGCGAGGTCCAGCCGGATCCCCTTTTCTCCTTAGAATTTGGCGAACACGTCCTTGGCGAAGTTTGTGCTGTTTTTTATGATGATATTGTGCGGGTAGCCGTAGAGGTAGATGATGTCTTGGAAGAAGCCGATTACTGTGTGGCCGTCCAATTTCCTGATGGGCTTGGCCTCGATCCACTTGGTGATCTTGTCCACCGCCATAAGGAGATGGGTCATGCCGCTTATCCATGTCTTGAATGGGCCGACCATGTCGAGGCCCCAGACGGCAAACGGCCAGGTGATGGGGATTGTGTCGGAGTTGCTGTTCTGTCAACGACAGGGTAACACTCAAAGGTCCGAACACGGGGGCTAACCGCGTTCAATCGCACCTCCGGAGGCTTCAAGAGGGAAGCTCTCGAAGGAAAAGCCGTCACAACACGAGGGGTTTACCTAGATTCAGGCCACCGTGATGGTGTAAAACCCTACTCCTGCTTGTCTAGTTGATTGCACCGTGAGGATTACAGTACAATGGGGGATTTTGGTGATCTACCTACTTTGTGTTCTCTCTCTCTCGCTTGCTCTTGTTGTTCCTCTCTCTTTTCTCTTCTTTTCTCCTCTTTTCGAGGAGATAGAGGTGGTCTACTTATAACCGCGATCGGACCTGTTTCCCGCTCACTTGGCGGGAAACGGATACCAGAAGGTGCCAAAGGGGGGAGCGCCCCGTACAATCCGCCTCCTGCGCGGTCCTGGTCGTCGGGGGATAGCTTCGCTGTCCATGGCGTCACGGTGGGGGAGCCTAGTGACGCCGCCCTCGTCTTCTAGCAAGGACTTGGTCTTGTTGCACCAAAGGGGAAAGCCACAGACGGGGCTTTGGTGCGCGCAGCGGAGCTCTGCGCTTTATACACAAAAATGGCAACTGTCAAAGCCATACTGTCTCCTGTAGAGGCTTCGTCATCCGTGAAGAGGTCAGAACGTCACCCTCACATGTGCTATCTCCTAGCGGGCGAGGTTCCTTCCAGGAAGGAGCGGGGTCGGAGCAGGACTCCTCCCTAGCGATGCGAAGTGGAGATCCCTTGGAGATCTCCTCTTCAAGGGGCTCTCCTTGGGAGAGAATGGTTAAGGGGTTCTCCATGTCTTGATGGACGGGTACGAACTCCTTCCGTGCCGAATGGACTGGGCCAGAGCAGACAGCCCAGGATACCCTGGTATCCATGGGTCCGATAGTATCCCCCGGGCCCATGACGCGCGCGTTTAGCAGAACGGCCTGGGGCCCAAGCTGCTGGCCCAGCCTTCCATGTGATGCGATGGTTCGCAAGGGAAACCCACGATTTCCCCGCGTGGCGGAAATGTCTCGCCGCAATTACTGCTCTCACCGGACGGCGCAGAGCAACAAGAGCCTGATACGTCATAAACGTATCCTTAATTTCTGATGTTCCATGTTGTTTTTATGACATATGCTACATGTGTTCCTTACACTTTATGTCATTTTTATCGATTTCCCAGGACTAGCCTATTGACAAGATGCCATAGAGCCAGTTCCTGTTTTCTGTTGTTTTTAGTTTCAGAAAAGTTGTTCTGGAAATATTCTCGGAATTGGACGATTCAAAAGCCAGAAGTCTTAGAAGTCCCGTAGGGTCAAGGAAGTCCCGAAGAGACCCGGCGGAGGGGGGGCACAGGGTGGCCAAACGATAGGGTGGCGCGGGTCCCCCATGGTCGTGCCACCAGGTGGTGTGGGCCCCCTGGCCACCCCCCGGCAGCGCCCTCTCGCCTATATATGCCCCCTGATGCATAAACCCTAAAATAATCAACCCTTTCCACGAAAAGTTCCGTAGCTCCGCTGCCGCCGCTAACAAGTTTCAGAGGACAGAAATCTCTGTTCCGGCACCCTACCGGGACGGAGAAGTGCCCCTGGAGCCATCTCCATCGATGTTGCTATCTCCTATGATGAGGAGGGAGTAGTTCTCCCCCGGGGCTGAGGGCTCTACCGGTAGCTATGTGTTTCATCTCTCTCTCCTATGGTGCGATCTTATGTGATCGTGAGCTTTGCAATCTAGTTGAATATTATATGTTACTCTTCATCTGTTACGCTACTCAAGTGGTTTTGTTATGAGATCTCCGTAAAGTCTTTGATCACGGTGTAAACGTGACAGTGTGTGCATAGTGTGGTTCAGCATGATATTTATATCTTGTGTCGGATGACCCTATGAAATTTTGGTGTTTGTCTAGTACCTTCTAGGACGCTCATAGTGACAGCGTGGGGTTAACTAGACATGGGAATGCGACTTTGAGGAGTGCTCTTTGCAGTCCTACGCAATGAATGGGTGTTTGTTATTCAACCGGAGAGTGGTTCGGAATAGCATAGTGAAGAGAGATATTTATGCATCCAATTATATTATTATTGTTGAGAGTGTCCACTAGTGAAAGTACAATCCCTAGGCCTTGTTTATAAGCATTGAAGAACCATTTACAATCAATTCTTCTACATGTTTGCTTGCTGCCATTTTTATTTCAGATTGCAATTACTACTTACAGTTATCCATATCACTTGTATTTCACTATCTCTTCACCGAACTAGTGCACCTATATAACTGACAATTGTATTAGGTTTGTTGGGTATACAAGAGACTTCTTGTATCGTAATTGAAGGGTTGCTTGAGAGGGATATCTTTGACCTCTTCCTCCCTGAGTTCGATAAACCTTGGGTAATCCACTTAAGGGAAACTTGCTACTGTTCTACAAACCTCTGCACTTGGAGGCCCACCACTGTCTACAAGAATAGAAGCTTGCGTAGACATCAAGCTCTTTTCTGGCGCCATTTCCGGGGAGGTAAGGTAAAAGGTACTCACATCCTTGGGTGCGAGTACTCGAAGTTATTTCCTTTAGATTCTGCAATTATATCTTTTTGTTTCTTGTTTTCACTAGTTAGTCTTATTTTTACTTGTTCCTTGTTTTTATTTTTACTAGTTAGCCTAAATGGAAAACAACAAAAATATGATAGAACTTTATAATATTTATCTTGAGTTAGGACATGAAGTGTTTGAAGAGAAAATTAAAAAAACCTATTGAGCTTATTTGCATGCCAGTAGCAATGTTATTAGTATGAATTCTTTGAATACCATTATTAGAAATGTTAAAGCTTGGGGAAGCTAGTTTTGATGAATATGATATTTTTAGTCCCCCATGTTTTGAAGAGGAAATTTTCTTTGATGATACTTTGCCTCCAATATATGATGATGACAATGATGAATATGTTATTTTCAGTCCACCTACTATTGAGGAGAAAATTAATTATGATTACAATATGCCTCTTATATTTGATGATTATGGTGATGAGAATAATAATGATAGCTATTTTATTGAATTTTCTCCCACTACTATTAATAAGAATGACTATGCTTATGTGGAGAGTATTAACTCTTTTATGAATGTGGCTCATCATAAGAATGTTATATGTGATAGCTATATTGTTAATTTCATTCATGATGCTACTGAAAGTTATTATGAGAGAGGGAAACATAGTCTTATGCATCTCAACAATATCAAGGTTCCACTCTTTATGTTGAAAATTTTGGACTTGCACTTGTTTTGCTTTCCTATTCTTGCTGCTTTGTGCTTTCATGACTTGTTTCTTTACAAGAATATTTTTCATAGTAAGTGGGTTAGACTTAAATTTGTTTTACATTTTCTTCTTGATGCTCTCTTTTTCTTCAATTCATATTTCTTATGCGAGCATCTTCTCAAATTATCACGCCTAGCTAAAAAGTCTTTAAATAAAAGCACATCTTTGCAAGTAACCCATGTTTTTATTATTTTTCTTTGTTTTTCTCTGTTTTATTTGAGTCAAGGTGTTGTATACTTCCGTAGAAACTCATTTGTATCTTTATTTTCATGTTTTAGTTGTGTCAAGTGAAGTTTCTGATGAAAGTTGGAGTTTGTTTTGGATTTCTGCGCAGGAAACAGATTTCTGCTGTGCACCATAAAAAATCTTATAAAATCCAGAAAGATCAAAATGACCTGAAACTTTTTTGGCTAATTTCTCAGCTAAATACAAAACTTATTCTTTCTTTAATTTTTTCGATCTGAGCAAGGTAAGTGCCCCGATAAAAATCGTCTTTATAGACTATTCTAGTTTTGGCAGATTCTGCCATTTTTCTTGCATTTGCTCTTTTACGATGTCAAGTGGATTTATTTGGTTCACGAAAAATAAGTGTCTGTAGCTAATGTTTAAAAGTATCAATATCACTTGTGACCATGAATAAACCATAAATTTTTGATTGTTGCTCTAACCTACCCTCTAATGCAAATTACTCTTTGAGTGTGGTGTGGAGGAAGTTTTCAAGGGTCAAGAGAAGAGGGTGATATAATGTGATCAAGAAGAGTGCAAGGTAAAAGCTTGGGGATGCCACCGTGGTTCATCCCAGAAAATTCTAAGAAGATTCAAGCATCTAAGCTTGGGGATTCCCAAGGCATCCCTTCTTCATCAACAAATTATCAGGTCACTTCTAGTGAAACTATATTTTTATTCGGTCACATTATATGAAATTTACTTGGAGCGTCTTTTATTTTCCGTTATGTTTTATTTTGTTTTCTTTTGTTTCCTTGCTTCAATAAACATCACTTGAACCTATAATACTTGTGTGGGAGAGAGACACGCTCCGTTTTCATTGCTTAGAACACCGTAGTTTTCATTCTTATTGTTTTGTGAGTGTTCACCTTTTGCTAGTACTGCGTTTAGCCCTTGTTTTCATGCCTCTATTTTTTAGAGATGTTAGTTCTAGTAGAGTTATGTTAGTAGTCTCTTGTTTCATTGCTATATCTCTTGGAGAGTTTTTGTTGTTTGGTACTTGATGGAAATAGAAAATGCTACGTGTGGTAGATGGAATAACGAAAAAGCTTGCATATTCTTGTAGATTACTAAACTGTTTCACTTGATTATTTGTTGTTGTTTTGAGATATTAATATGCTTAATGATTAACTTTCTGGTTTAGTAAAGTAAAAAACAATTAATGGTTTGTCTAGAAGATTGAAACTGTGCCACACTCAAATAACCAGTTGATAGTGTAATGGTATATGACTTCCTTTGCTGATAACAATCGTAATGGCTTTTTGTTACGCGCTACGGTCGAGGTAGCTAACATTGAATTGTCACTGCCATGGTCCCTCTTGGACTGATTTTCATTATTCCTTGTAAGATCACAATTTTAGTTGGAAAATTTTAACTTGTGAGTTCGATGTTGCGGTTTTCTGGCACTTCCACCATCCATATTTGCTAGCCTCTTCGGTAGTGGGCATTACTCATTCTCACATTGATAGTTGGTGCAAACTTAGCCAGTGCATCCAAACCCCGCGGGAGAACTTTGTTCTTCAACACATAAGCCAAAATTTATCTTCCTCAAAACAGCCACCATACCTACCTACCATGGAATTTCCATAGCCATTCCGAGATATATTGCCATACAACATCCATCATCATTATGTTACTTGTTATGCTTCATCGTTATTCTTGCATACTGCTACACTGGCATGAGCATTTAGTTTTACATCAGAGATATTTCAGTTTGAGTTATGAGTACTAAAAGTGTGTTGATTCATTGTAAAATAGAGAAAAAGCCCAAAGAGAAAAATAAAAAAAGGAATAGGTAAAAGAGAGAAAATAAAGAGAGAGGGGACAACATTACTATCATTAATTCCACACTTGTGCTTTGTTTAGCATCATTACTTAAGTTTGGAGAGAGTTTTCATATTATTACTTGCATAACTATGTGGGAAACTTACATTATAGAACTTGGCTTGTATATTCCAATGATGAGCCTCCTCAAAAGAGCTCTAGGTCTTCGTGAGCAAGCAGGTTGGATGCACCCCCACTAGTTCCATTGGAGAGATTTCATACACTTATAGCTCTATGTGCATCCGCTGTGTGGCAATCACTACTCTTTGCATAAGTTTGATTATAAGACTTCCTCTTGTCTAATGATCACTTTCAGTTGTGTGAGACTTTCTTCCATTGACCATCCAAACCCCCCATAATGTTCTTTTAGCCATAACATCCTGATGCCATGAACCAATAGAGAACGCTTGCTTGTTTTAAGTGCACATTTATTTGAATGATTTTCCTATGTGCATATTATTGTCACTTGACTTGATCCTAACAGGAGTTGTTGTGAGAGTTTGATGCCTTGGATGATTATATTGTTGTTCTTGAAGCTTAAATCATCTCGAATATACTTTGCACAGTGGATTGTCTTTTAGTATTGATTCATTGAAAAGTTTTACTTTGTTATTCCTAATGGTTTATACATTACTCTTTGATATTAACTATAAACCACAACCTTTATTCATTTTATCCTAGTTTACATGCTTTACATTACTATGATTATCAAGTTTATGTTGGTAGCATGTCACCTTAGAAATTAGTTGTCTTGTCGTTTACCTACTCGAGGACGAGTAGGAACTAATCTTGGGGATGTTGATACGCCATAAACGTATCCTTAATTTCTTATGTTCCATGTTGTTTTTATGCCATATGCTACATGTTTTCCTTACACTTTATGTCATTTTTATCGATTTACCGGGACTAACCTATTGACAAGATGCCACAGAGCCAGTTCTTGTTTTCTGTTGTTTTTAGTTTCAGAAACGTTGTTCTGGAAATATTATCGGAATTGGATGATTCAAAAGGCAGAAGTCTTAGAAGTCCCGGAGGGTCAAGGAAGTCCCGAAGATACCCGGAGGGGGGCCACAGGGTGGCCACACCATAGGGTGGCGCGGGTCCCCCTGGTCGCGCCACCAGGTGATGTGGGCCCTCTGGCCACCCCCGGCATCGCCCTCTCGCCTATATATGCCCCCCGATCCATAAAGCCTAAAAGAATCATCCTTTTTCCATGAAAAGTTTCATAGCTCCGCAGCCGCCGCCACCGACAAGTTTCGGGGGACAAAAATCTCTGTTCCGGCACCCTTCTAGGACGCTCATAGTGACAGCGTGGGGTTAACTAGACATGGGAATGCGACTTTTAGGAGTGCTTTTTGCAGCCCTACGCAATGAATGGGTGTTTGTTATCCAACCAGAGAGTGGTTCGGAGTAGCATAGTGAAGAGAGATATTTATGCATCCAATTATGTTATTATTGTTGACAGTGTCCAATAGTGAAAGTATGATCCCTAGGCCTTGTTTCTAAGCATTGAAACACCATTTACAATCAATTCTGCTACATGTTTGCTTGCTGCCATTTTTATTTCAGATTGCAATTACTCCTTAAAATTATCCATATCACTTGTATTTTACTATCTCTTCGCCAAACTAGTGCACCTATAGAACTGACAATTGTATTAGGTGTGTTGGGGACACAAGAGACTTCTTGCGTAATTGCAGGGTTGCTTGAGAGGGATACCTTTGACCTCTTTCTCCCTGAGTTCGATAAACCTTGGGTAATCCAATTAAGGGAAACTTGCTCCCGTTCTACAAACCTCTGCACTTGGCGGCCCAACACTGTCTACAAGAATACAAGCATGCGTAGACATCAGGGCCTCGTCGTCTGGTCACGTCCCCCCGTGGGATGAGGTCCCTTCTGCCTCGATGCTCGAGCTGGTGAAAGGCCAACTGAGTGTAGTTCGATCTCTTGGCGTTGGCATAATGGGAGGAGGGGAGCGCCCCTCTCCCATTACAACTCCGCCTACGTCCTCTTCTCCTCCTGCTTTCCATCTACATAGAGAAAGAAAAGGTGACCAATCATGGAACACGGCGGTCGCGGCAGAGGCTTGTCCCTGGGCGCCGCCTTCGCCCCCAACAGAGCACAAGGCGCGTCGTGGTCGCCGTAGACTCGCCGGAGGGGTCGTCTGCTCGGGCTGGAGCGAACGCGGGGATTCATCGTGGTCGAGGTGGCCGTGCTCCCCGTGGTCGTGGTGTGATGGGGAGCTCCCTCCCCCGCTGGGCAGAGGACACCCGCGTGCCAGAGCACGAGTTCCTAGTGGCCCTCTGTGGTTGCCTCCGCAGTCAGCTGCGACTCCCCGACGCCTTCGCTGCCTCCGTCGAGCACAACCCGTCCGGCGGCTTCTGGCTCCAGGTGGTGGGTTGCATCAACGGGCCTTCGTGGGCGTCGGCGGAGTTTTTCTCCGCCGGTCACCTGTCGCTAGCGAGGGGGTGGAAGACCTTCACCCATGCCCAGCGGCTGGAGGAGAGCCAAGTCCTCCACCTCCGCTTTGACGGGGTGGAACGTCTCTTCGTGAAGATCTTCGGGCGTCACGGCAAGCGCGTGGAGTGCTGAATCGAGAGCGAGAGTAGTGACGAGGAGGATGACGACGGAGATGATGAAGATGATGTTGCTGAAGAGGAGGATGAGGAAGATCCGCCGGCTGTCAAGGAGGAGAGCGAGGATCTAGGCTCGGCGAGTGGCCGAAGGCCTTTGGGTGCCTTCGTCCATTCTCCTCTTCTTCCTCCGTCTCCTCGTCGCCTCCATCGCTTCTCCTCGGTCGATCATTTCTCACAGCTATGGTGAAGACAGGTTCGGCTGAGGCTGTCGTAGTTTTTCTTCCTTCGATAGTCGCGGAAGGGGAATAGCTCCTTCATGGTTCTAGCATCTTTTTGTCTTCGCGACAGATCTGCAGCATTTCCATGTACTCGAATGTATCTCATGTATGAAATATGAAGGAAATGTGTTTTTCCCTTATTACTTGCGAGTGGATTCTTTGGAGAGCCATCGGAAAGAGTTTTTAAACTTAGCTCTGGGAATTTCGGAGTCCTTGTCGAGGTGAGCCGTTTGCCGCAAATGTGTTTGCCGCTGACCCTCTTGAGGCATTCTTCTTTTCCTCGTGAAAGGTCCGTTGTTGGGTGCTTTGGGAGGTAGGTGCTTGTTTCTGTAGTGAGCGAGAGTACGTGCCTTGCACTCTTCTCGTGGATACCTCAAGAGGAAGTCAACACCAAGGGTTTTATGAGGTGTCGTGCACGGTAGCGACCCGTTTAGACAGAGCTCTACCACTTGGATTTATTCTGATTGGGTCTCCCCGTGCACGGGTACCCATCCCAGCCCCCGCTCGCGAGGTGTCCTCGAGAAGGAGTGACATATGCATGCTCCTGAAGAAAAAAGAAAGGCTTGCCGAGAGACAAGTGTTATCGGTAGGGATAAAAATTTACTGCTAGGGTGAGGCTCTACAACACACGCTTAGAGATGTCATGACCCTGTGGTCCCCCAAGAAGCACTTGACGTCCCGTGCGGACACGGGACTCCCATCGTCATGGGGCTGAGACTCGCGCGAGCTCAGGTGCAAAGATTTTCCATAGGGATTCCCACTTGTGTGGGTAGAGGCTCTCTACGACCGAGCGACCGCCTGATGAGATGCCCCCTGAGACATTCACAAAGGCCCTGGCGTCATTTTTACCGTGGCGTAACGGGATCCCCTCGAGGGTGCGTCACCACGGCCTAGGAGAGACACGTGGAACGAGCAAGAACTAAATAATAAGGGTAGAACTTCTGCAGATGCTGGATGTTCCACGGGTTTGGCACAGGCGTGTCGTCTTCAGTCTCTAGTCGTGCCGCACCAGGTCTCGCGACGTGCGTTACCCGGTATGGCCCCTCCCACATGGGAGAGAACTTGTGCAACCCCTCCTGGGAGAGAATCTCCCTCAGGACCAGGTCGCCCACCTCCAGTGTGCGTGGTCTGATGGTGTTGCTGTGGTAGCACTGGAGGCCTTGCTGATACCGAGCGGCACGGGTGGCGGCTCGGGTTCTCGCCTCCTCGAGAAGTAGCAAGTCCTCTGCGTGGAGTTCCCCGTGCCTATCCTCGCTGAAAGCCATGGCTCGGGGAGAGCCAAGCTTGAGTTTGGCACGGAGAACGGCCTCGGCCCCATAGACTAGGAAGAAAGGCGTTGCCCCCGTGGGCTTGGTTGCGGTGGTGCGGATTGACCATAGGACCGACGGAAGCTCGTCGATCCACTTCTTCCAGTGGGCCTTGAGCTTGTTGAAGCTCCGCGTCTTGAGGCCCTTGAGGACCTCGGCGTTGGCGCGCTCTGCCTGGCTGTTGCTGCACAGGTGCGCGACGGAGGCGTAGCAGATCTTGATGCCCATGTTGGAGCACTAGGACTTGAACAGGCCGCTTGTGAATTGCACGCCATTGTAGGTGATGATGCGGTTGGGCACGCCAAAGAGGTAGACCAACCCCTTGATGAACTTCATCGACGTCCTTGCTAGGATGTCCCGGACGACTTCTACCTTCGCCCACTTGGTGAATTTGTCGATGGCGACATAGAGGTAGCGGTAGCCCCCGAGCGCTCGTGGGAAGGGTCCCAGGATGTCCGGGGCCCAGACCGCGAACGGCCATGAGAGGGGGGTGGTATGGAGCCCTTGCGCGGGCTGGTGCGTCTGCTTGCCCTGAAACTGGCACGCCTTGTAGGACTTGACGAGTTCGGTGGCATCCTTGAGGGTCGTGGGCCAGTAGAAGTCGTACCTGAAGGCCTTGACGACAAGGGTACGTGATGAGGAGTGGTGGCCGCAGTCTCCTGGGTGTATGTCCTTGAGGAGTTCCACTCTGTCGTCGGGGGGGGGGGGTGCACAACAGCGCCACGCCATTGGGGCGCCTCCGGTACAGCTTGGAGTCGATGACGCAGTACATTTTAGCTCGACGGGCGACCTTCTTGGCCTCTGCTTTGTCTTCTGGGAGGTCGCCCTTTTGGAGATAGTCGATCATGATCTTGTTCATGCATGCTTCCTCGTGAGTGAAGGCGAGCACCAGGTGATTCCCTGAAGGGGTACCGCCGTCAGGTGTGCCTTGGGAGGGAGAGGGTGGTGGATCCTCCTCGAGATGTTGGGTGCCTTGTGGCTCCTCGTCATCGGCGGGAGGGATGATGGATGGCTTGTTGAGCCTTTCTTCAAAGACGCCTGGTGCCTGCGCCCAGTTTCTTGATGCTCGCTTGTCGAGGTCATCTGCTTCTTGGTTGTTCCATGGGGATATGCTGCAGCTCCAGGCCGAGGAAGCGCTTTTTTAGCTTGCAAACTTCCTCGAGCTAAAGCGTCATGTGCTTGTCCTTGGCGACGTAGCTTTTGTTGGAGAAGTTTACCAGGACCTGCGAGTCTCCCTTGATGACGAGGCGCTTGACACCTAGGGCGATGCCGGCCCTGATTCCGGCAAGGAGCCCCTCGTACTCAGCGATGTTGTTGGAGACTTTGGCCTTGTGGCCAAATTGGAGCTGGACGGCGTAGTAGAACTTGTCTCCCGTGGGTGACGTGAGCACGACGCCATCCCCCGAGCCCTTGGAGGAGAAAGCACCGTCGAAATGCATGGTCCATTCTCCGGGAGCCAGCTTTCCGGGGACGACTGTCTCCTCTTCGGGGTCTTGTTCCGGTGGTGGATTTATCCATTCCGCGTTGAATTCCGCCAGAATTCCTCCCTTGATGGTATTGGTCGTGAGGAACTGGAGCTCAAAGTGTTGAAGCTCGACAGCCCACTGCACGGCACGCCCCATGGCATTGGAATTTTGAAGGATCTGCTCGATGGGAAAAGTTGACACCACAGTGATGGGGTGCCCCTCGAAGTAGTGACGAAGCTTCCTCAAAGCTACAAGGAGCGCGTATAGGAGCTTCTGCTACACGGGGTACCTCTCGCGGGCATCTCAAAGCACGGTGCTAACAAAGTAGACAGGGTGTTCGATGAGAGCGACTGTAGATGCCCCAGTAGTGAGTTGTCCTAACGCATTGGGGCTCTCCTGAGGTTGCATGAGGGTATTTTCCTTGTGGAGATCCTCGCCTGGAACGAGATCCTTGTGGAGAAGCAGACATGGGCTCCAGGTCGGGTAGGGCCGCTCCTTTCTTGTCAGTCGGCCTTTTAGCTACGAGTGCACCGCTGACTGTCTAAGGGGTTGCCGCAAGGTACAGGCGCAGCGGCTCCCGCGGTCGCGGTGCGACAAGTATAGGAGGGCTTACCAGATACCTTTTGACCTCCTCGAATGCAGCAGCTGCCTCGGCAATCCATTTGAGTCGACCTGAATGCTTCAGAAGCTTAAAGAAAGGTAGAGCCTTGTCGCCGAACCTGGAAATGAAGCGCCCCAGCGCCGCCACGCATCCCGCGAGGTGTTGCATATCCTTAAGTCGTCGTGGAGGTTGCATATCTTCAATGGCCCGGATCTTGTCAGGGTTCGCCTTGATGCCCTGATGGGACACCAGGAAACCTAGCAGCTTCCCTGCCGCTACTCCGAATACGCATTTGTCTGGATTGAGCATCATGTTGACCCGGGCTGGGCAGGCGAGCCCCGGGGTCCGGCTGGTCGATGGTTGCCAGGACCTGGGCCGGAGCCGGAGCCGTCTTGGGGCCGGATGGCTGTTTCGTGGAGCCGGCTGCTTCTAGGTCCTTTGGGCCGGCTGAGTCAGCCGACAAGACGATGGAGTCAGAGCTCGACAAAGGGGTGATTGATGGCTTGTGGAGATGCTTGAGGGAGACGCCAGGCGGTATCATTTGCCTGGTGGAGGCGAGCTTGGCGAGCATGTCGGCCGTCTCGTTGAGTGCTCGTGGTGGAACTCGCATCCGTCGAAGCAGGCGCAAAATTGCTGCACGAAGAAGCGGTTGGCGTCCATGTTGTCGTCTTGGCATCCCAGTTGCCGGAGGTTTGCTGTACGACGAGGTCGGAGTCGCCAAAACAGAGGACGCATCGAATGTTCATTTCTTTGGCCAGCCGGAGGCCGTGGACGAGTGCTTCGTATTCGGCGACATTGTTTGAGGCCTTGAAGTGTATCTAGAGGGCATACTCCAGGCAGTCGCGCTTGGGCGAGGTGATCACGATCCCGACTCCCAAGCCCCCGCGCATCTTGGAGCCGTCGAAGTGCATCCGCTAGTAGGCGGAATTGGGAACCGGGGGGAGGTATTGAGTTTCCGCCCATTCGACAATGAAGTCCGCCAATGCCTGTGACTTGACGGCTGTGCGGGGTTGGTAGAGCACCGTGTGTGCGGCGAGGTCGACGGCCCATTTGGCGAGGCGGCCGGTGGCGTCCTTGTTGCTGATGATCTCGCCAAGCGGCGCCGTGCACACCACAGTGATGGGGTGCTCTTGGAAGTAGTGGCGCAGTTTCTTGGCGGCAAAGTACACGCCGTACGCCAGCTTCTGGTAATGTGGGTAGTTTTGTTTGGACTGCGATAATACCTCACTTAGGTAATATACCAGTCGCTGGACCGGATGGTCCTTTCCTTCTTCTAGACGCTCGACGACCAAGACGGCGCTGACGACGCGGTTGGTGGCGGCGATGTAGAGCTGCATGGGCTCGTTCGGCGTAGGCGGAGCCAGGACGGGAGCCTGGGTGAGCGTCCGCTTGAGGTCGTGGAACGCGACGTCCGCCTCGTGGGTCCACTTGAATTTGTCCGCCTTCTTTAGGAGGCCGTATAGTGATAGGGCCTTTTCGCCGAGCCAGCTAATAAACCGGCTGAGCGACGTCAGGCGGCCAGCGAATTTTTGCACGTCTCGTAGAGCGGTTGGCCTCTCCATCCTCTCAATGACAGAGATCTTTTTCGGGTTCGCCTCGATTCCTTGTTCTGATACGTGAAAACCGAGGAGCTGTCCGGCTGGTACGCCGAAGACGCACTTGGTGGGGTTGAGCTTCATCTTGTACCGCCTCAGGTTTGTGAAGGTTTCCCTGAGGTCGTCGAGGATGGTGGATTTCTCCTTTGTCTTGACAACGATGTCATCTATGTACGCGTGTACGGTGGGGCCGATCTGCTCATGCAGGCACTTCTGGATGCACCTTTGGTAGGTGGCACCGGCGTTCTTGAGCCCGAAGGGCATGGTGATGTAGCAGTATGCCCCGTATGAGGTGATGAACGCTGACCGGATTTGGTCCCCTCGGTTCAGAGGGATCTGGTCGTACCCGGAATATGCGTCCAGGAAGGATAGCATATCGCAGCCGGCGGTGGAGTCGATGACTTGATCGATCCGGGGCAGTGCGAACGGGTCCTTCGGGCACACCTTGTTAAGCCAAGTGTAGTTGATGCACATTTGCCATGTGCCGTTCTTCATTAGGACCAGGACTGGGTTTACCAGCCAGTGCGGGTGGTAGGCCTCGGTGATGAAGCCGACTGCTAGTAGCCGGGTGATTTCTTTGCTGATGGCCCTTCTCCTTTCTTCTACGAATCGTCGGAAAGGTTGCCTAACTGGCTTTACGTCTGGCTTGACGTGGAGTGAGTGCTCAGCCAGCTCCCTCGGTACACCCGGCATGTCTCTTGGTTCCCATACGAAGATGTCCCAATTCTCACGGAGGAAGCCGGTGAGATCGTCTTCCTATTTCCGGCTGAGGGTCCTCCTAGGGTTAGGAACTTGTCGTCCAGCTGGCCGGGGTTCAGGGGATTTTCTTGGTGTCCTGGGCGTCTTGGAATTGTGCTTCGCCCATGGGTCTCTTCCCATCCGGGATTTCCGGCTGCTCGGCCGCTATCTGTCGCTTGATCTCCTTTAGCTCTTGTGCCACCATCAAGGCTTGCGCCATGCGCGAGCCGACTGCGGCGCAGTCGATGGACAGCCGGTAGTCGCCTATAACCGTGATGGTGCCGAACGGTCCCGACATCTTCATCTTGAGGTAGCCGTAGTGTGGCACCGCCATGAATTTGGTGAGGGCAGGGCGCCCTAGAATGGCGTGGTACGAGCTGTTGTGGTCCACCACCTCAAAGGTGATGGTCTCCTGGCGGTAGTTGGTGACGTCGCCGAATTCGATGTCCAGCCGGACCGTTCCGAGAGGAACGCAGCTTAGGCCGGGGATGATGTCGTGGAAGGTCGTCCGGCTCGGTTCAAGCTGATGCTCGGTGATGTTCAGCTTGTCAGCCGTATCCTTGTACAAGATGTTGATGCTGCTTCCTCCGTCGATTAGTACCCGGGAGAAGGTGCAGGATGTCTTGTCGGTGACAATAATGGTGTCGAGGAGGAGGGCGTACGAGCCCGGGGACGGTAGTACGTCCGGCTTCAGCCGGGCCGAATGTTACGTAGGCCATGGACCAGTCCATCGGCTGGCGAATCGGCGGCGCGGTCGCGTTCACCTCGGCGTATCGGCGACGCTCGCTGTTCTTGTCGAAGTGCTCGATGACGTTGATGACGTGCGTCGCGTGATTACGTGGGAAGTTGTCGCGCGGTTCTCCGGCTGCATTAGCCGGAGGCGGGCGTGGTTGCTCGGGGCGGTTGTTGTTGTTGTTGGCGGCGGCGGCGTTGATCGGCGCGCCGGCTGGTGGCGGGGGTGGTGGAGGGGCTCCCCTAGGCGGCAGTCCTTCACCTTTTGCCAGCCGGGTGGTCTAGCTGCACTCGGCCATTGTGTGCGTGGCCGCTTGCGGGGGGTGGAATGGTATTTACACGACTGGCTCAGCATGGCCTCCAGCGTGTACTTTGGCCGGTCCCCCACTGGCCGTCGTCCTGTCGGGGGCGAGGGTATCACCCTTCTCCAGCCGGAGCCGGTCGATCTTCCTCCGTGACGTTCATGGCTTGTACCGCGCCATACCGCTGCTCGGCCATAGCTTCGTTCCGCTTCCTGGTGTCATGGTTGTCGTGGTAGGGGCGGTCGCGCCCGTCACGACCATTCGGCCTGCCAGATGGGTGGCTCGGGCCGGCTCCGTCTGCCCTTTCCGACTCGCCGGCAATCAGCGCGCCGTTTGCGTCTAGACGGATCAGGATCTTCATGAACGAGTCCATCATGGCGTACTTGTCCGCAACAAGCATGAGGTGCTCCATTGATTTGGGCTCTGCTCGGAAGAGCTTGTGCTTCAACATGGTGCCATCGAGGCACCTGTTGATGAAGTAAGTGATGGCCTGGAGCTCCCGCACCCCCTCGCACGTGTTGCGCAGGTTAGACCATCTGGTCAAGTAGTCGCGGTCCTTTTCGCCCTTGCGCTGGACGCAGATAGCCAGGTGATGCGGCCGGCCGGGCCGCTTGTACGTGCTGGCGAAGTTGGTGAGGAAGACCTTCTCGAAGTCCAGCCAGCAGTGGATGCTTGCGGCGGGCAGACTGTTAACCCACGTGCGCGCCGCGTCCTTCATCATGAATGGTGCGTAGCGCACCGCCACTCTCCGGTTGCCGCTAGCGATGCCGACTCGGGTCACGTAGTCGACCAACCAGTCCTCCGGCTTGGTCGTTTCATCATACTTGGGCGTGTCCCTCGGGAGCTGGAATCCCCGGGGGAAAGGCTCCGTCATGATTCACGGCCCCAGGCACTGGTGGCCGGCCATGTCTTCCTCCTCAAGGATTCTGGAGGCTTCTAGGGTCTTCCTCCTCAACGTTGCCAAGCGTTCGCGGACGTTGGTGAGGTGGACCCGCCCCCCAGCTCCGCCTGCCGGTAGCCGGCGTGCGAGGCGGTGCGCTCCGGCTGATACTCACCGATCTCGGGAAAGTGCCCGCCTCGAGTAGCCGGTTGATAACCTCCTGGGGAGGCGGTTGGCAGTAGCGACCTGCCGAGGCAGCCGGTTGCAAGGCGTAGTAGCCCGCCTGAAGGTTGTCGTTGTCGCGGTGCCGACTGCCTCCTGCAGCCGGTTCAGTGTAGGGCCTTGATTGGTAGCCGGAGTTTACGATGTTGTCGCCGCGTGGCGGCACGCAGCCTGGGTTTGGCAAAGACGCCTGCTGGCCGGCGTGGGTGGCTCCGGCTGCCTGATGTTCGGGGTCCTGCGCGTCCGGCTGAGCGGCATCTCCTGGTTTGGCCGTTGGCGCCTGGCTAGGCATTTTGGACGCGGCTTGGCGACTCTGCGTCGCCTGCTGCTGATTGGCAGCGTTGAGGAGGTCCTGCAGGCGGCGCTGCTAATGCAGCAGGTCGTCGCCCTGGAGACCGGGTAGTTCAGCCGCGACGGCTTCCGCGGCCCTCATGTTCTGGGCCGGGGTACTATACACCGGCTGGCGGAAACCGGGTGGAACAGTCAGATCGGCCGTGATCCCTAGCTCGTGCATGAGGTTGCCCCGCGCTGGCGCACCACTCCCATCTGGCTGGGCTCAACCGGGACGGGAGTGAAGTTGTGCACTGCATTGAACTCGCGCACCTGGGACTCCACCCGGCGCTGGGTGGAAGCCACGTTTTTGGCGCAGTCGGAAGGTGCTGGCGCATCAGCTCGAGTGCTGTGGCCACCTGCTCGGGGTCCGCGTCCGAGCTAACGGGCGCGGCGAGGTTCTCGAGGACGTCTTGGACGGAGCCGGGCAGACCGACGTCCTTGCTAGTATCCGGAGCATCGTCCGGGCGATGAGTGACCATGCACTCTGCATGATCCCGTGACTTGCTGTCTTCTTCGTCGATCACCTCCTTGTAGAGGAGGTCAGTGCAGGCCTGCACCCTGGCGGGAAACTCGGGGATGACATCGACGAAGACACGATGTTCGCCGAACTGGACGACGGAGCCGTTGTCCGGGAGAGTCGGGCCCTCGATGGCCCCAGCGTTGCTGATGACGCAATAGATGGTGCCGAAGGTCACGACCAGGCCGGTGACGACGCGGCCTTTGCTTACAGATGAAGGTGATCCCACGCAGAACTCAGACCCAGCCGCTACCATCTGCCCCACGGTGGGCGCCAACTGTCGTGTTGTGAATCACGGCAGCACCAAGAGGGAATTCCTAATGGTGTTTAAAAAGGGGACAGATGAGTGAGCGGTGGCGTTTGCGTGGGATTGGATAGCAAGCGTATAGACACAGGATGTATCCAAGTTCAGGGCCCTCGCGTTGAGGTAAATCCCCTACTCCTTCTTCTCTCTCTCTCTTTTCTATCGATGCACAGATTACAAGGTTATTCTCTGAGCCCTTACAGAGTGTCTCGATGTGTCTGTAAGAATGGAATGTCTCCCTGCTACTGAGGCCTGGCCAGTCCTTATATACTGCCGGACTGGCCAACTTACAAGTGGGGCCCGACTGGTTCCAGACCAGCCTGGGAGATTCTAGGACAAACGCCCTTCGTCCTTCGGCCTTCGAGCCCGGTTGGTGCCGTACCGCGCACCGTACATTGGCAGCGCCTTGCCCGTATTGACGTACCCGACATCCACTCCCGGCTGCCCATGCCTCTGTACCCTAGCCGTACACCGGGTACCCCGAGCCCATGAGTCCGGTACTGGGGGGAGTAGGTAGGTATCGGCTAGCTTGAGTAGATATATCCCTGACCGTACGTGGGTACGGCTCAGCCCATGCCGGAGTACCCCTAGCAGCCGGAGAGTAGGTGTACCGTGCCGCGTAGGGCGGCACTGTGGCATTCGTAAGCCTAGGAGTTGGCGTGTTCGCCATACCTCTCCGTACCGGCTGACCCACGGAGTAGTCGGGCTGTACTAGCATCCGGCTAGCCAGCCGGTTGCTGTTATCGTCTAGCTGCGCAGCCGGCAGGCGGGCATCGATCCCCGTTCAGACGGTGGACGGGGGCCCAACGCCAAGCTCATGCACTTGGCCTTGTGATGGTACGGAACGCATGCACCATGCTTATTCTTTCCGCTTTGTCAAGGCACCCGGGGATCATCCCCCCGACAATGATCTTGATTATGTTAGGAAACTCACAAGATCTAAACATGAGGCATAAAGAGGAGAGAACAACCATCTAGCTACTGCTATCGACTCGTAGTCCAAGGATGAACTACTCACGCATCATTCCGAAGGCGGGCATGATGGTGTAGAGCCCTCTGGTGATGATTCCCCCCCCGGCAGGGTGCCGGGGAGAGCTCAAGAACCCTCCCAAACTAGGGTTGACGATGACGACGGCTGCGGATGTTTTTGGTGGAAAAGGCTCAGGTACTTAGAGTTGATGCTCACACCACCCCCAAGAGTGGCCAGAGGGGGGGCGCGCCGCCCTATGGTATGGGCCCCTGTGGCCCCCCGCCGGGTCCCCTGCGGACTCCGTGTGCACAAAATATTTCTAAGACTTTCGGGCTTTGAGTCGTCCAATTCCGAGAATATTTCCAGAACAATTTTTTTGAAACTAAAAATAGCAGAAAATAGGAACTCGCTCTGTGCCATCTTGTCAATAGGTTAGTCCCAGAAAATCGATAAAAAGGCATACAGTGTAAAGGAAACATGTAGCATATAGTATGAAAACAACATGGAACATCAGAAATTATGGATATGTTTATGATGTATCAACATCCCCAAGCTTAGTTCCTACTCGTCCTCGAGTAGGTAAACGATAAAAACAAATAATATCTGAGGTGACATGCTACCAACATAAACTTGATCATTGTAAAGTAAAAACATATGTACACTGATATTATAGTACTTTAAACACATGCATGATAGATGTAATTCTAACAATGAAACGAAGCAATCACTTTGCATCATGAAAAGTAACACAAATAAAAGATCATGAATAATAATGCATTTGAAAGTTATACATTTGTTTCGGGCATAAAGAAAACATATCAAAGTGATATTTTGCTTGTCGTTAAGAGTCGGGCAACACATAAATGCCAGGACACCTTTCAAAGTTCAAGTGGATGACTAGAACAGATAGTTTGAGAGCAAGTAATAACACATCATGAATAAATTAATATTAGTCTTTGGGACCAATGCACATTAAACTCAGAATAGTAGCTACGCTCTCTCAACTTTGCATAAAGTTAGAAGATGGAGACTCAAAATAAAAGTAAAAGAAAGGCCCTTCACAGAGGGAAGCATGGATTAACTCATGTGCTAGCGCTTTTTATTTTATTAAACAAAAGTATTGAAAAAAAATTAGAGAGGTGTATGCTTATGTCAACGAATGGTAAAAATAAAATGCAGTACGTCACAAGACAAATAGACTTCACAAGAGCGTCTCCCATTGAAGGACGTAACTGGGGTCAAAAGGTCATCCTTCTTTCTCTTTTGTTTACACAATTCTGCTTTGACTGATAGACCAGGGGCAAAAATAGTGAAGAAAATTTTATAGTAACTAATTTTGGGGCTGGGCACCCCGCTGCCAGCTCTTCTATCATTTTGGATCAGCGGATATGCCACTAGTCTAGGTGTGTAAAGTACAATCAACAAGTGAGATAAAGATTCTCTAGTTACGTCCTCATGAGCTAAAACAGGGGCACATAACAGGAATAAGTTCGAAAGTTTTAAAGGTAGCACATGAGAAATTTACTTGGAGTGGCGGTTAAATACCACATGTAGGTAGGTATGGTGGATACATTTGGAACTTTGGTGTTTTGGAGGTGTATGCACAAGTAGAGCTCATACTCAGTACATGTGGAGGCTAGCAAAAGACTGGGAGCGACAAATCAAGAGAGCAATAATGGCATAATCATGCATAGCGACAAAAACATTATTGATCAAAGCATAAAGGTTATTACAAGTCAAAAACTAAATGATCATAGAGGCTATAAGTGACTGGTTTGTAGTCATGAACATGGTGTAAGCATCTGCCAAGTCAACCAAATAAAGCATCGAAGGAGAACACCACAAATTCATGCTTCAATATGATAAAAACAACTCATGATTCTTTCAATGGCACATTAAGCACACTCAACTATTTGAGACAAGTCATTCTACAATAGAAACTACTAAGCATAGAATTAAAATAAAATCTAGCATGACATGAAAAAGTCTAGCCACAGTCTATACGAGCTTCTATTTGCACCGTTATAAGCACGAAAATTGTACTACTGCTTTCCAACACCAATAATTTTATACTAAGCAAAAACTCTCCAAGATATATAGCAATGAAACTAGAGAGTACTAACATAACTCTACTAGAACTAACAACTCTGAGTAAGAGATGCATGAAAAACATGAGCTAAAAGGATTTGCAACAGCTAGAAGAAAAACTAAGTACACGAGCATGGAAGAAAACGAGTATTCATATGAAAAAGCGGAGCGTGTCTCTCTCCCACACAATGAATGCTAGGTTCCAAACATATTTATTGCATCAAGGAAAAAAAACAAAAAAAATATGCTCCAAGTAAAAATGCATATGATGTGACCGAATAAAAATTATAGTTTCACTAGAAGTGACCTGATAAATTGTTGATGAAGAAGGGGATGCCTTGGGCATCCCCAAGCTTAGACACTTGAGTCTTATTAGTGTTTTCTGGGATGAACCACTGGGGCATCCCCAAGCTTTGGCCTTGCACTCTTCTTGATCACATTATATCACCCTCTTCTCTTGACCCTTGGAAACTTCCTTCACACCACACTAAATGTAATTCGCGCTAGAGGATTAATGCATGATTGAGTGATTGACACCCTCGTTGGTAACCTCCAAGAGAAAGGTTGTGAAGAGTTCAGCGGAAAGTTTTCCCTCAAAAAAGAAACCAAGGTTGAATCGCCAATACGAGCACAAGCAATCTCTGAAGGTTGATGCTGCTGAGATGGCAGGGCGCACTACCGGTTCAGCAACAACGTGGAACCTACACAACACAATCAAATCACTTTGCCCCAACGAAGCAGTGAGGTTGTCAATCTCACTGGTTCTGCTGAACACAAAGAAGTTAAACGTATGGTGTGGAAAACAATATGAAAACAGTAGCAGCAGTGTGAAAACAGTGGAAACAATGTGGAAGAAGTGTGTGTATTATCAGTATGAGAAAATAGACCGGGGTCCACAGTTCACTAGAGGTGTCCCTCCATAAAAGATAGCTAACATGCGTGGTAAACAAATTACAGCTGGGAAATTGATAGATAAAGAACATGCATGACATAAATATTACTATGATATTCATGCGGGCATTACAACAAGATACATAGATCGTCATCCAACTACATCTATGACTAATAATCCACCCTTCGAATATCATCCGAACAAACGTTGGGTATTAAGTTGCAAACAACAGATTATCGCAGTAAGAAAAGTGTGTAATGTAAACGAAGTAAACATCGTTGTTTTCTCCCTAATGGCAACATCACATCCTCCATCTGTCACATTTCTGTCACTCGAGCACATATGCAAAGGAGGCACAAACCCACTATCGAGCATAAATACTCCCTCTTGGAGTCACTAGCATCTACTTGGCCAGAGCATCTAATAACAACGGAGAGCATGCAAGATCATAAATAACATACACATGAAGATAACATGATAGATTGATAATCAACAGACATAGCATTCAATAATCATCGGATCCCAGCAAACACAACATGTAGCATTACAAATAGATGATCTCGATCATGTGAAGCAGCTCACGAGATCTAAACATGAGGCATAAGGTGGAGAGTACAACAATTTAGCTACTTGTATGGACCCGTAGTCCAGGGATGTGTTGGATCGCGTAGAGATAAACAAAACTTTTCCTACGCGGTACATCCAAGATCTAGCCGAGGTAGAAGGCCACGATGATTACCACTAGAAGCGCGGTTGCGGATTATCGACGCAGCACGTCGGGGCAGTGTAGTCCCACGATCCGATCCAGCCGATCCAATCCACGAACGTCGAAGTGCTGAACGTACAGCACCTCTGCCGGTATCCACACGTACGAGGAGGAGCTCCGACGGCGGACTGCTAGGTCCGGTGCGACGGCTGGACTAAGTGGGGCTAGGGTTCCCTACGCATGGGAGTGGACTCACCTGCCCGTTGGGCAACCTGCGCCCCTCTTTATATAGCGAATGGTAGTGGGATTCACAACACTTGTGGTCCATTCCCTCTGCGAGTCCGACTCACAAACTCAGTCCATTTCTGGTTCGGGTCCAACCCGACCAATATATTTGCTCCCGCTCTTAAGTGTGTGACCCAGCAGGCACATGGCGACTTGGACACGATTGGAGTCCAACTCCCATCGATCAATCGGTAGCGGCTCCTAGCAGAATGTGCTGACTCCCAAGTCCCATAGAGTCATGACGACATACCTTCCATTGTGACTTTCATCTTAGTCCCTTTTGCCTCACGATATACCTTGTTGAACTATAGGCGATTTATCTTCATCCCTTAATAGCTCAACTCTCTTCTCGGTCCGTGATATATGATTCATCTGACTAACTCTTAGTCAACAGACTCAGTTAACACTTAACCGAGTTGCGCATGGCCATGCTTCTGGAATCATATCATTAGAGAGGGCCCAGAGAATATCTCTCCATTCGGAGGGGCAAAATCGCATCTTGATTATCCACATCATGCAGTTTGCTTCTCATTCGACCCGAATTCTGCCTTTATAACTGCCTTGTCACAGAACAACGTTTGACAGAACCTAAGTCGGTGATCCACAATCGGATTGTGCGACAACCTCGGGTCTAAGGATTACATTGATTGAGACATGCAAATGACGACTTACTCGTTGCATCTCAATATGGGTCAGTCCGACTTGCTAAACTCTTTAGCCAAGTCTGTGAACGTTGGAATGGCATCACCATACCCATGACAAGTGGAACCGTGTCATCAGCCAACACTCACATTAGTCTAGGGTGTGTGTCCAGCACAACCTTTAATGACCAAGGACAATTTAGTATGAACAACCTGAATACATAGTTCCACAATCGAATCACATATTCAATGACATATATCAGATGTTCAAAACAAGGACAACTTAATAACTTTATGAATACATTGGGAATTACATCATACATGATTGCCTCTAGGGCATATTCCCAACAGGATGAACTACTCACGCATCACTGCGGAGGCGGGCATGATGGTGTAGACCCCTCCGGTCATGAATTCCCCTCTCGGTAGGGTGCCGGTGGGATCTCCAGAACCCTCCCGATCTCGGGTGGACTATGACGCCGGCCTCGGGTGTTTCTCCAGACGAAGTAGTATATTTGTAGGGTTGACGTATCGGGGGGATGAATAGGCGAAAGGGCGATGGCGGTGGATGCCCAAGAAGCCCACACCATCCCCAGGCGCGGCCAGGGGGATGCGCCGCCCTATGGTGTGGCCCCCCTCCGGGTCTCTTCGGGATTCCGTGGAAATTTCAGGAATTCTAAGACTTCCGGGCTTCGAATTTTCCAATTCCGAGAATATTTCTAGATAAACTGTTCTGAAACTAAAAACAACAGAAAAGAGGGAACTGACTCCGTGGCTTCTTGTCAATAGGTTAGTCCCGAGAAATCAATAAAAATGACATAAAGTGTAAGGAAAACATGTAGCGTATGGCATGAAAACAACATGGAACATCAGAAATTATAGATACGTTTATGACGTATCTGTGCACAGTCAAAAAATTGACATGTTCTGCATGGACACAAGCATTATTAATAATTTTAAACAATAGCTACAGCCAGTGATTTTTCGTGGAGCAAAGAAATCCAATTGACATAGTAAAAGAGAGAATGCAAGTAAAAAGGCAGAATCTGACAAAACCAGGATAGTCTATAAAGACAAAAAAGTTCTCGGATCTTACGTTGCTCAGATTGAACGTAAAGCTAGAAAAAGTTTCGAAATTAGCCTAGGAAGAAACACAAAAATTTGCAAGTCATTTTGATCTTTTTTGTGAATTATGCGATTTTATACGGTGGACAACAGAAATCTGTTTCCTGCGCGGAAATCCAAAACCAGCCTCAACTTTCACTATAGACTTTACTTGGCACAACAAGTGCGATAAAATAAAGATACAAAGGAGTTGCTACATAAGTATTCAACACCTTGACTTAAAGAAAACGGAGAAAAACAAAGCAAAAATAAAACCATGGGTTATCTCCCAAGAAGTGCTTTTTGATACATCATAAATGTATCCTTAATTTCTGATGTTCCATGTTGTTTTCAGGCCATATGCTACATGTTTTCCTTACACTTTATGTCATTTTTCTGCGATTTCCCGGGACTAACCTATTGACAAGATGCCACAGAGCCAGTTCATGTTTTCTGTTGTTTTTAGTTTCAGAAAAGTTGTTCTGCAAATATTCTCGGAATTGGAAAATTCGAAGCCCGAAAGTCTAAGAACTCCCGAAGGTTCTAGGGAGTCCCGAAGAGACCCGGGGGGGGGGGGGCTGGAGCCCCCACACCATGCCTCCGCGCGGGTGGGCCCCTTGCCACGCCGGGAGGTGGTGTGGCCCCCTCGGGCGCCACCGCCATCGCCCGTTCGCCTATATATGCCCCCCGATGCATCAACCCTAGATAGATCGGCATCCTTCCACGAAAAGTTCCGTAGCTCCACCGCCGCCGCCGACAAGTTTTGGGGGACAGCGATCTCTGTTCCGGCACCCTGCCGGACGGGGAAGTGCCCCAGGAGCCATCTCCATCGACTCCACCGCCATCTTAATCGCCGTTGTTGTATCCTACGATGAGGAGGGAGTAGTTCTCCCTCGGGGCTGAGGGCTCTACCGGTAGCTATGTGTTTCATCTCTCTCTCCCATGGTGTGATCTTTATGTGATCGTGAGCTTTGTAATCTAGTTGAATATTAGATGTTACTCTTCATTTGTTATGCTACTCAAGTGGTTTTGTTATGAGATCTCCGTAAACACTTTGATCACGGTGTAAAGGTGAGAGTGTGTGCACCATGTGGTTTAGCATGATATTTATATCATGTGTTGGATGACCCTATGAAATTGTGGTGTTTTTCTAGTACCTTCTAGGGCGCTCAAGTTGACAGTGTGGGGTTAACTAGGCATGGGAATGCGACTTTAAGGGGTGCTTTGTAGCCCTACGCAATGAATTGGTGTTTGTTATTCAACCGAAGAGTGGTTCGGAGTAGTGTAGTGAAGAGAGATATTTATGCATTAAATTATGTTACCATTTGAGAGTGTCCACTAGTAAAAACAATTAATAGTTGGGCTAGAAGCTTGAAACTGTGCCACACTCAAATAACCAGTTGATGGAATAATGGTATATGACTTCCTTTGCTGATAGCAATCGTGATGGCTTTTTGTTACACGCTACGGTCGGGGTAGCTAAGAGTTACTTGTCACTTCCACAGACCCTCTTGGAGTGATTTTGATTATGCCTTGTGATATCATGATATTATTTTGAATTTTTTAACTTCTGAGTTTTATGTTGCAGTTTTCTGGCACTTCCACCGTCCATATTTGCTAGCCTCTTCGGTACTGTGCATTGCTCATTCTCACATTAAGAGTTGGTGCAAACTTCGCCAGTACATCCGAACCCCGTGGGAGAAATTTCTTCTTCTACACATAAGCCAAAATTTATCTTCCTCAAAAGAGCCACCATACCTACCTACCATGGCATTTCCATAGCCATTCCGAGATATATTGCCATACAACATCCATCATCATTATGTTACTTGTCATGCTTCATTGTTATTTTGCATACTGCTACACTGGCAGGAGCATTTTAGTTTTATACATCGGAGATATTTCAGTCTGAGTTATGAGTATTAAAAGTGTGTTAATTCATTGTAAAATAGAGTGTTGCCCTACTAGTGAGGTTATATATAAAAAATAAAAAAAAAGAGAAAAAGCCCAAAAGAGAAAAATAAAAAAGAAAGAAAGAGGCAAAAGAGAGAAAATAAAGAGAGAGGGAAGCATTACTATCATTTATTCCACACTTGTGCTTTTTTTAGCATCATTACTTCAGTATGGAGAGATTTTTCGTATTATGACTTGCATAACTATGTGGCGAACTTACATTATAGAACTTGGCTTGTATATTCCAATGAGGAGCCTCCTCAAAAGAGATCTAGGTATTCGTGAGCAAGCAGGTTGGATGCACCCCCACTAGTTCCATTAGAGAGCTTTCATACACTTATAGCTCTATGTGCATCCGTTGTGTGGCAATCACTACTCCTTGCATAACTTCGATTATAAGACTTCCTCTTGTCTAATGATCACTTTCAGTTGTGTGAGACTTTCTTCCATTGGCCATCCAAACCCCCCATAATGTTATTTTAGCCACAACATCCTGGTGCCAGGAACCAATACAGAACGCTTTCTTGTTTTGAGTGCACAATTATTTGAATGATTTTCATATGTGCATATTGTTGTCACTTGACTTGATCCTAACAGGAGTTGTTGTGAGAGTTTGATGCCTTGGATGAATATATTGTTATTCTTGAAGCTTAAACCATCTCTAATATACTTTGCATAGTGGATTGTCTTTTAGTATCGATTCATTGAAAAGTTCTACTTTGTTATTCCTAATGGTTTATACATTATTCTTTGGTATCAACTATAAGCCTCAGCCTTTATTCATTTGATCCTATTTTGCATGCTTTACATTACTATGATGGTCAAGTTTATGTTGGTAGCATGTCACCTCAGAAATTATTTGTTTTGTCGTTTACCTACTCGAGGACGAGTAGGAACTAAGCTTGGGGATGTTGATACGTCATAAACGTATCCTTAATTTCTGATGTTCCATGTTGTTTTCATGCCATATGCTACATGTTTTCCTTACACTTTATGACATTTTTATAGATTTCCCGGAACTAACCTATAGACAAGATGCCACAGAGCCAGTTCCTGTTTTCAGTTATTTTTAGTTTCAGAAAAGTTGGTCTGGAAATATTCTCGTTATTGGAAAATTCGAAGCCCGGAAGTCTTAGAATTCCCGAAGGTTCCACGGAATGCCCAAGAGACCCGGAGGGGGGCCCTGGAGCCCCCACACCATGCCTCCGCGCGGGTGGGCTCTTTGCCACGCCGGGAGGTGGTGTGGGCCCCTCGGGATCCCACCGCCATTGCCCTTTCTCCTATATGTTCCCCCGATGCATCAACCCTAGTTAGATCGACCTCCTTCCACGAAAAGTTTCGTAGCTCCACCACCGCCGACAAGTTTTGCGGCATAGAGATCTCTGTTCAGGCACCCTGCCGGACGGGGAAGTGCCCTCGGAGCCATCTCCATCGACTCCACCGCCATCTTCATCGCCGTTGCTGTCTCTTATGATGAGGAGGGAGTATTTCTTCCTCAGGTCTGAGGGCTCTACCGGTAGCTATGTGTTTCATCTCTCTTTCCCATGGTTTGATCTTTATGTCATCGTGAGATTTGTAATCTAGTTGAATATTAGATGGTACTCTTCATTTGTTATGCTACTCAAGTGGTTTTTATGAGATCTCCGTAAACACTTTTATCATGGTGTAAAGGTGACAGTGTGTGCACCGTGTGGTTTAGCATGATATTTATATCTTGTGTTGGATGACCCTATGAAATTGTGGTGTTTGTCTAGTACCTTCTAGGGCACTCAAGTTAACAGTGTGGGGTTAACTAGACATGGGAATGCGACTTTAAGGGGTGCTTTGTAGCTCTACGCAATGAATTGGTGTTTGTTATTCAACAGGAGAGTGGTTCGGAGTAGTGTAGTGAAGAGAGATATTTACGCATTCAATTATGTTATCATTGTTGAGAGTGTCCACTAGTGAAAGTAGGATCCCTAGGCCTTGTTTCTAAGCATTGAAACACATTTTACATTCAATTCTGCTACATGTTTACTTGCTATCATTTTATTCTAGATTGCCATTATCACTTATAATCATCCATATTACTTGTATTTTACTCTCTCTTCGCCGAACTAGTGCACCTATACAACTGACAATTTTATTAGGTGTGTTGGGGACACAAAAGACTTCGTGTATCGTAATTGCATGGTTGCTTGAGAGGGATACCTTTGACCTCTATCTCCTTGAGTTCGATAAACCTTGGGTAATCCACTTAAGGGAAACTTGTCGTGGTTCTACAAACCTCTGCACTTGGAGGCCCAACATTATCTACAAGAATAGAAGCGTGCGTACACATCACTTTTCTTTAACGCCTTTTAGCTAGGCACAAAAAGCAAGAAGATGCTCACATAAGAAATATGAATTAAGCAAAAGAGAGCATCAAGAAGCAAGTACGAAAGAAATTTGGGAAGTGCCCTCGAAGCCATCTCCATCGACTCCACCGCCATCTTCATCGCTGTTGCTGTCTCCTATGATGAGGAGGGAGTATCTCTTCCTCAGGGCTAAGGGCTCTACCGGTAGCTATGTGTTTCATCTCTCTTTCCCATGGTTTGATCTTTATGTCATCATGAGCTTTGTAATCTTGTTGAATATTAGATGTTACTCTTCATTTGTTATGCTACTCAAGTGGTTTTTATGAGATCTCCATAAACACTTTTATCATGGTGTAAAGGTGACAGTGTGTGCACCGTGTGGTTTAGCATGATATTTATATCTTGTGTTGGATGACCCTATGAAATTGTGGTGTTTGTCTACTACCTTCTAGGGCACTCAAGTTAACAGCGTGGGGTTAAGTAGACATGGGAATGCGACTTTAAGGGGTGCTTTGTAGCCCTACGCAATGAATTGGTGTTTGTTATTCAACCGGAGAGTGGTTCGTAGTAGTGTAGTGAAGAGAGATATTTACGCATTCAATTATGTTAACATTGTTGAGAGTGTCCACTAGTGAAAGTAGGATCCCTAGGCCTTGTTTCTAAGCATTGAAACACATTTTACATTCAATTCTGCTACATGTTTACCTGCTACCATTTTATACTAGATTGCCATTATCACTTATAATCATCCATATTACTTGTATTTTACTCTCTCTTTGCCGAACTAGTGCACCTATACAACTGACAATTTTATTAGGTGTGTTGGGGAGACAAAAGACTTCGTGTATCGTAATTGCACGGTTGCTTGAGAGGGATACCTTTGACCTCTATCTCCTTGAGTTCGATAAACCTTGGGTAATCCACTTAAGGGAAACTTGTCGTGGTTCTACAAACCTCTGCACTTGGAGGCCCAACATTATCTACAAGAATAGAAGCGTGCGTAGACATCATTTTTCTTTAACGCCTTTTAGCTAGGCACAAAAAGCAAGAAGATGCTCACATAAGAAATATGAATTAAGCAAAAGAGAGCATCAAGAAGCAAGTATGAAACAAATTTGAGTCTAACCCACTTCCTATGCATAGGAATCTTGTAAATAAATAAACAAAATAAGCTCAAACTAAAAAATCATGGGAAGGTAGAACAAGAGCAATTTCAAAACTTTCAACAAAAAGAGAGGTGTTTTAGTAACATGAAAATTCCTACAACCATATTTTCCTCTCTCATAATAATTTACAGTAGCATCATGAATAAGCTCAACAACATAATTATCACATAAAGCATGTTTTTCATGGTCTAAAAGCACACAATTCATATCAAGCTCAAAAATAGTGGAATCAAAATTTAAAATAAAGACCTCTTCCTTCCCATTTTTAGCAATAGCAAAACAAGATTATTGGTCACTCTTAAAAGGCATATGACACATTATAGCAATCTTATTTTCAGTAGCATTATAATTTATAACATCAAGTAACATAGGACCATCATCTAGAGCATTATCATATAAATTTTCTAAACAAACTTCCTCATTATCATGCATTTTAGTAGTTGGAATAAATAGAGGATTATCATAGGATTTATCAAACTAGCATGGATTATCATAAATAGCAATAGAAATATCATTCTCACAAGTTTCATTCATATTAGTATCAAGGTCACAAGTATAGCAAGTATCAATTTCATCAAAAAGGGATATTTCAAAAGAATCAATTGGATCATCACATTCATCAATATAGCACCCATTCTCCTTTGGTAAGCATGGAGGGCAATCAAATAAGGTATGAGTTAAAGAGTTACTCTCATTAGGAGGTAGACATGGGTAGCTACTCCATTCTTCCTCCTATTGATCATCACTCTCCTCCTCTATTTCATCCAATGAGCTTCCTGATTCAACAATTTCTTCTTCCATAGGTTCCTGCAAGATATTAGTCTCCTCCTTTGGGGGAGAGCATCTATTAAGATATTTAATTATGTAGTAATTACAATCCTTGTAATTATCAAAGAAATATTCAAGTATAGCATAAAACTTGTATTTATAAGGTGCATCATCAATACTTTCAAGCAAATAGGCAATTTCGAATGAACCCTTCCGAGCAATAAATTCCTCAATTTGTTCCACATAATAAAAGTCATAATTTCCCTTGACATGGTAACATTATAATTATACTCACATTGAAAAGGGGGGTGTTTATACCTCCTACAGCAACAAGCTTTATCAAAAAAATAAGTAACATTATAAGTAGAGCACAAGTTTTTAGCATAGTTATGCAATTTATTAATTTGCTCCCATAAGTGTATCCCTTTTTGTGACAAGCGGTGTTCCTTATAATATTTTTGTTGTTCATCCGTGAACCCACCTTGCCAATAAGATTTAGTTTCAAAGACATCAAATATTGCTAGCAAGCATGCTAAAGCAAGTAAAAAAGAAAAATAATAACAAAGTAAAGAGATTGGAGGTGAGAGACTCCCCTTGCATAAATCCTCTTTCTCCCTGGCAACGGCGCCAGAAAACTTGATGGTTGCCTAGACGGAAGGCTACTGTTCGTTGGAAGAACCCAAGTGTAGGGTGTGAAGAGTGCAGCGGCAAGTATTCCCTCAGAAAGAAACCAAGGTTGAATCGACCAGTAGGAGAAAGAAATCACTTCTGAAGGTTTGATCAATGTGGTGGCATATATTTTGTGCTACTTCCTCTATTCCATACTATAAGACGTTTTGGTAAGCTAATTAAAGCTGTGAAATCCTCTTATAGTAATTAAGGTTGTCGTTGTCATTTCAACATGGTTTCCATCTATCTTCCTCACATGCTTGACACCTGCTATTCCATCTATGCTTCTCATCTGCTAGTTCATTACACACTGTTGTTTGATTATCATCTGCTATTTTTCATCTATTTTTTTATACATGCTTGTCATCTTCTAGTTTCATCTATGTTCTATACATGCTTGTCATATGCTATTTTCATCTATGTTCCTCACATGCTTGTCACCTGCTATTTCATCTATGATTCTCATATGCTAGTTCATTACACACACTGTTGTTTGATTATACTGGTAGTTTTCATCTACTTTTTGTACATGCTTGTCATCTGATATTTTCATCTATCTTCCTCACATGCTTGACACCTGCTATTTCATCTATGCTTCTCATCTGCTAGTTCATTACACACACCGTTGTTTGACTATAATCTGCTAGTTTTCATAAATTTTTTATACATGCTTGTCATCTGCTAGTTTCATCTATGTTCTGTACATGGTTGTCATCTATTTTCTTTGCATGCTTGATAGGCAAGCAAGTAAAGGGTGATGTATCGATCTGCTTCAGAGGATGAAGATGAGGATGATAGTGAAGTTGTCAGGCTGGAGAGTGGAAAACATACTTTCTCAAAGAAGGCCCGTGTGGAATCACGTCTTTCAAAGTCTGAGCTTGAACCGCAGCTTGATGTGAATCTGTGCAGAACAATTGTTGATATGAGATGGCGAAAGCAGAATCCGAGCAACTGAGGCTCAAGTTTATAGTTGATATGGGAGACATTACTAAGAAACAAGCTGTGCTAAAGAAGTCTCAACTAGAAGGAGTTGCCCTACTTGAGATGTTGCCTGAGCAGATGCGTGGTCCTTGAAACTATGGTTCTGTATGTTGGTTTGATCTTGTATGAGAAAAACTGAGTATTCGATGCCTGTTATGTGGTTTGCTTTTCTGTGTATGTGCAATTGGCAATTATAACGATAATGTAACCACCCAAATAGCTCTGTTAAGGATATCGGCCGACATTCCGATAAATTGGCCGATTTATCGCTTACCGATGTCTGGCCGATAAGATAAATTGGCCGATATTTCGGCCGATATTCCGATATTGTGGCCGCTATTCCGATATTTCAGCCGATATCCCGATAAATCGGCCGATTTACTACTTATCGGAGGTCGACCGATAAGTTCTCGATAAGCGATATCTTGAACATTTGCAAATAGCGCGAAAACCAACATCGTAGTAACGTACGTAAAAGTCCGTCAAGGTAAATAAAGACACGTGGCGATGTATGCCTAGCCCACGTGTCGTACCATGATTGGGCGATTAGACGATGTAAATATAATGTCTCTGGCGCGGCGAGGACATCACCCAAATCTGAGACGAAAGAAAACGTCATGGAAAGACGTCGCATGACACCATTCGGTTGGTGCATGTTCCACGGGTGTAGCGACGGAAAAAACGCCGCTGGGTAGCCCGAGACGAGCAGATTTCGTCCTAGAAGAAGGCGACGTGGCACCATTTTGTTTCCATGTGACGTATTTTGATTGGTCCACATGGTTCGCCTGATTGGTTGGGACTCGTGACAGGAAAAAACATCATTGGGTAGCCCGCGATGAACAGATTTAGTCCCACAAGAAGGAACCGTGGCACCATTTTGTTTCCATGTGGCGTATTTCGACTGGTCCACATGGTTTCACCTCATTGGTCGAGACTCTTGACGTAAAAACACGTTCCCAACATAATAACATATGCTACGTGTGATGTGACGTCAGCTGATTACGCTAACAGCCGTTAGAACCTCGTTTGCCACGTGTCGCCTCATAGCGCCGAAATAAAAACGTTGATGCTTATTGGGCCTAGGCCGGACGGCCTAGATGATCGCGACGATTGGCTGAACATTTCGGATAGCCTTGGTGTTTTTAGGTTCATATAAACGTCGCAGACTCGTCCCTGACAGTCGATCTGATACGTTTTCATTCTATCGCGCAAAACATAGCGGATTGCCCTCAGCAACGCTTTGGAGTTCATCCGCAACATTATTGAAATCTCCTAGATCGTGCAGAATTTGGTAGTGTATGGACTTGAGAAATCATGAACTTAGCTTGGTTATTCCTATGGGAGCCGCTCTTGAAGCCATAAAACATGAAGAGATGATAAGTCATTTGTTAGTATTCGTTGACGTAGACATATGCCTCTCTCAATATTATAATTTTCAATAACTCTGTTTTCTTTTAAAAAAAGCTCTAGCACATTAGTAATCTCTGCTTCTCTCTGCTAAGGACCTTTCTTTTACTTTTATATTGAGTCTTCATCTTCTTATTTTATGCACCAGTTAAGAGAGCATAGTTGTCATTCTGAGTATAATGTGCATAGTCCGAAAATTTATTATTGATTGACTCATGATTATGGTATTGCTTGCTCTCAAATTATTTGTATCTAGTCACCATCTGACCTTTGAAGGGGTTCTGGCATTTATATTTTGCTACCACACAAAGGACAAGCTGGATACCACTTTATTATCTTTTTCTTTATGATTGAAACAAACATATCACTTTCAGTGCACTATTACTCATTGTCAATTATTTGTGTTCCTCTTCATGTCCACCATAGTTTCTAAGTTTACATTAGTTCAAATAATATTTATCATGCCTTTGTTAAAGTACTTTGATCTTAGCTTACAATGCTTTTACATAACATTGATCAAGATTGTGTTGGCTTCATGTCACCTTAAAAATTATTTTGGTATCACTTACCTCCTCGAGGACAAGAAGGAGTAAAGCTGGGGCATCCTGATACGTTGCAAACATATCTATAATTTTTTATGATCCATGCTTGTTTTCTATCCAATGCCTTTATGTTTTCCACATGTTTTCCTTCATTTTACGGATGTTTTCATGCACTAACATATTAACAAGATGCCCCGGGCTATTTGTTATTTTCTACAGTTTTTGTATTTCAGATTAGTTCGTAAAGAAATATTCTCGGAAAGGGGCTGCAATCCACCGAGATCGTTTTTACCCGGAACAAAGATGGTGTCCAAAAAAGAGCCGGAGGGGAGCCAGGGACCCTAGGCCGCACATGGTGGGCCCCTGGGTACCCTGGGCACCGCCTCTCGTCGCCTCTTTGCAGGCCCGGGCCCAATAGGTGTGCGACTTGTGCGGTGGCACAGGGCCCAAGAAATCGTGGGGCCCAAAATTTCGTTTAACCTGTATAGACATATCCCGCAGTAGTGAAACACTAGGAGTCTTGGCGAACTTAACAGGCCCAATTCGCTGGAGAGCGCCAGATCGCGAGCGATTCGATCCACCGATTAGGCCGGCCGGTCCCTCCCAGCGTAGCTTTCTTATAAATCTCGACTCCCCTAACAAAAACTTCCGATCTGAAGAGAGCCACCAGCAGGAGGTGTCGCCGCGGTGGTTTTTCTTCTTCTTGCAACACGATGGTAAGCCAAAAATATTGCTTTACCAATCCCGATCGAATCAACTTTGGCAGTCGGCAGGGAATGGGCTACTCCTCGCCTTCTTGGCCGCCTTCGATAGTTTAGTCGCAAAAGGCAAATTAGTAATTATGTTGCTAATCCAATTGATTAATGACGCTTCATCCTTTAATTTTTTCTATTCATTTTTCTATATGTAATGTTTTAAGAATCAAAGTTTGAGTCACGGATAAGCTATAATTAGTGCCCAAAAGCGTAATATGAAAAGAAGAACATGATGAAATTCCTATGATCAAATTCCTATGTAACGTATTGTGACATATATTATAATTATAAACTAGTTCAATTTTCCAGTGATATAGGGCCCTAATTTAGGGCTTCACACAGGGCCTCGGATATTGCCGGCCTGGCCCTGCCTCTTTGCCTATAAATTTCCCTAAACCGTAAAGGTTTGGGGACGGAGTTACTTTCGACGAAACATACACAGAGGCGCCTTCACCTTGACAGTCTAATCCAGGGCTTCTGCAACCCTATTCCGGCACCCTGTCGGAGGGGGGATCGTCACCGGAGGCCTCTTCATCGTCATGATTGCCTCCATGATGATGCGTGAGTAGTTCATCTCGGGACTACGGGTCCATAGCAGTAGCTAGATGGTAGTTCTCTCAGTTGCGCCTCCATGTTTAGAGTTTCATGAGCTGCCTCACATAATCGAGACCTTATTTATGTAACTGTGCATGTTGTGTTTGTTGGGGGCCGATGAACCATGAGATTATGATTATTTTGTCCATGTCAATCTGAGATGCATCACTTATATTTTTGAGAGTTTAAATGTTAACTTGCAATGCTCTTCGGTGTTTATGATTACCTTGGCAACATAGTTGTTTTCACCTCCGAGAGAGGGTTTATATGCTAGATAGTGGGTTTATGCCTCCCTTACACCTTCGTTCGAGTGACAAAAATGTGACGGATGGGGATGTGTTATTGCCACTAGGGAGAAAACAACAGTGCTCTAGTCTACGGACGAGAACCATTGCTTACATTACGTACTTTACTTAATGCATTTGTCTATTGCACACAAAGCAATCAGTTCGTTGATGTAACTTAATTCCAGATAGATTTGCTGGGTAGCTTTCTTGAGGTGGACTTTCATATATGGATGCATGCTGGATGGCGGTCCATATGCCTTGGCGTAATGCCTACGATGTTAGAACCCGTGAACTATATCTTGTCATAATAGTATTGTTATACGTTCATGGTTTGTCAATTGCCCAGCTGTAATTTGTTCACCCAACATGTTTCTTTTCTTTGGAGAGACTCCACTAGCAAAACTATGGCCCCTGGTCCTATTTTCCTCATTATTGCAACCTTGTTTCAATCACTTTCATCATTGTTTCCTTGCAGCCCCATTTTTACTTTTATTACTTTACATACCTTCCACTTGGGGTTACCCAACGAGCGTGTGATCACCATTGCATCAGGCGGCTCTTCCATCCACCCCCGTTGGTGCGGCGGGTCCGAGGGCATCACCCCAACGACAACGATGATGGTTTCGCTCTTCCTCGATCATAGCGGGGGAGGTTGGACATGAACGATTGATGCTGACGTGAGCACACGCTCGTTGGGAGACCCCAAGCGGAAGGTATGATTTAGTCTAGGGGAAATTTTCCCCCAATTAAGGAACCAGGGTAATCGAATCAGTAGGACTTCATAGTCTTGAAGAAGGTTGTTTGTTGCACGCGGGATTAACAAACATGGACCCTCACACTAAACACAAACTCACTTTTGCCCCAACTTTCCGGAAGGTTGTCAATTCTCCGGTCTTGCTGGAAGCGAGAGAATAAAACATATAGAGTCTTGGAAAACAATAAAAGTAAAAACAGAACAACGAGGAATTAATTATGAAAAGTGCTCAAAAGAAGGTTGCAAATATGAGGAAAATATGACTAGGGGCCATAGGTTCACTAGTGGTGTCTCTCCAAAGAAAACAAACATGCTGGGTGACCAATTTACAACTGGGCAATTGACAAATCATGAAACTATAACAATACTATTTTAACGAGATATAGTTCATGGGTTCTAACATTGTAGGCATTACGTCAAGGCGTATGGACCTCTATCTAGCATGCATCCATATCAAAAAGTCCACCTCAAGAAAGCTATCTAGAAAATCTCTCTGGTATTTAGTTGCAGCAACGAAGTGATTGCTTTGTGTGTAACAAACAAATGCATTAAGAAAAAGTACGTAATGTAAGCCGTGGTCCTCGTCCGTGGACAAGAGTACCATTGTTTTCTCCCTAGTAGCAATAGCGCATCCCCCATTTGTCACGCTTCTGTCACTCAAGCACAGATGTAAGGGAGGCATGAACCTACCATCAAGCATATAAACCCTATCTTGGAGGTGAAAACAACTATGTGGCCAAGGTAATCATAAACATCGGAGAGCATTGCAAGAAAAAATTAAAACTCTCTACGAATATAAGTGAAGGATCTTAGATTGACATGAACAAAATAATCATAATCTCATGGTTCATCAGATCCCAGCAAACACAACATGCACAATTACATAACGGTGGTCTCGATCATGTGAGGAAGCTCACGAGACTCTAAACATGGAGGCATACGGGAAAGAACAACTGTCTCCCTGCTGCTATGGACCCATCTATCTACTGCTCCGATGATGATCCCCCTCTCCGGCAAGGTGCCGGAGCCGGACCCCAGAAGACCTAGATTGGACTTTCGAGGTGACGATGCCTCTCTGTATATTTCGTGGAAAATAACTCTGTCCCCGTATTTTTTAGGGTAAAAGGCAATTTATAGGCAAGGGGGACGAGAGGCAGTGGCCAGGTCCCTAAGGGGCCCACTGGGCGCGGCCAAGGAGGGGGTCACGCTTGCCTGGCACCTGGTGGCCCATTACCCCCCTCTAGCTTCCCTTTGGACTTCGTCTTTTTTGGGTAAAAATTGATCTCCGTGGATTTTCAGCCCTTTCTGAGAATATTTCCTTAAGAACTTTTCTGAAATAGAAACACAACAGAAACCAACAACTGTCCTGGGGCATCTTGTTAGAGGGTTAGTCTATGAAAATATCCGGAAAACAAAAAAACATGTGGAAAACAAAAGGTATTGGGTAGAAAACAAGCATGTAGCATCAAGAATTATAGATTCGTTTGGAACGTATCAGCATCCCCAAGATTAACTCCTGCTCGTCCTTGAGTAGGTAAGTGATAACAAAATAATTATTGAGGTGACATGAAGCCAACACAAATCTTGATCAAAGTTATGTAAAAGCATTGCAAAGCTGATATCAAAGTACTTTAACGAAGGGATGATAAATATTATTTCAACTAATGTACTTAGCAACCATGTTGCACATGAAAAGAAACAAAAACAAAATAAAATGAATAATGAAACATTGAAAGTGATACGGTTGCTTCAATCATAAAGAGAAACATAATAAAGTGGTATCCAGCTAGTCCTTTGTGTGGTAGAAAAACATAAATGCCAGGACACCTTCAAAGTTTAAGTGGTGACTAGATGCAAGTAATTTCAGAGCAAGCAACACAAATCATGAATCAATCAATAATAAATTTTGGGACTATGCACATTATACTCAGAATCACAACGATGCTCTGTTAGCTGGTGCAAAAAGTAACAAGATGAAGACTCAGCATAAAAGTAAAAGAAAGGCCCTTCGCAGAGGGAAGGAGGGATTCCTCATGTGCTAAAGCTTTTCATTTGATAAAACAGAGATATTGAAAACAATTTTGAGAGAGTTGTATTTCTATGTCAACGAATTGTAATGAAAAACTTATCATAATACATGTCAAGCAAAGTGTTTAGGCTTTTGAGACTGGTTTCTGTTGTTTATTAGTTTGGCACTTCCGTCCACTTTTCTTTTACAAACCAGCGCTAGCTGTGTTCACACGTACGCACTACCTTTCGTCAAACCATGGGGAAGTGCCTTTTCATTATTATTTGGCACCAGCTCTCTGCAAATTTAGATAAGCATAAATTCCATACTTATCGGGTGAAAGAAGGAAGAAGAAATTTTCTTGACACTAACCATAATAAACTTTAAACTACTTCCTCGTGAGCTAAAACAAGAACACAGAACAGGTTATAATTTTGAAGGTTTAAAGGTAGCACTCAAGAAATTTACTTGGAGTGGCGGTTAAATACCACATATAGGAAGATATGGTAGACACATTTGGCATACTTTGGTTTTTGGGAGTTGGATGCACGATTAGAGCTCATACTTAGTACATGTGAAGGCTTTTTCTGTAGTCATAACATGGTGTGAGCATGCGCCAAGTCAATCCAGATAAAGCATTGAAAGGAGAAATACCACAATACCATGCTTCAATATGAGAGAACAACACATGATAAAATTAAATGGCACATTAACCACTCTCAGCTATTTGATACTAGGCATGATACATTATAAATAACTAAGGAAAAATAAAAATAACATCTAACATGACATGCCAAAGCTTGTGCGACAGTCAAAACAAGCTTCATATTGCACCACTATAAGCATGAAAAAATTCACTCTTCTTAACAATTCTCAAAGAAAATAATCATCAAAGACCAAAGAGATAATAAAATATAACAGAAGCAAACCAACAAGCTCTGAACAAAATTCGAGTTAAAACAATAGCTAAACGCGGTACTAGCGAAAATTGAACACTCGCAGAACAATAAGAGTGAAAACTAGAATGTTCCAAGCAATGAAAACGAAGCATGTCTCTCCCAAAATAAAAGTGCTAGGATCCAACCAAAATCTAGAGCAAAAAAAACAAAAAAAAACTGAACTCAAAATAAAAATACGCTCCAAGAATACCACATATCATGTGAAGCAATAAAAATATAGTGTTTTGAAAGAAACCTGATATTTTTGTTGACGAAGAATGTATGCCTTGGGAATCCCCAAGCTTTGACGCTTGCACTTCTTGGATATGTCTTGGGGTGACATGGGCATCCCAAACTTGAGCTTTTGTCCATCCTTCATCTTATCACATCAGTCTTCTCTCCCTACACTTAAAAAGCTCCTACACCTAAAACTTCCACGCAATCTTCATTAGCAACATTAGTGTAATCAAATTAATAAATCCACTTGGTTCAATTTCAACACAAGTCTCACACTTCAATTAAAACATTAGCTACTGTCACAACTTATTTTAAAGCTCTCCCTCTCAAAAGAACACCAAAACAGAGAGATTAAGACGCAAATGCAAATATTGGCAGAAATATGTCAAAACAGAACAGTCAGCAAAGATGACTTTTTTTTTTGAAAATACTATGTTGCTCAAATCAAAAAGTGGAAACTAACTAAAGTTAGATAACAACCTAGGGCATGTGTCTATTTATTTTCAAAGCAATCCAACGTTCTGGCTGATATATATGAATTTTTTGGCAACAGCCCAGAAATCTGTTTGAGAACAACAACTTCCCCAAATCGAACTAAATTTCAATTAGAGGTTACTCTTGGCACAAAAACGAAATAAAAAAAGATATAGAGAGGTTTCTACATATATAACAACTTCCAAAACAGAAAAAGAACAAAATAAAACAGAAGAAAACAAAAGGATAACGAAGGAAAACAAAAGTGGGTTGCCTCTCTCAAGCGCTTTTATTTAACGCCTTTTAGCTAGGCATGAAGAACGAATCAAGTATTATCATTCAAGTTGAGGAGATCGAACTCATCATACAAGCATTGAATTTTCCTCACACAAGGTTCAGAATCTCATCTCACTTTTCTTTTAGGTTTACTATTTTCATCAAAGAGATTCTTAGGAACAACTCAACCAAAATTATCCTCTAAAGCCTCAGACATTGCTAAAAGTTTGAATGGTATGGGGATATTAATATATTTTCATGTTTAGTTCTTCCCTAAAATTTCATTCTATCATTATCTAAAGTTTTCAAAGTATGATTGATGGAAATACCATAACCCAACATCTTATAACGAGCAGACACTTTTATAGTTTCTATAGCAATGTCATTAAATTCTAAGAGTAAAGCATTCAACACAAAATATATTTCTTTTCCCGGTTCCATGCTATCAAGTTTAAGAAACATTTGTTGTATAATAATATTGAGATTAAAAAACCTAGCTTCTATCATGGCAACCAAAGAGGCTACACCATTCTCGTAGTTACGGGCAAGTTTAACTACAGGTTTATCATTAAAATCACGAAGCCCATTAACATGGTTAGAGAATTCTTCAATATTGGTTCTCCCAATAATGAATCCACTTCCTACTTTCAGATCTTTCATAGAAAATTTAGGAGAAGACATCTTAGCAAAACAACAACAAAAACTAACTCGAATACAAAAACTGAATAACAAGGCAAATAAAAGATTAGAAACTAGAGAACTATTTTTTTGCCTTTTTTATAAAGACAAAACTAGACTAAAGAAAAGTAAACTAATAAAGAACAAAACAAAAGAAAGAGAGTGGAAGTGAGACTCCCCTTGCAGTAAGCTAGAAATCCTCGGCAACGGCGCCAGAAAAAAGTACTTGATGAGGACGTGATCACACGCTCGTTGGGAGACCCCAAGCGGAAGGTATGATGTTGTCTAGAGTAAGTTTCCCCCAATCAAGGAACCGGGGTTATTGAACCAGTAGGACTTCGTAGTCTTGAAGACAGCTGCTTCTATCATGGCGCAAGACACAAACTCTTTCTTGCCCCAAAACACAAACTCTTTCTTGCCCCAACTTTCTGGAAGGTTGACAATCTTTGGTCTTGCTGAAAATAGGAGAATTAAATGTATAGAGTTTTGGAAAACAATATAAGTAAAACGGGATAACAAGGAAACACTTATGAAAGTGCTTAAAAGAAGGTTTTCAATATGAGGAAAATAGGACCGGGGGCCATAGGTTCACTAGTGGTGTCTCTCCAAAGAAAACAAACATGCTGGGTGAACAAATTACAGCTGGGGAATTGACAAATAATGAACGTATAACAATACTATTATGAAGATACAAAGTTCATGGGTTATAACATTGTAGGCATTATGTCAAGGCCTATCGACCGCTATCCATCATGTATCCATATCTAAATATCCACCTTAAGAAATCTATCTAGCAAATCCCTAGGTATTAAGTTTGCAGCAACAAAGTGATTGCTATGTGTGCAACAGACAAATGCATTAAGATCAATACATAATGTAAGTAGTGGTTCCCATCCGTAGACAAGAGCACTATTGTTTTCTCCCTAGTGGTAACAACACATCCTCCCCCCGCACGTTTATGTCACTCGATCGTAGGCAGCAAGGAGGCATGAACCCACTATCTAGCATATAAACCCTTTCTAAGAGGTGAAAACAACTACGTGGCCAACGTAATCATAAACACCGGAGAGCATTGCAAGACACGATTAAAAATATCTACAAATATAAGTGAAGCATCGATCTTACATTGACATGAACAAAATAATCATAATCTCATGGTTCATTGGATCCCCGCAAACACAACAAGAACACTTACATAACGGTGGTATCGATCATGTGTGGCAGCTCACGAGACTCTAAACTTGGAGGCATAGGGGAGAGAACAACCATCTAAATACTGCTATGGACCCGTAGTCCCGAGATGAACTACTCACGCATATGTCCATAGGCGATCATGGTGATGTAGAGGCCTCCGGTGATGATCCCCCCTCTCCGGCAGGGTGCCAAAGCAGGACTCCAGATGCCCAAGATTGGACTTTCGATGTGACAACACCACTCTATATGTTTCATGGAAAATAACCCCGTCACCGTGATTTTTAGGGTAAACGACAATTTATAAGCGAGGGGGGACAAGAGGGGTGGTCGGTTCCTCCTAGGGCCCACTGGGCGCGACCAAGGAGGGGGCCGCGCCTGGCAGGCGCCTGGTAGCCTGCTGTCCCTCCATGGATCCCCTTTGGACTCTGTCTTTGTTCCTGGTAAAAAGTGATCTCCGTGGATTTTCAGCCCTTTTCGAGAATATTTCCTTAGGAACTTTTCTAAAATAGAAAAACAACAACTGGCATGAGGCATCTTGTTAACAGGTTATTTTGTGGAAACATCCGGAAAACGAAAGAAAACATGTGAAAAACTAAAGGTATTGGGTAGAAAACAAGCATGGAGAAAAAAAAATTATAGATATATTTGCAATGTATCAAGGGGCCCACCAGGCGCGGCCTAGGGTGGGACCGCGCCTGGCACCGCCTGGGGGATCCCTGGCCCCCCTTCGGCTCTTCTTTGGTCTCCATCTCTGTTTCGGGTAAAAATCGATCTGAATGTTCAACCCTTTTCGAGAATATTTCCTTAATAGCTTTTCTGAAATAGAAAAACAACAGAAAACAACAACTGGCTTGGGACATCTTTTTTATAGGTTAGTCAATGAAAACATTCGTAAAATGATAAAAAAAACATGTGGAAAACAAAATGTATTGGGTAGAAAACAAGCATGGAGCATGAAAAATTATAGATACGTTTGCAACATATCAGCATCCCCAAGCTTAACTCCTGCTCGTCCTCGAGTAGGTAAGTAATAACAAAATAATTTTTGAGGTGACATGAAGCCAACACAAATCTTCCATGACACAATATTGTACTTTTATGAAGGCAACCATTGAACATAGAGACCAAACCACAATCCTATAAACACCAACGAGGGTTCTCCCATATTTTTTTTGAGTAGCAGTGCCAAGGCCACGAGCACGCAAGCGGCAATTAAAGTAATCAACCAATATCGGCAGGAGTACCAACATGATCAACATCACAGGGAGCCAATAGTACGGATCACCATTGTCAAGGATGTAGTAGCCAGGGCAAATATTGCAAGGACAATTATCCTCTTGGAAACCATGAGAAAAGATCCAAAACCGATCCGGCGAAGAAAGATATGAAGGACCATAACTATAAAAACTAAATCTTGTAACACACCACTGGCGTCGAGAAGGATATCTCGCCATCAAATAGCGGGCAAAAGATGAATTATAGCAGACGATGCCATCTCAAAGACGAACAAGATGGCTAACAAAAGGCTAAACTCATTGATCGAAAACCATACTTCTAGTGGAAAGTCTACTCATAGACCAGGTTCCCCACCCCTCCTAACACCGGCAATGCCGGCCGGAGGAGAGTGGAACCAACTATGGATGATGAAGAAACGGTAGCGGCGGCACGGAGCGCTCTAGGCCATGGGACGAACAATTGGGACATGTTTGCACATGCAGGCTACATTTGGGACCTATAGTGTATTTATCCCATCTATTATTAAGTATGCTAGCGATATGATTATCTTTATGGAACGTGATCTTGAAAAGGCTAGGAACATGGAACTAATATTGTCAGTGTTCGAGTAACTACGAGGGCTCAAAATTAACTTCCATAAAAGTGAATTGTTTTGTTTCGGTGAAACCCATTGAAGCCGAGGACGCATCTAGTCAGTATGAAAAATATATTTGAATGTGAGCAAGACCAGTTCCTATTTATATATTATGGTAAATCAATAAATTATTGGAGATTGACTAATGCCGAAAGAAAACAAGTCGAGGAGCGTCTACCAAAAAGGCTAGGTAGTTTGAATGGAAAGTTCCTATCCCTATGTGGGAGATTAACATGTATCAATTCAATACTAAGTAACATGGTTCCGGACATGATTATTTTAGCTTCCCTAATATACTTGCACGAATTGGATTATTTCCGATGAATATTTTCTTGACAAGAGGATAGTGAGAAAAAATATAGATTGTCTCGATGGGATGTTGTTTGTCGACCTAAGGACCGGGGTAGGATGCGTATTCATGACCTTCGGGGTTAAAAATATAGCTCTCTTCGAGAAATGGCTTTTAAAGATACTAACTGGAGATGGAGTTTGCAAACATTTTTATAAAGAAAAAATATTAGCTCAAAGGCTCGGTTGTATGTTTATTAGAAACCCGGGGACTCACACTTTTGTGCCGGTATGATGGCAGCGAAGAACAATTTGTTTTGCTTCCAATCATTTAATATTAAGGATGGCTAAAAAATTAGGTTCTCGGAGGATAAACGGTTGAAAAATACCACTCTCTGGAAATCATATCTCGCTCTATAACAATGTCAATCATATGAGCAAGACAATAGCTATGTATTTGGAGTCAATGCCACCAAATGTGATGTTCTGGTGGGATTTAATTGGACCCAGACTTGCGACATAGAATGCTCTAATAGGAAAGTTCTCGGTGGACTCTACGTATAGTGCATTGGTTCATCCTGAGGTGCTAGTTGACGATAATAAGAAAATTTGAAAAATGAAGATACCATAGGAATTTTAAAAAATCACATAGTATTGATATGTCTCAAACGTATCTATTATTTTTTGACGATCCATGTTGTTATTATATCAATTTCCACATGTTTTGTTTACACTTCATAACATTTTTATGCATTTTCTGGGACTAACCTATTAACGAGATGCCATAGTGCCAGTTCCTGTTTTCTGTTGTTTTTCTCTTCAAAAAAAGCTAGTCGCAAAATATTCTCTAAATTGGACAAAAATTGGGGAGATTTCCTTCGTCATGATACACCATACGACTCCAGAAGCCCGAAGGGGAGGAGAAGCCGACCCAGGATGCGTCCACGGCACATGAGGGCGCGGCCCAACCCTGGACGACGCCCTCCTGTTGCGTGGGCCCCTCGGGTGGCCACCGACGACGCCCTTTAGCCTATATATTCCTTCTGTCCTGAAAAACCTAAATACCCGATCGATATTCCACGAAACATCTAGATGCGGCCACCATCATCAACCCTAGTTTGGGAGGGTTCTGAAGCTCTTCCTGGCACCCTGTCACACCACAGTTTTTGGAAACTTGTACAGTGGTCAAGAAGACAAAAATTAGGGCCAACAATTTTTTTTCTAACAACATGATTGTTTGAACTAACATGTGTTTATGAATCTTCATCATATTTGCAATACAATTTTTGTTTCTTGATAAAACCAATATCAAATTTTTCTGAAAATACTTTTATAATTTTCCCTGATATTTCCCAAATGTTACTTGAGTGAATTTTATTCCAAGACTTGGATCATTCTTGTTTGCATCTTAAAATAAAGTTTTAGCTTTGTTGGATCCAAGAAAACAAAATTTCAAAATGATTTATGGAAGTTTTCTTTTAAAGTTTTCTATAGAAACTATTCCCTGAAAATATAGCCAAGTACCTGTTGTCTACTTTTGTTTTCAGTAGGCTACAAAATGTTATTTCATGTTTTATTGACTTTTATTTGTTCCTTGATATATGTACTACAAATACATAAGCTTGGTTTTATTTTTGGATTAATAAAAATGATCTTTTGCTTGTTGTCTTTGTGGTATAAAAATAAGACAGAAAAAGGCATTTTTAGAAAACAGAGAAAAATAGAAAGTACACCTTTTCCCACATTGTTTTCATGGCTTTAAACTATTTCAATTTTATTTTCAAAAGTTATTTATGAAATTTTGAAACATGGTTAACAAGTTCCCACTTTGAAAACAAAGATTGGATTTTATTTGACCCTTGAAAATAGTGCCAACTTTCTGATGCTTTTAACAGATTCCAACACTTAGAAATTTCCACTAAGTCCTTAACTGAATTTTTTTTGGAACAGTGTTGTTACACTTTTGGGCTGATGTTTTCTTTGCTTTTCTTTGCAAGTTTTGAAGTGTAACTTTGTCTAGTGTGTTGACTAAGTATTGGACTCGAACCAGGATGTGTTGTTTTGCTTCTAGAAGACTTGAGTGTGAAGAAAACAAGAGAGAGAGAGAGAGAGAGAGAGAGTGGTGATGTGGCAAAGGCATGGGCCTCTATACCTTGCCTTTTCCCTCTTGACCATGACCCATTTTGCCTCCAAAGGACAGGCATTGACTGCCCCTTGGTGGTCTTGCCCCTTGGCCACCCTTGCCTTGTTGTACTCTGACCAAAAGACCCCTAGATCACCTCCCATGCCATCAAATGGCATGCACCCGAGCCACCCCTTGGCCATTGCCCTTTTCTCGTGGCCATGTTCTCTCCCTAGCTCATCCCCTGTGCCACTACACTCCTCTGCCTCCACACACCTTCCCCAAGTCGAACTCGAGCCCTGCCCTGGCCCCTTGGAGCGTGCTCGTGCCTGTGATCCCGGCTATCACCGCCGAGAGCTCGAGGTAGCACTTACCTCCCCCGTGCCTTCCCAACCCCCTCCACTTCCCTGGATGTACTCCCCACCTCTCTCTGACCCGCGCCGACCCTCCCCCTTGGCCTCTACCCCGCAGGAACGCCGCTGTCGTCCGTAGCAGCCGCCACGGGCACCGGCCGCGCGCCGCCGCCTGGGGCCAGGCCAGACGCCATCGTCGACGCCCCTCGACGCCCCTGCATCCCTACGTCGCCCCCGAGTCCGCTCCGCCCGTCTCCAATGCCCCACGGTGAGCCACCGTGCACTAGCCGTTCCACGCCGCCGCGGTGAGAGAGAGAAGTGAAGGGAGGAGGAAGATGAGTCGTGGCCCGTCGATCGTGTGGGCTGCGTTACCGCTTAGTTGGGCCGCGCGCTCGCAAAGCCGGCCCGTGGAGTGATTTCTAATTTCTTTTTAGATCTGAGCAGAGTTGTGTTATTTGCTTTTGGTCTGTGAAAAATACCTAGAGTGCAAAATAAATTCAACCAAAAATCTTGAACCTACTAATATGTTTTCTTAACCATCTAAAAATTGTAGATCTAAGATTCGACTTGTATTTTTATCACAAGACCTGTTTTGCCACAAAGTGTCTGAAAGCATGTTTTTGGCATAACTTTCTGGATCTGTATCCAAAATGGCCAAACTAAATTGTTTTGGATAGCTATTGAATAGATCTATCCATAGGACTTGGCCTCACATCAAGGTGAGTTACCAAATGGATATTCCATCCATTTTGGTAAAAGACCAGTGGGCTTTTCTAGGATTTTTAGAGTGAGTTTAAAAATGATTTTTGAGGTGAATCCAATTGGATGAGTTTTCTTATGAATAGATCTACCTATTACTAGCTTGTATTAATATGTGGACCCTAGATTATTTTTGGTGAGCAAAACTAGAAACAACAGCTTTTCTGTTTTTGTTTGTATGTGTGTATTTGTTTGTTAAGAAATGTTTGACTGTTTGAATCTTGTTTCCTAGCATGTATAGGTGTGTTGGATCTTGTTATTAGGTTGTTTGCTTGCTATATGTATACCTTGGAAAGTATGTGCTTGTTTGGAAAGGCAAATAGCAATAGAAATAGCATTTGTTATTTTTTAGTTTTATTACTTGATTATTGTGTGGACCAAATCTTGGTAGATTATTTTGCCTAGGTTTGTGATATGTTTGAGTGGAGTCCAGTACCATTTTGGTACTGTTATCGTGATGTGTTCATCTCTTTTAGCTTGCAACTTATTTCATACCAAAGCAGGTGTAAGATTTGTTTTTGTTTTCGCTAGTGTTGTTTTCACTAGTATGAATAGCTATGTGTGGATTGCTTTGTTAGATTAATTTTGTCGTGTGTGACCAGAGGATTTGTTACCTCTTTTGCCTTGGTATTATTGGGCCCATAACCCACTGTTCCCATTGAAATTAGGTTAGGGATGCAAATCCCCAAACCTACACTTGTGTGAAAATAGCATGTTTTTCTAATTGTGAGTTACTATTTTCCACCAAGGAATTAGATTGTTTGTTTCACTTATGTAAGTGAAAGGTTTAGTTCATATTTGTTAATACTAGTATGTTTGGGTGTGATTAATTTGTTAGCATAATATTCCTTAGGGGTATCATGTTAAGAAATGCTTCACTATTGTTTGCTTAAATTGAATTGTTTGCTAATAGAATAATTCCTTGTGATTGATAGATTATTTGTGAATGATTTTTATTAAGTGTTTGGATTTTTGAAACTGTTTAGTTAATCTTTTGTTGAGTGCATAGCTACTGGTTGTGTAGTTTATACTTTGATGGCTTGGTATTTAATTGAGTGGAAAAGCATGTATTATTTAGGATTGGTTTATGTTTGCTTGGTGGATGTTTTCATGAAATTATTTTATGGTATTGCTTACTAGCATGTGTATGGTTTGTGTGCTGTTATTAGGTATATTTATATCCATGACTTTATTTCTTAGAGTTAAGCATCCTTGTAGCATTGTTTGCTTCTCTAGTGATGAATTAGTGTCACCACTAGATTGTTTGAGTTGCTCTAGTATTGTTGTCTTTTATTTTATGAGTGCATGTTTTATTCTAGAATGTTTAGGAGGTAATTACTTCTGTTATTATGCCATGACTTCTTTAGTTTAATGTTGAGAATACAAGTATTTCTTATAGCATGCTTGTGTAGAATTTTCCATACTAGTATGCTATTAGTACAGTCTCGTTTTTATGTAAGTTGTTAAGGAGCTTAATCTTGTGTGGTGATTGTGTTCTAGATTATGTTATATGACTTGTTACCATTGATTTAGCTACTGGTTTTCTTGATTATTTTCATGATTGATGGATTCCATAACTTTGAGTAGACATAAGCATATTCTATAACTAGCCTATCCCTCTGTGATGTGTTTGCTTGCTGTTTGGAAATTGTCTGAGTGGTTGCCCTAGCATGAGTTGTACTTATGTTATGCTGTGCTAGTGTTGTTGTTGTGTTTATTAGTATCTTGTTATCTATGCAATAGTTTAGTAGTGATCTTGTTTGGTGACGATTGCTTGTGTGTTGCTAATACCCACTACCATGGGTATTGCTTTGATTGATTGTTACTATCTTAGTAGTCTCACCTTTTGTGCCCACAAGCTATATTTTTAGCTTCTTGAATATCTTATTATGAGAGTGATACACCCACTCCATATATGATACGTGGGATATGGTTCTAAACCATATGTTTGTCTGGCGACAGTTTTATACCCTGAGAGTTATGTGAGATAGATTTCTCGATAACGTTTGAGTGATTGCGCCAATATAAATTTTCTTGCTTTATGTGTTGTTTAGTTTAGTTGTTTGTTCTTTAGTTCTTACTGTGTGTCTTTTATTCTTTTACGACGTTAGAAAACGAAGGAGAAGAAGCAGCAGTTGTGGAGCTGTGCGTCAAGTTCAAGTTACTACAAGGCCAGGGACACTAAGATTTTTAAGGCAAGCCATCCCGATGCTTGCTGTTAATACACTTATCATTATCTATCATGCATGTTTTACCTCTGAATTTTTTTACAAAACTTTATTTCCAAAAACTATTTTTGAGTGACTATTACTACTATTAATATTATATATACTATTACTATGCCAGTATTTGATACTTGGTGTTACCAAGCCCATAGCCACCATATGGTATTTATTAAAATCACAAGTATTAGTCCCTAAGTGGACCCCTTAAAATTTTGTTTTTGCAAAACAAAGGCTTTTATGGAAAACCCGGAGAAAAGGCTGAGCCTTATTCACCGGAGGATTGTGGAAGAGTCATTTTTGAAAAGGGTGTTTTTACAAAAATGACACATAACCTAGTCTTCGCCGGACAACCTTTACCGTACTGCCACTTTACCCCAACATGGGCACGGGGCTTAACTTGAAGTTTGTTCTTGGTAGTGTGTGTTCTATCTCAATTTGCTATAAGGGCGTGACGTCCCTCGAACCAAAATGCCGCCAGTCATGAATTCAAATAGGCATGCAAAGTGAGGGATTAAGTTACCCCCCGGGTGCGACAGTTGAGTCTCCTGCCGTGGCGGGGTGGGACCTGGTGCCGGGGAGATTACACTCAACTGAAGAGATAGACATGTACTAGCTTGGACATAGTGGATGGTTAGGATCAGTTATCTGATGTTTACATACTGTTGTTACAGTCCGTGGTTGTTCACGACGGATGTACTGGATCTGGTGGACTGTGTACACCTCTGCAGAGTCAAACTATTCTGAATAGCCGCGTCCTCGGATATGGACAGTTTAATGCCCATGTAGCTAGCATTGTGTCAATGTTTTCGAAAAGGAGTTGGACTTCTGAAGTTTTGAAAGGAGGAAATCTTGTACCGTGGAGGTACCGTCGATGAAAAGCCAAAAGTTGTTTTACAAAAAGTTTTGCAAAGAAAATCTTTCATTTCTAAAAAAACTGGAAGTTGATTCCAAGAAGTTTTGCAAAGAGAAAACTTTCTTTTACCAAAGTTTTAGAAAACTATATTATTTTCTTTTGAAGTATCTTCTTCAACAAAGATACAAAGATTTTCAAAATCAACTATGATATGTCTTACATATATCATTGATAGTGAACCCTATGTATAGCCTACCTATTCCACTATATAAGCATACTTGCATTTTGGTAAGCTACATGATGGATGTCTTGCTGAGTACATTCAAATGTACTCATATTGGTTTCGTCCCTGGTATTTACTTGCCAGACATCGAGAAGGAGTCTCGGAAGGAGATCTATGAAGAGGAGTACGGAGATGATGGCTTTGTGAACTAGGATCGTCTCCCGGTCAGCAGCCTGTAGGTTAAGGCGTGACTTGGGCTCTACTACGTTTGTGTGTTTAGTCTTCCGCTGTGTGTGTTGTGTGTTGCCCTGCGTGGCAGTTGTGTTGGACTTGGGCATGTGACAATGTTCCTTTTGTAAGTGTTTTATGCAATCGTGTATTGGATATTGTATCTGTGTACCAACTTGATATGTTGTTCACGACAGGTGTGATCTGGGATCGTGAATGTATGCATATAGAAGGTGTCCTTGAACAGTGGTTCTGGGGGACCTTACACACCCTGCCGGAGAGGGGAATCATCACTAGAGGGCTCTACACCGCTATGCCTGCCTCCGGAGTGATGCGTGAGTAGTTCATCCTTGCACTACGGGTCCATAGCAGTAGCTAGATGGTAGTCTCTTCACTTTGCGCTATCATGTTTAGATCTAGTGAGCTGCCCTACATGAGCAAGATCATCGTTATGTAATTCTACATGTTGTGTTTGCTGGGATCCGATGAATATTGATACTAGGAGCAAGTTGTTTATTTATCCATATGCCTATGTTGTTTATATCTTGCATGCTTTCCGTTGCTACTAGATGCTTTGGCCAAGTAGATGCTTGTGACTCCAAGAGGGAGTATTTATGCTCGATAGTGGGTTCATGCCTCTAGAAATCAGCGTTCGAGTGACTGAAACATGCACGGTTGTGGATGTGCTATTGCCACTAGGGAGAAAATAATGATGCTTAGTCTACGTGTCTTTTGCATTGTTTACATTACACATAATACTTCATGCAATAATATGGTGTTTGCAACTTAATACTGGAAGTGATGCGGATGCTCACCCGAAGGTGGATTATTTAGGCATCGATGCGATGGATAGCAAGTCTATGTACTTTGTTGTAATGCCCAGTTAAATCTCAGAGTGAACATCTTGTCATATATTTCATTGTCATGCCCTCATTATTTGTCAATTGCCCACCTGTAATTTGTTTACCAAAATGCTAGAAATATTTATGGAGAGACACCACTACTGAACTGTGGACACCGGTCCATTTTCCTCATACTGTTAAACCACCTACTGCAATCATATTGTTCTCTACTGTTTCCTGCAATCATCACTGTTTTCTGCACCATACGTTTAATCCCTTTTTTTTCAGCAAGACCAGAGAGATTGAAAACCTCTCTGTTTCGTTGGGGCAAAGTAGTGTGTTTGTTTGTGTGCAGGTTCCACATCTTTTGCGCTGCTGAAAACCTTCTCAAGAACCTCTGTGTACTCCTGGATTCGGTAATATTGGTTAGTTTCAAGGGAAAGCTTGCCGCTGTTCTACATCAAACTCTGCGCCTGGAGTAACCTAACGAACAACATGCCCCCAATGCATCAACCTTTCTGGCGCTGTTGCCGGAGATACTGGAATCTCCAGATAGGGAAGTATCACACTTTCAAGCACTTTATTTTGCTTTTGTCCTGCTAGTTTTATCTTTGTTTCAGTTTGTTTACTCTAAAACCCGAAAACACAAAAAAAAAATAGATTCCCGCATTTAGTTTATTTCAGTTTTATTTGCTAATTTATAATTATGTCTAGTTCTGTTTCTTGCAGCATGTCACCTGAAGATGAAGTTATCACTTTTAAGCAAGGGAATGAAGAGGATTTTAAAGATGCTTGCTCTAGAATTCTTGAATCTAATGAGAGAACTGAACCTAAAATAACTATAAGTCTTCGTATTAGTAGTTTTTATTTTGGATTTGTTCTATGTTATAGATATGCTCTAGATGCAATAGTGAGGGGAGATTTCCTTCATCATGATGGGGATCAAGCCTTTAATGCTATATAAAAAATTGCAGCATCTACCTCCTCAAACAGTAAAATAGATTCAGCTATTGAGAACATTAATGAAATATTGAATTCCCTTGAGATAGACATATCTAGCCTGAAAGAAGCTAATAATCAGATTCGTATACATTATATAAATATCCTCCAAACTTAGAACCTTCAGGCTAGGTTCCTTCAGTAAAAATTGCTATTAATGGTGAAATATTCCATACCCACTGTGATACTATGTCTGAATTCTACCTAATGCCCATGAATATTTATGATTCTTTAAATCTGTGGGTGCTTTCTAAAAGTGAAGGTTTTTGTAACCATGGCTACTAATTCCATTAAATTACCTATGGAAACTGATGAGGGAGTGTTTACAAAAATCTATGGGATGATTGTACCTATTGATTACCATGTCACTGAATGTGCAGGAAAAGGAAATATTACACTTGGAAGATCACTGTTGAAACAACTTGGAGCAGTCATTGACATGAATTTAGGAATCTTGAAATTCGGCTCCCCCAAATGGCTACCACACCCTTCCTAGGAATAAGATCAAGAAAAGGAACAAGAGGTCTAAAGGTAAAAGTGGTGTTATGTTTGAACTTGATAATACTTGATTCCCTACTTGTGCCTAACTACAAGGCGTTAAAGAGAAGCGCTTATGGGAGGCAACCCATCGTTTTTTCTGTTATTTTTGTTTTGTTGAGTCAAGATGATTGTTGCTTCTGTAACAACATGTTTGTATATCTTTTATTTGCTGTTTTTTTGTGCCAAGAAAAGTCTATAATGACTAGAATGTACCTTTATTGGGATTACTACGTAGGAACAGATTTCTGGTATTCACTAGAAAAATTCCACACACTTATCAGAAAGTGATTTTGATCTGAAATTTCTTGTGCGTATTCCTGATATATGTAGCTATATTTTTTCTAGACTGAAGTTTTTAGATCTGAGCAACCTAAGTGCCCGGGAAAAAATCATATTAATGGATTGTTCTGGTTTTGACAGATTCTTTCTTTATTTTGCATTCTCTCTTTTACGATTTTTTAGTGGATTATTTTAGGGTGAAAGAACTTCACTTAATGCTAGTAACAGTACAATAAGTTTGAAAGTAATTGCTTATGAATTTTTGTCCAAAAGGAACCAAGTGAGATTATTTGTTTTTGATGCACTAACCCCGCTAATGAGAAAAATATTGATGTTTTGATGTGAAGGAAGTTTTCAAGTGTTAAGCGAGAAGGATGATAATGAAATATCAAGAAGAGTGAAAAGCTTAAGCTTGGAGAAGCTCCTCTGGACCTTCCCAAAATATTCAAGAATACTCAAGCATCTAAGGTTGGGGATGCCCAAGGCATCCCCTTCTTCGTCGGCAAATTATCAGGTCATCTCTAGTGGGACTATATTTTTATTCTTTTACATCTTGTGTACTTTTCTTGGAGCGTCAGTGTGTTTTTGTTTTCAGTTTGTTTATGTTTTGTTTGCTTATATATACTAGTTGGATCCTAGCATTCTTGTTTGGGAGAGAGACACGCTCCGCTTTTTCATTAGAATACTCTTGTGCTTCGCTTATATTTATTGAGTATTCCTGTTTGCTTCTGCTAAAACTTTTAGCTCTTTGTTTTCATATATCTCTTGTCATAGCTATTAGTTTCTTTTGAAGAAAGTACTATCTTGTTTCACTTAAAATTGTTTGGAGAGTTGATAAATAAGTTGATTGGTGTTTGGTTGGAACAGAAAATGTTGCATGTGGTATGGTATAATAAAATGCTTACAAAAGTCTTGTAGATCACTATCTTGAGTAATTTGATGCTTGTCAATTGTTTTGAGTTACCAAGTAAGTAATGTTTAAACTTATGTATCATGTAAGAAATGGCTATTAGTGAAGAACTACTCTAAAGCTCGTTGATATTTTGTTTGTATCACTGGTAGTTCCAAAGTCTAGTAGTTTCTAGTAAAAGGTTTTGGTTAACAACAAAGACAATGTGGAGCCTTGTAATTTTTCAACCATGTTTTTCATATAAGTCCTTCTGTACCAGTTGATAGTTGTGTTTTCTTGAATAACCTTGCTAGCCTAAACTCTGTACTAAGCGGGAATGTTGCTTGTGCATCCAAAACCCTTGAGCCAAAATCCATGCCATCACTATCCACCATAACTACCTATTATGTGGTATTTCGCCGCCACAACAAGTTAATTTTCATGTGCTACCTTTAAAAAATTCAAAACTCGTATACTCCCTTTTTGTGTCACTATTTACCAGCTCATGAGGACGCGGGTAGACGGTCTTTAATTCGCTTGTTGATTAGAGTTCACACACCTGGACTAGTGGCATATACATCCGCTTATCCAATTCGCTAGAAGAGCTGGCAACGGGGTGCCCAGCCCCAAATTTGGTTACTGGAAAATTCTCTTAACTCTTTTTCCCTCTGATTTATCAGTTAAGAAAAGTTCATAAGTGTGTAAACAAAAGAGAAGAGGGGTAATCTACTAAACACGGTAGAAATAACGTCTTTCATGGGAGCCGCTCTTGTAAAGTCTAGTAAACTTGTGACTTAATGTATTGTCTACTTGTTGATTCGTTGACCATTAACATACAGACCTACCCCCAAAAATAGAGACTCATCCATGGTATGTGATTGTTGGCAGACACCCGAGGATTCGGTTAGCCATGGTTTGTGATAGTAGAGGTTGGGAGGAGTGTCAAATATTTTATGCTCTCTCTATATGTTTTTAAAAACTTAAAATCTCTAGCACATGATTTAATCCATGCTTCCCTCTGCGAAGGGTCTTTGTTTTACTTTATTGTTGAGTCAGTCTTTCTACTTCTTTCTATCTCCACAAGAAAACACTAGTGTCAACTTTGGTACAACAGTTGTTATATAATGATATGTTTGACTTATTGCAGTATTTTAGCTTGACAATATCCATGAGATATATATGTTAAAAAAGTTGAAACCAACACTGAAACTAAATATTCCTCTGTGTTTGTCAAACACTTTTATTTAGAATCTATTGGTTTGTGAGCTAACTTTTATGCAAATTCTTATAGCCTCATTGTCTCCAAAGTACTATTCATGAAAGTTTGCACTTGTATGTTTCATTTTGTTTACTTGTTAGCAAACTATAGACCATTGATTTGGATCACTTTACTCAGCTCATGTGCTTTGCATTACTATTTGATCAAGATTGTGTTAGTGGCATGTCTCCTAAAAAATATGTTGTTTTATCCTTTACCTACTCGAGGACGACCATGAGCTAAGCCTGGGGATGCTTGATACGTCGCAAACGTATCTACAATTTTTGATGATCCATGTTGTTATTATATCAATTGCCACATGTTTTGTTTACACTTCATGGCATTTTTATGCATTTTCTAGGACTAACCTATTAACAAGATGCCGCAGTGCTAGTTCCTGTTTTCTGCTGTTTTTCTCTTCAGAAAAGCTAGTCGCAAAATATTCTCGGAATTGGACGAAAATTGGCGTACGCACATAATACACCAGAAGACTCCAGAAGCCCGAAGGGGAAGAGCAGCCGACCTAGGGGGCGGCCACGCCACACCAGGGCGCGGCCCACCCCTGGTCGGCGCCCTCCTGTTGCGTGGGCCCCTCGGGTGGCCACCGACGCTGCCCTTTCGCCTATATATTCCTTCGGCCCCAAAAAAATCTAAATACCCGATCGATATTCCATGAAACATCCAGACGTCGCCGCCGTCGTCAACCCTAGTTCGGGAGGGTTCTGAAGCTCTTACCGGCACCCTGCCAAAGAGGGGAATCATCACCGTAGGGCTCTACACCGCCATGCCTTCCTCCGGAGTGATGCGTGAGTAGTTCATCCTTGGACTACGGGTCCATAGTAACAGCTAAAAGATAGTCTCTCCACTTTGTGCTATCATGTTTAGATCTTGTGAGCTGCCCTACATGATCAAGATGATCGTTATGTAATGCTACATGTTGTATTTGTTGGGATCCGATGAATATTGATACTATGAGCAAGTTGTTTATTTCTCCATATGGCTATCTTGTTTATATCTTGCATGCTCTCCGTTGCTAGTAGAGGCTTTGTCCAAGTGGATGCTTGTGACTCCAAGAGGGAGTATTTATGCTCGATAGTGGGTTCATGCCTCTAGAAATCAGCGTTCGATTGACTGAAACATGCATGGTTGTGGATGTGCTGTTGCCATTAGGAATAAAATAATGATGCTTAGTATACGTGTCTTTTGCATTGTTTACATTACACACAATCTTCATGAAATAATCCGGTGTTTGCAACTTAATACTGGAAGTGATGCAGATGCTGAACTGAAAGAGAATTATTTAGGCATAGATGCGCTGGATAGCAAGTCTATGTACTTTGTTGGAATTCCCTGTTAAATCTCATAATGAACATCTTGTCATATATTGCATTATCATGCCCACCATCCGATAAATATGGCGGTGGAGTCGATGGAGATGGTTCCGGGGGCAATCCCCACCATCCTCGCGAAGCCATTGCTTTAAGAGGTCAAGAAGACCCGGAATCCGGGAGCTCTCGTTCGTGTAGGCGACTTCGAGAGTCCTACCATGTGTGGGCACATTCAACAACTGAATTCCATACCGATCCATGGTGGAGAACGGGGAAGAAGAGGGGAGAGCAAGAGGAAGAAAAAGAGTGGCAGCATACTGTAGCAATTAGTGATTATTTCTCAGTTTTTAATCCTCTCCCGACGATGGAACAACTTCCAACAGGCGGGAGGCAAACGGTTTGGACATTTAGTCCCGGGCTGTAGTTTGGGCATTTAGTCCCGGGCCGTATTACGACCCGGGACTAAATGCTCTCAGGCTAGGCGAAGGGTCGCTAGACGACTTTTAGTCACGGGCCGTGTTACGACCCGGGACTAAAAGGGTTCAAGGCGACGCGAACGGTTGCCCCGCTCCCGTCTGGTCCCGGTTCGATAGCTATTAGGGACTAGAGGTAAAAACCTATAGGGGTTTTTCTACTAGTGCTTGCCATTAAAGACAACTTACAAGACATAGTTTCTTCGTTTACCTTAAGTTCAATACCTTGCGTTCAGGTTTAGTCAAAATCATGATTAGTAAAGTATAATCATGTAATAGAAGTAAATTCAGAATCTAGAAAGTTCTTATGTTTATAATATAAATATGTAGTTTATGGTGATTCCAATAATATTTATTCTATACTATAACAAACCCCCCCCCCCCCCCTAAAATATACGACATCATTGATGTTTGATGGCCACCGATATAAACTACGATTTGTATTTATAATATGCTCGTAAAATTAGTTTAAATATAATGAAATGAAATGGATATATCTAGCACTAAGACATGCCTACATACAACCAATTCAGCGACAACTAATATGGAACAGAGTAAAGAAAGTAGTTTATATATTAGTTTATACAGTAAAATATTAGCACAAATTAAAACAACATGACTTATAGTTTAACACAGAAGGAGTAGATATTACTACATCCGTATCAAAATATAAGATGTTATAGCATTATCTAGATAACACATATATAGACGTGTTTTAGTGTTTAGATTCATGTGTATCTTACACTAGACGTCTAGGTACGTGTAGTTTAGAAAAAGTTAAAACATGTTAATTACATTTTGATAAGGAGGGAGTAATACTTTTTCTATATAATTCGTCAAACTGTACAAAGTCTAACTTTGAACGCAGGACAACTGAAAGCAGAGGAAGTACGTGCTGTCACACGGCCGATGAATGATCCTACTTTCCCACAGGTTCTATCTATTTTGGATTGCTCGTTTGTCTGGACGCACGCACGCGCGTACGTACACTGCACCCTTGTCAAGCTGTCGAGCAGCTCTTAACCAAGCGGCAATCTAGCAAGCACCGTGATTATACTATCACGGAGTAATCAGCTGGATTGGTTATGTGCATGGCAGAAACTCGCAAAAAGTTGCACTCGAGACACGCGATAGCACATGTTAGTTTCCTCTGTGCAAGTGGAATCACACGCACCCCTCGATCCTGTCTACCCTCGCTCGCGCGGCGCCATACAGACATTCTCTGCAGCCAATTAATCTCTCCGGGTTTTCCTATGCATATGTGTCATGTGCCGCCTAATAACGACGTAATCGTCGCTGGCACGTGAGACGAACACTGGCCTGTTCAGTACTCTATTGCTAAGCTAACTTTTTAAAGCTAACTAAGCGGATTAAAGTAGTTAGTAGCTGGTGACTTGACTGGAGACACCACGACAGCGCCAAACACTACAGTCCCGGTTAGCTACGCTGTTTAAGCGAGCGGATTAAAGTAGGAGTAGTAGGTTTGAACGTTTTGCCTCGAAGAACGGCCAGGTACAGTTACATGCTTTTTGGTTAAATTACTTTTGCAGTGTAGACTATCTCAGTAATATATGTTGGCCACTGTAGATCAATCTGTAGACGTACATGCCGAAGCAAGAGGGTGCAGTGGTGGCAAGCTTAGTTGACTGGGGCTTTGACCGGCAGGGGATAAGCTGGTGACGTGGACAGCTCGAAAAGACCACGTGATCCCGGAGGAAGATCCTCCCCTCCCCTCGATCCGGTACGGCGACGCGAGAGTGGACGTACGATCTCTCTCTCCTCTGTGTGCGGGGGCATCCCATCCGGCCGTCCATCGAGTGACAAAGACAACCAAACCTGCATGCAGGGACTGATATCTGCGCTTCTGCTAGCTCAGCTAGACTGTGCTGCAGCTGCTGCCATGCGTACTACAGCATTGAAACTTTGAGAGCTCGGGCAGAGGCCAGCTCGGTCGTGCAGGTGCATGCAAGCCATGCAGGAACTGGGAGGTAAACGTGAAGAAAGAAAGGGAAAGAGAGAGCGAGAGAGAGAGAGAAGAAAAAAGATGCCAATGCGGTGCCATCCATCCATCCATCCATCACCCATCCATCATTTGGCCTTTCGTCCCGAGGTTTTTGTACTCCTACTCGTCAATCACAGCCTCGGTACGTACATGCGTTATACTCCGTACATTTACATGCTCAGGGCACTAACTCCATCGCCCAGCGCCTCTGTATATTCAGCATCTTTCTCCGGAGGCAGGCAACGTCAAATGGATTTTACCAATTTAGCTTCAACTTCGAAATATTTATTTTCCAGTTTCCTGAGAAACAGCAACTCCGTTGTATCAAATCGATGCATGATTTATGCGCCTAGCCATGAAATGGTAAAAACCAGCGACCAACTGCGGTCGTCCGGGGCTATAGCACATGGCTCAGCAAGCGAGTGGTGTGGATATATGCGACATGGCTATAGCGATCTCGCCTGTGTGTGGGTGGATAATTACCCGCGCGCGAGCGTGCCTCACGGAGTCAAGTGGCATGGTGCGAGTAAATCCACTCTACTCCTGTGTAGATTCTACTGGGGGGGCACCATCACTGGCCTACTTATAAAGCTGAGCCTAATTAACCGCGGCCGGCCGGTTTGATCCGATCGACATTCATTCAAACTGGAGTAGCAGTAGCAGTACTATACTCCTACACATGCATGGACTGGCCGGCCGGGAAGACAGTACGTGGGCAGCAGCTGGTCTAGCTCATGACTCCCGCTGGAGCGTACGACCAGGACAATGCGCCGTGCTTTCAATTCTTGGTCCCTGGTCAAAACGGGCGGAACGGATAGCTACGTACAAGGTGATCGAGGACGACGACACTGTGCCCTCACACCTACAGTGCTGAGCCACTGCAAGCAAGCACGAAGCGCATTTCTGTTGCCGTTTCTCGAGTATAGGATCGCATCGCATGCCTAAATTGAAATGGAAATCGAGGGGAGACACATTGCGGCATCGCGGCGGCAGCCGGCCCCGGTCCGGCGCCGACGGAAGTGCGACGTACGTACGTACTGTGCGCGCGTGTCCGGCCAGCGCCCTCGCAAGCAACGTGCACGCACTGCATCTGCATGCATGTCCGGCCATATATATATTTCCATCGCGCGGCAGGCAGGCAGCAGCGCGAATCGGAGGGATCGAGATGGATGGCGACGTACGTAGGCCCGCGCGGGTAAGCATGCACGTACGTCGACGCGCGATTGATGGATTGCCTGCCTCGCGTCCTGCCTGGGCCATGGATCCTGCCTCCTTGGCTTTTTATCAAGAGCACATCTACCAGCTGTCATAATACTATTGCACACAACATAATGTGTTGTAGAAAAAACATGAAAACGGCTAGAGCTCTCGACCGCTTGCCACAGTATGTGTTTATAAATTGTCCAACTGCTTCCTTTGTAGGCAGTATGGTTGGTAGCACCATCAGGGTGGATAGGCATAGGCTGAATAATGCTGACTACATCAGGATTATGATTGGTAACCTGGATATGGATCTCATTCCACATGTGATTCCAACTTCGGTAATGTTTTTTTTTATATTGAGTTCACTAGAGAGATCCAAGTTGGGAAACAAGGAAAAGAGAAATCTGCTGACACTGGCAAGGGTGACGCATGAAAAGGTGCGCTGGGGGTTTGGTGTGTGTGGGGGGGGGGGGGGGGGGGTGGTTGATCAGCACACCCCTAAGAAGCAAAGGTGTGAAAGAGGTGGCGCCAATGCAAAAATGGAGGCAATGCCCCTATTCAGGGAGGGTTCATGAGGGATGCGAGGAGATCTCACCTTACTAGTGAGGCAGGAATGATGGTGCCTGCTAAGCAAAATGATAAAATGGAAGAGGATAAGAATGGGAAGAGAAAAGTTTCTGAATCTGAATTACCTGCTGAAGAGGAGAGTGATGTAGAAGATTCTTTTGCAGCCAAGGTGCATAAGCTTGGTTATATCCCTAAGCAGATGCAGAATCAGCTCGTGCCTTCCTCTGATATAGGCACTAGCAGAACTGGCTTTTCACTCACTCCAAACATATATTACTATGCTCAGTGCCTACAATATCTTGCTAAACCAAAGCTTATCACTGTTGGGGTGGTTGAGGACCTTGCGGAACCCATGAAGAATGAGCTTACTTATGAAGAATTTCTTAGGCAGCTTATTCTGACAAATAGTGACAAGTAGGAGGAGTGGATATGTCGAATCTCTGACTCTACAAATCCCTTAGGTGACCCTATCGGGTTTCGACTAGGAGAACTCATGAGCGCTGGTGGAATCGTCGGCTAGACAGGGGGCGAGATTTACCCAGGTTCGGGGCCCTCGTAGAGGTAAAACCCTTACTTCTGCCTCTGTCGATCTGTATTAGTCGAATAGATCGGTTACAATGGTGATGGCTCGAGTCGAGAGTATGATCTCAAGCTCAAGGTTTTGGTGTTGCGGTGTTGCTTGGTCCTCTACCGTCCCCGCGCCACCTCCGGCTGCACGCCCGCCACCCAGCGCCGCGCCCAAGGGCAAGCGGTTCCGCCGGTACGTCCGGGTGGACGAGGCCGAGTGGCACTGGAACAACGCCACGCCGGTGTTCTATGCCGACGTCCACCTCCCGGACGGCTGGCACCTGAACCCCCAGCGTATCCCTGTGCCGCCGGTCCCGACCGGCCAGGCGCTGCTCGAGGAGATCGACCGCCGGCGCGAGCTCCTGCCGGCCCACGTCCGCAGGGAGCGCGTGTACGCGCGCAGCTCCCCCTACTGGAGCGCCTGGCTCGAGCAGGAGCACGAGCAGCGCCGGCGCTCCTACATCCCCGCCCCCCACGAGGTGGACGTCGAGGACTACCCGCCGCCACCGCCCGGCCGGGAGAGGGAGCTGTGGCTCCTCGAGGACATCCCGGAGGACTTCTCCGGGGAGGAGGACCCCGTGCTCCGGGCCGCCATGGAGGATGCCTGCGAGGCCTCCCGCCGCTCACTCGTCGAGGACGAGATCAAGCGGTGGGAGCGGGTCGTGGCCGCCGCCCGCGCCGACGCTGCCGCCATGCCGCCGCCGCCGCCCCCCGAGCCTACCCCCTGGTGGCACGCGCTCTACGCCGAGTATGAGGCGTCCGAGGACCAGCCGCCGCCGCAGCCGCTCCCCCCCGGGCTGGAGTACGGCATGTCCTGGGCCTGGACCGGCGGCGTTTGGGCGCCGGGATCGCCGGAGCAGGAGGAGGAGCTGCCCCCTCCGCCGCCGCCGCCGCAGGAGGTGCTGCCCTCGCCACCGCCGCTGCCCCCGCCACCGCCGTACGCGCCTCCGATGCCCCCGATGCCTGCACCCCCGGCCCAGGCGCCGCCTGCCCACCTGTGGCAGCCACCCCCCTACCAAGAAATCTCCTCCGACGAGGAGGACTAGTAGATCGGCCGGTCGCCTGTGGCCGCGCCGCCGCCCCCTATTCTATGTAAGCAAGGCCCCTAGCTACCCCCCAAGAAACGGCCGGCCGCCTGTGGCCGCGCCGCCGCCCCTTTATGCAAGTACGGCCGGCCGCCTGTGGCCGCGCCGCCCCCTATCTATGTAAGCAAGGCCCCTGGCCTTTTTTTAATATAAGTTGTGTGCCCCCTATTCTACCGTGTCCCTAGCCCATACCCGCCGGCGGTCCGCCGGCGGGATCTGACTACTCGTTCCCGCCTCCGGCAGGGCTTCGCCCAGCCATGTCCACTCGTACCTGTCCCTGGGGTGTTCGTTCGGCCTGGAGAGAGGGCCGCGATTTTTATACACCTGGGCCTCTAGTCCCGGCCCGTGCAACCAACCGGGACTAGAGCCCCTTTGGTCCCAGTTGGTACCACGGCCCGGGACCAAAAACAAATTTCGAATTTCGGTGGCACCCCTGCGCGCCCAAAATTTTTTAGCGCCAAAATTTGAAAAGGGTTAAGTTTGCACATTAACAACTTCTATATACTTTCAAATTTGACAAAAATTCCAACATGAAAAATGCTAGAATTTGCAAAACTAATTTAAATCCATTTTTCGCTTAACTAAATAATTATTCTAACTATTGAAACTATTAATTATTTTTTCATTTGTATATAATTTGAATATAAAAATATTACAATTTTTGATTTCTCTCGTGATCTTCCTAATTCAAAGCGAGTTGTACCTTATTGACACGGTGAATTTGAGATCTTCGTCTACAACAGAAAAACCATAGTTTTCCTTCGAAGTTTTACTCTGCGCATCCACACGTATTTTCTCTTTATTCCGACCCCCGCTTGAAAACATAGTAACTTCCGTGTACGCTATCATTAGTGAGAGACTTCACGTCGGCAATCTCAATTAAAGTGCCAGTTTGTGTCTGATCCCACCAACCCCTCAAAATCCTCCTATTAACTTCACCTATCTCAACTCAAATCACTGTCTTCATGTGGATGCCAAGCCTGTGCAAAGCTATCTCTCCTCCTCCAATACCGGAGAATAAGGACACCACATTAACACCATTGGGAAACATGTTCTTCAACACCGACAAGTGGCAACCCACAGTATCAATTTGGAATGAATTGCATTCCGTGTACGCTATCATTAGTGAGAGACTTCACGTCGGCAATCTCAATTAAAGTGCCAGTTTGTGTCTGATCCCACCAACCCCTCAAAATCCTCCTATTAACTTCACCTATCTCAACTGAAATCACTGTCTTCATGTGGATGCCAAGCCTGTGCAAAGCTATCTCTCCTCCTCCAATACCGGAGAATAAGGACACCACATTAACACCATTGGGAAACATGTTCTTCAACACCGACAAGTGGCAACCCACAGTATCAATTTGGAATGAATTGCATTCCGTGTACGCTATCATTACTGAGAGACTTCACGTCGGCAATCTCAATTAAAGTGCCAGTTTGTGTCTGATCCCACCAACCCCTCAAAATCCTCCTATTAACTTCACCTATCTCAACTGAAATCACTGTCTTCATGTGGATGCCAAGCCTGTGCAAAGCTATCTCTCCTCCTCCAATACCGGAGAATAAGGACACCACATTAACACCATTGGGAAACATGTTCTTCAACACCGACAAGTGGCAACCCACAGTATCAATTTGGAATGAATTGCATTCCGTGTACGCTATCATTAGTGAGAGACTTCACGTCGGCAATCTCAATTAAAGTGCCAGTTTGTGTCTGATCCCACCAACCCCTCAAAATCCTCCTATTAACTTCACCTATCTCAACTCAAATCACTGTCTTCATGTGGATGCCAAGCCTGTGCAAAGCTATCTCTCCTCCTCCAATACCGGAGAATAAGGACACCACATTAACACCATTGGGAAACATGTTCTTCAACACCGACAAGTGGCAACCCACATTATCAATTTGGAATGAATTGCCAAGAGATTTGTACCTCTCTCTCTTCGCGACTCCCCTTGTGTGGTTTCTTGGGAGACCGAGTAAAAATTCCATCTCATCTGGCTCTAGAGGGGCAACCTTGTTATTCTCAATTGGCAAATTATGGATGTAGCCTCTTTCTTGAGCAGCTGCACAGAAGTGCTTAGAATCCACAAACTCCGGCTCTATGTCATACAAATTTCTGGAAATTTCCACCCATACACTTTTTGGAGCTAGGGCCTCATTTTCATTTGGAATAATAATGAAGTCAGACTGGTCATAGTTGTCAAGCACTCAATGCTTGCCAGCTTTTGACCGATCAATACACATTATTGGTCAAACTTGCACCTACTCCATTCATAATCACATAATATGTATAAATATCATTTTGGTTAACAAAATATCGTTCATACTACGTTATAAGAACTATGATCATGTATTCCACGTTTATTATTACACATCACCAACAACATCCCTATCTAGTCTTCTGAATTTTCTTCGTGTCCCTTGCTTATGATCGCTTCGGCCGTAACCATGGAGCATCTTCATTATTTAACGGGATGGTGGGGTCATCTTTCACTGTGAAGGGTGGAATTTCAACAAACTTATTATAATCTTCTGACATGTCTGTCGTGTCCTCGATTCCCACGATGTTTCTTTTCCCTGAGAGAACTATGTGACGCTTCGGCTCATCGTATGATGAAATTGTTCCCTTATTTTTTCTTTTCTTCGGTCTGGAAGACATGTCCTTCACATAGAAGACCTGAGCCACATCATTGGCTAGAACGAATGGTTCGTCATTGTAACCAATACAGTTGAGATCCACTGTTGTCATTCCATAAAGCGGGTCTACCTTTACCCCTTCTCCATTCAGGTTGACCCATTTGCACTTGAACAAAGGGACCTTAAAAGAAGGTCCATAGTCAAGTTCCCATATCTCCTCTATGTAACCATAGTATGTGTCAGTTTTTCCATTCTCGTTTGTTGTATCAAAGCGGACACCACTGTTTTGGTTGGTGCTCTTCTTATCTTGGGAGCTCGTGTAAAATGTATTCCCATTTATCTCGTACCCTTGAAAACTCCCAATAGTCGAAGATGGTGACCCTGCCAACATGTATAGCTGATCTTCAACAGTGGTGTCATTTATAAGACGTGTTTGCAACCAACTTCCGAAAGTCTCCATGTGTTCGCGTTTAATCCATGAGTCATCCTTCCCCGGGTTTGCAGACCGTACAATATTCTTGTGTTCCTCGACATACGTAGCCATGAACATAGAATTTTGTAGAACTGTGTAGTGTGCTTTGGTCAAAGAATGCCCGTCCCTAGGTATCATTGTTTTCTTTCCCAGCGTTCCTTTTCCCCTCAGTCTCCCCTCATGCCGCGATTCAGGAACACCAATTGTCTTAAGGTCAGGAATAAAGTCAACACAGAACCCAATGACCTCCTCTGTTCCATAGCCCTTCGAGATGCTTCCTTCTGGCCTAGCACGGTTATGAACATATTTCTTCAAGACTCCCATGAACCTCTCAAAGGGGAACATATTGTGTAGAAATACCGGACCGAGAATATGAATCTCTTCACATAGGTGAACAAGGAGATGAGTCATAATGTTGAAGAAGGATGGTGGGAACACCAACTCAAAACTAACAAGACACTGGACCACATCCCTCTGTAATCTTGTCAGAATTTCTGGATCGATTACCTTCTGAGATATTGCGTTCATGAATGCACATAGCTTCACAATGGGTACTCGAACATTTTCCGGTAGAAGCCCCCTCAATGCAATCGGAAGCAATTGCGTCATAATCACGTGGCAGTCATGAGACTTCAGGTTTTGGAATTTTTTCTCTGCCATGTTTATTATCCCCTTTATATTCGACGAGAAGCCAGACGGAACCTTGATACTGTAAAGGACTTCAAAGAATATTTCCTTCTCTGCTTTAGTAAGAGCGTAGCTGCTTAAGGAATGGCGCCCTGTATCTGTGTGCTTGTTGCTTGGGTCTTTCATACGTTGATGGTCCTCCCGTGCTTCAGGCGTATCTTTTGACTTCCCATACACGCCCAGGAAGCATAGCAGATTGACACAAAGATTCTTTGTCACGTGCATCACGTCGATCGAAGACCGGACATCTAAAACTTTCCAATAGGGTAGCTCCCAAAATATAGATTTCTTCTTCCACATGGGTGCCCGCTTATCAGGGCCGTACGGAACTGGTTGGCTGCCAGCAGCCTTACCAAAGATTACTTCTAGGTCCTTGACCATATCGAATATATCATTACCACTACGGAGCTCAGGCTTCTTTCGGTTATCTGCCTCACCTCTGAAATGCTTCCCTCCTTTTTTCCTTAAGGGATGCTTGATCGGAAGAAATCTACGATGCCCCAGGTATACAACCTTTTTACATTTATCCAAAAAAACACTGTCAGTCTTATCTAAACAGTGTGTGCATGCATTGTATCCCTTGTTTGTATGACCGGAAATGTTACTAAGAGCTGGCCAATCATTGATGGTCACGAAAAGCAACGCCCGTAGGTCAAATGGCTTTTGTTCGTTCTCATCCCACACACGTACACCTGGTTTGCCCCACAGTTCTAAGAGTTCTTCCACTAATGGCCTTAGATACACATCAATGTCTTTGCCAGGTTGCCTCGGGCCTTGGATGAGAACTGGCATCATAATGAACTTGCGCTTCATGCACAACCAAGGAGGAAGGTTGTACATACATAGAGTTACAGGCCAAGTGCTATGACTGGAGCTCTGCTCCCCAAAAGGATTAAAGCCATCTGTACTTAGACCAAACCATAAGTTTCTCGCCTCTCCTGCAAAGTCTGGAAAGTCTCTCTCGATCTTTCTCCACTGCGATCCATCGGCGGGGTGCCTCAACTTTCCATATTTCTTACGGTCTTCTTTGTGCCATCGCAACAACCTAGCATGCTCTTTGTTTCTAAACAGACGTTTCAGCCGTGGTATTATAGGAGCATACCACATCACCTTAGCAGGAACCCTCTTACGGGGGGGGCTCGCCGTCAACATCACCAGGATCATCTGCTCTGATCTTATACCGCAGTGCAGTGCATATCGGACATTCATCCAAATTCTCGTACTTCTCACCGCGGAAGAGAATGCAGTCATTAATGCATGCATGTATCTTCTGCACATCTAATCCTAGAGGGCAGAGAGCTTTCTTTGCTTCGTACGTACTCTCAGGCAATTCGTTATCCTTTGGAAGTTTTGGCTTCATTAGTTGAAGTAAACTCTCAAATGCCTTGTCAGTCACACCGTTTTGTGCCTTCCATTTCAGCAACTCCAGTGTGGTACCGAGCTTTGTGCTACCATCTTCGCAATTTGGGTATAACAATTTTTTGTGATCATGTAACATGTTGTCCAGCTTCAACCTCTCCAATTTATTTTCACAGTCTTCCCTTGCATCAGCAATAACTCGGCCAAGATCATCATCGGGCTCTTCTGATGCCTGTTCTTGATCACCTCCTTCTTCTGCATTCTCTTCCATTGCAGTATCGTCGTATTCAGGGAACAAAGGATCTTCTTCTTCTTCTTCATCGTCTTCCATCACAACCCCTCTTTCTCCATGCTTGGTCCAGCAATTATAGCTGGGCATGAAACCTCTCCGAAGTAGATGGCCGTGAAGGATTCTTTCGGAATAATGTTCTCTGACGTTCCGACAATCAACACATGGGCAACACATGAAGCCATTATCTTTGTTCGCCTGAGCTACAGCAAGAAATGCATTCAGGCCTGCCATATACTCGGAGGTGCGTCGGTCACCGTACATCCATCGCTGCCGTGCATCCATCTGCATCATATAATTAAGTTTATCAAAATACATATTAATACAGAGATGACCACAGTACATCGACAAATAATACTTTTTTATGTATCAGTTACAGATGAAAAAGATAATTTGTTAACCTCGGTCGAAGATACCATTTTCAGTGAGCTTGTGTGCGTCTCGGGAATTTCGTCGAACACCTCGTGTGCATAGTAAAAAAAAACACACTAACACCACACTCTCTCACACCTCCAAGCAAAAAAAAAGATGGAAGGATGGGGGGCTGGGGCAGTATATATAGGGGAAGGGGGCATTGGTCCCGGTTCGTGGACTGAACCGGGACAACAGGTCATGCGCGTGCCACGTGGCCTGTGGCTAGGCATTGGTCCCGGTCCGTGGCACGAGCCGGGACCGATATGCCCCCCACGAACCGGGACCAATGCGCCCAGGCGATTCCTGTTGCCCCGGGCGCACGAACCGGGACCAATGCAGGGCATTTGTCCCGGATTTGGTTGCAACCGGGACAGCTGCCCCCCGGCCCCCTGGACGAGAGGGGTTGTTTCCACTAGTGTTTATATTGAGTTCACTAGAGAGATCCAAGTTGGGAAACAAGGAAAAGAGAAATCTGCTGACACTGGCAAGGGTGACGCATGAAAAGGTGCGCTGGGGGTTTGGTGGGGGGGGTGGGTGGTTGATCAGCACACCCCTAAGAAGCAAAGGTGTGAAAGAGGTGGCGCCAATGCAAAAATGGAGGCAATGCCCCTATTCAGGGAGGGTTCATGAGGGATGCGAGATCTCACCTTACTAGTGAGGCAGGAATGATGGTGCCTGCTAAGCAAAATGATAAAATGGAAGAGGATAAGAATGGGAAGAGAAAAGTTTCTGAATCTGAATTACCTGCTGAAGAGGAGAGTGATGGAGAAGATTCTTTTGCAGCCAAGGTGCATAAGCTTGGTTATATCCCTAAGCAGATGCAGAATCAGCTCGTGCCTTCCTCTGATATAGGCACTAGCAGAACTGGCTTTTCACTCACTCCAAACATATATTACTATGCTCAGTGCCTACAATATCTTGCTAAACCAAAGCTTATCACTGTTGGGGTGGTTGAGGACCTTGCGGAACCCATGAAGAATGAGCTTACTTATGAAGAATTTCTTAGGCAACTTATTCTGACAAATAGTGACAAGTAGGAGGAGTGGATATGTCGAATCTCTGACTCTACAAATCCCTTAGGTGACTGATGAAGGTGTTGACCTCTAAGTTGGCCCGATCTTCACGAATCGACAAGAACGAACGAAGAACGCACGAAGAACGCGATGAACACGATGAACACGAGAGGGGGAATCGAGGGGAAATCGAGGGCAAACGCGCGGAAACACAAAAGGGGGAAGATAACTCGTGAAGCCTACGAGGGATCGCAAACCCAAGTCAACAACACGCTAATTGAAACCGTTTCTCTTACCGGCCGGTCCACCGATCCAACAGAAGCCGCAAGGGGAAGGTTGGCAAGCGCTACTAGAATCACTATGTGAGAGAGTAGCTCCTTGGAGAGATCTTGATACAATCCTAGATGAACATCATCAACATAGGAGTGGCCTCATAAGAGGAGTCACCTCAAAAGAGGGATACAAGGGCAAAGCCCTAAACTCTCGAAAACAATGCTCAAAACTATTCCTATCCCTAGATCTAGCCACCGGGGTCCCTTATATAGCTCGGGGTCGAAACGGGGGTCAAAACGGTGCAAAAACGGACCAATTCCGGGCATTTCGGGGCCACCCCGGCCTGGGAGCCGGCCTGGCCGGCCTGGGTCCCGGCCTGGGGCCAGGGTGGGGCGCAGAGGCTGGCCTGGAGGCCCAGGCCGGCCTGGGGCCGGGGTGGGAAGGGGCCAGGCCGGCCTGGAGGCCGGCCCCCTCTGTGGGGTGCCCGGCCTGGGGCCGGGGTGGGGGGATCCAGGCCGGCCTTGAGGCCGGCCCGTTCGGCCAGGGGTCCGGCCTGAGGTGGAGGGGGAGGCCGGCCTGGCCGGGGGTGAGGCCGGGAGGCACCATTTTCCCCCGTTCTTCCTCCTCGGAGCTCCGAACTTGACGCCGTCTTCACCTGCTTCTTCCCTAGCTTCGTGCGCACCTTCTTGGATGTGTTCTTGAGCATCTTGGGCACCATCTTGGGTCTCCATGTGGTGATCCCACCTATGCATGTAGAGGGGTATTTCATGAGGTAGAGCACCGTTCACCAAGTCACCGGAAACGTACGGAGATAGGAGTGAGTTCACCTTGTTGCGTATCGATGTTGTGCTTGGTGGAATACGGTGGGCTACATCATCTCCCCCCCCCTTGAAAAAGAGTCGTCCTCGACTCTCGTTCCATCCATATGTGAGCGGGAGAAGGAATCTTGACGACGAAGATGTCGTTGAAGTTGAGCCGCTTGTCGAAGGCCATGTGACGGTAGGCTCGTAGTGGGGGCGGTCCAAAGGTGATGAAGATCATGAAATGGCCCCCCGTGGATGGTTGAGGAAGATCTTGCGAGGCGGTGTAGTCGTTGAAGTTGAGCCTCTTATCGAAGATCATGCCAAGGTATGCTCGTGGAGGGTGTAGTCCAAAGACGATGACGATTTTGACATGATCCTCCATGGGTGGATGAGGATGAGCTTGACATGAGATGTAGTCGTCGTCGATTAGCTCAAGAGGGTGTTGCTCCATGGGTTGCGGAAGCGGTATAGTGTAGATGAACTTGACGTATTGGTTGTTGTTGATGCTCGTGTCGAAGTCCATGTACATCGTGGCGGTTGGCATGTAGTCGTGGTGGTCATTGTCGTTGACGCGCTTGTCGAACTCCAAGTGCATCTTGACAATTGGTATGTAGTCGTGGGAGTCATTGTCGTTGACGCGCTTGTCGAACTCCAAGTACATCTTGACGTAGGGGATGTAGATGAAGAAGTCGTTGTCGGGGATGCGCATGTGGAACTCCAAGTACATCTTGACATGAGGGTTGTAGGCGTAGAAGTCGTTGATGTCGAAGTGCTTGTGACGCGCCGTGTAGATCTTGACTTGAGGAGTGTGGATGGAGGATTCTTTGTCGTAGAAGCTCTTGTCAATCTCCATGTGGATCATGATGAGAGGAATGTGCTCCTTCCAACCCTTCAAGTCGATGTCGATGTTCATGCGATGTGGAGAGCCTTGGATGTGGAGAAGGCGATGATGTCGAGGATGCTTGATAGGGTCACCAAATCTCTGCAAACTAGACAACAAAGATGGAGAGAAAGTTGGTAAGCCGTTAGTGTCGATAAGCACACATGGGATTTTGCTCTCAACTCTCATCTCACTTTTGGTGGCTAACAAGGCGAGGCCTCTACGAACACTCATGCTTTTTCCACTCATTATGGGCTTGTGGCTCTCACTCACGTGATGGTGGATCTCTCTCTCACCACTCATCTCACTAGAAGCTTGAGAGGGGACACTAGAAGGCTCCAAAGTGTTGGCACTTGAGGTGTGCGTATTTGTCGATGTCGTTGCATTGCTTGGAGTCGGTAGTGTCATAGCATGTGGCGAGGAGGACTCGATCATCTCATCTCTTGAGTTGAGCTCCAATTGAGGAAAGGGTGGCTTTCTTGGAGGAGGAGGTAGGGTCATGGCTTGTGTCGAAGGAAGCTCCAACATCTCCGTGATGTGGTAGTGTAAGCCATGCCTTGTAGCATCCTCAAATGGTCGATGATGATGATGATGAAGATTTCCTTGGCTATAATGGTGGCTTGAGCGTGGCCTTGTGGAGGTTGCCATGAGATGCGTTGAAGTCAAGCGGAGAGTGTCACCCAATTCGTCATTACCTCCATCAATGATAGATGGGCCATTGACGCCGGCTCTAGAGAGGTTGCATCGTTGGTCCTTATCTTGAGGATAGGCTTGAAGAACTCGTGTCAACACTCGCGATGAGTTCGCGGCCTCATTGCAATAGACGCTTTCGTCACCATTGGTCGGCATGTCCAAGGAATTGAGAGCTAGTTGGTGCAAGGCATAGTATTGGCCTTCACTCATGTAGGTATGGTCACCATTTTGGTTGGCAACCATGATCATCTCATTGGTAGCATTGGGAGCTCTCTTGTGGATGGTCGAAGTTGGCACTTGTGTCATTGGAGACGAAGAAGAAGGATGCCTTAGAGATGATGGCAAGGGATGAGCCTCTTTGACAATGTCACATGCATCAACGTCTTCATCATAGAGTGGTAGAGTGGTCTCCTCATGCATATAGTGATGTTGATCTTGTGTCATGGGAGGAATAGCTTCGCACTCTTGATGTTGTTGTTGCGCTTGTGGCGATGATGGAAGCTCATGCTCTTGATCATGAAGGTCATTGGACTTCCTCAAAGTTGGTCGCTCATGGAAGTTGTGGTTGGGTGTTGGTGGAGAAGTATCTCTCGCCTCTTGCCTTGACGAGGTAGTGGTATCATAGTGTCCATGGCGAGGATGTTCTTGATCCTTGTCGAAGGCGGGGTGCGAGTAGAAAGCACAATCTTGGTGAAGATGCGGTGGAGGCTCCCATTCCTCATATGGATGGTGACGCTCATGGTCCTTGCACCTTGTAACATTGAGGCAAACGGCGCTCAAGTTATTGTCTTCATGGCCTAGGTGATGTGGTGCTTCATCCAATATGGGAGAAGAAGCATGATGGATAGCATCTCCATTGGACGCACCATCTTGGTCGCCGCCTTGGCAATCCCACATTATGTGACCATGGCCCTTGCAAATGGGGCATAAGAGGTCTTCATCTTGAAGGAGAGGGGAAAGTAGGCTCATAGCATCCTTGCCTAGTGGTGGTCGAAGTGGGCGCTCATAGGGGTCCTCATCAAAGATGGGAAGTGAAGTAGCATGTTGAGCAATCCCACTTGATTGTTGTCGATGGTGGCGCTCAATGGGGTCTTCCTCGAAGATGGGGAAAAACAAGCCATAGGGAGCATTCGCACTCGCTTGATGTTGAGAAGGTGTCTCATTTGGGTCTTCATCAAAGATAGGCGGTGGAAGCTCAATTGGGTCATCCTCATTGGTTTGGCGATGGCGGTCATGATGGAGAGGATGGCGCCGGTGGTCATTGTGGTGGAGTCGAGGGAGGCATTCACTAGAAGCCATGTCGAAGGCACCTTCTTGAGAATGGACTTGGTCTTGGTGGTCATTGTGGTGGTGACACACATTTTGCCTTGGAAGCCTTGAATGTGGGCAAGCACCATCCATGAAGCCATTTAGACCAATGTCATGAGTCGAGCTTGGAGAAGGTGTGTGATGAAGAATATCCGGTCGTAGAGGGTGATCTTGAAGAGGGTCACCACGGCCTTGTCGGTGTCGAGGTCGAGGTAGTGGTGATGGCGAGCGATGCTCAAACCAATGTCGTCTCGGAGCTTGTGGTGGAAGATGCGATGAGGTGGATGTACCACTCTCTTCCATATGGCGATGGTGATCATGGCGACGGTCTTGGTGATGAGCGTGGTGATGAGAGCGGGAAGCTTGTCGATGACGAAGCTTGCGGCGTTCCCGCACCTCATGTGTGGGATGACTTCGAAAGTCATTTGGATGCCTTGGCTTCTTGGCCTTCTCGCTAGATGGGGCCTCGATGATGTCCTTCTTGTGGCGCCGTCTAGATGTTGAGGATCTTGACGTGGCCAACTTGTCGGATTTCTTGTCGTTGCGCCATCTTGAGGTTGAAGGTACTTGTCTTGTGTTGGCCTTGGCATTCGCCTTGAAGCTCCATGGTGGTGAGCATGAGCCATCGGACATGTGATGTCTTGGCCACCGAAGCTTGGCGAGGAAGCGCTTGTAGGTGAGCTCGTCCATGTCGGAGTCATTGTCGGTGTAGAACTCCGCCATGCTCGAGGATGCGTTGTCGGTGTAGTATGGCTCCATCTCGTCATCCAAGCTTGCGGCGTCATTGTTGTAGTAGGGGTTCATGTCGATGTAGCTCATGGAGTCGAAGGTGGCGTGGTGGTGGTGGTACTCCTCCATGTCGATGATGCTTGGGGAGGAGTAGTCGGTGTAGATCTCGACGTCGTGGTCGTAGTAGTGGTGGTGATCCACCATGTCATGCTCGTAGTAGTGGTCATCCACGATGTCGTGCTCGGAGTAGTGGTCGTCCACCACGTTGTTCTCATAGGAGTGGAGGTCCATGTCTTGCTCGTTGTAGTCGTCGTGGTCCATCAAGGACTCATCATAGTCATCATGGCCTCCATATGATCCGCTCTCACTATACATGGTTAGTCACAAGCGCAAGTGTATATATAGAGTGTGAGGACCTAAGAGCTCAACCTCACCTTTTAGCAAATGTTGGAAACTAGTGGACCAAGCCAAGATAAACCAATAGCAAAAAGAATGAAGTGACTTGAGTTCGAAAGATCCCAAAAACACGCTCCAAAACACACACGGCTTATGGGTGGATGGCAATGGGTTAGAAATGTGGCGAGAAAACGACAAATCCAAAGAAAGGTATGTTGTAAAACGTGGAGAAGAATCAAAGAAAAGTTAGCACGCAAACCAAACCTAGTGGAGGAAAATGATATGGTGGAAAGCGAAAAACACACTCACACAAATGATAAATGGGGTTAGTGCGGCCAATGGACGAGCGGAGACGAAATGTACCTATCGAAGACTAAGCTCAATGCCACACCAACGCAAAGAGGACGCTAGCTCAAACCGCAATTAATTGGAGGTAACAAGATTCGCAATGTGGCAACCGGTCACTCTCTTCTCTCTTGCAACTCGAAGCTAGGCGTTCCTACAAATGGTAGCAATTGGCATCGATCATTGCTTCTTTTGGCTCTTTTTGCTTCTTTGCTCTTTCTCCTCTCTCTTTTTTTTTTGATTTTTCGCTTTTTGATGGATGATGATGCGGAGATGATTCCCAAATGCCAATGCCTACTCGTAGCTAGACTCTCACAAGCGCAAAACTCGCACTCTCGGTGCCACAATGCGATGCCAAGCGGTGTAAAAGAACTAGTCCAAGTAGGTAAGGTACACAAAGGAAAGGGTTAGTTCAAGCGGAAGCAAGTTATACCTATGCGGTGGATGATCTCGGACTTGCGGCCGGTGGATGTCGATGTCGTGTGGATCCGATGATGTAGATGCGTAGGCGATGTCGATGGCGACGCGTAGGAACTTGCCTCACTCAAATCGGAGCAACGACGACAAAGAAAAACAAGATACAAAATCTGTCCAAGAATCAAAGAGCAGGATTTTTCTGAAATTTTTGCTCAAATTCGAAATTTCTCCCAAATCAAGAAAATTTTTGGACAAATTCAAGAATTGTGGCTGAATAGGAAGATGGGGAATGGTTTTTGGCAACAAATCTATGAAACAAAACCACGAGAAACTCAACGAATCAAGAGATCGGTCGAAATCCCTTTCGGCTATTTTTGGTCAAATTTTCGAATTTATAGTGGATAGAAGAAAAATTGGTGGTAGGGGAGGGGGTGGGGTGTCGGATTCGTGTCAATCTAGCTCTGGATACCAGATGATTAAGGTGTTGACCTCTAAGTTGGCCCGATCTTCACGAATCGACAAGAACGAACGAAGAACGCACGAAGAACGCGATGAACACGATGAACACGAGAGGGGGAATCGAGGGGAAATCGAGGGCAAACGCGCGGAAACACAAAAGGGGGAAGATAACTCGTGAAGCCTACGAGGGATCGCAAACCCAAGTCAACAACACGCTAATTGAAACCGTTTCTCTTACCGGCCGGTCCACCGATCCAACAGAAGCCGCAAGGGGAAGGTTGGCAAGCGCTACTAGAATCACTATGTGAGAGAGTAGCTCCTTGGAGAGATCTTGATACAATCCTAGATGAACATCATCAACATAGGAGTGGCCTCATAAGAGGAGTCACCTCAAAAGAGGGATACAAGGGCAAAGCCCTAAACTCTCGAAAACAATGCTCAAAACTATTCCTATCCCTAGATCTAGCCACCGGGGTCCCTTATATAGCTCGGGGTCGAAACGGGGGTCAAAACGGTGCAAAAACGGACCAATTCCGGGCATTTCGGGGCCACCCCGGCCTGGGAGCCGGCCTGGCCGGCCTGGGTCCCGGCCTGGGGCCAGGGTGGGGCGCAGAGGCTGGCCTGGAGGCCCAGGCCGGCCTGGGGCCGGGGTGGGAAGGGGCCAGGCCGGCCTGGAGGCCGGCCCCCTCTGTGGGGTGCCCGGCCTGGGGCCGGGGTGGGGGGATCCAGGCCGGCCTTGAGGCCGGCCCGTTCGGCCAGGGGTCCGGCCTGAGGTGGAGGGGGAGGCCGGCCTGGCCGGGGGTGAGGCCGGGAGGCACCATTTTCCCCCGTTCTTCCTCCTCGGAGCTCCGAACTTGACGCCGTCTTCACCTGCTTCTTCCCTAGCTTCGTGCGCACCTTCTTGGATGTGTTCTTGAGCATCTTGGGCACCATCTTGGGTCTCCATGTGGTGATCCCACCTATGCATGTAGAGGGGTATTTCATGAGGTAGAGCACCGTTCACCAAGTCACCGGAAACGTACGGAGATAGGAGTGAGTTCACCTTGTTGCGTATCGATGTTGTGCTTGGTGGAATACGGTGGGCTACATCAGTGACCCTATCGGGTTTCGACTAGGAGAACTCATGAGCGCTGGTGGAATCGTCGGCTAGACAGGGGGCGAGATTTACCCAGGTTCGGGGCCCTCGTAGAGGTAAAACCCTTACTCCTGCCTCTGTCGATCTGTATTAGTCGAATAGATCGGTTACAATAGTGATGGCTCGAGTCGAGAGTATGATCTCAAGCTCAAGGTTTTGGTGTTGCGGTGTTGCTTGGTCCTCTACCGGTGGCTCTCCTGGCCTTATATAGGTGGTCAGGTCTCAAACCCTACCCGGAGAGGACTCGAACTCTAACCTTAGGACGGTTACATATTTCCTAACTTAACCCGCAAGTTAGTGCGGGTGGGCTTCACGTGGGCCTTCTGGAACACTCCAAGGGCTCCTCTTATTGGGCCTTAACCTTGGGCCTGAGATGGGGTGTCCTTACCCGCAGGGTCCAAGATCCATGTCTTCGTCAGGATAACTATGCTCCGTAGAATCCCTGGAGCAGCTCTAGAACCTGTGGTCGAATCACATGCTCCTTCTGGTGATGTTGACATGGGGGATCTGACTCCTCTGATGAAGGTATGACTGATGAAAGTAAGTCTGTTCAAGATATGCATTCCTCAGAAGTGCAGATAACTGAGCTACTCATAGACCTTCTTGACCAATTGTTGCTAGTGTAATTCCTTCCTAAAACTTCAAATATTCTAGTGACTCCTTCTCATCATGCTCCTGCAAGACATAGTGCTAGGCTTCAAAATACCGGACATACATATACTCAAGTCTATCAGAGAGCTACTGCACTTGCTGCTGGGAGGGGCAGTGAAGGTAAACTCCAATCTGCCAACTCTTTTGCAATTCTTGCTGATAATGATATCATGAACAAAGTTGTAGAAATTGGAATTGACACTACAACTCTTTCCCTTAAAACTGTTCATATGTGGAAAGATCTAGAAAATGCAAGATCAAACTTAATTCAAAAGAAAAAAAATTGTTGTGTATTCCTGAAGAAATAGTTCATGTGAAGGATGCTTTGCTTGTTGTTGTGGAATCTATTTCTCTTTTTGTTGATGTTGTTGAGGAACACCCTTTGTGTGTATCTAATAGTGATGAAAATGCTGGCAACTTAGAAGAAGGGGTTGATTTTGAAGGATTTACTCCTATAATCTCAAGAAAGTCTCTCATAAAAATGAAGAAATTATTTTTACGCCTAATCTTGGAACTCAGGGAGTACTCCTTGGCAGTACAGCTTCCCTTAAGAAGGCCTAGCTAAACCACCCTCTGAGTAGTATTGTAGCTGGTCCGAGACATAGGAATAAACCCACTTGTTATGGATGCTTGGTCTTTTCATGAATTGTAGAGGATTTGGTAAGAAAGGTTTCTCCTTCTCGTTTAGAGATACCTATTGGGAGTTTGATTTTGACTTTGATGGGATTCAAGAAACTACGAGGAAAGTTATTTCCCCCTCTGTGTGAAGAAAGTTGGATCAATATAATACTTTTTGCTGGCATTGGTCTCCTTCTGTAGACAGATCTGGTCACATCGTGTGTGGTGTCAAATCCTCTAGATTTGAGATTATTAATGCAAGCACTGATAGATTCATAGTTAAAGCCCATGTTTTTTATAAAAAAAAATTGAAAAAGGACTTGTTGTTGGTTGTTGTGTATGGTGCAGCTCAAGATAAGCACAAACTTGCATTTCTTGCTTATTTTGCTACAGTTTGTTCCGATTTGCCTTTTTCCGCTATTTTGGGGTGATTGTAATATCATTAGATTTTTTGATGAGAAAAACAAAGCTGGCGTTGTAAATAAATTCTCTGATATCTTCAATGCAATCATAAACTCTAATGCTTTGAGAGAGGTACAGTTCCCTAGTGGACAATACACTTGGTCGAATAATCAGAACAATCCAACTCTAGAAAAGCTGGACATAATTCTAATGAACTCTAGGTGGGAAATTTCATTTTCTTTAACTAAGGTTAAGAAAAAATAAGATTGTTGTGAGACCAGAATCCTCTGATTGTGGACACTCAAGAGGGCTTTACTCCTAAGACTAGAAAATTTCATTTTGAAAAATCTTGGCTCAATCATCCTGAGTTCCTGATTAGAGTGGCTAGAGCATGGTTCATTCCTATGAATGCTAGAGATAGTATTGGCATTCTCCAACAAAAGCTTCGAAATATAAAAGATAGCTTAAAAGGATGGGGCATAATATCAGGGGTGATTCCATAAAGTTGAAAAATGATCTCATCAATGAATTGGAAACTTGGAAAATCTAGAAGAACATGTCACTCTCACTTAGCAATGCATCAGGAAAGGAGAGGTGCAGCTGCAGCTCCTGAAAATATATGAAGAGGATGAGAAAATGTGGTTTAGAAGATCTAGTGAAACGTGGCGGCTTTAGGGGGATGCTAATACAGCTTTTTTCCACAAAGTGGACAATGTAGGAGGAGAGGAAACACTATGTACGCACTCCACGATGGGGAACTCCAAATACAAGGCACTAGAGACCTCTTGTCTCATGCTACCAGCTACTACAGATAGTTGTTTGGTCATGGGGAAGGCATTCAAGTAAGGCTAATCTCTGATGTTTGGGAAGAAGAAGAAAACAATATATGATGCTAACAATCTAGATCTCGACAGACCTTTTCTGTGGAAGAGGTGAAAGTGGCAATTGATCTAATGGTGAAAAATAAAGCTCCAGGTCCTGATGGAATTCCTGTTGAGTTCTGTCAGTCCTGATGGCACATGAATGAGCCTGAGATCATGGTTGTTTTCCAAGGCTAGTTTTATGGCAGACTCAAACTTTCCAGGATCAACTTTGGAATGATCATCTTTCTTCAAAAAGTCTCAGATGCAAATTGTATTAAACAATATAGGCCAATTTGCCTGCTGCAAGTTATATATAAAATCATAACCAAGGTTGTTACCTTTAGAGTAGAACCTATTATGGACAAGTTAATTAAAAAATGTCAAATTGCATTCATTAAAGGCAGGAACATTATGGATGGTGTGATGTCACTGCATGAGATCCTTCATGAATCTAGGCGCAAGAAAAACCATGGGGTGGTGTTGAAGCTAGACTTTAAAAAACTTATGATTAAGTGGACTAGGATTATATGTTGAAGTGTGTTTCTTAGAAAGGATTTAGTGGGCTATGGTGTAGAATCATTAAGTAAATTCTGGAGGATGGCACTCTATGTGTCAAGATTGATAACATGAGAGGTATAGATTTTGGTAGCCACATGGGCGTGAGACAAGGTGACCCTTTTTCCCCTTTCCTATTTTACTTAGATGCTAAAGGGCTACAAAATCGATCTTCCAATCTCAAGAGGTTGGGTTAATTGTTGTCCTAGTCCCTCGTCTAATTAATAAAGGGGTTGCAATATTCCAGTATGCTAATGATACAATCTTATTTGTGAGAGATGATGTGGACCAAATTATGCAGAAGCTCATTCTTTATGTTTTACAATGTCTGGTCTGAAAACCAACTTCCCCAAGAGTGGGGTGCTTTTGGTCCTAGAACACAGTGAGAGATGTCTCTTCTATGCAGATATGCTTAACCTTCAAACTGGCACCTGGACCATGAAATTGAAGGGAATATTCCCTAGAGGCGATAATAAAGTGGTTATTATCTTATTCCTTGTTTATGATAAATGTTTATTTCTCATGCTAGAATTGTATTAACCGGAAACGTTGATACATGTATGTTTAATAAACAAACAATCGTTCCTAGTAAAGCCTCTCTTTTAACTAGCTCATTGATTAATCGATGATCAAGGTTTCCTGATCATGAATATTGGATGTTGTTAATAACGGGGTCATGTCATTAGAAGAATGATGTGATGAACATAAACCCAAACTAGGTATAAAAACACGATCAAGTAATTTAGTTTATGTTGTTATGTCTTACATTCGAAGTAACCTACTTCCTTAGACCATGATATCATGTCAATCACTAATACCGGAAGGGTGCTTTGGTGTCATCAAACATCACGCCGTAATAGGGTGACCATAAAGGTGTCATTGGGTATTCGAAAGTGTTAGTGGAGTCTCATGGATCAAGAGTGGGATTTGTCCATCCAAATGACGGAGAGATATACTTTAGGCCCTCTCGGTGATATCACATCGACACCGCTTGCAAGCACGTGACTAGGTCACAAGGATGTCATATCACGGAACGAGTAAAAGAGTACTTGTCGGTAACGAGATCGAAATAGGTATGGTTGATACCAATGATCGGATCTTGGACAAGTAAAATATCGCGAGACAAAGGGAATAGTTACAACGTTGATGGTTCACACGATCACAAGAGTCATCGTTGAATATATAGGAGTCATCACGGATCTCCAGATCCCGCTGTTGATTATTTATCGAAGAGGTGTCTCGATCATGTCTATGTTATTCGCTAACCGTAGGCTGACACACTTAAGTGTTTTTTGTCGAATGGTTGTTAATGGAATTAACAAATGATTCTAGGTGCTATATGAAAATGTTTGTTAATATAATTAACAAATGCTGAAGCAAACAAATAAAAATGTTTTATTTATTTATTAAAGAAAAACCTTTGGATTTTCCAAGTGGTAAATTATTTGAGCATGAGTGGGTGTGAGTGGAGTGTCCACTCACATGATGAGGGAAGAGGTGGGGGCACCACCATGGGCTGGCCGCACCCCCCTTGGGCTGCCTTCCCCTCCCCTATAAAAGGAGGGTGAGAGCTCTCCCTCCTCCACGCACTTGCCCACCTCCCTTTCTCTCCACCCGTTGCTCCATTCCATGGTCTCCGGCTTGGCGAAGCCCTGACCGTGGGATTCTTCACCACCACCACGCCGTCGTGCTACTGGAGTTCCGGGGGATCCTCTACTTCTGCTACCCTGCTGGATCAAGGGAACAGATGTCTTCATCGAGCCGTACGTGTGACCGATCACAGAGGCAACGCCGGATTGCGGTGCACATCTTCTCGCTCTCGGATCGGTGTGAGTACGACTATGCCAACAATGAGATTCGATCTCATAACGCTTAGAGTCTTCAAGGGTATGTTTTCTTAAGACCCTCTTTCTCCCTGTTGCACTTCATCTCCTAGATTAGATCTTGGCCATTCGAGTATCTCTCGCGTAGGAAATTTTTTATTTTCTATGCAACGTACCCTTCAGTGGCATCAGTTCTGGATCTATGCGTAGATGTTTTGTACGGGTAGAACACATAGGTGCATGTGGGCATTAATGATCATGTTATTACCTCCTTGAGTATTTTATGAACTTAGTGGCATAGTAGAAGCTTCCCTAGACAAACTTTACGTGTACTTTGTACGCGAGACCTGTCTCATATGTGGCTGAGGGGGTGTCAGTTTGTCCTACTATAGTTAAGATCTAATCTATGAAGGGTTGTTAAAAATATGTTTTATCAACGTTGTGGCTCTTGTACGTAGGTATGAACGGTTCTATCCTCGTAATCCCAATCCACATAAAATATGCAAAAATAAATTAGAGGCGTCTAACTTATTTTTACAGCGCATGTGATGTGATATTGTCAATGTTACAAATTTGATGTATGAGATGATCTCTTTTGTAAATTATTGACATACCGGTAGGAGCCATATGGTTATCTTATTATTTATGGCCTGCGTGATGTATATCATATCCATGTGATATGTTGTAATATTGATGGATAATCAATATGGAGGTGCCATGGACCTTGGTGCCACGCCGGTGGAATGACGGAGATCATACCATGATGCACAACATGGAGATCAAGTGCAAGAAGGACCATATCATATCACATTATCCATGCATGTGATGTTAATCCCTTTATGCATCTTATTTTGCTTAGATCGCGATGATAGAATTATAAGATGATCACTCTCACTTAATATCAAGATAATAATGTGTTCTTCCTTAGTATGCACTGTTAAGAAAATTCGTCGTTTCGAGACACCACGTGATGATCGGGTGTGACAGACTCAACGTTCGCATACAACGGGTGCTGACGAGGCTAGCATGTACAGACATGGCCTCGGAACACACGCAATATTACGGTTCTACTTGGCGAGCCTAGCATGTACAGACATGGCCTCGGAACACGTAACCGAAAGGTAAAGTATGAATCATATGGATGATATGATGAACATGTCGATGTTCGCCTTTGCAGCTACATCATCTCACGTGATGATCGGTTTTGGTGTAGTAAATTTGGCTTGCGTAATCACTAAAAACGACTAGAGGGATGTTTTTTTTAGTGGGAGTTCATGTAGTAATTTTGAATTAACTTAAACTTATTTTATCATGAACAACCAATCAAAGTGAATTTGCACAATTTGTAGTATTCATTGGCATCCGCAAACTACCTTACACTTAGATTGTTAATTGAGATATAACTGTTATGATCTGGTAAAACCATTTAGATTGGTACCGTATTAGTACAATTTAAGATTGAGTCCTATTGTAGATTTTTGGTATTTCCTACATAGCTCCATATGATTAATGATTGATTGATCTAGAGAGCAAGTAATTTCTATTTGGAATCCAGAGTCATGATTGCTTCCATATTACTTTATCTTCAAAAGAATGTTTTGTTGATCAAGGTGATTTAGGAACTGAAAAGAATTGTTTTCAGAAACAATCAAGTGAAAGATATATTGATATCTAGAAACTTATTTGTGGCAACATGACCGAGTATAATTTAGCGTGACAATGTATGCTTATATTATTTGAATATATGCAATGATTGAAGACGCTAGGCGTTTGAATCTTCCAAAAAGTTGGGCGCTAAAAATTATCCTCTAAATTCCTTCCTTCGAGCTATAGTAACTTAATCACAAAATTGTTATGATGGGATGGATTAAAAGTATGGGTAAAAATCGTGTACCTTACTTCAAGATTGCTAAGAGTGGAATCCGGAAGAATTCTATTAATATGATGATATTAGTAGAACAATCAAACTCAAAGTATGACTCAATGGGTGATAGTATATGACTAACACGCCAAGGAAAATGTGCTAGTATGACTAGCATCGTTTGATGTTGAATGATTCTTCTATAAATAAAAGGGAATATTGAAAATAGAATTACAAGATGATATATGGCAGAAAAGAAAATAACTGGAAAAGTCCATCTCAGGAGTATATGCTTGATATACAAGTTATAGATGTATTACTAGTTAACAAAGTATTTTTTGGGTATTTTGATACCAGATTGGTTGGTATGAGTTGTCATACAAAGCAACGCAATGCAAGAAATACAAGGGCCTAAAAGGAACTAGTAGTAGATGTGGGATCGATCATGACAAGAACATAAATAAAGTGTTATTTGTGTTCATTGTCTTATCGAACCAAACATTCAAGATTTATTTTAAAAACTTAATAAGTTGTTATTTTATTCCGGTATTTTGTGAGAACAAATGAGATTGTCCAAACTATGACCATATTCCATAATTAATGGATGCGTTAATATAAATCATGTTGGTAAAGTAAACATCTATAAGACTAAATGCTAAATGTTGCAAGACGTAAAAGGATTTCACTTAAATTGTGACACCATATTTTAGTTCGTATCGGAAAGGAAAACATGAAGGAACTCCATGTTAATGGACTTCCGGAGTCATTTTATTTTGAATAAATTGACGCTTGTGAGACCTCTTCCAAAAGATGACTAGAATTCCATTCATGGGCCAAAATAGAATGAACGACTAATTTAGTGGAGATTATACATATTGATGTATATAGTCCATTATGTGTAGTCATGTGTGGTAGATTAATTTATTCTTCATAAAATTCCGTCGATGATTTGAGTAGATATATGAGTATATCTATTTAGTATGAGTATATCAAGTATTTATGATTGGATCATAAAGGATAAAGTTTGAGTTACAAATTCAGCAAAACATCTGAGGAGTTGCAGAATTGTTCTACAACTTATACTTCTCGAATACCCCACATTAGTTTGGAGTATTCAAGAGACAAAATCAAACGTTGTTGGACATGGTAAGATTAATAAAAATGCCATTATAATTTTGTAGTTTATACATTAGTGACAACCTCTTTTACACTGAAAAGAGCGCCATCATGGTATGTTGAAATTGACACCATACAAGTTATGGTTTGGGTAGTGACCCGAATTGTCTTTTTCTTAAGTTTTGGTATGCATAGCATGTGTAAAATGTTTACAACCAAATAGGATAAATATATATTTATAAGGTTATCCCAAAGAATACATTGGGTATTTCTCCTATCACCAAACCAGAGACAAATATTATTTGTCAAAAAGGGCTGATTTCTCAAGAAAGTAGTTCTTGCGAAACAAGTGAGTGGGAGGACAGTACAAACTCAACGAGATTAGAGAATTTTTGTTACCATGTCAAGATTAGCACAGCACTGGAAGTTGTTCCGGGGTTTGCTATTTTGAAAAACTAGAAGACACTACATGTGTTGTAAATACTTCAAATGAGTTTGCGAACTGAACCACAAAAGTCCTAAAACTTTGTACTTAGACCAACTTGTGGTTTAAGAGTAAAGTGTTGTTTTGACAACAAAAGTACCTAGAACTTATAAAGGAAGCAAATGATGGGCCCTGACTTCGTAAAATTGGCTATGAGTCATTATATCCGTGATAGTATTCCTGTATGAATATCAAGTATGTGACTTGGTAGTCTTTTCGAAAGGCATGATGCCTAACGATAGCAAACAGGTCTATATAGGGATAAAGACATGGATTTTTACATCCTTTGAAAGTTGTTCTTGTCGAAAAGATGTTCTCGACGAAGTTCAAAGAGTTGACTACTACAAGATTTTGATCTTTCGTAGTGATGCTTTAGTCTTTGCGGATTGTTCTAGCAAAAGTTACATATTATGATATGGCAGTTGAATAATAAAAACCAAGTTTCCTCTCAAGGAAGTTTGATCAAGGATCGGTACTTGACACAATCCGAGAGTTTTGTAAAATTCAAAAGGTTGCTGGAAAGGTATGCACACTTCAATGGTTGAAGTGAGCATAACTAAGTAGGAATCTTTACTTTAATTAAGTTATCAAAAAGGTTTGATTTCATCGTGAACGGTAAAGATGCTTGTAGAATTACAAGAAATTAAGTGGAGCGCTAAGACATATTTCCAATGCTTTATGTAGATGACATATGGTTGATTGGAAAATATGTATTTTAAATTAACACGGTTAAGATTTTCATATTGATGAAAGGCTTAGAAGATATTTGGCATCGATATCTGTAAGATATTGACTGAAGCGCCTGATATGGTTGATCCAAATTACATAGATGAAATATTGAAGTAAATCAATATCGAAATGACAAGAAGGAGTTCTTGCCACATGGAAAGGAATTGAGCAATATTCAAGTGTTTTGACACATGATGAACATCATTGAAATTGAGATTTCTAAGTCATGTGTTCCATGCTATGTACACAACCAGATGAATCATGCGCTATAAAATGTTATAGCAGGATAATTCATATGATGATTAGACAACAGTGGGAGAGATCCTTATGCCATTTTCTAGAAATGCTAAAGGATATGTTTTCCTATATAGTAATGACAAAATATTCGTTGTAATATGTTACACTAATATTCTTGTCATCTATTAAAATAATTTTATCTCAATTAAAATATGTGATGAAGGGTAGCACAATAGGCTAGAAGGAAGTTCCATGCTACTTTTGAATGAGTTTCAAAATTAAAGTATTATGACAGGTACTACAACAAAGGCCAAGTATATTGTTGTGTTGGCAACGAATCATATGAGTATTTTGTGTCAAGGAGTTCTTCATTGAACCTGGTGTATTTCCAAGAATGCTAACACTATGAAGCTACATTTCACAATGTTAGTAACATTAGTTTAAGCTGAGATATTAAGGTCTCACCGATTGACCAAATATATACAAAGCCATCTCATTAGAGAATGAGTGATGCGTATAGACGCAGAGTCATGCAAATACAATAAGACCTGAACAATCAGATCTTTTTTATGAAGTTTACCACATGCGAAGCATGGTAATAACACTGGAACGCCATATGTGTTAAGTGCTTATAGACTAGATTATTGACTCTAGTGCAAGTGGGAGACTGAAGGGAATATGCCCGAGAGGCAATAATAAAGTGGTTATTACCTTATTCCTTGTTTATGATAAATTTTTATTTCTCATGATAGAATTGTATTAACCGGAAACGTTGATACATGTGTATTTAATAAACAAACAATCGTTCCTAGTAAAGCCTCTCTTTTAACTAGCTCGTTGATTAACCGATGATCAAGGTTTCTTGATCATGAACATTGGATGTTGTTAATAATGGGGTCATCTCATTAGAAGAATGATGCGATGAACATAAACCCAAACTACGTATAACAACACGATCAAGTCATTTAGTTTATGTTGTTATGTCCTACATACGAAGTAACCTCATTCCTTAGACCATGAGATCATGTCAATAACTAATACCGGAAGAGGTGGGGGCACCACCATGGGCTGGCCGCACCCCCCTTGGGCTGCCTCCCCCTCCCCTTATAAAGGAGGGTGAGAGTTCTCCCTCCTCCACACACTTGACCACGTCCCTTTCTCTCCACCCGCTGCTCCATTCCATGGTCTCCGGCTTGGCGAAGCCCTGACCGTGGGATTATTCACCACCACCATGCCGTCGTGCTGCTGGAGTTCCGGTGGATCCTCTACTTCTGCTACCCTGCTGGATCGAGGGAACGGAGGTCTTCATCGAGCCGTACGTGTGACCGATCATGGAGGCACCGCCGGATTGCGGTGCACATCTTCTCGCTCTCGGGATCGGTGTGAGTACGACTACTCCAACAACGAGATTCGATCTCGTAACGCTTAGTCTTTGAGGGTATGTTTTCTTAAGACTCTATTTCTCCCCGTTGCACTTCATCTCCTAGATTAGATCTTGGCCCTTCGGGTATCTCTCGCGTAGGATTTTTTTGTTTTCTATGCAACGTACCCTTCAGAAATATCTTGGGGTTCCTGTTTGCGGCTCTAGATTGCATGTGTCTGAATTCACTCCTTTGAGTGAGAGATTGGGAAAATTCCTTGAGGGATGGAAAGGGAACAACTCCTCAATTGGGGGGAGATAGATTCTGATCCAATCCTTCCTAAGTGGGGTACCTATCCATGCTATGTCTATGTATCTCCTTCATGGATCATGTATTGAAGATTTGACTAAAACATGAGGAAATGTTTTTGGCAAAGAAATGCCATTAGGAGAAAATATTACTTGGTCAGGTGGCCCATTATCAATAAGCAAAAAAGGAGGTTTGGGTATTAAAGACTTGAAAGTGTTCAATATCAGTTTATTGTGCACGTGGTTGTGGAGGTTGGAAAAATAACATGGAGTATCGCAGAACCTGGTTAGAGAAATAAAATAAAATTACTCATGGTGTTTGGAGGGTTAAAATGAAGCGAAATCACTCTCAATTCTAGAAAGATCTGCTCAAAGTTAAACACATTTACATCCATGTGAGATTTATGGTGATTGGTGTTGGGAAATCAACGGACTTTTGGCATGACAGTTGGTGTGGAAATGAACCCTTTTTGTGTTCAGTTCCCACAACTGTATGATGTTTGAAATCGACAGGAATGTACTGTCTAAGAAGGTTGGGGTAGAAATTGGCAACCAAACTTTAGGAGATGGCTTGACACATTGCTGCAAAATCAGTTGATCAACTTGAGACAAGCCACTCTGGCCATTGGACCTGATAGAGACAAGCCTAAGAGGAAATACACAAAATCTGGGACCTTCATAGTCAAATACCTCTATAATAAGCTGTGGTGACCCAACACACCACCGCATGTGTAGTGCGCAAGTTGATGACATAATATTCACGGAAGGACTTATCTGTGAATATCACATCCCTCAGAGTAGTACAACAGAAACATAGCAGGACCAGGCAAAACTATAGGAAACAAACTTCATTACAAAATCTGGAGAATATCTTTGAGGAATCAAAGAAGATCTCAAACAAATGAAACATCAGAAGAAGCAATTCGAAGCTCCAAGATGGAGACGAACTCTAGCTCCGAACTAATCCACTACGGCTGATGTCAGCCCTAATCTATGGCTTGAAACAGCTAAGTCCGAGAATGGACTCCACCTACATCTTGATAGCTTCTCCACCACCAGCGTTGTAGATGACGATGCTTTACCGACTAAGTAATATATCACACCACCTAGCTTCATGAGGTAGCGATGGCTTCACGATGACGGCTTCCATAGGGCTTCAACTCTAAGCAGGGGTCAAACGGGAACGAATGAGTAACGAGCGTTACTCAGCAAGTTCATGAAACATAGTGGGTAGTTTGATGCACTAACTACAGCTTTAGACTCAAAAGAGTTTGTAAATCTTTCTTCAAGAGGTTGCTTTTAATTCCGAAAACTATGCCCGCCAGACAATCACAGGACTAGAACTTCATGGAGTTGCCTTTCCTGTAGCATTCGCAGTTCCTTCCCGGAACAGGGGGTAACATGCCACATCCTTTTACACTCTCCAGAGGTGCGTTACTTTACCCATGGGCGACCAAGACAATGTTGCACATTCCTGTCCACTCCCACTCAGGTGTGGGGCCTGGTTGTTGGTCCAAGCCAAACCGTGCTTTTCCGCACAACACATGCCCACCCATTTCCACCAGCAGGTTCAACCCCTGATTCCACCCCTCACGATGGAGACCTAGGCGCCCCTGGCAGACACTCATAGACCCCAGATTCCGTGGGACGTAAGGGCTCCCACCCATGTGCATGTAGTACCGCAAGACCTACAGCGTACGTCTCTGGCAGCCTGTTGACATGCGAACGAGAGAAGATCATGGCTGACTTACTCCCCCCCCATAGAAGACCCATGGTCAACGCGGTATTTACAGCGCACCGAGTTCTAACTACATTTGTGATTAATTCCTAGGTAATACTTTCCCATGCAGATGGAAGCTTCCTTTGACCTATTCATCTTACCATGGTCCCATCCGCACACCAAACAAAACACTACCACTCGGGTAGTCAATCAATTAGTCATATTATTATAATAATAGGACCATGCATTCTTTTGAGAATAGGTGGTAAGACGATAGGGTTTTTGCAAATAGTTTGTTAGGATGTACTTCAAAGGATATGAGCAAGTGATGAACTTGCCTGAGATTGAAATAACCATAATAATCAATGTCTTCGGGTTCGAGGGTCGCGTAGAAAATCCCGATATCTGAAAGATAGCAAAGTAGTCCTGGTAAGGACTACAGAAACTATTGCAAGATGATACATGCATAGTAATGAGATGCATCGTGAATTACCCTGGAAAACACCGCTGCTTACAAGTGTAAGCCACGTGTGACACAATAACTTATTGACATAGGTTTTAGGTGAGATGTTTCATTACTTGTGGTGATGTGGTTATTACTTCTTTTAGACTTACATGTTTTTCACTTTTACTTAACAAATCACTTGTTATCATGTTTAAGTAAAAGTGTTATCACTTGGTGAGGAAACAAGACAATAACACATGGAAAATAATTATTAAAAAGATAACAAACATATTTGATTTTATGTTCCAAAAGTGTAGAGCTAATGACAACGAGTTTAGTTTAAAATGATGAACTATTACAGCTAACTCTATCATCATAATACTTACTTCTGACTTGTGATGATAGGTTTAGTAGGTGTGAAAATATGAGAGTTTTATTAATAAGGAAAATAACGTTGTGGCAATTGTTTCTGGTTATAATGGAGTATTATTGAATTCCATTACACCTTTCGAAACAGTTTTATAAGTTGAACAAAATGTTTTATGTTTGACATATTTGAATTCGAAATGCTTTTCTCTTTAATTTGATATAACATTCAATGTTTTCTGAAATTATTTGAATAAGTTATTAATTTATTAAATTTAAATGAATTAAATGACTAAGCAAAATATTGCACACATGAAACTTGATAAAATGACTTTGTAAATATCATAGATGAGTTGCATTTGTCATTTGGAGCATTTTGGTATATAACTTGTATTTTTCTGATTTTATGAATTATTTATTATTTTTCTCAATCTTTTAAATGATTTAATTTAATTAAAGAAAAAATTTAATTTTAAACTTTATCAAACATTTTTGAAGAGTTTATGAACATTTAGATTATATTTTTCTAAACATTTCCATATTTTTTTCATAATTTTTTGATAATTATTTTATTAGTTATTGAATTATCAATTTTATTCATTTTCTGCCTTTATTTAAATTGATGGGTGGGACCCACCTGTCATATTTAATTTAAATAAAAATAAAAGGAAAAAATATCGATGATGTCATGCTGACATCACTCATGCCTCATCAACGGAGGAATTCTCCTGTGTTGATCTCAATTCGCCCGATTGTTCCCAAATTGGTGTGATTTGTTGGTATTAGTAGGTGGAGGATGGCCTGTGGAGTCAAGGGGTGGTGGCGGCTTGACCAATAGGTCACCGGAGGCTCGCCGGCGTGCAGTTGCGCGGAGTCCGGCGATAGAGCCCGGCGGACAAGGTGATTCCGAGCACGATAGACTCAATGGGGAGCACCCTAGATGCGCAAGCTCACCTGGAGCACGCAGGGACGGCCGGTGAGGCAAGGAGACACTACTAGGGAAAAGCTTACCCGTGACGCACCGATTTGCTTACCCGTGACGCACCAGCGCGCGTCACGGCTATCACGCCGCGCCTATGGGTTTAGCCGTGACGCACCTAGCTGGTGTGCCGCGCCTATTTATACCCGTGACGCACGGGCGAGGTGCGCCGCGGCTACTGGGAGGCGCGTCATGCCTAAGTCTGGAGGTGCGCCACGGCTAGGAATTTAGGTGCGTCACGGGTATGTAATGCCTCCACGGCTAAGTTACTTGGTGCGCCACGGGTATCCACTCTTGCGCGTCACGGCTATCTTCTCAGGTGCGTCACGGGTACCTTTTTTGGTGCGTCACGGCTATACTATGCTGTATTTTTTTAAATACGCAGTACCGTATTTATACAGGTATATACACAGCTCAAATACAGAAGAATATCAGTAGACAAAATGTATCAAAACAGTTCTCTGACAAACAAATTATATATCATAGTTGATCATACTGCTTAGAATTCCGAATAGCTACATCAAACAGTTGATTATGAATACAAAGTGTTTATCACAGTCAAATAGATACAAGTGACCTACATCAGACGGTTAATCATCGGGACCGATTACATCGATCGATGATGCTTCATCATCGGGACAAGTGACCTATCTAGTCGCCGATAACCTAATCATCTAGCTAGGAACCATAGCATGACGAGCGAGTCGATGGCGACAAGAGCGGCGGCGATGGTCTTCATCCACTTGTTGTTCTTCTTCTTCTGTTCCTCCTCGAGATGGATGAACCACCTAGCTTCCGCCGCCACTCTTGTGTTGTAGGATTTGTAGGCATTCCCTTTAAACTTGTTCACCTGCTCGAAGCAGTCTTTCCAGTGATCGTAGACTCCTGGAACCCTGCCTCTAAACACTACGTAGCACCTCGGCATCTGTAATGACAAGAAAGAAAACCAAAAACAATAGTTTTAAACATGTCTGTAATAACTAGTAAATGGAGATATATTACATAAATAAGTTGAAAGTTAAACACAAAGGATCAAATTGGCCATTCATAGTTCGAAAGAAATCCAGAAACCCTCGCATTCGTTCCTTTCCCCGGATCACCACCTCCTGTAGTACCTCTTAACTGGAACAAGATGGTCATCGGTCTGTGTGCCTCATATTTAGGGTGGACACATACAAGCGGCCGTAGGTGGAGCCGCTGCGCCAAGTGGGATGCACAAGATCCTAACTTTGTGAAAATCACAAGGCGCAACGGACCACCTAGGCCACCTGAGTGTGAACCAACTCTTTTAATCATCGGCATTTATACAAAAGATCGAACGAACATAGGACCGGAATAATATAAAAGCAAGATAATCAAGCATTGACATAATTGAGCATCAGTTACAGAATGGACGATTCATAACCGTAACGATGTGTGCCTCATATTTAGGGTGGACACATACAAGCGGCCGTAGATGGTGCCGCTGCGCCAAGTGGGGTGCACAAGATCCTAACTTTGTGAAAATCACAAGGCGCAACGGACCACCTAGGCCATCTGAGTGTGAACCAACTCTTTTAATCATCGGCATTTACTTATTCAAAAGATCGAACGACCATCACAAGTAAGACCGCAATAATGAAAAGAAAGATAATTAAGCATTGACATAATTGAGCATCTGTTACACGATGGACGATTCATAACCCTAACGATTGAGTTCGACTAGTTTCGGAAAATGTAGCAAGCCTTACAATAGTTCTCACTCCTTCTGACTCATCCTCCCAGGGACAGCCCTCCGGAGTGATGAAGGGTCTGTCGTCACATGCAGTTGCTAGGTAGGTATCTATGTCGCGGTTCGGCATGTTGAACCGGCAGTAAAATATCCCACTCTTGTTCACTACTTCATGAACGATTTACGTGGCAAAGCAATTCTGGATATCATATATCTCTTCTCTAACCTTGTCATCGCCGACCATCGACAAGCGGGAGGCCCATTGTTGGACTTGACTAGGCAGGGTAAGGAACTGTTGATCCCGTACATACGCCCGCATATGATGGAGGACATAGTAGGTGTCTCGGTTACTGCCTGCCGGCTGCTTGATGCACGCGAAAGTCGTCGTGTGGGTGAACACCCGAGCGCCCTGAACGACCTTCTCCCTAGTGTTTTGCCCCCCTTGCGTGGTAGCAGGTGAGAGCATTATCCAAAACTTTCTTCACGCTGGAGTAGTCTTTCTTCACCGCACTCCCTGAGTCGAGATACGTGGCATGCGAATGACTGATACAAATGCAGATGAGTGTGCATTGTGTATATCTGCGCGGAACAATCCAAACAAAGTGTTGGAAAGGAGCGATGAAAATCTAAAGAAAATCACTTTCGATTCGGCTAAGAATATTGACTTACCCGGCAAAGTAAGGCACGAGGATGTAATCCTTGGTCTGGTTTGCCAGCATGAAGTCCCGGAGATATGTCGACGCGACTACCTGGTTCCCAACGCCGCACAACACGTCGTGGCGCATGTAGAAGGGGTCCGCTATCGCGATGCCCGGTGTATTATCCCTGCTGACTTGCACCGCCAGACTGAGCGAGTATAGGCGGACCATGGAGTAGTGCAGAGGATTGCTATGGAACATATCGAAGATGTCCGAAAACCGCAGTACTATCCTATCCGCGCCGGTTGACTCGACGAAGCCCAAGTCCTTTGGCACCATGGCAATGAAAACCGGGTATGATGGATCCTTGGATTCAAGAAGGCGCGATTCAAGATAAAGAATGTTGTCATGCAAACTCCGCATATCCCCACTTGCGGCCTTGAGCTTGCTCTGGCTAAGCATAGGCTGACCAATCACATGCATCTTCGTATGCCTAGATGTAGGTGGGCCGTCCTGAACACGGAGCGGCATCTTAGCAGACTGGCTCGCGGACTTTGCGGCCTTGGATCTAGGTCCTCTTTTACGCGGCTTCGGCGCTTTCGGAATGATTTCCTTCTCAATCTCCTCATTAGCCGCCTTACGGATTGTGCCAGGGCTGAAAATAACTCCTCCCTTCGCACTTTTCTGAGTCTCGGTGCAGGGGGCGACATCTGGAGGCGTGTCTTCCTGAGAACCGAATAGACGCTTGCAATTGGATTTATCCGCGGGAGGAGCCTCACCACGAGCCTCCGTGCTATGGTAGGGTTCTTCTGGGGGAGGAGCAATGTAATCTCCGCCATCAAAGTCATCAGCGATGAAATCCATGGCATCAAGATCAACGTCATCCGCCGGGTGTTGTGCCATCTCCATGTCAGGGGTAGGCGACGGCGCGGCGACGGTCTTGCCATGGCTCCGCTCCGGCGCTTCTAGAGGGGTTGTTTTCGAGGTGGTGCCTCGCGCCGGTAGTTCTAGAGGCGATGTCTGCGGGGTGGCGCCCCTCTTCCCCAGGCGAATCTGGCTCTTCGGCCATTCCATGTTCCAAGGTACGCACTGGAGCAGCGTCAGGGTATCGGGGTCATCTTCTTCCTGGTAGGGTTGAATGGGAGGCAACAAGTCGTCGTAGCCCGCCAGCACCCGAAGCAATCGAACTCTATATACGTCTTCGCGCATCGGCCTGTTGTGGAACCTGCGGGTTGACGGTTGAACGATCATACCCACAGCAACATCCTTCAACACGTCGTCCACTGTGTGTAGGAGAGTGCATGGAACGTCGGCGTTCTGCGGAAAACATGCAGGGCGTCAGAGATGCCAGTCTAAGGCAAAGGAAGATCGACGCTCCAACGCTTAACTATTTACCTGGCTGACGAGGGCGTCGAGCTCCTCTAGTGGCGAGGGGCCAACGACGGCGGGCGTGCTACTGTTGACTGGCGAGGGACCGCCGGCGGCGGGCGTGCAACTGATGGCCAGGCGGCGGTCGTTCGTTGGTGCACGCTCTTCATTCGGCGGAGGACCGCCCACTGTGGGCGCGCAACGGATGGTCAAGCAGCTAGAGGCGGGCGGAGTCACTATCGGCGCCGTGTTGTAGGCGGGCGGAGTCACCAGTGGGTCCGCAATCGTGGCGTTGGTCGGCGAGACTCTGGACAAGTCTCTTGAGTTACTGCCCTGCATGCTAGGCACCGGGCACGGTCCCACTCGACCTCCTTCATTCCATCGAGTAACCACATCGTAGATGGTAGGCAAAACGTTGCCCATTTGTTCTGCCAAAGCTGCTTTGACAATATTAGAAACTAGCATTTTCTTCCTGAGACAACCGCGGTATATCATAAGTAATAGATTCATCTAAATAAATATTATTGGGGACCGATGCCCCAAAAAGTTTCTTATAATATTCAGTGATATAAGTTTTTAAATTCTCTTCTCCAGCTAGTTCCTTCATCCTGCTCCATGTGAAAAATCATTTTCTTTCCGTGTTTCCATTCAGAATAAGATGAAAATATTTAGTATTATCTCCCCCCTCCTGGATATGTTTTACCTTAGCTCTCTGTGCCCATTTAGCTTCTTCATCACAACGAAGAGAGCACAAGCGATCATTAGCTTCTCGTAAAGTATCCCTCTCTGCTGACGATAAAGGAATACTTTCAGCCTTAAGATCAAGGTCATCAATTCATTTAAGCAACCTATCTCGTTCTTTCCTATAAACGCCACTTTGATTCTTAGCCCAACCCTTGAGAAAACGCCGTAAATATCTGATTTTATTCTGCCAAACCTCTATGGCCGAATCACCTTTGACAACCGCAGCCCATTCTGCTGCAATCATCTCATACAGACCCTCCAAACGGAGCCACGAAAGCTCGAAAGAAAAACGCGCTTTGTTATCGACATGACTCGGGCCCCAAAATCCACAAAGAGGGGCGTATGATCCAAACCAGTTCTATTTACAAGAGAAAGAAAGGACTCTATCCAATTTTTCAAAGGTTGGAATAGGTCTCCTACTAGCCCAAGCCCAAAAGCGAAAGATTGTAGGTTCAATATCTGAAGAATTCGAATCAGGCAAGAGACTTGTTTGGAAATTTCAAGCTTAGTCACCAGCCACCTAGGTGGATAAGCCATAGTACTCTGACTATGAAAGTCATTTTCCTTGGGCCAGATGGTTTTCATGACTTAGTGCAGCATGTGGATTCCCAATGCCTACCAATTCTAGCTAACATTGTGCATGTACCCATATTTAGAAACAAAGAATTAATTTTTTTCTACAACATACAAAGGAATTTTTTCCATGAAAGTAGCTTTTTGGGCCTGTGCTACAAGTGGATTTACGATGTTATAACTCCAGGTAATGTAGGGTACGTGGTGTCTAGTGACCTGGTGGGATTTATATAGCATGGCACGTAGTCACGCCATATTCTGCAACTGCAATAGGACAGGTGCATATCGATGGTAGTTGAGAAAGATGCATTCACACACCTTACGATCAGTGGAAACTATATAAGTATATATACGAGGAGCGACCAGGGCCGGTCCAATGGAAATTTGGTCCCGGGGCGGATAACAACAAATATATTTATATTTAACTTTTATACTTATCTATATCTCATTTTAAGCATATTACACTATTACAATTTTTTATTTGTTGGCACCGCATAACTTGAAATTGTACTCAATATTAATGAAAAATAGTAAACTTTTTATTATAATAAAGTCTGGTATAGAAGTATTTTTTTTAATTAATAATCGTTATAAGTTGATACATATTTATTGTGAAGATCCACAAAGAATATGATCTAACTAGTATCTCAATACTATTTTCTAGTGCACGATTAACATAACATGTTTCTAGAAAGTTTTAGAGCAAAAACGGAACAAATGACATTATCTTTTACTTTTTTTCATGGTCAAAATTATGTAGCAAGTCAACATGTAACAAAGTGTGCGTGCTTCGTACTTTATATTGAAACAAAAATTACACAGAATAATCACCAACGAAAATACAATGGTGTGGATCCTACCATGTTTGCATGTGTATATTTTATTATTTTATATCCTCTTATGCAATGTGTTTGTCATCATACGGTGTATAAAAGCCCCTCCCCAGTTAATGAAATAAAATTTATTGTATGGAATTAAATATGTAAATATTTTCAAAGTGTATGGATTGAGTTGGATATATTGCATCGTTCCATTTTTCTTTTGGAAAATGTAGTCAAATTGTGCGTTGGTTACCAGAAAATGTATTTTGAGCTTTAAGCTCTATATGGAATCTCACTATTTAAACCAAGTTATATCAATAGCATTTCTTTAGTACATAAGTAAGCAATACTCAGCAGTAGAGAACATGTCTTTGCTCCAGACCCAATTGGACTCTAGTCCCGGATTGCTTTCAGACCGGTACAAGAGGGTACGACTAGTCCCGATTCAACTGCGAAGGAGGCGACACAAGTCTAGTCCTGGGTCGAAAGGGACCTTTACTCCCGGTTTGAGCCACGAACCCGGATTAAAGAGTTTGACCCTTTAGTCTCGGCTGGTAAACTAACCCTGACTAAAAGGTCTATCTTTAGTCCCGGTTGATACCACCAACCCATACTAGAGGTCCTCCATAGAATATTTGAAAAAGAAATCATCTCATCCAATGTCACGTGTGCTGTGTAGGTGTGGTGGTAACCTGTGCGCGAGACAATACTTGAGGTCTTGAGTTCGAATCACACGAGTTGCATTGGTGGTTTTTTTCTAGCGTGGAGGACCTTTCCGTTTTGTCCCGGGTTGATTCAGTAGTCCTGGGTGCATGGTCGGGACTAGAGTCTCTCACGACCCGGGGCTAATGCCCTTGTTTCTACAAGTGACTTTATTTTTTCTCATTTGTAGGATAAAGGAACAAAAAGGGTTACACCATGATACTTTCGAAAAACAACGGTAGAAGGATACCATGGTTTTCAGAAACAACTGAAACTATGTTAAACAATAATATACTTATATAAATCTACTCTAAAAATACTTTGCTGCTAACCAAACCTTTAATTTTTATTGGGTGCAATATACAATAACGTACTGATTACTATGTAAACTAGATGATAACCCGCGCGTTGCGGCGGGCATGCGTGGGTTAACTATCTGCACATGATTAACCAAAATAAATAGCAACTGCATGTATGCAAATTCATTTGAACAATTGTGTAAAGAGAAAAACACACCACACCGAGAAGTTTACAATCAAATAAAATAGCATCTACTACATATTGGGATGTAAAACCAATGGTGAACTATAAAGAAGTAGAATGATGGAGAACGGGCTATACTGAATGCTTCATGTACATTGACTTGTAAAAGTGTTGAAGACATTCCAAGTACAACAAAAGGACAAAGGATACGTGTATGGTGAACTTATACCTTGTAGTCAGGCATTACGATAATAAAGTTGATGGTTTGGACTGAAGGGTTCTCGATTAATGCCATCGGTTGAATGTGAACATGGCAAAGTTCTTTTTTCTAGTACTTGCGGATGTATCTAATAATAGGAAAATGAAGTAGAAATTGGCAAATGGCACTGCGTTAGGAATCAGGTGAGCACATGAATAGCAGTAGCCTGCATGTGAAGACAAAGAACTCTTACAATAGAAATTTGCATGCTTGTATTGAAAGTGTGAAGCCCAAGGGATAAAAATTACGTGTATATAAGATATGGTTCTTCAAATATGATAATACCATCTAGTTGCCGCTCTTCTCAAGATCTACATAAGCATGCAGATAGTTCGGAACCCTCATCTATGTGTTGAGTAATACAGTATAAAACACACAAAACCCTGAATATGTCATCTTGATTCATGGATCCAATTAGTGGGTAGTGGCACAAATAAATTATATGTGGTGACATGTGAGGATACTAATGCACATAAGATCGAACACTTAAACAATTATGTAATATGTATGTATATATTGGGGTATAGAGACCGTCAAGTACCTGAACCTGTAATCCTGTAGAAAGCAATGATAGAGATTCAGAGGGACGTTTCTTCTCTCAGTTTACTCTTAGAGAATACACCAGCTGGAATAAGAGTATAAGACTGGCCAAATCAAACAACCAGAAGACGAACAGATGCACATAAGGGATATCGATCATTTGCAGACACTATAAAGCATAAGGACAAATTGTTATATGAACACAATAATCATTGTATCTGAGAGAGTAAAAGTTAATGGGCAGTCCATAATCTGCAAGAAGCAAATCAATTGGCAGGCGCAAATTATCTATTTAGCGGTTGAAAGATACATAGATGTAGGCAGTCACATATATCCATTCAATTGGCCAATAATTCCACAAAATTTAACCTGGTGTAGGAGATGGCTAGATGGATGAGAGGAATCTCCAAGATTAAATTTGGCACATGACAAATTAGACAAAAATTCTAGAGCAATCAGCCAAAGCTAGGCCTTACGTAAAAGTGAAAGAGAGGAGCAGTTGCGGCAGCCCGTGTTGCCTGACACTTTGTTGCCCCTCGCCTCCCGTAGATCCGGCTTCTCTTGATGGAGATGGAGGCTTGGAGGTGGCTGTGCTGGCATATTATGGAGGAGGATGGAAAGTGATGATCATGCGTCGCTGGTTACTGGATTGGACATGGGAGTCGGAGTGCACGTTCACGCTGAATATGATCAAACCTACCGAAAATTGAATAAAGGAGAAAGGGAAACTGTACTGGCTGATTAATTGTGATAATAGAAAATCAATTGATTGAAGATTTTATGCCTTCGATCGATTGCCGACTGAGAAGTAGAAGAAACCTGCAGTGCATGATTATCAAGGAGAGGCGAAGTAGATGGTTGTGAATGGGTCCGTTCTATTGGAATCCAAACATGGTGCATGGGTCAGCATCCAAACAGACCAAAGTCTTGGGGTGGAAGTCCAACAACTTCATTGGTTAATCAGTTGGTAACTATGAACCAACAAATATAAGGCCGGTTTAACATCTGAAACGCCAGAACATGCATGGCATGCTGACATGGTAGAGCACATGATGTGGCATGCTAGGATTCTTAGAGATTATTGGTGAGATGGACACCTTGCATGTTTAGAGAAATAAACTTAGTGGGTTGCTCCCATTTAGATATTATAGATATCGTCAACTTTGGCCTTGAGGTCTGCAATCTCGCGATCGCGGGCTTCGTCACGTTGGATATCTTCGACGGTCCTCCTTCTATTCCTTCTCGCCTCCTTGGGCTCCTTGAAGTACTCTCTGAGCTTCGTCGTCGTGCCCAGGCCACAAACTCGGCCACCTGACGGCCTTTTGTGCTTTTTCTTCCCCTGCGTCACGTTCACCGCCCTGTTTAAATTTTCGTCCCACAGGCCGTGCAGCCTCGGCATGGATGACGAGGTTCCACCACTTTCAATTTCTGCGTTCTGCACAATTAGCGTGAACCGTTTAGAATTCCACCAGTACACTATAATGCAATCGACTAGATCGTCGAGAGCAAACTAACTAGGGTGGTGTATTTACTTACCAAGTTTTCATACAACTTCTTCACCTTCTCATCATCGGTATTATACTCATTAGCTACCGGGTCATATGTAAACCGGGGCCTGATGACGTTTTTTGTCCGCGGCGAGTACCTTGCGAGAGGGTCAGGGATGCCCTCTGCTGCACGTTTGGCGTCCTTCTTCTCCCAATTGGGAATCGCCGCTCTGTAACCGCCGCATCCCAGTTTGTGGGTACCTATGTTCAACCGCCGCATCCTCTGCCCCCAATCACTGTTAGCCTTGGCGACTTCGCTCTCACAAAGTAGCTTGAAGTCCCGGAGTTCAGCTTCGGTGATGTTCGGCTCACTCGCTAAAACATCCTCCAAGCTGTTTTTGGGGTTCAAGACCTTAACCTTCACCCGGTGTTTCCAGTTTCCCAAGGCGGTGTTCATCTTACCAATGGCGCAATGGTTGACCTTATTCCCCTCCAGATTGTCGTTATTGTACTTAAACGGCTCGTCTGGCGGATGCGGGTACAAGTATCGTCCGTGCAGCTTTCTAAAGAGAACAACCCGATAATGGGCATTCTCTTTTTTCCTTAGATCATCGGTGTTTATCCTGACAGTGTCCCGGACAATGCAACCAATTTGGTTGCCGAATCCTTTGACCACCGCCTCGGGCGCGATTGGATACCCACTGCTATCAATTTCCGTGATCTCTTCACGGTAGGTGCGGAGACTGTTCCTTTTCCGTTTTCTCGTTGCCGTCCTCTTCTTGGCTTTGCTACCACCATCTGTCTGACCGCCGGCATCAGTGGTGTCATTTCCGCCGGCGGCGCCACTAGTGGTATCACCGGCGCCACTAGTCGTGGCGTCATCCTCCTCGCCATCGCTAGTGTCCGCGTCAGCCCCGGCATCCGCCGTGGGGCCGTATTGCTCATCTTCTTCGTCGGAGATTTGCCAGAACGGATTAGAACCGCCGGCCTCGTCGTCGTGTGCCATGTTCTGAAGGGGGAAATTATTGGTTAATCTAAAGGAAACAAAAAACGACATACTACTCGATCACGGGAAAACGTCTAAGTCCTAAATTCACGGGAAAATTTCGGCATGACCTTTGCTAATTTTCTAACACTAGAGTGCCCGATTCTCGCCGAAACGGAAATTAATCAACATTTCGCCGAAAATGGGCAACTCATTTGAATTCCCTGCAAAGTTTTAAACGGCTCGATGGCCGGATAGATTTCCAAATTTGTTCAAGTACCAAACTGCAACACCAAGATTTCTTCCCGGGAAATTTTGACACATCCAACAACACAGTACTTGCCATTTCATATACAACACAGTACTACAACACCAAGAGTTTATTTCACAATACTTGTCATTTCATATACAACAGCAGTATCATAGCTATATAAGGGAGAAATACAACAGCAGCAGCAACCTAGCAACAGCAGCAGCAACCTAGCAACAGCAGCATCAACCTAGCAACAACAGCCTAGCAACAGCAGTATCCTAGCTATATAAGGGAGAAATACAACACCAACAGCAACCTAGCAACAGCAGCAGCAGCCTAGCAACCTAGCAACAGCAGCAGCAGCCTAGCAATAGGCTACATATATACAGAGGTCCATCTCACATGTTCATCTGAAAATTAGCATTTACCCTCCTTTATTTAGATGTCAGCATCAAAATCACTGATGCTACAATATATATGCTCGTAATTTTACTTATTTTTCTGCTAACACATAAGATGAGAAAACGCAACTTAGTAGAGTCAGCATGGTTTTTTTGTAGTTGGATGTTTCCAGGCTTGGGTTTCAGATTCGACTTAACAGATTTCTCCATGTATTTAAAAGGAGAGCAAGATGAAAAATCCATGCAAACTCAAGAACTCGCCAAGATTTATCTCAATTATCATATAAAAATGTGTGCCAGAAATGGTAATGATGTAGAACCAAGTGTGCAACTGTAGAAAAAATAGGCACAGATCAACTTTTAAAACATCTAGTTCTGAACACAAAAATTCAGAGATTCATGCGGACAATTATTGATGGGGATCCAGGAATGTACAAGTTATCAATAACCATCGAGCTACAGAGTTTGCGCTAGAAGATTTGCTACAAACATAATTGTGAAGATTTTAGGGGACAGTCCCAGAGCATCCCAAGCTTGACCTAAGTGCAAAAACAGAGCGCCACTCAAGTGCAAGATTTTAGGGGACTGACTGACCGTGGGTGCAAAAACAGAGCGCCACTCAAGTGCAAGATATTCGTGTGGTTAGCTATCGAAAATGCTAAGTCGCATTAGAACCTCTGTCGATAAGAGAAGAAACATGCTAGCTCCAGGTCGAAATTTATTCGTGTACGATGTATCATTGAAGTAAGCAATATGAGATTTTGCGGGAGCAGGGCCTGGTTGCTAGTGACGCAAAGTCAAATACCGTGCCATCTAGGGGCGGGATCGAGGAGAAGGGGAGGGAGAGGACTAGGGGCGGCGCACCTTTGTTCGTCGGGCTTCGAGGTCGATGGAGACGGGACGACCACGGCGCAGTCGATGGAGACTATAGGGACGGCGCCAAGCTTCCTAGTCGATGGAGACAGGGACGGCCCCAAGCTCCTCTTGCTCCTGGTCGTTCTACTGGACCTGGTCCTGCGCCTGCTCCTCCTCCTCCTAGGTCGATGCAGAGGCGAGGTCTCGGTGGTGGTGGGCGCGCAGCGACTAGAGGGAGAGCAGAGGCTAGGGCTTGGGGTGGTGGTGGGCGGCGGCGAGAGGGAGGGCAGAGGCTAGGGCTAGGGCTTGGGGTGGTGTTGGTCGGAGGCGATGAGAGGCTAAGGAAGCAGGGAGGCGATGGTGGTTCTGATCGAGATCGCGATGTGGATGTAGAAGAGGAAGAAGAGAGGGGAACGGGCCAGTCCTAATAGGCGGTAGGATACCCGTGACACACCAAAGAAATGCTCGTCGCGCATCGCGTACCCATGACGCGCGTAGCAGAGGCGCGTCGCGCATTACTTAACCGTGACGCAGCGATGAGAGGTGCGTCGCGCCTATTTCTGTTATCTATTCAAAAAGCGTGCGCGCTGGTCTATAGCAGAACCAGCTGCTTAGCCCAGTGGCTGACCCCTTTGTCACTGCTCCATTGCCCCAAGTTCGAGTCCCACCCCCCATTTTTTCAAAAAATGATTTTTTCCTTAGGAAATAAATCAATATAAGCTCAAAATAAATTCAAATAAATCAATATAAAATCAAGAAAGATCAATTTAAACATTAAGTGTATATATATTACATCGCCATCACTTCCTCGAATTCATGCAAACACACGACACATATATCGTTGTTCTTAGAGCTAGCGTTTTACAGTTTTCTTTCCCTTCTTTGTTGCGGTTGAGTAATTCAGTTCCGGAACACCGTGACTTCTTCGGTGGAATGGGCGACCTGTAGGTAGCGTTGTCCTGCTTCTTCTTGTTGTGTATTTCGTTCCATCGTTGTTGTCATCTTCCATTTTCGGGTCGCCGTACTGGTCAAAGTCTTGCTCGTTGGCTACTCCATCCATTCCGATGATGCTTCTTTTGCCTCTCCGCACGACAACACGGCTAGGCCTTGTCGGGTCAGTAATGAAGAAGCATTGGTCCACTTTGTTAGCCAAGACCCATGGCTCATTTTTTGCGGTGACATTCGTGTCGGATTTGGCTTCAGGTATCACCATGGTGGTGAAATATTGTCCTTCTTTCCTGACGCTCTTTGCCCATGTGACACGGAACATTGGCACCTTCTCTCCGCAGTAGTCGAGTTCCCATATCTCGTCGATCCTACCATAGTATCTTTCCTTGACGTCACATGTTAATGATTCCATTGTTACCCCCGAGTTCTGGTATTCGCAATTCCGGTCCTTATTTGCCGTGTAGAATGTGTAACCATTGATATCGTATGCCTGATATGTCACGAGGTTATGTGCGGGGCATTGTGACAATGTGAGTATGAGTTTTTCTTCTTCAGAATAAGGCGTCTCCGGGTGATCGGTCATAATCTTCTCCCTGAACCACTGTGTGAAATGGATGTTGTGCTCTCTGATTATTTCTGCTTCGGTCCTATGTTGTCCCCGGTCACTGTAATACTTCGCGATTAGCATTTTGTGCTTTTCCAACCAAGGATCGACCACTATTAGATGTTGTAGCGCGACTAGGTTTGCTCTGTCAAAGTCGTTGCGTCGGCCTTGAAAGTCGACATTCATTTCGCTTTGGCCCTCGCGGTGTCCCATCCAGCGAGCCTGCCAAAGTGCATGTTTACGGGCAGACCAGGGTTCTCATCTTTGTCTAGAAAATTCGTGCAGAAAGAGATACACACTTCTGTCAGAAAGCCCTTGGCAATGCTTGCGTCTGGACGGGCCCTGTTGCGGACGTATCCTTTGATGGAACCATTCATCCTTTCGAACGCCATCATGGAGTGTAAAAACGGCGTCCCGAGCTGGATGATATCATCCACGACATGGACAAGGAGATGCACCATAATGTCGAAGAATGCGGGCGGGAAGTATATCTCAAGCTCGCATAGTATCACCACGATCTCTTCCTGTAGCCTTGCGAGTTGCTTCACGCCAATCGACTTTCGAGAGATGACGTCAAAAAAGTTGCAGAGTCCAAACAGCGTTTCACGGACGTGCTCGTCCATTATCCATCGAATTGCAACTGGAAGTATCTGCGTCATCATCACGTGACAGCCGTGAGACTTCATCCCGCTGAACTTCTGCTTTGGTACGTCTAGGTATCTGCTTATCTTCCCCGCATAACCGTAAGGAAATTTGACTCCAAGGAGGCACTTGAAGAATTGGTTGATCTCCTTCTCACATAGCGTGAAACACGAAGGGGGACAGTAATATTCCGTCTTCTTGGCCTTTTTGCCCTTGAGGCGACCTTCCGTCCCATCTAACACATCATCATCATCATCGTCATCATCATCCGGTTTTCCTCCGTGGAGCTCGCCCCTGATATTCAAAAATCTCAAGTCGTTCCTTGCTTTCGGCCCATCTTTGGTCCTCTCCGGCATGTTGAGCAGGGTGCCAAGCAGACTCTCGCACACGTTTTTCGTGATATGCATGAGGTCAAGGCAGTGGGGCGTGCGGAGAATCTTCCAGTACCTCAGGCCCCAGAGAATAGACCTTGTTTTCCATACACCCTCCAACGGCGCCGGCGCCTTTCGCTTCTTTCCCGGCGCAGGGCACTCTTTCCAGTTCTTCAACAGCTCGTCGATTTCCTCGCCGCTCCTTTGACGTGGGGCTCTTCGCATCTCAACTTCATTGTTGAACAGATCTTTGCGTTTTCTCTACGGGTCATCCTTGCGAAGCCACCTTCGATGCCCCAAGAACACGGTTTTCGAAGACCCGGGGTTTCTCTCTAGCTGGAGATACGTAGTGTCATCCATGCACCTAACGCATGCACAGAATCCGTGCGTCACCTGCCCCGCGACATATCCGTAACCGAGGTAGTCATGCACCGTCGTGATGAGCGCGGCTCTCATTGGGAAAAACGTTTCTCCATAGGCATCCCACGTATTGGATGGCTCGTCCCATAACGTGGCTAGCTCCTCTTCCAACAACTGGACATACAGATTGATGTCGTTACCTGGTTGTTCGGCCCTTGAATAAGCATACTCATCTGTATGTACTTCCTCTTCAAGCACAACCAGGGGGGTAGGTTGTATATACATACAAACACGGGCCAGGTGCTATGGGTGCTGCTCTGGTTTCCAAAAGGATTTAATCCATCCGTACTCATGCACAACCTGATGTTCCTTGGATCGTCGCCGAATTCTGGGTATTCGATGTCTAGCGCCTTCCACTGGCTAGCATCTGAGGGGTGTGTCAGCATCGTGTCATCCTTCTCCGGATCAATTCCATCATGCTCTTCTGGCCTCTTCCTTTCCGCGTGCCATCGCATGAGCTTCACCTGTGTGGGGTCTGCGAATTACCGCTGCAGACCGAAGTTATCGGAAAGTACCACACCACTTTTCGAGGAGAGGCCTTCTTCCCTGGCTTGTATCGAGTTGCATCGCACACCGGGCATATGGTTCTCTCCGCGTCCGCGCCCCGATAGATGATGCAGTCATTAATGCAAGCATGGTATTTCACGTGAGGTAAATCCAGAGGGCACACGACTTTCTTGGCCTCCTCGATGCTTGTTGGACACTTGTTCCCCATGGGAAGACGGCCGTGCCATAATGTCATGTTCTCATCGTAGCTCGCATCGGTCCATCGGTGTTTTGTCTTCATATCGAGGGTCCTTAACGTTACGTTCAGACGGGTATCCTCGCTCACGCATCCTTCATAAAATGGAGTAACGGCGTCTATCTCCAGTTGCGAAAGCTTTGATTTCTCTCTAGCAGCAGCTCTGGTGTTGCTAGTCTCCTTGAGAAGCAGAGCTTGGACATGAGGGTCCCGCACCCAGTCCGACGACGATGTCCCGACATCTTCATCATGATGTCCTTCGTCTTGATAATGATCATGTCCGACATCTTCATCACGATGTCCTTCGTCTTGATTATGATCATGTCCTTCATCTTGATCATGATGTCCTTCATCATGTCCGGGAGACTCTTCATCTTCATCACTTGTCAGGTAAAGAGTGTAGCCATCCATGAAACCACGACGGATAAGGTGCGACTCCAAGTCACCACAATCGTATCTGATCAAGTGTTTCAGTTTGCATCTTCGACAAGGACATCTTATCTCCGTCATGTTATGTCGAAACATTTCGGCCGTCGCATGTTTCATAAATCTAGCTACGGTGCCTGTGCTTATATGCATGGTTGCCTGCATAGTAAAAAAAGATCAAAGGACAAATTAATTAGAATCAAATTACGTAATATATGGATGATGCATGCATGGTCGTCGACGGAAAAATTCGGCATGACCTATGCTAAAAATTGGACATGCTCGGAGTGCGTGGTCGCCTAAATGGAAATGAATCAACATTTTGGCAACACATGTCAACTCATTTTTAAGACATCCACAAATTTCATAAAAAATACGCAACACAATTTCGCATATGTATATATGCAACCATATGAATCTTTTGTGACGATGCACCGGCCGATACCGAGCGAGATCTATGAGAGAGAGCGAGATCAACACACATACATACAACACATATACATATCCCTCCAACAACTTACCAACTATAGATCTTGCCGACTCGAGACCGAGAGAGTACGTGTGTATGTGGCTATAGGGAGTGAAAAAGATGGAAGGGAAAGTGGTAAAGTGAGAGATGGGGGTGGAGAGAAGTGTTTACTAGATTGCCCTCACATATATATCAAATAAAATAGGTTAAATAAGTTTTAAATGGTGGGAAAATGGGGAAAATGGGGTGGTGAGGAGGTGGGGGCGACCAGATCTAAAATGGGTTGGAGATATGGGGGGATGGGAGGTGGAGGGTGGTCCCAACCACTTAAATTGCTCCCAGGCATACACGTGACGCACCATGCTGTTGGTGCGTCACGGCTATGTGGGATAGGCGCGACGCACCTGCCTGCGGTGCGTCACGGCTAGAGATGCTACACGTGGAACACATAGCCGTGACGCACCACGGGCATGTGCGTCGCGCCTATCCCACATAGCCGTGACGCACCAGTGGCTTGGTGCGTCGCGGGTATGCCTCAGTGGCTCGCCACCCCGGCCCCACACATAGGCGCGACGCGCCTTCCGTTTGGTGCGCCGCGGGTAAGGCTATAGGCGCGACGCACCAAACTGTGGTGCGCCACGGCTATTAGGCGTGACGCGCCGTATTGCTGGTGCGTCACGGGTATCATCACTCCTATAGTCGTTTTCCTAGTAGTGAGAGGTGTAGTTTGGCGGCGGCGAGCTCTTCTCCGCGGTGACCGGAGATGAACGAGATGGGTCGATTCGTCTCGTTCCGGGCTTCCCAGCAAACGATGCTTGGTGGATGTCGCACCCGGACTTCTAAAGGATACTCGCCGTTCCGTTGAACAGTAGTAGATTGGATTACGGGGCTTACCGGCACCCGCTGTCGCACCCTGGCTTCTAAGGGATACTCATCGGACGAACTGGATAGCAGGTGCTTGGATTATGGGGCATAACTGCTCCCACGTCCCAGCTTCCTGGTAGGCCTGCGCTTATGCGCGACAACACAAGCCCTGCTATTCCACCGTCGATGTAAACTATCCACTAGAAGTCATAGGAACTACTGTCGACGTACTTCATATCAATCACGCACGGTACGTCAACAGCTTTGAACGAATGATGGTCACAACTTATCTCTAAGACACAAAAGATTGAAATAAGGTTGCAATTGGCCTTCACTAAGGCAGAAATAGCAAATACAATCATCCAGAGGACACATGTCCCAACATAACATTCATTACATCAGCGGAAGCAATCAAAGGTGTCTGGGTACAGACAAATCCAACAGGCTTAAGAAGCCGGAGAAAATAAAGAAGACGAAGCCCATCCACGTAGGTCCTGGATCCTGCCCGGGTCCGCTAACTACTCGTCAGCAGCCTCGTCAAACTCCACGAAGTAGCCATCCTGGTGGTCATCGTAGCCGTAGTCGTAGTCTGCGTAAACCACAGCCCCAACAGGGTCAGTACATCCAAGTACTGGCAAGAAAGACTCACAGTTCACCAAAGTATAACCCGTCAACACAAGCACAGATGACTTGGGTTCAACGGAAGGAAATGGGGTATATAAAAGATGCTGCAACTGGCTGCGCTAACCAACTACAGAGGTTCTATCACTTCCAACTACCAGAAAGGAGATAAGATCGAGTGTTGTAACCAACTGAAAGATAACCTCAAACAAACCCATCCTGGATCTCGCCCCTTATCCAAAGAAGCAATCCGAGGATAACTCACACGGTTGGATTAAGATGAAACAAGTTATTGTGACAATAATCCTATTACTAGTCAAGTTGATAATCACGGGGTGTGAGATTTATGAGTCATTAGGTTTAAGTTGTCCTGAGTACTTGTTAGCCAGTACTTTCACCAAGTAGTCCATAACCGCGGAAAACACGGCTTCTCGAGAAGATTATCCCTACAGGGTTGCACCAATTTGGCCGTACACGTATGAATAACCCGCCAGATGGGATGCCTCCCACCAAGCGGGGCACTCAACACAACTCAACTCTTCTCCGCATCAAGCCCAAAGCACCTTGGGCGCACGGCTAATCAAGCCCCGAAGAAAAGGGACCCTGATAGCACTCTAAGACCGTGTCCCCCTATATGCCGACTACAAAAGTTCCACCCTGCGCTGGGCTCGCAAAAACATGCATGCGGCAAATAGAAAGCACGAACTAAATGAGATGATTTGGACGAGATGCGAATCGAATCAAATTGAGGGGGGCGCCCATACTCGCTTCCCACATGCGGGTAGTGCGCTCATCATGGATCAGTAGACAAGACCCTTTTCCTATTAGGGTCGACACTAGCAGGCCTCAAAACCACACAGGGCCTCCTGCCGGTGCCTTATCATCAAATTATTATTAACAGTAATATTAGCATGATTGATTGATTGATTGAACATCGAGCCCCCAGAACATAATGAAATATAGTAACTGAAAGTAACGGGTAACAGACTCGAGCAAAAACAACCTAAGCATACTAGTAAGACACTGGCTCAATCAATAGGGTTGTAGGAGGGGTGGTGAGGCAATATCAGGGTTCGGGGAATCATGTGATAGGTTCGTAACAGAAACAACTACCACTAAGGCTAACAAGAATAGACAACGGAAAGTATCGGTAACCAGGGTTGAAAGGAACACAATGGTTCATGTGAGTGATAACTTGCCTGCAAACTCAACAGCCGGGTACTGAGCTAGATCCTCAGAAGGGGTGATGTAAGGATCGTCTGTCTCAACGTCGTCGTCTATTCGAGAAGAGGCAAACAAACAAAACAGGAATGTAAACAATCATTGCCATGGCATTGTGCACAATCAAGATGATGCATGACAAGTTAATGGTTGCATCAAAATAAACTAGCTAACATGATAACACAATTTAAATGGACCCATATGCTAAAATGAGTTGCATATGGAAAAAGGTCCATAATTAAGTGGAACAAATGACTTATAACTAATTATTAGGTGAAAGTTGTTAGCATGATGCATGCATGATGGTAACACAAAATAACAACAAATAACAACAATAGATGCAAAGGAAAAGGAATATAACAAGTTTGGAAAGTATTTATTAAGTTTGGAAAATTTTGGTTACCTAGACATGTCACACAAACAATTATTGTTTTCATCAATTTAAAGGGTGCAAAACAATTAACAAAATTTATACTTGAAAAGAACATCAAATTTTAGTTGGATTACATGTTTCAAATAGTGAAATTTGAATTAGGATGAATTTATTATGAATTAATCAATATTAAACAAGTTTTAATTGAATTTAAAACAAGTGTGAATTTTTATTTGAATTTTATTTGTTCAAATCATAATTTCAAACTCACATTTGAAAAGTTCACACTTTGATGGTTTGAAAACATATTTTGCATGTTCAAAAATATTTTATATTAAGCAAGTTATGATTTTATCCAATTTAATAGAATTAAACAAGTATTAAATTATTTAGGCAATTTAAATTATTCAAACAATGAAACGAATTTTATATTTGAATAGGATATTCAAAATGGTATGAAAAACATATTTTATTTGCCTTATTTGGAATTAGTATGAATTATTTATGAATTATTGCAAATTACATTTGAATTATTCAAATTTGAATTTTAAATGTATTTGGAAAATTCAAAACAGTTCACAAATTGATTATTTGGAAAGATTAGGAAATTTGGAACAGAAAACATATACAAGTTTTATTTATTGGAATTACAGAATAAAAGTTATTAAAGTTTGAAGTTTCTGTTTTAAATCTGTTATTTAAATGGATTTTGGAAATTACAGAAACTCGCAGAAACTTTTGTTACGGATCTGCTGTCTACACACTGCACTGCCGCGTGGGCCAGGGGACAGCGTGGCGCGGCGTAAGCACGCGTGGCAGCGGAGGTCAATGACATGCGGGCCACGGGTGTCAGCCAGAGATGCAAAAAAACGTTGGATTTAATCCGCGCAACCCAGGGCTCGAACCCGCGAGCCTGCGTGCGGGAAAACAGAGCGCTGCCACTGCGCTGCGTTCGTGTGTTTGACAGTATAGGCGAAGCAGAGAGGATATCGTTCAGATCCACGCGATATCTGACGAAACTGACGAGCAAACGCTTGCTCGACTGACAGAACGACTCGCCGGCGGCGATCTGCACGGCCGTGCTCGCGATTGGATGCGTGGGTGTGTGCAGGACGTGCACGGTACCGTGCGGATGCAATAGGAGGGAGAGGGGTGAGTGAGACGGTGGAGCTCACCGGGATTTGGCCGAGGGAGAGCTCGACGGTGACGTACTGATGACGGAGGCGACGTCGGCGGGGAAGAGGACGGCGTCGTTGATCCCGTGCTCCCGCAGGTGTTCGACGAGTAGAGGAAGGAGAGGGCTACTGGTTCCAGCGATCAAACGGCGTCGAGAGGCTCTGTTACGTAGACGAGAAAATCGGGTTCAGATACATGGCGCCACGGTGGCCGGAGAAAAGGCGAGGATCGCGGCGGCGACACAGAGGCTTACCGATGGCGATTAAGTGTTCAACAGAGAGAGGAGAGAGGGGCGAGCTGATTCCAGTAGGCCAGAGGCTAGGTGGGAGTCGAGGGTGGCGGCGCCATGGCGATGTTCAGAAGGAGCTGCCGCCGGTGAGATTCAGAGGTGGGGGGAAGCGACGACAGAGAGAGAGGATGGCGGCGCGGCGCGGGGAGCGAGGACCTAGGGTTAGCCTAGGGCTGCGCGCGCTGCTCGAGGGGCTATATAGGCGCCTAGGTGGCCGGATCGCCGTCGGGGCCGCCGTACTCCGACGTGGAGTGCCCGGATGTGCGTCGTACACGGGAAAGAACGATCACACGATTTGCGAAGCGGTACGGGGGGAGTTAGGCGGGCTGGGTCGCGCGCGCGCTAGGCTAGGTGGGCTGGGCTGCTGTTAGCTGCCGCGCGCGCTGCAGTTTTCTCTTCTTTTTCTATTTTTCTGTTTTTTTTTTTTTTTGCTGAAACAGATTTGGAAGAAAATGATAAGTTATTGTTTAGGAAAAAATTCCAGAAAAATTAGGTTAGACTTTTTAGATGATTAGAAACCACTTTCCAAGTTTGGATTTCAGAAAGTTGAGATTTAAAATGAGGTTTGTATTTGAATCCAAATTTGGGAAATTTTTAATATTAATGAACCCTTATCAAAAACAAGCATTTGAATAGGGTTACCCCTAGGGTTTAAAATGATTTTAAAGATTAAGAATAGTGTGGTGAACTTCATGGATTCAAAAGGTACTGATTTGAAACTTGGTTTGAATTTAAAAGATGATTTGGGAATTATTGATTGAATTAATGGTTTGATTAAAACCAACAATTTAATAAGTGATCAACATGGGATAAAATGGTTGTTTTCATTTGTTATTTTTATTCCAAAAGTTGTAACAGATCAAGTATGAAATAACCATTTGAAATTTGTTTGAGTTTGATTATGAAAACAGGATAAAACAGATGCAAAACAAATAATAACAATTGCAAACAAAAATAAAACAAATGCAATGAGATGATGCCATGATGCATTGCTTGAATTAAAACAAGGAACAAAACATTCTAAGGGATATTTCATACTTGGGATGTTACAAAACGCCCCCCTTGAAGGAATCGCGCCCCGAGATTCCTTACTGAGATGTGAAAAGGTCCGGATACTTCTTGCGAAGATCCTCTTCGGTCTCCCACGTTGCCTCTTTATCGGAATGATGCGACCATTGCACTTTCAAGAACTTGGTGCTCTTGTTGTGAGTCTTACGCTCGGTCTCATCGAGAATACGAATAGGGTGCTCCTCATAAGATAGATCATCTTGCAGTTCAATGGAATCATGATCAACTGCACGATCTGGATCTTTGAAACACTTCTTGAGTTGTGACACGTGGAACACATCGTGCACTTTGGATGGTTTTTCTGGAAGTTCAAGACGATAAGCATTTTCTGCCCGCCTTGAGAGAATGTTGAAAGGACCAATGTATCTTGGTGCAAGCTTTCCTTTCACACCAAAACGATGAGTGCCTCTGAGGGGAGTTACACGGAGATATGCCTTATCACCAGGTGCATAGCTCATATCCCTGTGCTTGCTATCATAATAGCTCTTCTGACGAGACTGAGCAATCCTGAGATTGTCACGAATGATACGAACTTTCTCCTCGGCTTTCTTAACAATGTCAGGGCCTAAGAGTGAACGTTCACCAGCTCCAGACCAATTGATTGGACTCCTGCATCTGCGACCATACAGTGCCTCAAATGGTGCCATGCCTAGGCTTGCCTGGTAGCTGTTGTTGTAGGAGAATTCAGCATATGGAAGGCAATCCTCCCATTTCATGCCAAAGGAGAGACCACATGCTCTGAGCATATCCTCGAGAATCTAATTGACTCTTTCGACTTGCCCCTGAGACTGAGGGTGATAAGCTGTCTTAGGAATATCTTCCTTTCTGATCTTTATCTGATGGTAACCCATCCTCAAGTCCAACTTTGAGAATATTGAGGCTCCAGCAAGTTGATCAAAAAGATCATCGATACGAGGAATTGGATACTTGTTCTTGATGGTTTTCTCGTTGAGAGGACGATAGTCAACCACGAGTCTTTTTGTTTGATCCTTCTTGGCAACAAACAGAGTTGGGCAACCCCAAGCGGAGGAACTAGGCTGAATGTAACCTTTCTCCATGTACATATCGATTTGCTCCTTCAACAATTTCAGTTCAGGAGGAGCTATCTTGTATGGATGCTTAGAGATTGGAGCAGTACCTGGCTCAAGCTCGATCACGAACTCAACTGCTCTGTCCGGAGGCATCCCTGGCAATTCTTCTGGAAAGACGTGAGGGAATTCACAAACCACCGGAACATTTTCAATTGCAGGAAGGGGTTTGGCATCGAGGTTGAACAGCTGAACAGAACTTGATCCATATGGAGAATAGACTATCTGGCCTGAAGTGTGGGAGAGAGTTATTGACTTTTGGGCACAGTCAATTTTAGCTTTGTGGGTCCTCAACCAATCCATACCCAGAATGACATCAATGTCAGAATTTCCCAGCAACATGAGTGAAGCAAGGAATATGCGACCTCCAATTAGGATCTGATTGTCCATGCTTATCTTGGAAGTAATCATTTTAGTTCCCGGAGAGTGCACATAGATTTGATTGCTTAGTGGAACCAGAGCTAAATTGTACGTTGTAGCAAAGATCTTTGACACGAACGAATGCGATGCTCCAGTATCAAACAACACTTTAGCTGGAAAAGAGTTTACGGGTAATATACCGAGAACGACGTCAGCAACTTCCTCAGCTTTGTCGGCCTTGATATGGTTCACCCTCGCGTTCCTCCCGACAGGCCTGTTGTTGGAGTTGAAAGCTTTAGCCGGGGGAGCACGAACCATTGCCTGGTTGGTGTTGGGGCGAGGAGGTGGAGGTAGCTGCCTCTGAGTGCACTTATCAGCGTAGTGTCCAGTCTCCTTGCACTTGAAGCAAGTGACGACACGAGGAGGACCTGGCCTTGGCTGTCCCATTGGAACCCTCTGACCCTGCATCTGAGATGGGTTGGGTGGGCGGGGTCCAAAGCCTGGAGAAGCTTGGGCATTTGGAGCCCGAGTGACAGCAGCATTTGGCACCCAGATGCGGCGCTTCTGCGGAGGGGTGGTCATGTTGGAGGAGGAACCACCCTCACGCGAGTGCTTGCGCGACTCTTCGAACGCCTTGCGCCCATTCTCCTCATTGAGCGTGGTGTTCACAAGCTCCACGAAGTCCTTGCACTTGATGTTGGTGAGAGCGTACTTCAGTTCCGGGTTAAAACCTCGGCGGAACCTTGCCATCTTCTTGGCTTCAGTGGACACCTCGTCACCAGCGTATCGAGCAAGACGGTTGAACTCGTTCTGGTAGCCGAGGACGTCCAGCTTGCCCTGTTTGAGAGAGCAGAATTCCTCACGCATCCTTTCCATGAGACCATCTGGGATGTGGTGCTTCAGGAAGGCATCCTTGAAACATCCCCAGGTGATAGGATAGCAAGCTCTCATGGTCTGGTAGTTCTCCCACCAAGTAGCTGCCTGACCCTTCAGTAGGTAGGTGGCATACTTGACCTTATCTTCCTCAGCAACATGAGCTATCTCCAGAGCCCTGTTCATCTCTCTGATCCAGTCATCAGCATCCAGAGGCTCACGTGTTGCCACGAAAGCTCTCGGCCCCATGCTCAGAAACTCCTTGATGCTGACTCGCGGAGCATTCTGGTTGTTGTGCTGGTTAGCCTGGATCTGGGCCATCTGAGCCACGACCTGAGTCATCTGAGTCAACAGCTCCGTGAGCGGAGGTGGCTCCGGTGGGTTGTTCCTTGTTGGCGGCATCCTGAACAGACATTCATTTTAGCACAACAACAGAAAAGGATAGACTTGGTAACCGAAAGATAGATTATTCCGACGCATGAATAGATAACCAACAGGTACATCATCACATGTTCAAATACATCAGAATATCCAACAGACCAATACATGGTTCGAAAGACAAGGATAACTAAACATAGCTAGGAATGGATACATCGGTACTCCCATGCTCATCACGCAGGACGGCGGTGAGTAGTACGACGAGAGATACGGTGCGGAGGAATCCCCCGGAAGTAGGTATGACGACGATCCACGTAGAGCGGGACTGCTCTGAGAGCAACTCTCGGTGTGGTGAAGTAGAAAGCGTCGTCTCCCTGTGCTCCAAAGCGGGGAATCCCAGTGTAACCCGGACCAAGGTCGATAAGTGGGCCTCTGATCGGCTCGTAACCTCCAGCATCTGGCAGCGGAAACCCAGCTGGCTGAGTGAAACATGCAAAGCGCTCGTCTCCAACAAAGTCTGTGGTGTACGTAGCCAGACGAGTCAACGCCAGATAGAGCTGCTCCTTGACTGAGGCTAACTCCTGAGAAAGTGTGGAAGCAACTGCGTCACTGTGCCTCACGAACTGAGCAGTGGTGTGCAGCCTGGAGCTATCAGACTCGTAGGTATCCAGGTTGCTGTGGAGAGTGAAGTGAACTCCCGCTGCCGTGATGTAACCACGGGGGATGTGACGATAGATGGAATCATCAAACCCCCAGTAGTCAGCACGGAGGACGGTGAGACTCACGTAAGCTGCCTGCTGCACGGCCATATCCACTGTGGAACCTACTGCCTCGTAGCGGTGGACAACGCTCCTGCCATCATCCGACAGAATGTAGATGATAGCCTGGTAGTAGGTCTGGTCAAACTCTCGCTGACGCTCGTAGACCTGGTACTCTGGTGCCCAATGGAACCCTAGATAGGTAACCATGTCTCTCAGCATCTCCGGGTAACCGGCGGTGCTCTCACAGCGAGTCATCCGAACCACCTGCGGGTAGAACCTGAGATCCATCTGCAGATGATTTGGGAGGTTTTGATTAGACTCCGGTAGAAGAAAAAGGATGTGGAAAACAACAACAAGATTTCAACGGACGAAAGGTTCTTCAGAAGAACAGGATATCGAAGCAACATCGGGAAAACGAGACCAAAAGTCCTGAGGTACTACGGAGAACCCAAAACACGTGAAATCCTAACTTGAAAGTTTAGGTGAGAACAGAAAACAACGTTGCACTTCCTTACCAGAAAAAGGGAGGGTGGGTGGGGAAAGAAGAAAATGGCAGAATTCCTACTCTCACGTTTCATTTTCCCTATATAGCTACACAATAGTTTCTAGACTGAACTGCGACCAGTAAAAAGGGATCCTACAGGCAGACAGGCTCTGATACCATTTGTCGCACCCTGGCTTCTAAGGGATACTCATCGGACGAACTGGATAGCAGGTGCTTAGATTATGGGGCATAACTGCTCCCACGTCCCAGCTTCCTGGTAGGCCTGCGCTTATGCGCGACAACACAAGCCCTGCTATTCCACCGTCGATGTAAACTATCCACTAGAAGTCATAGGCACTACTGTCGACGTACTTCATATCAATCACGCACGGTACGTCAACAGCTTTGAACGAATGATGGTCACAACTTATCTCTAAGACACAAAAGATTGAAATAAGGTTGCAATTGGCCTTCACTAAGGCAGAAATAGCAAATACAATCATCCAGAGGACACATGTCCCAACATAACATTCATTACATCAGCGGAAGCAATCAAAGGTGTCTGGGTACAGACAAATCCAACAGGCTTAAGAAGCCGGAGAAAATAAAGAAGACGAAGCCCATCCACGTAGGTCCTGGATCCTGCCCGGGTCCGCTAACTACTCGTCAGCAGCCTCGTCAAACTCCACGAAGTAGCCATCCTGGTGGTCATCGTAGCCGTAGTCGTAGTCTGCGTAAACCACAGCCCCAACGGGGTCAGTACATCCAAGTACTGGCAAGCAAGACTCACAGTTCACCAAAGTATAACCCGTCAACACAAGCACAGATGACTTGGGTTCAACGGAAGGAAAGGGGGTATATAAAAGATGCTGCAACTGGCTGCGCTAACCAACTACAGAGGTTCTATCACTTCCAACTACCAGAAAGGAGATAAGATCGAGTGTTGTAACCAACTGAAAGATAACCTCAAACAAACCCATCCTGGATCTCGCCCCTTATCCAAAGAAGCAATCCGAGGATAACTCACACGGTTGGATTAAGATGAAACAAGTTATTGTGACAATAATCCTATTACTAGTCAAGTTGATAATCACGGGGTGTGAGATTTATGAATCATTAGGTTTAAGTTGTCCTGAGTACTTGTTAGCCAGTACTTTCACCAAGTAGTCCATAACCGCGGAAAACACGGCTTCTCGAGAAGATTATCCCTGCAGGGTTGCACCAATTTGGCCGTACACGTATGAATAACCCGCCAGATGGGATGCCTCCCACCAAGCGGGGCACTCAACACAACTCAACTCTTCTCCGCATCAAGCCCAAAGCACCTTGGGCGCACGGCTAATCAAGCCCCGAAGAAAAGGGACCCTCATAGCACTCTAAGACCGTGTCCCCCTATATGCCGACTACAAAAGTTCCACCCTGCGCTGGGCTCGCAAAAACATGCATGCGGCAAATAGAAAGCACGAACTAAATGAGATGATTTGGACGAGATGCGAATCGAATCAAATTGAGGGGGGCGCCCATACTCGCTTCCCACATGCGGGTAGTGCGCTCATCATGGATCAGTAGACAAGACCCTTTTCCTATTAGGGTCGACACTAGCAGGCCTCAAAACCACACAGGGCCTCCTGCCGGTGCCTTATCATCAAATTATTATTAACAGTAATATTAGCATGATTGATTGATTGATTGAACATCGAGCCCCCAGAACATAATGAAATATAGTAACTGAAAGTAACGGGTAACAGACTCGAGCAAAAACAACCTAAGCATACTAGTAAGACACTGGCTCAATCAATAGGGTTGTAGGAGGGGTGGTGAGGCAATATCAGGGTTCGGGGAATCATGTGATAGGTTCGTAACAGAAACAACTACCACTAAGGCTAACAAGAATAGACAACGGAAAGTATCGGTAACCAGGGTTGAAAGGAACACAATGGTTCATGTGAGTGATAACTTGCCTGCAAACTCAACAGCCGGGTACTGAGCTAGATCCTCAGAAGGGGTGTTGTAAGGATCGTCTGTCTCAACGTCGTCGTCTATTCGAGAAGAGGCAAACAAACAAAACAGGAATGTAAACAATCATTGCCATGGCATTGTGCACAATCAAGATGATGCATGACAAGTTAATGGTTGCATCAAAATAAACTAGCTAACATGATAACACAATTTAAATGGACCCATATGCTAAAATGAGTTGCATATGGAAAAAGGTCCATAATTAAGTGGAACAAATGACTTATAACTAATTATTAGGTGAAAGTTGTTAGCATGATGCATGCATGATGGTAACACAAAATAACAACAAATAACAACAATAGATGCAAAGGAAAAGGAATATAACAAGTTTGGAAAGTATTTATTAAGTTTGGAAAATTTTGGTTACCTAGACATGTCACACAAACAATTATTGTTTTCATCAATTTAAAGGGTGCAAAACAATTAACAAAATTTATACTTGAAAAGAACATCAAATTTTAGTTGGATTACATGTTTCAAATAGTGAAATTTGAATTAGGATGAATTTATTATGAATTAATCAATATTAAACAAGTTTTAATTGAATTTAAAACAAGTGTGAATTTTTATTTGAATTTTATTTGTTCAAATCATAATTTCAAACTCACATTTGAAAAGTTCACACTTTGATGGTTTGAAAACATATTTTGCATGTTCAAAAATATTTTATATTAAGCAAGTTATGATTTTATCCAATTTAATTGAATTAAACAAGTATTAAATTATTTAGGCAATTTAAATTATTCAAACAATGAAACAAATTTTATATTTGAATAGGATATTCAAAATGGTATGAAAAACATATTTTATTTGCCTTATTTGGAATTAGTATGAATTATTGCAAATTACATTTGAATTATTCAAATTTGAATTTTAAATGTATTTGGAAAATTCAAAACAGTTCACAAATTGATTATTTGGAAAGATTAGGAAATTTGGAACAGAAAACATATACAAGTTTTATTTATTGGAATTACAGAATAAAAGTTATTAAAGTTTGAAGTTTCTGTTTTAAATCTGTTATTTAAATGGATTTTGGAAATTACAGAAACTCGCAGAAACTTTTGTTACGGATCTGCTGTCTACACACTGCACTGCCGCGTGGGCCAGGGGACAGCGTGGCGTGGCGTAAGCACGCGTGGCAGCGGAGGTCAATGACATGCGGGCCACGGGTGTCAGCCAGAGATGCAAAAAAACGTTGGATTTAATCCGCGCAACCCAGGGCTCGAACCCGCGAGCCTGCGTGCGGGAAAACAGAGCGCTGCCACTGCGCTGCGTTCGTGTGTTTGACAGTATAGGCGAAGCAGAGAGGATATCGTTCAGATCCACGCGATATCTGACGAAACTGACGAGCAAACGCTTGCTCGACTGACAGAACGACTCGCCGGCGGCGATCTGCACGGCCGTGCTCGCGATTGGATGCGTGGGTGTGTGCAGGACGTGCACGGTACCGTGCGGATGCAACAGGAGGGAGAGGGGTGAGTGAGACGGTGGAGCTCACCGGGATTTGGCCGAGGGAGAGCTCGACGGTGACGTACTGATGACGGAGGCGACGTCGGCGGGGAAGAGGACGGCGTCGTTGATCCCGTGCTCCCGCAGGTGTTCGACGAGTAGAGGAAGGAGAGGGCTACTGGTTCCAGCGATCAAACGGCGTCGAGAGGCTCTGTTACGTAGACGAGAACATCGGGTTCAGATACATGGCGCCACGGTGGCCGGAGAAAAGGCGAGGATCGCGGCGGCGACACAGAGGCTTACCGGTGGCGATTAAGTGTTCAACAGAGAGAGGAGAGAGGGGCGAGCTGATTCCAGTAGGCCAGAGGCTAGGTGGGAGTCGAGGGTGGCGGCGCCATGGCGATGTTCAGAAGGAGCTGCCGCCGGTGAGATTCAGAGGTGGGGGGAAGCGACGACAGAGAGAGAGGATGGCGGCGCGGCGCGGGGAGCGAGGACCTAGGGTTAGCCTAGGGCTGCGCGCGCTGCTCGAGGGGCTATATAGGCGCCTAGGTGGCCGGATCGCCGTCGGGGCCGCCGTACTCCGACGTGGAGTGCCCGGATGTGCGCCGTACACGGGAAAGAACGATCGCACGATTTGCGAAGCGGTACGGGGGGAGTTAGGCGGGCTGGGTCGCGTGCGCGCGCTAGGCTAGGTGGGCTGGGCTGCTGTTAGCTGCCGCGCGCTGCAGTTTTCTCTTCTTTTTCTATTTTTCTGTTTTTTTTTTTTTTTTGCTGAAACAGATTTGGAAGAAAATGATAAGTTATTGTTTAGGAAAAAATTCCAGAAAATTTAGGTTAGACTTTTTAGATGATTAGAAACCACTTTCCAAGTTTGGATTTCAGAAAGTTGAGATTTAAAATGAGGTTTGTATTTGAATCCAAATTTGGGAAATTTTTAATATTAATGAACCCTTATCAAAAACAAGCATTTGAATAGGGTTACCCCTAGGGTTTAAAATTATTTTAAAGATTAAGAATAGTGTGGTGAACTTCATGGATTCAAAAGGTACTGATTTGAAACTTGGTTTGAATTTAAAAGATGATTTGGGAATTATTGATTGAATTAATGGTTTGATTAAAACCAACAATTTAATAAGTGATCAACATGGTATAAAATGGTTGTTTTCATTTGTTATTTTTATTCCAAAAGTTGTAACAGATCAAGTATGAAATAACCATTTGAAATTTGTTTGAGTTTGATTATGAAAACAGGATAAAACAGATGCAAAACAAATAATAACAATTGCAAACAAAAATAAAACAAATGCAATGAGATGATGCCATGATGCATTGCTTGAATTAAAACAAGGAACAAAACATTCTAAGGGATATTTCATACTTGGGATGTTACACCCGCGTCCTCTTACAAGTAGGCCAACACACGTATGTGTGACAACCAACCCCTATCTGTTCAGCGTCGACGTAAACTATCCCATAGAAATCAGGATACTTCCATTGACGTACTTCAAAACATACACACATGGTACGTCAACGGCATTGGAACAAGTGATATCACAACAGATCTCTACGACACAAAAGATTGAAATAAGTTGCAAATGGCTCTCACTAGAGCAGAGATAGCAATTACAATCATCCAGAGGGCACATGCCCCAACATATCATCATTACATCACAGCGGAAGCATTCAACATGTCTGAGTACAGACAAGAACCAAATAGGCCTAAGAGGCCGGAAACAAACAGACGGAGCCCATCCACGAAGTCTCGGATCCTGCCCGGGTCCGCTATCTACTCGCCAGCTGTCTCGTCATACTCCACGTAGTAGCCACCATGTAGATCCTCGGAAACGTAGGTCTGCGGAAACCACAGCCCCAAAGGGGTCAGTACATAAACGTACTGGCAAGCAAGACTCACAGTTCACCAAAGTGTAACCCGTCAACACCAAGCACAGATGCTTTGGGTTCAACGGAAGAAAGGGGATATAAAAGATGCTGCAACTGGCTGCTCTAACCACCTACAGAGTTACTACCACTTCCGACTAACAGAAAGGAGATAAGATCGTGTATCGTAACCAACTGAAAGATAACTTCAAACAAACCCATCCTGGATCTCGCCCCTTATCCGAAGAAGCAATCCGAGGATAACTCACACAGTTGAATTAATGATGGTTCATATTATTGTGTCAATAGGCCTATTACTAGTCAAGTTGTTAATCATCGCGTGTAAGGTTGTTAATCATTAGGTTTAAGTTGTCATGAGTACTTGTTAGCCAGTACTTTCACCAAGTAATCCATAACCGCGGAAAACACGGCTTCTCGAGAAGATTATCCCTGCAGGGTTGCACCAATTTGGCCGTACACGTATGAATAACCCGCCAGATGGGATGCCTCCCACCAAGCGGGGCACTCAACACAACTCAACTCTTCTTCGCATCAAGCCCAAAGCACCTTGGGCGCACGGCTAATCGAGCCCAGAAGAAAATGGACCCTCATAGCACTCTAAGACCGTGCCCCCCTATATGCCGACTATGAAAGTTCCACCCGGGTACCAAGGGCTCGCAAGATCATGCATGCAGCAAATGGAAAACCCGAACTAAATGAGGCGATTTGGACGAGATGCGAATCGAATCAAATTGAGGGGGGCGCCCATACTCGCTTCCCACATGCGGGTAGTGCGCTCATCATGGATCAGTAGACAAGACCCTTTTCCTATTAGGGTCGACACTAGCAGGCCTCAAAACCACAAAGGGCCTCCTGCCGGTGCCTTATCATCAAATTATTATTTAACAATAACATTAGCATGATTGATTGATTAAACATCGAGCCCCCAGAACATAAAAGTAATCTAGTAACGGAAAGTAACGGGTAACAGACTCGAGCAAAACAACCTAAGCATGCTAGTAAGACACGGGCTCAAACAAAAGGTTATAGGTATGGAGGTGAGGCAATATCAGGGTTAAAGGATACATGTGATAGGTTCGTAACAGGAACAACTAAGCATAGGGCTAGCAGAATAGACAACGGAAAGTATCGGTATCCAATGTTGAAAGGAACACGATGGTTCATGTGAGTGAATACTTGCCTGCAAACCCAGTAGCCTGGTACTGAGCTAAATCCTTAGAAGGGGTGTCGTAAGTATCGTCGGTCTCAACGTCGTCGTGTATCCGAGAAGAAGCAAACAAACAAGACAGAAATATAAACAATCAATAACATGGCATAGTGCACAAACATGGGATGATGCATGATGGTTCAATTGATGCATCCAAAAATAAACTAGTTGACAAGATAACATAACATGATTAAATGGACCCATATGCAATTGGATTGCATATGGAAAGCCCATGAATTATGGTTGAATTAATTGTTCTACAACTAATCAACAGGTGAAAGTGGTTTAGTATGATGCATGGATGAGGAAAACAACAAAATAACAACAATAGAACCAAAGGGAAATAAGGTTTACCAAGTTTGGAAATTTGTTTATTAAGTTATGGAATTTTGGTTCCTTAAAGGTGTCACACAAGTATTTGTTGTTTTCATCAAGTTAAATTGTTTAAAATAGATAACAAAGTTTATATTTGTTAAGAACACACAATTTTGGGTGGATTACATGTTTCACTTGTTGGAAAAGGATTTCAAATAAATTATTTATGAATTAAACAAGTTTAAGCAAGAATTAAATGAATTTAATTCAAACATGAACTTATTTGAATTTTTATTTGTTCAAAGCATTAAACCAAATTCATATTTCAAAAGTTTATACTTTTATGGTTGGAAAACATATTTTATATGTCCCAAAAGAATTTAATTTGATCAAGTTATAAATTTAACAATATTAAATGATTTAAGCAAGGTTTAAATTATTTAACCAATTTTAATTATTCAAAACATGAAACAAAATTTATATTTGGAAAGGTGGTTTAATTTTTCATGGAAAACATATTTTATTTGTGGAAGTTGGATTTAAAATGAGCAAGTTATTATTTTGGCAATTTTAAATGCATTAAACAAGAAACAGTTGTTTTCAGCAATTTAAATTATTCAAAACAGCAAACAAAATTTATATTTGGAAAGTACATGAAAATTTGATTGGAAAACATATTTAGTTTGTTGAATTTGGAATTTTTATGCTCAAGTTATGATTTTTGCAAAATTAAGTGATTTAAACAAGATTTCAAATTTTGCACCAATTTAAAATATTCAAAACAGTAAAAAAAAAATTATATTTGGATAGAGCATTTAATTTGGGACAGAAAACATATTTAAAAAGTTAAAATTGGAGTTGGGATGAATTACTTATGCATTTTAGAACATTTGATGCAAATCTGCCATTTTTTTAGTAACTAGGGACTTAGGAAAAATTATCACAGGGGCTAGGAATAATTTGCAAGGGCCTAGTTGTGATTACTGAGAATGTGCTGTGACCAAACACATAACTAAAAAAAAGGTGGTTTAATTTGAGGGAGTGGGGGATCGAACCCCCAATCTCCTGGGCGCGCAAGGGAAACAGAACCAACTGGGCTAGCTCGGGTTGGTGACAGAACAGGGGAAGTGGGGGGTAAGTGCTGTTGCTCGCGGGTATTTTAACTGAACTTGAAAACTCAGATCGGTACAGCAGGTTGACAGGGGGATGGCCGCCGGCGGTCGGAGCGTTGTGCTCGCCGGAGGGGGGCGCCGCGAGGTGCGGGTGCGGCCGCTAGGGGAGGAGGTAGAGGGGCGAGAGGGATAGGGCGGTCGAGGAGCTCACCGAGCGATTGGAGGCGAGGCGGACATGAGCAGGTCGGGGTGGAGGAGCAGGGCGGATAGGGAAGGCCGGCGACTTGGAGGGGATGGCGCCGGCGACTCGGGCCGTCCCCGCCCGTGCCGGGGGGGAGAAGGGAGCCCACGGCCGGGGGTTCCATTCCCATGCCTTGCCCGGCCGGAGAAGGTGGCTGGCGGCGGCGATCGCCGGTGGAAGGCGGCGGTTTTCTCGGTGGTTTCAGTTACAGAAGAAAAGAGGAGGTTGCAGGGAGGAGGCAAAGAAGAAAGAGAGAGGGGAAGGAAGAAGATGGCGGCGGTGAGTGGTTAGGGCTAGCAGTGGGGAGAGGTGGATGCTTTTAAGGGGGGGAGCCTCGTACGGCTGCAAATCGGTGAGGGGGGAGGAGGATCAGAGGGTGGAGGGAGCGTTCGTACTGTTGCTGACGCAACGAAGAAGACGACAGAAAGAGAGGGTGGAACGGGCTGGGTGGTTTGGTGGGCTGGGGGAAAAAAGAGATTGGGGTGGGCTGCCTCTCTCCCTTTGGGATTTTTTTTTTCTTTTCTCTTCTTTCTTTTTTTTTGCAGGAAAAGGAAGAAAAGAGAGTTTTGGGGTTAATGAAAATTTTTAGAAAATGTTGTGTGGGCCATTTAGGTCAGAAACAACCAATGCCAAGTTTGGTTTTTGAAAAGTTTAATTTTTTATTACTGTTTTGTAATTTAAATTAATATTTGAAGGATGGCTTATTATTTGATTTTTATTAAAAATCAACATGTTTATTAGGGTGAACCCTAATGATTAAAAAAATAGAACAAATGGTTTGGTTATAATGCTGATTTTATAAGTTGAATTTGGGTGCTGTTTGAATGTTTCTGATTTGAATTTGAGTTTGGAATGCAATTTAGAATTAAGTGTTTGATTAAAAGCCCTCATTTTAATAGTTGATCATTATGGAAAATAATTGGAAACAAATGATTGATTTGTTTTTGCAATTTTCATAACTTTCAAAAGGGTTGTTGTTTGGAAGAAAATCATAATTGAATTTGAAAAGGGTTTGATATTGAATGAATTTTTTATAGAAACAGAACAACAGTTTTGAAATCACACTTTAATGGAAACAATTGATTGTTTTATTTGAAATATGATTTTGGAAATTGTAACATCACAAGGATGAAACAAAAGGTTTAAAATTTTGTTTGAATTTCAAATAGAAACCAAAGGAAAACAAATGAAAACAGTTGGAAAACAAATGAAAAACAAGCAAAAGAATTGCAATCAACATGATGCCATGATGCAAAACATAAAATAACACAGAGCAGACATTCTAATGGCTATTTTTCATACTTGGGATGTTACAAAACGCCCCCCCCTTGAAGGAATCGCGCCCCGAGATTCCTACTGAGAAAAGAAAAGGTCTGGATACTTCTTGGGAAGATCCTCTTGAGTTGTGACACGTGAAACACATCGTGCACCTTGGATAGTTTTTCTGGAAGTTCAAGACGATAGGCATTCCTGGCAACTCTTCTGGAAAGATGTCAGGGAATTTGGAAACCACCGGAACATTTTCAATTGAAGGAAGAGGTTTTGCATTGAGGGTGTATAGCTGAATAGAATTTGATTCATTTGGAGAATAGACTATCTGGAATGTGGTGATTCAGGAATGCTTCCTCGAAACAACCCCAGGTGATAGGAATGCCAGCTCTCCTAGCCTGGAATCAACAACAACAACAACAACCTTTCTGGCCAGGTAGACTTGATATTTGGGAAGTTTTGATTAGACGCCGGTAGAAGAATTGAAGTGGAAAACAACAACAAGATTTCAACGGACGAAAAGGATGTTGAGAAGAACAGGATATTGAAGCAACACCGGGAAAACGAGAACAAAACTCCTGAGGTACTACGGAAAACCCATCCGGGCTTCTAAAGGATCAATATCTACTGCTTAAGGAATAGAGGATCTGCTTCCGGGGCTTACACGCCTCCGTTCTCAATCGTGAGTAGGCAACATGATAAATCATGTCACAACCACCTCCGTTCCTATGGTCTAGTAGATATAATTATCCTAGAGAAACCAGAATTCGTGAAAACCTAACTTGAAAGTTTAGATGAGAAGGGAAAACAACGTTGCACTTCCTTACCAGAAAAGGGAGGGTGGGTGGGGAAAGAAATAAAATGGCAGAATTCCTACTCTCACGTTTCATTTTTCCTATATAGCTACAAAATAGTTTCTAGACTCAAACTGCGACCAGTAAAAAAGGGATCCTACAGGCAGACAGGCTCTGATACCATTTGTCGCACCCGGACTTCTAAAGGATACTCGCCGTTCCGTTGAACAGTAGTAGATTGGATTACGGGGCTTACCGGCACCCGCGTCCTCTTACGAGTAGGCCAACACACGTATGTGTGACAACCAACCCCTATCTGTTCAGCGTCGACGTAAACTATCCCATAGAAATCAGGATACTTCCATTGACGTACTTCAAAACATACACACATGGTACGTCAACGGCATTGGAACAAGTGATATCACAACAGATCTCTACGACACAAAAGATTGAAATAAGTTGCAAATGGCTCTCACTAGAGCAGAGATAGCAAATATAATCATCCAGAGGGCACATGCCCCAACATATCATCATTACATCACAGCGGAAGCATTCAACATGTCTGAGTACAGACAAGAACCAAATAGGCCTAAGAGGCCGGAAACGAACAGACGGAGCCCATCCACGAAGTCTCGGATCCTGCCCGGGTCCGCTATCTACTCGTCAGCGGTCTCGTCATACTCCACGTAGTAGCCACCATGTAGATCCTCGGAAACGTAGGTCTGCGGAAACCACAGCCCCAAAGGGGTCAGTACATAAACGTACTGGCAAGCAAGACTCACAGTTCACCAAAGTGTAACCCGTCAACACCAAGCACAGATGCTTTGGGTTCAACGGAAGAAAGGGGATATAAAAGATGCTGCAGCTGGCTGCTCTAACCAACTACAGAGTTACTACCACTTCCGACTAACAGAAAGGAGATAAGATCGTGTATCGTAACCAACTGAAAGATAACTTCAAACAAACCCATCCTGGATCTCGCCCCTTATCCGAAGAAGCAATCCGAGGATAACTCACACAGTTGAATTAATGATGGTTCATATTATTGTGTCAATAGGCCTATTACTAGTCAAGTTGTTAATCATCGGGTGTAAGGTTGTTAATCATTAGGTTTAAGTTGTCCTGAGTACTTGTTAGCCAGTACTTTCACCAAGTAATCCATAACCGCGGAAAACACGGCTTCTCGAGAAGATTATCCCTGCAGGGTTGCACCAATTTGGCCGTACACGTATGAATAACCCGCCAGATGGGATGCCTCCCACCAAGCGGGGCACTCAACACAACTCAACTCTTCTTCGCATCAAGCCCAAAGCACCTTGGGCGCACGGCTAATCGAGCCCAGAAGAAAATGGACCCTCATAGCACTCTAAGACCGTGTCCCCCTATATGCCGACTACGAAAGTTCCACCCGGGTACCAAGGGCTCGCAAGATCATGCATGCAGCAAATGGAAAACCCGAACTAAATGAGGCGATTTGGACGATATGCGAATCGAATCAAATTGAGGGGGGCGCCCATACTCGCTTCCCACATGCGGGTAGTGCGCTCATCATGGATCAGTAGACAAGACCCTTTTCCTATTAGGGTCGACACTAGCAGGCCTCAAAACCACAAAGGGCCTCCTGCCGGTGCCTTATCATCAAATTATTATTTAACAATAACATTAGCATGATTGATTGATTAAACATCGAGCCCCCAGAACATAAAAGTAATCTAGTAACGGAAAGTAACGGGTAATAGACTCGAGCAAAACAACCTAAGCATGCTAGTAAGACACAAAGCTCAAACAAAAGGTTATAGGTATGGAGGTGAGGCAATATCAGGGTTAAAGGATACATGTGATAGGTTCGTAACAGAAACAACTAAGCATAGGGCTAGCAGAATAGACAACGGAAAGTATCGGTATCCAATGTTGAAAGGAACACGATGGTTCATGTGAGTGAATACTTGCCTGCAAACCCATTAGCCTGGTACTGAGCTAAATCCTTAGAAGGGGTGTCGTAAGTATCGTCGGTCTCAACATCGTCGTGTATCCGAGAAGAAGCAAACAAACAAGACAGAAATATAAACAATCAATAACATGGCATAGTGCACAAACATGGGATGATGCATGATGGTTCAATTGATGCATCCAAAAATAAACTAGTTGACAAGATAACATAACATGATTAAATGGACCCATATGCAATTGGATTGCATATGGAAAGCCCATGAATTATGGTTGAATTAATTGTTCTACAACTAATCAACAGGTGAAAGTGGTTTAGTATGATGCATGGATGAGGAAAATAACAAAATAACAACAATAGAACCAAAGGGAAATAAGGTTTACCAAGTTTGGAAATTTGTTTATTAAGTTATGGAATTTTGGTTCCTTAAAGGTGTCACACAAGCATTTGTTGTTTTCATCAAGTTAAATTGTTTAAAATAGATAACAAAGTTTATATTTGTTAAGAACACACAATTTTGGGTGGATTACATGTTTCACTTCTTGGAAAAGGATTTCAAATAAATTATTTATGAATTAAACAAGTTTAAGCAAGAATTAAATGAATTTAATGCAAACATGAACTTATTTGAATTTTTATTTGTTCAAAGCATTAAACCAAATTCATATTTCAAAAGTTTATACTTTTATGGTTGGAAAACATATTTTATATGTCCCAAAAGAATTTAATTTGATCAAGTTATAAATTTAACAATATTAAATGATTTAAGCAAGGTTTAAATTATTTAACCAATTTTAATTATTCAAAACATGAAACAAAATTTATATTTGGAAAGGTGGTTTAATTTTGCATGGAAAACATATTTTATTTGTGGAAGTTGGATTTAAAATGAGCAAGTTATTATTTTGGCAATTTTAAATGCATTAAACAAAAACAGTTGTTTTCAGCAATTTAAATTATTCAAAACAGCAAACAAAATTTATATTTGGAAAGTACATGAAAAGTTGATTGGAAAACATATTTAGTTTGTTGAATTTGGAATTTTTATGCTCAAGTTATGATTTTTGCAAAATTAAGTGATTTAAACAAGATTTCAAATTTTGCACCAATTTAAAATATTCAAAACAGTAAACAAATTTTATATTTGGATAGAGCATTTAATTTGGGACAGAAAACATATTTAAAAAGTTAAAATTGGAGTTGGGATGAATTACTTATGCATTTTAGAACATTTGATGCAAATCTGCCATTTTTTAGTAACTAGGTACTTAGGAAAAATTATTACAGGGGCTAGGAATAATTTGCAAGGGCCTAGTTGTGATTACTGAGAATGTGCTGTGACCAAACACATAACTAAAAAAAAGGTGGTTTAATTTGAGGGAGTGGGGGATCGAACCCCCAATCTCCTGGGCGCGCAAGGGAAACAGAACCAACTGGGCTAGCTCGGGTTGGTGGCAGAACAGGGGAAGTGGGGGGTAAGTGCTGTTGCTCGCGGGTATTTTAACTGAACTTGAAAACTCAGATCGGTACAGCAGGTTGACAGGGGGATGGCCGCCGGCGGTCGGAGCGCTGTGCTCGCCGGAGGGGGGCGCCGCGAGGTGCGGGTGCGGCCGCTAGGGGAGGAGGTAGAGGGGCGAGAGGGATAGGGCGGTCGAGGAGCTCACCGAGCGATTGGAGGCGAGGCGGACATGAGCAGGTCGGGGTGGAGGAGCAGGGCGGACAGGGAGGGCCGGCGACTTGGAGGGGATGGCGCCGGCGAGTCGGGCCGTCCCCGCCCGTGCCGAGGGGGGGGGAGAAGGGAGTCCACGGCCGGGGGGGTCCATTCCCATGCCTTGCCCGGCCGGAGGAGGTGGCTGGCGGCGGCGATCGCCGGTGGAAGGCGGCGGTTTTCTCGGTGGTTTCAGTTACAGAAGAAAAGAGGAGGTTGCAGGGAGGAGGCAGAGAAGAAAGAGAGAGGGGAAGGAAGAAGATGGCGGCGGTGAGTGGTTAGGGCTAGCAGTGGGGAGAGGTGGATGCTTTTAAGGGGGGAGCCTGGTACGACTGCAAATCGGTGAGGGGGGAGGAGGATCAGAGGGTGGAGGGAGCGTTCGTACTGTTGCTGACGCAACGAAGAAGACGACAGAAATAGAGGGTGGAACGGGCTGGGTGGTTTGGTGGGCTGGGGGAAAAAAGAGATTGGGGTGGGCTGCCTCTCTCCCTTTGGGATTTTTTTTTCTTTTCTCTTCTTTCTTTTTTTTTGCAGGAAAAGGAAGAAAAGAGAGTTTTGGGGTTAATGAAATTTTTTAGAAAATGTTGTGTGGGCCATTTAGGTCAGAAACAACCGATGCCAAGTTTGGTTTTTCAAAAGTTTAATTTTTAATTACTGTTTTGTAATTTAAATTAATATTTGAAAGGATTGCTTATTATTTGATTTTTATTAAAAATCAACATGTTTATTAGGGTGAACCCTAATGATTAAAAAAATAGAACAAATGGTTTGGTTATAATGCTGATTTTATAAGTTGAATTTGGGTGCTGTTTGAATGTTTCTGATTTGAATTTGAGTTTGGAATGCAATTTAGAATTAAGTGTTTGATTAAAAGCCCTCATTTTAATAGTTGATCATTATGGAAAATAATTGGAAACAAATGATTGATTTGTTTTTGCAATTTTCATAACTTTCAAAAGGGTTGTTGTTTGGAAGAAAATCATAATTGAATTTGAAAAGGGTTTGATATTGAATGATTTTTTTATAGAAACAGAACAACAGTTTTGAAATCACACTTTAATGGAAACAATTGATTGTTTTATTTGAAATATGATTTTGGAAATTGTAACATCACAAGGATGAAACAAAAGGTTTAAAATTTTGTTTGAATTTCAAATAGAAACCAAAGGAAAACAAATGAAAACAGTTGGAAAACAAATGAAAAACAAGCAAAAGAATTGCAATCAACATGATGCCATGATGCAAAACATAAAATAACACAGAGCAGACATTCTAATGGCTATTTTTCATACTTGGGATGTTACAAAACGCCCCCCCTTGAAGGAATCGCGCCCCGAGATTCCTACTGAGAAAATAAAAGGTCTGGATACTTCTTGGGAAGATCCTCTTGAGTTGTGACACGTGAAACACATCGTGCACCTTGGATAGTTTTTCTGGAAGTTCAAGACGATAGGCATTCCTGGCAACTCTTCTGGAAAGATGTCAGGGAATTTGGAAACCACCGGAACATTTTCAATTGAAGGAAGAGGTTTTGCATTGAGGGTGTATAGCTGAATAGAATTTGATTCATTTGGAGAATAGACTATCTGGAATGTGGTGATTCAGGAATGCTTCCTCGAAACAACCCCAGGTGATAGGAATGCCAGCTCTCCTAGCCTGGAATCAACAACAACAACAACAACAACCTTTCTGGCCAGGTAGACTTGATATTTGGGAAGTTTTGATTAGACGCCGGTAGAAGAATTGAAGTGGAAAACAACAACAAGATTTCAACGGACGAAAAGGATGTTGAGAAGAACAGGATATTGAAGCAACACCGGGAAAACGAGAACAAAACTCCTGAGGTACTACGGAAAACCCATCCGGGCTTCTAAAGGATCAATATCTACTGCTTAAGGAATAGAGGATCTGCTTCCGGGGCTTACACGCCTCCGTTCTCAATCGTGAGTAGGCAACATGATAAATCATGTCACAACCACCTCCGTTCCTATGGTCTAGTAGATATAATTATCCTAGAGAAACCAGAATTCGTGAAAACCTAACTTGAAAGTTTAGATGAGAAGGGAAAACAACGTTGCACTTCCTTACCAGAAAAGGGAGGGTGGGTGGGGAAAGAAATAAAATGGCAGAATTCCTACTCTCACGTTTCATTTTTCCTATATAGCTACAAAATAGTTTCTAGACTCAAACTGCGACCAGTAAAAAAGGGATCCTACAGGCAGACAGGCTCTGATACCATTTGTCGCACCCGGACTTCTAAAGGATACTCGCCGTTCCGTTGAACAGTAGTAGATTGGATTACGGGGCTTACCGGCACCCGCGTCCTCTTACGAGTAGGCCAACACACGTATGTGTGACAACCAACCCCTATCTGTTCAGCGTCGACGTAAACTATCCCATAGAAATCAGGATACTTCCATTGACGTACTTCAAAACATACACACATGGTACGTCAACGGCATTGGAACAAGTGATATCACAACAGATCTCTACGACACAAAAGATTGAAATAAGTTGCAAATGGCTCTCACTAGAGCAGAGATAGCAAATATAATCATCCAGAGGGCACATGCCCCAACATATCATCATTACATCACAGCGGAAGCATTCAACATGTCTGAGTACAGACAAGAACCAAATAGGCCTAAGAGGCCGGAAACGAACAGACGGAGCCCATCCACGAAGTCTCGGATCCTGCCCGGGTCCGCTATCTACTCGTCAGCGGTCTCGTCATACTCCACGTAGTAGCCACCATGTAGATCCTCGGAAACGTAGGTCTGCGGAAACCACAGCCCCAAAGGGGTCAGTACATAAACGTACTGGCAAGCAAGACTCACAGTTCACCAAAGTGTAACCCGTCAACACCAAGCACAGATGCTTTGGGTTCAACGGAAGAAAGGGGATATAAAAGATGCTGCAGCTGGCTGCTCTAACCAACTACAGAGTTACTACCACTTCCGACTAACAGAAAGGAGATAAGATCGTGTATCGTAACCAACTGAAAGATAACTTCAAACAAACCCATCCTGGATCTCGCCCCTTATCCGAAGAAGCAATCCGAGGATAACTCACACAGTTGAATTAATGATGGTTCATATTATTGTGTCAATAGGCCTATTACTAGTCAAGTTGTTAATCATCGGGTGTAAGGTTGTTAATCATTAGGTTTAAGTTGTCCTGAGTACTTGTTAGCCAGTACTTTCACCAAGTAATCCATAACCGCGGAAAACACGGCTTCTCGAGAAGATTATCCCTGCAGGGTTGCACCAATTTGGCCGTACACGTATGAATAACCCGCCAGATGGGATGCCTCCCACCAAGCGGGGCACTCAACACAACTCAACTCTTCTTCGCATCAAGCCCAAAGCACCTTGGGCGCACGGCTAATCGAGCCCAGAAGAAAATGGACCCTCATAGCACTCTAAGACCGTGTCCCCCTATATGCCGACTACGAAAGTTCCACCCGGGTACCAAGGGCTCGCAAGATCATGCATGCAGCAAATGGAAAACCCGAACTAAATGAGGCGATTTGGACGAGATGCGAATCGAATCAAATTGAGGGGGGCGCCCATACTCGCTTCCCACATGCGGGTAGTGCGCTCATCATGGATCAGTAGACAAGACCCTTTTCCTATTAGGGTCGACACTAGCAGGCCTCAAAACCACAAAGGGCCTCCTGTCGGTGCCTTATCATCAAATTATTATTTAACAATAACATTAGCATGATTGATTGATTAAACATCGAGCCCCCAGAACATAAAAGTAATCTAGTAACGGAAAGTAACGGGTAACAGACTCGAGCAAAACAACCTAAGCATGCTAGTAAGACACAGGCTCAAACAAAAGGTTATAGGTATGGAGGTGAGGCAATATCAGGGTTAAAGGATACATGTGATAGGTTCGTAACAGAAACAACTAAGCATAGGGCTAGCAGAATAGACAACGGAAAGTATCGGTATCCAATGTTGAAAGGAACACGATGGTTCATGTGAGTGAATACTTGCCTGCAAACCCATTAGCCTGGTACTGAGCTAAATCCTTAGAAGGGGTGTCGTAAGTATCGTCGGTCTCAACATCGTCGTGTATCCGAGAAGAAGCAAACAAACAAGACAGAAATATAAACAATCAATAACATGGCATAGTGCACAAACATGGGATGATGCATGATGGTTCAATTGATGCATCCAAAAATAAACTAGTTGACAAGATAACATAACATGATTAAATGGACCCATATGCAATTGGATTGCATATGGAAAGCCCATGAATTATGGTTGAATTAATTGTTCTACAACTAATCAACAGGTGAAAGTGGTTTAGTATGATGCATGGATGAGGAAAATAACAAAATAACAACAATAGAACCAAAGGGAAATAAGGTTTACCAAGTTTGGAAATTTGTTTATTAAGTTATGGAATTTTGGTTCCTTAAAGGTGTCACACAAGCATTTGTTGTTTTCATCAAGTTAAATTGTTTAAAATAGATAACAAAGTTTATATTTGTTAAGAACACACAATTTTGGGTGGATTACATGTTTCACTTCTTGGAAAAGGATTTCAAATAAATTATTTATGAATTAAACAAGTTTAAGCAAGAATTAAATGAATTTAATGCAAACATGAACTTATTTGAATTTTTATTTGTTCAAAGCATTAAACCAAATTCATATTTCAAAAGTTTATACTTTTATGGTTGGAAAACATATTTTATATGTCCCAAAAGAATTTAATTTGATCAAGTTATAAATTTAACAATATTAAATGATTTAAGCAAGGTTTAAATTATTTAACCAATTTTAATTATTCAAAACATGAAACAAAATTTATATTTGGAAAGGTGGTTTAATTTTGCATGCAAAACATATTTTATTTGTGGAAGTTGGATTTAAAATGAGCAAGTTATTATTTTGGCAATTTTAAATGCATTAAACAAAAACAGTTGTTTTCAGCAATTTAAATTATTCAAAACAGCAAACAAAATTTATATTTGGAAAGTACATGAAAAGTTGATTGGAAAACATATTTAGTTTGTTGAATTTGGAATTTTTATGCTCAAGTTATGATTTTTGCAAAATTAAGTGATTTAAACAAGATTTCAAATTTTGCACCAATTTAAAATATTCAAAACAGTAAACAAATTTTATATTTGGATAGAGCATTTAATTTGGGACAGAAAACATATTTAAAAAGTTAAAATTGGAGTTGGGATGAATTACTTATGCATTTTAGAACATTTGATGCAAATCTGCCATTTTTTAGTAACTAGGTACTTAGGAAAAATTATTACAGGGGCTAGGAATAATTTGCAAGGGCCTAGTTGTGATTACTGAGAATGTGCTGTGACCAAACACATAACTAAAAAAAAAGGTGGTTTAATTTTAGGGAGTGGGGGATCGAACCCCCAATCTCCTGGGCGCGCAAGGGAAACAGAACCAACTGGGCTAGCTCGGGTTGGTGGCAGAACAGGGGAAGTGGGGGGTAAGTGCTGTTGCTCGCGGGTATTTTAACTGAACTTGAAAACTCAGATCGGTACAGCAGGTTGACAGGGGGATGGCCGCCGGCGGTCGGAGCGCTGTGCTCGCCGGAGGGGGGCGCCGCGAGGTGCGGGTGCGGCCGCTAGGGGAGGAGGTAGAGGGGCGAGAGGGATAGGGCGGTCGAGGAGCTCACCGAGCGATTGGAGGCGAGGCGGACATGAGCAGGTCGGGGTGGAGGAGCAGGGCGGACAGGGAGGGCCGGCGACTTGGAGGGGATGGCGCCGGCGAGTCGGGCCGTCCCCGCCCGTGCCGAGGGGGGGAGAAGGGAGCCCACGGCCGGGGGGGTCCATTCCCATGCCTTGCCCGGCCGGAGGAGGTGGCTGGCGGCGGCGATCGCCGGTGGAAGGCGGCGGTTTTCTCGGTGGTTTCAGTTACAGAAGAAAAGAGGAGGTTGCAGGGAGGAGGCAGAGAAGAAAGAGAGAGGGGAAGGAAGAAGATGGCGGCGGTGAGTGGTTAGGGCTAGCAGTGGGGAGAGGTGGATGCTTTTAAGGGGGGGAGCCTGGTACGACTGCAAATCGGTGAGGGGGGAGGAGGATCAGAGGGTGGAGGGAGCGTTCGTACTGTTGCTGACGCAACGAAGAAGACGACAGAAATAGAGGGTGGAAAGGGCTGGGTGGTTTGGTGGGCTGGGGGAAAAAAGAGATTGGGGTGGGCTGCCTCTCTCCCTTTGGGATTTTTTTTTCTTTTCTCTTCTTTCTTTTTTTTTGCAGGAAAAGGAAGAAAAGAGAGTTTTGGGGTTAATGAAATATTTTAGAAAATGTTGTGTGGGCCATTTAGGTCAGAAACAACCGATGCCAAGTTTGGTTTTTCAAAAGTTTAATTTTTAATTACTGTTTTGTAATTTAAATTAATATTTGAAAGGATTGCTTATTATTTGATTTTTATTAAAAATCAACATGTTTATTAGGGTGAACCCTAATGATTAAAAAAATAGAACAAATGGTTTCGTTATAATGCTGATTTTATAAGTTGAATTTGGGTGCTGTTTGAATGTTTCTGATTTGAATTTGAGTTTGGAATGCAATTTAGAATTAAGTGTTTGATTAAAAGCCCTCATTTTAATAGTTGATCATTATGGAAAATAATTGGAAACAAATGATTGATTTGTTTTTGCAATTTTCATAACTTTCAAAAGGGTTGTTGTTTGGAAGAAAATCATAATTGAATTTGAAAAGGGTTTGATATTGAATGATTTTTTTATAGAAACAGAACAACAGTTTTGAAATCACACTTTAATGGAAACAATTGATTGTTTTATTTGAAATATGATTTTGGAAATTGTAACATCACAAGGATGAAACAAAAGGTTTAAAATTTGGTTTGAATTTCCAATAGAAACCAAGGGAAAACAAATGAAAACAGTTGGAAAACAAATGAAAAACAAGCAAAACAATTGCAATCAACATGATGCCATGATGCAAAACATAAAATAACAGAGAGCAAGCATTCTAATGGCTATTTTTCATACTTGGGATGTTACAGTGGAGAGGTGGAGGGGAGCATGCCGGTTCTCCCGGTGGTCGCGGCTTGCTCCGGGAAGGCCGGAGTCGACGGCAACGATCGGCGACCGTGAGACTAGGGTTTTGGGTTTGAGAGCTCTACCAGAGAGGATCTGCGATATTGGAGAGGAGGAGAGGCAGAGGGCAAGTAGGAGAAGCTCTCCTGCTTCTTATCCGTGCGAGGTCGCAGGAAGGAGGTGACAGAAGCCACGGTGACTGGACGTCGACCGCCACTGCCTTCTGTCCGGAGACGAAAAATAAAGGAAATAGAACCTTTCGGATAACCCTCTGGAAATTTTTATAATTTGCAAACTAGTCCTTCTGTTACTCAAAACTGAAAAGAAAAGCTTGTTTTCTGAGCTTTTTGTGAACTTAAAAATTATTAAAAAAAACATATTTGAATTCCTTATCACATTTCACACCTCACCATGTTTTGTTTCGGTGGAGTTGAAGAAGATTTAAATTTTATACTTAGGGTGCTAGATTAAGTGATTTTTGTTATTCCTCGCCATTTAATTTATTTAATGAAAATTATGTTTAGGCATGTTTAACAAGAGTATACACAACCATTATGTGGATACCAGAGTGGTGTATCATAATTGGACAAATTTGGATACAATTCCTTTTAGGAAATAATTTGGTAACACTACTTAGTAAGGTTTCAATGCACTGTTATGAAAATCACTTAATAGGGAATTTTATTTCATGTCACACCAAATGGTTTTAATGGGTGAAGGAACTTGTTTTCTATGTATGAGGCTTTGATATTTTCATAGTTGTAACTCTTAGACATTTTTGGTTGACATTCTACTTAGATGTGTGTAAGCCAGGGTTGTCGTTTTTGGTCCTTGATTACATAGAAACATGTGTGACTTTGGAATCTCATTTGTTTGTTTTCCACATAGGTTCTACTATGGGTGTTATCCCATGTTTGTTTTAGAACCATGTGATCATTTGCGTGATCATGTGTAGATGTGTTCATGTTGTTATCTGTTAGTTTTATGTATGAAAATCATATGGAAAACAAGGTATTAAGCTTGTTACCAATAATCTCCACATATCACAATGCATGTGGATGCAATGGCTTATTATTGTTTCTTACTAGATAATTGTTTCCATTTAAAAGATTATTAGGTGTTCCCCATCTCTGATGAGCTTGACAAGGAATACAGATTATAGATTCTCTAATATTACCTAATAATTCACTAGATAATTTCTGATGCTCCCTTACTGAGACATAGTTGCTCCGTGTTGACTTCTGTTGCTTGAGGTTCTTGTTTCTAATTGCCACTGGTCTTCAGGTACTGCCTTTGACTCTTGTAAAAAAGATCAGCTCTTGGATTCCATCTTCAACTGTCTCACCCTTGTGGTGAAGGCAATCAATTACTCCAAGCAAAGATTTTACTTAGATGATTATAAAGGATATAAGTTTGTTTTATGACATCAAGTTGCACTTATGCATATAAGAAGAATTTGTAAACAAGGTAGCTAGTCTTGCCTCCAAATTACTACTCATATACAATAGGCTGAGATGTACCAGGTTATTCAATCTTTTGTTTGTTTGTGTATCACACTCAATTGTTTGAGTATACAAAAGTGATCTATTAACAAGGTCTAGAAACTTGTTATCAAATTACTTCTATATAACACTAACATTGGAATATCACACTATTTCAAGAGAGTTAATAAGATCGGATCAAGATACAAGAGTTTCCAAATACTCTTATAGATGATTGGAGTAGCACTTCTAGAACACACTAAACAATCTTCTTGAAGATCTTCCTGTGGTAGTTCCTCCTTTCTTGTGGGTTGCTTCTCTTGCAGAATGACTTAGAGAAGATTGGAAAACAAGATATAATGTCTAACCAAAATAACAAGATCTAGTTTAAGAGTGAGTTTATGCTTTTATTCTCCTTCCATATACTTCTTGTTTTATCCTCCATAAGATATGTACTTGTCTCATACATAATTAGTTTTATTTAGCTTTCAATCCAATTCCTCTAATAAAGATTATAACTTGTTGTTATTCATTACTTCTATCCAGAGATACTTTAGTTGTTGAATGTTAATTTGGATAGAGATGTGGAGTGTTGGTGGAATGATGACTTAATAATAAGTTGATCAAATGGTTCATTGATGTGTTGAGATCTCATATGCTCACTTGTATAAGATGAATAAGACCATGAGAAATGTGAAGGTTATTGGGGTTTAATGATTTATGTCATAGTTGTTAGTTGTTTTTCTTAGGTGTCATGTTGTTACATTATATTCTTCTCTTTATTACCTTTGTCATTCATAATGCAGATATACAGGTTTGGAAGTATCATATGTGATGATCAAGGTTTAAGAGTAGTTTAAGAAGATTTATTTTTTTCTTTTAGGTACTTCTTTTATGGTTGATGAGATATGTACATATTCGATAAATATCTTAATACAATTCTTATGTCATTTCCCACTTGTGGATCTTGAGTTAACACTTGTTTGTATCTGTTGTGTTCTATTGAAGCTTTGTTATCTACTTATGAAGGTTCACTTAGTAGTTACAAAATAATTTGGAAAGATGTTGTGTGAATGGTTGATAACTGAAACAGTTATTATTTGATAGGACATGACATATCTGTTGATGAGATGGTTCAATTGTGCATTACTCAGTTGTGGAAGTATGATCATCAGTTATATGATTTGGATTCTCACCCCTCTTTGAGTTCTAGATACCTAGTGATTTATCCCAAGTCACTTATAGACTTGTGGTGAGGGTTGTTGAGAGTTAGTGATGGTCATAACCAAAGTTGATTTGTGTAACCAGATGATTTGTTTTATAAGCCTTTTACTATAAAGATCACTCCAAATGTACCCTCAACCAGATGATCTAAACCTATTTCATCATGTAAAGAGAAACATTGGTCACTTTGCTTCGTTTAAACTTTCGCGCCAAAATTTCCCGTATTTTTAGGTGCATGATTTGCAAATGCACATATTATATTTAGATCCTTATAACCTCCCAAACACTGGGATGTTACATAAGCTATCTTCTCATGCTATTGATAGATCCTTTGTTCAACTATGGAAATCCAAGATCCCTCTGACGATCAAGATTCGTATGGGGCTGATTTGGCATAATGCTATTGCCACAAAAGATAATATGAAAAAAGAAAATGTGTGGGGAATTTTTCCTGCAGATTTTGCCTAGCTTCTGAATCAATTTCTCATATGTTTTTTCATTGCCCTGCTACTGTGTACATGTGGGGGTTGTCAATACTACTTTGGGTACTGACAGCAGGCCAAATTGCTTCTCTCATTATTTCTGGTGGATTCATAAACTTTTTTCTTATGGGTTCTAATTTTCATATTATCGGGATTGCGGCCTTTTGCTGGGAAATCTGGAAAACCAGGAACAATGCATGTTTGAGAAATTTTTTTATCTCATCCCCAGTAGAGCTGATATGCTATATTTGCGTCTTTCTCCTTTACTGGGCAGTTCTTCAATCTGGGAATGGGCTCCAAGTGTTGTAAGAAGGTGTCGGGAGAATTCAGGAGGTGGAAACACAAGCAGTGGGCAGCTTGCCAAGCTCTTCTCATCAGATCACAGATGGTGCATGATGATGTGATGGATGCAGCGACCAAATATGAGGGGCCAAACCAAAGCAAGAGATGTTTTGAATCCTTTTGCGTAGAAAAGAGAAAAAAATAACCACCTGATGTCAGTTGTTTTTTTCGTTTCTTTGTTAGATGACAAGAGTTTCAGTCATAGTTTGTGTGTTCGTTTAAACTTGTACCGTTGTCATGTTCAAATTTTCTTGCCTGTGGGGGATAATGTCTTAGGCGGTTTTACATGCTTTGTGTAGTGGTTTTAAAACTTCCCATAACTAAGAGACCATTTGTCGAATCTGTTGCTCGGCAAATCCCTCAGGTGAACCTATAGGGTTTCGAATAGGAGAACCCATGAGCGCTGGTGGCGATCGTCGGCTAGACAAGGGGCACAATTTACCCAGATTCGGGGCCCTCGTAGAGGTAAAACCCTTACTCCTGCCTCTGTCGATCTGTATTATTGAATAGATCGGTTACAAAGATGATCGCTCAAGTCGAGAGTACAATCTTGAGCTTAAGGCGTTGGTGGTGCGGTATTGCTTGGTCCTCTTCCGGTGGTTCTCCTGGCCTTATATAGGCGGCCAGGTCTCAAACCCTACCCCGGGGAGGACTCGAACTCTAACCCTATGTCGGTTACAAATTTCCTAACTTAACCCGCAAGGTACTGCGGGTGGGCTTCATGTGGGCCTTCTGGAACACTCCAAGGGCTTCCCTTCTTGGGCCTTAACGTCGGGCCTGAGATGGGGTGTCCTTACCCGCAGGGTCTAAGATCCATTCCTTCCTCAGTAGCCCCCGAGCGTTTGCTCGATTGGGATTTTTCTAGTCGAGTAGACGGTCATATTGTTCATCTTACCTTCAGATAACCAGTATGGTTGTTTCCTCTTTTAGAGGGTGTGCACCCTGTGTGATGAGCTTTTGTACTCGAGTGTCGAGAAATGAAAGTGCCTGTTTTTATGGCTGTTATCGCAGAAGGATACGGCGCATTAGCTTGGCTCTCCCGAGAGATCGGGGCCAATTAATTGCGACTAGGGCAAAAACAATTCTGGCCTACACAGATTCGAGACCTCCGACTCAAACCTGATGAGGTGATTGTTGCGACTGGGCCGTAGTGGTCTTACCGAGTCGAACTTAACCTATAGGGGTACCTGGCGCGTCCACTAGGATTTTTCTTCGTGTTGTTGACACGGAATTATACCGGAGGACGCAGCTTGAGTGCGATTCCAGGCCCTTAAGAGAGATATTTTGGGTCTTACCTTCATATTCGAAAGAATATGGCATCCGGATGTACCTAGTCGGCTGAACTATCCAGGTTTATGATGTGCAAACATCGTGTGGATGAGTGGCAGGATCTGCCTACTCGTGTAGTTTTGGGTTTGTAGTTCCTTCTTCATATGAAAGAGTTTTCGTGTTAGGAGTTTTCATGCCCATATGAAAGAGTTTTCATGTTTTCGGGGTATTGTGCCCATACGAAAGAGTTTTTCGTGTGTAGGGTATTTTTCCCGTGAAAGAGATTTCACGTCATAATTTGTCCATACGAAGTTATTTTCGTGTTTGAATTTTCTATTCGGAGGAATTTGTCCATACGAAGTTATTTTCGTGATTGGGTTTTCCATCCGAAAGATTCTTCAGCTTGATGATGCACGCTATGACGTCATGGCGCACTTTTATCCTCCCGATGGGACGTGACGGAGTGAGAGCAGAAGGGCTGGCCCACTTTGTCAGCCTTTTGACCGGAAACGAGACGTCGTTCCCGGTTTTTACGCGAACTGCGCAGTAAATGCGCACGATCCTCCGTTAGGATCGTGGCACGAAACAGCATTCGCCGCCCTCTCGTTTCGCCTTCGCACGCGGCGGCCGCGATGGACGCCACGTGGCGTATCGAGTGGCCAGGATTGAGCGGTCCTGTGTATAAATACAGGACTTGGTGGAACGGTGAAAACTTCCCAGCCTTTGTCTTCTTTGCTCATCTTCCTCCTCGCGCTCCATCTTCCCTCGCTCTCCAAGCTCGTGCTAGCAGCAATGGCGGGCGGCAAGAAACATGATGTCGCCTCGTCGTCGAGGGCTTCAGGGGATGCTTCTCCGCCACCCACACCGCGCTCAGGTGATTGGCGTTCGCCCAACACCACGGCCAAGAGTATCAAGGGAATGCAGCGAGACGGACTGCTCCCTCTGGAAGCGGAGAAACGGATACGCCTCGGCAAGAAAGAGGAGGTACCTAATCCCCGCGCGAATGAACGCGTGATCTTCGCGGATCACGTGTCGCGCGGTCTTTCTCTCCCTCTTCACCCTTTCCTCATGGCTTTGCTGTATGTCTACGGCATACAGCTCCATGATCTGCCTCCAAATGCAATGCAGCACATCTCGTGCTTCATTGTTCTTTGTGAGTGCTTTCTGGGCATTCGCCCCCACTGGGGTCTCTGGAAGGCCCTCTTCAAGGTGCGTGTCTTCCGCGTGAGATCACGGGTGGAGACGGAGCTTGGGGAACCGTTGCGCACCGGCGGCTTCGGGATCCAGGCGAAGTCCGAGAACGGCTACTTCACCATGCACTTCATCGACTCCGCCCAGGGATGGAGGAAGAAATGGTTTTATGTAACCGACAACAACGCGGGTGGAGTCAACGAATTGCATTCGTTCGCTGTTTTGAAGAAACGGAAGTCTTGGGCGCACAAACTTTCGGCTGAAGAAAACCGAGTCGTCGCTCTCCTACTCGCCAAGATGGCTGCTCTTCGTGATCAAGCCGCAGGAACTGCGCTGAATGGCCTGCACTTGGCGAGTGTCTTCCTCAAGCGCAGGGTTCAGCCCCTGCAAGATAGGCCATCCACGATGTGGGGGTACCAGGGCGCTGGGGATCCTAGTCACATGAGCCGTGAAGAACTCTCGAGTGCTGAATTCGAGAAGAAGATCGCGGCTATCACCAGTTTAAAGGAAGGTGATACCTTCCCCGACTGCCCGGTAGGCGCTTTTGAGGCATCGAGGCCACCGCCAGCTGAAGTAAATTTTGAATTTCCCTGTCTTAATTTCTTTTCCTTGTTCTGAGATCTTGTCGACTGAAATTTCCTCTCGTTTTTCTTCTGTCTTTTTCAATAGAGCTTAGCCGTGACTACCTGCTACCCGCCAATATCCGGGGAGGATGCCTCGGACTTGCTGGCAAGTAACTTGGACGGCCCAGCCGACACAAGTGTTGCTGACGCCTCCTCGAGCTCCGAGAGTGATTCCTCGGATAGCGTGGAAGATTCGGGTGACGGTCTCCTCCGGCGAAAACGCCGTCGAGTAGAGGGTGACGAGGACACTTCCAAGGACAATTCCTTGGAGGAATCGCCCGGGAAGGGGCCCCTCATCGTAACTCCGCTGCACTCACTCGCCCCTTCCCCTTCATTCCCAGCAATCCAAACCGCCTGGAATGCGGATATGCTGGACGAGGAGGATGATGACGAGTAAGTTTCTCTTCTCGCTCTTAGTCGAACATTTCCTTTCGCATCTTGTTGACGCATTGTCTTCATTGCAGCCTGCAAGCTATCAGCCCTCGCGGGTACACCTCTTCTCTTCCTCCCGAGAGGAGGAATAAAGCGGGAGCTGCGGGTGAGACTCCTACCGCCGACACTGTCCAAAAATCACCGAGTGTAGCCCCCAACGCGGCGACTACGGAATACATAATTCCTAGTTTTGCTGCTGTGGCTTCGGCTCCGAAGGAGGTGTCGGGCAGCTCGGCGGATCCCCTCTCCCTCGCTCAAGGCCAGGTAAACTCCGCTACCTGTTTTTTAATGCTTTATCGTCCTTGGATTTGTTATCGGGTGCACGTCAGTGCACCCGATGGGAGTAGCCCCCGAGGCTGTAGTCGATCGCATGCGATCGACTACATGCTCAGAGATAGTCTTTTCCTTCTTCTTCTTTTTATCGGGTGCACGGCAGTGCTCCCGATAGGAGTAGCCCCCGAGGCTATACTCGAATGTTTACAATCGAGTATAGGCTCAAATTTCACTTTTCTGATTCTTCTATCTTCTTGTTCCTTGTAGTCGCTTATCGACTCCCTTGCGGCGATTGGTCGCCGTGTTGTTCTCGCTGAGTCGGAACGCGGGATCCTTCGATCGGACCGTGATCGACTCGCCTCGGAGAACGAGCTTCTTCGAAGTAAGTTTACCGTCTTCTTTTGTCTTTATTTTTTCACCAATGCTTTGGTTCTAACAACTACTTCTATTTAGCTCAAATTGAGTTTATGAAGACCGAGAAGGCGAATGCCTCCACTCGGGAAACCGCTCAAGAGGCTGAGTTGGCGGCTGTTCGACGGGATCTCGAGTCCACCCGCATGTCGTCGGCTGATCTTGAAGGAAAGCTTGCGGCTGCCCAGGAGGCTCTGAAGAAGTTGGAGGAAGCTGGCACCAAGGCGGATACCGACCTTGTCGACTTCCTTCGTCCCCTTGCCGAGCGCTTTGCGGGTAAGTTACCTTTGTCCTATGATTTGTCTTCTGCTGTGGCGAGTCCTTTGGATCTTAACATTTTCCCTTGTAGGTCTTCTGGGTGTCCCACTGGAGCTTCCTGGGGTCCATCGGGTGGATGCCCTGACGGATTCTTGCGCCCAACTCAGGAGGCACGCCGAAGGGGTCTGCACCTTGATTGGCGATGCCATTTGAGTGCTGACGCAACTGCACGGTCGCCTTCTCGTCAATACCATGTCTCCACCCGCGCTGGGCGATCTGCTGAAGATTTTCTCGGAGAGCAATCTCCTTGAAGCTTACGCGGTTGCTCAGTCAGAATCTGGGGCGAAGACCGCCATCCAGTTCGCGCTGGCGCATGGAGTCACTGGCTTGGAGGAGGCCTACTCGGAGCTTCCTGTCGATCCTGCTACGGGCAAAAAGGTAGGGCTTTGTCGTTTTGGCGAGCCAGCCGGAGTCCTTGCTCGGAAGTTATCTGAGTTGTTTGCCCGTGCTAGGGGAGGGACCACCGATGCGAGTGGTAGCACAACCGTAGCTCCTTAGTATATTTCGTTTGTACTTCGCTGTTTTCGATTGTAATGAACCTTGGGATGTGCTCCCGTATTTTCAATGTTTTAATCGAGATGTTCTGCTAAAATACTTCCCGCGATTGTGTGTTTCCTCCCGATGGGAGTAGCCCCCGAGCACCTGTCGAATAGGTGGTTAATATATCTCGAATAGGGCATCTTATTCCTTTAACGTCCTTGTATTTTTCAGGTATCCGGGGTGGCTGCGGAGCCTTCAGGTGGACTCGCTACTCCAGCAAATCCTCTTGTTGCCGCTGTTGGGACCTTGGCAGGTCTCCGTGATCGTGTAGCTGATGGTGAACGCAAGCTAAAAGCGTTGCGTGGGATAGCCAATGTGGCTAAGTCCAAACAAAAGCTGGCGACTGAACGCGAGCAGTTTGTGATGGATGAATTGGCGTATGTTGCCAATGATTTGCTCTGTAAGTAGTTCAGGCCCCAGGTCTTTCTTATCTTGTGCTCTTTTTTGATCATGTATCCTTGCTTTTCAGTTGTTCGGCCGGATGACAGGAATGAGAAACAGTGGGTGGAGAACCACATCTTTCAAGAAGCTGGCAGCTCGAGGCCTCATGCGAATAATTTTTGGTCCGATCGTAGTCGAGGTTTTGTGCTTGCCACCTTGAAGTTCCGAGTCATCCAGTCGAAGATACTCGTGAGTTCCTTTCACGAGGTTTTGATTGCAATGAACGCCGCTTTTTATCCGCTGCAAAGGGGTCCAGAAGATTGGAGCCATCTTCTCAGGGTGTTTGGTCGAGAAGGAGAGATTCGCGAGTGTGTTTGCAATCAGATGACTTGCGGCTCGGTGGTGGCTCTCTCTTTCGTCCGGTTATGGCATCCTGAGGTGAATTTCAACTCCATAGCTAGACTTCCTGATGGTCCAGTCGTCGATATGTCTCCTCATTATAGGGCTGTTCGACCTGCAGCAGAGGAAATCATTCGATTGACCTCGGATGAGGTTGATCGGGTTTTGGGGGCTGAGAATGCTCATCGCCATGTGTAAATGTAGGATGTATGTATCCTGTTGTGTTGTATAGTTTGTAAAAACTGTTGTAAGGTGTTTATCCTTGTGTATATAAATTTTCCTGTAATGCTGAGTTAGGCGTAGCCCCCGTATGTTTTGTGGGGTGTATACCTGTTACTTTTTATCATGTAAGGATGAAGAATCTTCGAGTATCTATGGTTGGGAAACCATGTATTTTATTGCAATGACTGAGAAATCATGTGTTTTTCTGTCGAGGTACAAGATGGCTAGTATAGCCTTATTATCGCGAGTAAAATAAATCTAAGGATAGAATTTGCAGAGTTGTGCGACATTCCAAGGATTGGAATAGACGCCTCCAGTCGCCGGGTTCTTCAGTCGATAGGCGCCACCTGGGATAACTTCGTGTATGATGAAGGGTCTTTCCCATGGTGGCTCGAGCTTGTGTCCTTCCTTCTGCTTCAGCCGTAGCACCAGATCTCCTACTACGAAGGCCCTGTGGCGCATGCGGCGACTGTGATAGTTGCGCAGCGACTGCTGGTATACTGCTGATCTTGCGAGTGCAATATCGCGTATTTCGTCGAGTGCGTCCATGTCATCCGCGAGTGCCCTGTTGGAGGTTTCTTCGCTGTAAGAAACAACCCTTGGGGCGCTGAACCTAACGTCCTCGGGAAGGACTGCTTCGGCCCCGTAGACCATGAAAAATGGTGTGTAGTTTGTGGATCGGTTTGGAGTTGTGCGGAGGCTCCATAACACGGAGGGTAGCTCTTCTTCCCAATGTCCTGCTGCTGGGTATAGACGATCGAGTAGACGCTTCTTGATGCCAGCCGAAACTAATCCTTTGGATCTTTCGACTTGGCCGTAGGTTTGCGGATGGGCAACTGAGGCGAATTTGAAGTTGATGCCCTATTCTTCACAGAACTGCTGTGTTTCTTTTTCCGTGAAGTTAGTACCATTGTCTGTAATGATGTCGTGTGGTACTCCAAACCTGCATACGATGGAGTCGAGGAATTTGATGGCGCATTGGGCGCTAGCCGAGGTTACCGGCATGGCTTCAATCCATTTAGTAAATTTGTCAACTACGACCAGCAAGTGTGTGTATCCACCTGGCATGGACTTGCGTAGTGGTCCTACCATGTCTAGCCCCCATTGTGCAAAGGGCCAGGCGATGGGTATCATTGCAATTCCGTAGCGGGTGCGTGTGGTTTTGGTGCGAATCGCTGGCAAGCGTTGCACCTGTCGACCAGCTCCTTTGCGTCTCTGGCGGCTGTAAGCCAGTAGAATCCTGCTCGGAAGGCTTTCCCCATGATTGCTTTCCAGCTAGCATGATGTCCACAATCTCCTTGATGGATGTCTTGCAATAATTCTTTGCCGTCCTCGGGTGCTATGCATCGTTGCAATATGCCTGAGATGCTTTACTTGTATAGCTCTTCGTTGATCACCCGAAAGGATTTGCTTCGCCTGACTATCTGTCGAGCTTCTCGTGGATCTACTGGGAGCTGTTTCACTGACAAGTAGTCGAGATATTTCTGCGTCCAGACTGGCTCGACCAGAAAAACTTGTCACGAAATATGATGAATGAACTCGATAATAGCAACTTGCGGGCTGACCTCTGTCTCCGATGATGTGGGTACGTCTGCAGTTTTCTTGATTTTGACTGATCGTCTAGTCATCCGCCCAAAATATATCCCTGGCGGTATGGGTGTACTTGTGGAACCCATGTTTGCTAGCCTGTCTGCTTCTTCGTTGCTGGATCTTGCAATATGCTTCAGCTCGCATCCCTTGAAACTTCATTCGAGTAGGTTGTACATGTCACGATAAGCGACCATGTTTTCAGCGATGGCGTCGCATTCCTTCATTGTCTGTTGCACGATGAGGTTGGAGTCGCCGTAGATCATCAGTCGGGTGGCTCCACACGCAACTGCCATCTTCATCCATGCAACAAAGCATCATATTCTGCGTCGTTGTTTGATGCTGGATCATCAGGTGGAAAATCCAATCGGAGGACGTACTGCAGTTTATCCCCTCTAGGTGATATTAGTACGATTCCAGCTCCTGCTCCTTCATTTCTCTTCGACCCATCGAAGTACATGAACCAATTACTCGTGTATTCTGGCGGGCCGGGCGTTTGTAACTCTGTCCACTCGCTCAGGAACTCCACGAGTACCTGGGATTTTACTGAATTGCGCCCTGCATAGATGATGTCCCAAGCGCCCAACTCAATGCTCCATTTTGCTATCCGTCCAGATGCCATTGGGCTGTTTATGATTGTACCGAGTGACGCATCGTTAACCACTGTTATGGTGTGTTCCTGTAAGTAGTGCTTTAGCTTTCGAGCCGTGAGAACAACTCCATAAGCGAGTTTCTGATAGTGAGGGTATCGTTGCTTGCATGGCGAGAGCACTTCACTGATGTAGTAGATTGGTCGTTGGACCCCGTATGCCTTGCCCTCCTCAGGTCGTTCGACTACAATTGCCGTGCTGATGACCTGGTTTGTTGCGGCTAGGTATAGGTATAATGGCTCCCTCTCTTGCGGTGTTGCAAGGATGCGCTTGCTTTGCAATGATCGCTTCAGGTCCGCGAATGCCTGCTTAGCTTCTGGTGTCCACTCGAACTTGTCTGTCTTCTTCAGCAGCTTGTAGAAGGGTAATGCTTGCTCGCCCAATCGCGCGATAAACCTGCTTAAGGCGGCTAGTCGCCCTGCGAGCTGCTGGACTCCGCGTAGATTGGTTGGCTCCTTCATTGTCAAGATTGCTTGTATTTTCTCCGGGTTGGCTTTGGTGCCTCTGGCGGATACCAGGTACCCGAGTAGTTTTCCTGCTGGGACGCCAAAGACGCACTTTGTCGGATTGAGCTTGATCCTGTATGCGTTGAGGGCGTCAAATGTTTCTCTAATGTCCTCGAGGAGTGTATCCTCTACTCGAGTCTTGATGACGATGTCGTCAACGTACACTTGTACGTTCTTGCCAATGAGCTTGGCGAGGCATTTTTGCATGCAGCGCTGATACGTCGCGCCTGCGTTCTTGAGCCCGAAAGGCATTGTTGTGTAGCAGTACACACCGTGTGGCGTGATGAATGATGTATTTTCCTCGTCTTCCTGCTTCATCCGGATCTGATTATATCCCGAGTAGGCGTCCAGGAAAGATAGGCGTTGACAACCCGCAGTAGAATCCACGATCTGGTCGATTCGCGGGAGGGGAAAATTATCCTTGGGGCAGTGCTTATTTAATAACGTGTAGTCAATGCATACTCGCAGGATGTCAGTGTTCTTCTTTGGAACCAGCACCGGGTTTGCTAACCAGGTGGATATCTTGATCTCTCTGATGAATTTTGCTGCTAGCAATCTGTTTACTTCTTCTCCGAGCGCTTTCTGCTTGGGTTCTGAAAACCGTCGAGTGGTCTGCTTGATGGGTTTTGCGTCTTTGAAGACTTCTAGTGAGTGCTCGGCGAACTCCCTGGGTATCCTGGCATATCTGAGTGCTGCCAAGCAAAAATTTCCCAGTACTCACGGAGGAGTTCGACGAGCGCGCTTTCCTATGCTGGCGAGAGGGTAGTTGGGACCATCGCTGTCTTCGCAGAATCCGTCGGGTGCACCTGATGCTTTCGGGTGTCGCTGTTTGTGTTGAACTCCAATTCCGGCGCGTTTTTCTTTGTGAGGGGCATCACGGAGTGGTCCGTGGTCTTTGCCAGCTCCTGCAGTTCTTCTTGCATCCCGAAGGATTTTGCGATTTCGTTGAACTCGATATCGCATTTGTTGGATTTCTGGAAATCTCCGTCGATGGTGATTACACCATATTCTCCGGGTAGCTTAAGCTTCAGGTACGTGTAGTGCGGTACTGCCATGAATCTGGCGAACGCTGTTCGACCAAGAATGGCGTGGTACTGTGAGGGCCAGTCGACAACTTCGAAGTCGAGGAATTCTCTTCTATAGTTGCGTTGATTTCCCAACACAACCTCTAGGTTAATTGTTCCGAGTGGACGGATTGCCTTTCCCGGAACTATCCCGTGGAAGGATGTTTCTGATTCTGCAAGGCCGTCCAGGTCATGTTCATCCGGCGGAGCGTATCCGCGTAGATAATGTTGATGCCACTGCCACCATCCATAAATACGCAGGCCAGTTCGTAGTTACCAATCTGTGCTTGGATTACGAGGGCGGCGTGTCCTGGTCGATAGACTCGTGGTGGGTGGTCTTCCATTGAAAATGTGATCGGTTGGTCCGCCATCTTCAGGTATTCGGGCCTTGTTGGCGGGGTCTGCACAGCCATGCATAGCTGCCTTGTGTTTGTCTTCTGAGCTCTGCGGGATGGGCAGACCTTCTGGATCATTCCTAGTTGTCCTGCCGGGTTCGGGTACGCGTTGGCTCCGGTGTTTTGTGCAGGTGGCGCAGGTAGTGCGGCTAGCGCCATATTTGGATTTGCTGGTGGAGGTAGGGGTTGTGGCGGCTGGAATCCTTGGTGTCCTGCTCCCGGAAGTGGCGGGTAATTTTGATTGGCTGCTGATCTACTTTTCTTCGAGAAGGCTTCACTGATTTCGATAAACTTTCGGCAGTCCTTGAGAAGGTGTGTTGCCTCAGTTTTGCCCGTGCGCTTATCTGTAAATAGATGTAGCGAGCAGTACGCATCGGGTCCTCCTCGGGAGTTTTGTCCTCAGCCCTTGGTCTCCACTCGCGATTTCCACGGCGTCCAGTATCGCGACTTCGCATGAATTCCGCTGCTACCATCTCTTCTCGATACTCGTGATCGTAGTATTTCCTCCTTTTTCTTCGGCCATGGCGATCTTCTTCGGGCGAAGGTGATGACGCTCTCTCGTTGAGCACTGTGTCTTCTCCATTAGCCCATTTGTCGGCTATGATCATCAACTCCCGGATAGTTTTGGGTGCTGCTCGGCCTAATTCTTCTCTGAAAGCAGTTCGTCGGGCGCCTTTTGCGAAGGCTTCAACCGCTACTTCTTCCGAGATGTTTCCTGCGGTGTTCTTGAGCGTGGTCCATCGCTGAATATACTCGCGGATGGACTCTCCTCTCTTCTGTTTGCAGGCTCGTAGTTCTTCAATGGTTGCTGGTCTTTTGTAGGTGGACTGGAAGTTTTTGCAGAAATCGTGGTGTAGGTCATCCCATGATGCGTAACAAGATCTTGGCCTTGCTTCCAGCCAGCTGCGCGCCGCGCCGACCAAGTGCAGGTTGATATACTGCATAGCCGTGTTTTTATTCCCACGTTGGCATTTTACTGCCGTGAGGTAGTCGTTTAGCCACGTCGAAGGCTCGAGTGAACCATCGTATTTCGTGACTTCTGTGCTGAGTTTGAATCTCTTGGGTAGGGGTGCCTCGCGGATGCTGCGAGCGAAACACAGCGCGCTGCAGGTCTCGTCATCCGAGGAACTGGACGAGGAGCGCGCGTGGTTCCTCGCAGCTCTTGCCTTGTTCACCTGTTTTGTGCGATATCTGACCGCGCGTTATATCCTGGCTGGTCGCAATCAGTTTCTTTCCTTGGCTCTCTGTTGCGATTCCGCGAGCGGCTGCTATGACGCCGCGAGCTTTTATTTCTTGGGCTACCTTCACTGCTGCTTTGACTATCGCCGCGTCTCCGAGCTTCTTTTCCTCGACCACGGCGAGGTGATTTGTCTCTTCTAGGCGAATTTCTCCTATGCTTGCGCGATGCCTCCTTTTCTTTTTCCTTCTCCTTTTCTAGCTGTTCGGCGGCCTTCCGGCGGTCATAGGAGGCGAGCCTCGCGGCTGCCAAACCTAGTCCCTTGCGCACCTGCTTGTACTGCTCTGCCCGAGGATCGCTTTCCGTCGGTTGGTTCATCTGCATGTAGGTTGCTGCGGCTAGCATTGCGGCAGCAGGAGTTTGCGAGTAGACGTTTCCGTCTTCATCGACCCGCATCAAAGAAGGTGTGATCGACCTGCTGGCTCCGCCTAAGGACTCGACGTCCATGGATGTTGACGCGTATCCCCTCCTCGCAGGTCGGGTTCCGACCGAGGGTGTTAGGGACAGCTCAGCTCGTCGTTGACTTCATTCATCCGCCGCTCTTTTTCGACGGGCCAGATCTATCCGAGCTTCTTTGATGGTTGCGGCCGCTCTCACTAGATGGTAGTGGTAGGCGATCATGTCCTCGTGTGGCGCTTCAGCTGCGGGTGGCTTGCTAGTTCGCATAGCTTCCTTGGCTCGATCCCAGGCTTCCCGTGAAACGCCAATCTCTGCGCGTTCCGCCGCACTGTGTTCTGTTTCCGGGGGTAGTTCCGATCCTGCCATGCAGACTTGAGCCAGTCGTGGCTCGTGCGTCCTAGGCGTAGTACGGAAAGCTTTTCGGACTCGGGAAGGTTCCTCTGTCGAGAGGGTGTGGTAGTCGTTGGTGTTGAAACGGACGGACTCGCCGCTTTTCTCCAGGTAAGGGCGCGAGTCGACGGCTTCTGACTCAGATCTTGATTCCTCAGGGAAGTGGAGGATCCCGTCCCTGTTGGTTACGAACTTCAGGCTTCCGAACGTCAAGGTGACGCTCCTTTCCAAATCGCTGAATACCGGGCGTGATTCCGGCGAGTGAGGGGTGACCACGACAGATCCGATCCGGATCGGATTGGTCGGATCCGTAGTCGAGGGTTTCCAACGTGAGTTGGTTGTCGATGAAGCCGAAGATGCCGGAGATCCAGCGCCCGTCGTTCCCACAGACGGCGCCAATTGTCTAATCTGTTGCTCGGCAAATCCCTCAGGTGAACCTATAGGGTTTCGAATAGGAGATTCCATGAGCGCTGGTGGCGATCGTCGGCTAGACAGGGGGCACAATTTACCCAGGTTCGGGACCCTCGTAGAGGTAAAACCCTTACTCCTGCCTCTGTCGATCTGTATTATTGAACAGATCGGTTACAAAGATGACCGCTCAAGTCGAGAGTACAATCTCGAGCTTAAGGCGTTGGTGGTGCGGTATTGCTTGGTCCTCTTCCGGTGGTTCTCCTGGCCTTATATAGGCGGTCAGGTCTCAAACCCTACCCCGGGGAGGACTCGAACTCTAACCCTATGTCGGTTACAAATTTCTTAACTTAACCCGCAAGGTACTGCGGGTGGGCTTCACGTGGGCCTTCTGGAACACTCCAAGGGCTTCCCTTCTTGGGCCTTAACGTCGGGCCTGAGATGGGGTGTCCTTACCCGCAGGGTCTAAGATCCATTCCTTCGTCACCATTGTGGCCTCTTTTGTTGCCATGATAGAAGCTAGGTTTGTTAATCTCAATCCTATTATACAACAAATGTTTTTTAAACTTAATAGCAAGGAACCAGGAAAAGAAAGAGATTTTGTGTTGAATGCTTTACTCTTAGAATTTAATGACGTTGCTATAGAAGCTAGAAAAGTTTTTGCACATTATAAGATGATTGGTTATGTTCTTGCAATTAATCATACCTTGAAAACTTTAGATATTGATAGAATAAAATTTGAGGGAAGAACTGAATGTGAAAAAGAAATTAATACCCCCATACCATTCAAACTTTTTTAGCAATGTCTAAGGCATTAGAAGAGAATATTGATTGGCTTGTTCAAGAGAATCTCTTTGATGAAAATTGTAAACCTAAAAGGAAAGAGAAAGGAGATTCTCAACCTTGTGTGTGGAAAATTCAATGCCTCTAAGATGAGTTCGAGCTCCTCAAACTGTATAATAATACTTGATTCGTTCTTCATGCCTAGCTAAAAGGCGTTAAAGAAAAGCGCGAAAAACGCTTGTGGGGGTCAACCTACTTTTGTTTTCCTTCGTTATCCTTTTGTTTTCTTCTATTCATTTTCTGTTTTGGAAGTTTTTACCTCTGTAGCAACCGCTCCTTATCGGGGTTTTTTTTCTGTGCCAAGAGTAACCTCTAATTGAGAGGTAGTTCGATTTGGGGAAGTTTCTGTTCTGAAACAGATTTCTGGACTGTTACCAAAAACTGTATATCTCTCATCTAGAACGTAGTATTGCTTTAAAACAAAATAGACACATGTCCTAGATTCTTATATAACTTTCTTTAGTTGTCCACTTTTTTTATTTGAGAAACAGAAGATTTTCGAAAAAAATCATCTCTACCGACTATTCTGTTTTGACAGATTTCAGCCAACATTTGCATTTGCGTCTTAATCCCTTTATTTTGGTGTTCTTTTGGGAGAGAGAGATTTAAAATAAGTTGTGACAGTAGCTAGTGTTTTAAATTTAAGTGTGAGACTTGTGTTGAAACTGAACCAAGTGGATTTATTATTTTTATTACACAAACGTTGCTAATGAAGATTGTGAGGAAGTTTTGGATGGAGGCAGTTTTCAAGTGTAGGGAGAGAAAAATGATGCGATGAGATGAAGGATGGAAAAAATCTCAAGCTTGGGGACGCCCATGTTACTGATGCGCGTGTAACACACGTTCGTTGGGAGACCCCAAGAGGAAGGTATGAAGCGCACAGTAGGAAGTTTCCCTCAGAAAAAATGATAGTTGTTGCATCATAGAAAAATTCCATATTCGTAGTAGAAAAAGAGTACTCGGTCCCATAACATGCCTTGTGGGATCATTCCAAGATAGCTAGGACAATAGTATAGTCTGCTTTTGGCTACAAGACAATGACGTGTTATCTATAGCTTTTTGCATCATAGAGCGAGTACAATAAGCTTACGTCAGCAGGCTATAAGGAATAAACTAGTATTTTGTTGGTGGCATGGAGGAGAGAGAAGAAAAATGGGCGCTCATGCAAGAGCCAGCTACAGCACAAGCTCAAAGTGTGAGTGGAAGTTGGGCCATAACTTAGCAAAGTAACACTTTTGTATAGCTAACTATTGTACATGTTGACTATATAGTTGGCTATAGGTCACATGACAATTTCTTATAGCCAACTATTGACTCTACTATTAAACTTGCTCTTATAGCCAACATGTATAATAATTAGGTATAAGGATGTACTACTTTATTGATGCATGTTCCACATGGCACTCTCACATACTAAGGCTGGTGCCAGTGGAGGAGATAAGGGGGGGCGGTAGCGCCGCTACCGCCTCAACGCGGGCGAGAGGAGGCGGGAGGCCGGGGCGGTAGGCGTCGGCGGGCGGGAGCCGGGGCGCCCGCCGTTAGGGCGGTAGCGCGCGGCTTACCGCCCGCGTTGGCCGGGCGGTAGGGGGGGGGGAGGGGCGGTAAGCGCGGGCGAGAGGGAGAGAGGCTCGGGCGGCGCGTTGGCAGGGTAGGGGCGGTAGGCAGGGGCGGTAGGCAGGGAGCCGTTGGGGGCAACGGCTAGCTGACGTGGCGCCCCCCCATTGGTCCACGTCAGCTAGCCGTTGGGGGGAGCGTGGCTGGCTGTAAAAAAAAAAAAAAAAAATTTTTTTCACTCAAATTTGCACCTCCAATCCTATAAATACCCCCCCACATCCAGCACTTCTCTTCACACCATTCCCCTCCTCTCTTTCTCTCATACCATCTCCGCCATGTCGGGTTGGACTCCAGATAACACCTCGTTCACGGATCTCTTGCAGTCCGACGGGTCACAACCTACTCACATAGAAGATTTCTCTCCCACACATCGTCGGTCGGATACCGGTTCTTCGCCGTATCCACGAGTGTTGTACCCCTCCCACACACCACCTCCGGGGCCATATGGTCCGCTTCCTACGGGATATGGTTCATACCAGCATCCTCCGTATGCTTACGCACCACCACCTCCACCTCCACCTACAGGTAGCGGGAGTCCACTTCCTCCGTACCCTCCTACGGGATATGGTTCTTACGCTCCACCTCCACCTCCATATCCATACGGTTCATACGCTCCACCTCCACCGTATCAGCAACCACCTCCTCCGTATCAGCAACCACCTCTATCGTCTGCTCCAGATGGCACTGCTCCAAGCGACGGGTCCGATGCCGCGGAAACACTGGTACCAACGCGTCCAAAGAGGGTCGAGTGGAAAAGTGCGGACGAGGAAAAACTGGTAATTTTCTTACCCGTGACATGTTTATTTCGGAGTTGGTTTTTGTTTGGATTTTTCACTAAGACAATATCTATTTCGTTGCAGGTGAATGCTTGGATTTTCAACTCCAAGGACTCTCGCCGTGGCAATAGCAAGACCGGCGAAAGTTTTTGGGGTGGAATAGCAAAGACGTTCAACTCTACCGCCGATCCTGCCCGCCATAGGACCGCGAAGCAACTGAAGGATCACTGGAACGTCTACAACCGTGAGGTGTCCTTGTTCAATGGATACCACATCCAAGAAGAAGCGGTACGTCAGAGTGGAGCAGACGATGCAATGGTCATGGAAGCGGCACTGACGAGGTACGCAAATGACCCTAGAGTGACTCAGCCTTTCAAACGCTTCAAGTGGTGGGAAGCTGTTCGCAAGGAAGCGAAGTGGAAAGCACAACATGGGAAAGGTAGTGGGACTGACTCCAGTTCCAAGAGAACCCGTCTGGGGGTCGGAGGTGAGTACAGCTCTAGCGACGCGACGGAGGAGGAGCCGCGTCCTCCTGGCCGCGATAAGGCCAAGGCCGCGTTTCGCAAGGGAAAGAAGAAGGAGAAGGAAGCGTCCAGCGAGGGATCAAGTGCAGGCTTCGGAATGACGAAAATGTATCAAGTTTTATTGAGGTCTAAGCTACTGAAGCAATATAACAAATTGCAAGACCGCTCAACCGCCGGCATGACCGAAGATGAAAAGCGCAAACATGGCAAGGCCCTACAGATAGTGGAAAAAGACCTAGGGCTGCTAGAGGATGACGACGACGACGACGAGCACGAGGATTAGATTTTTTTAATTTTTATGTAATTTTTACAATTTATTATGCAATTTTATTAATTAGTATGTAATCGGTAACAATTTTAGTTCAATAAAATTATTTCCTTGCATTATTTGTAATGTTTTCGTTTCAAAAATATGTGTTGACGTGGAGGAGAGAGAAAAGCTGATGTGGCAGAGAGAGAATCTTACAGCCCGGGCTATAGCCCGTGCACTGGCACCGTGCCTGTGATAGTGGGGCTATAGTGGTGAGAGAAGATGACGTGGCAGGGACTATAGCCCGTGAATAGTGGGCGGTGCATTGGCACCAGCCTAATGCCTAGTAGCACTCGCTGCAGCTGATTTTTGCACAAGAGTCCGCTTTTATTCTCTCTAGTCCAACTAATTATAAATATATTAGTTCAATGATTACATTATGCTGACCATACATTATTGTACTCACTCTCACCGAAAAGAAGGTATCGCAGGGGGCAGGGGCCATCCACCTGCACTCTCTCTCACGCGCACACACACGGTCTCACCTGAGCTGAGTAACAAGCTGCCGGCCTCGTAAAGAAAAACAAGTTTGCTGGTTTTTCTTCTTCGGGGAACAAGTTGCAGGTCATTTTGGCGAGCAACTATTTCGCAACGTGAAGCCTCAGACACATGGTCTCCGGCCCTGTGTGTAAACTCGAGTGCCCGAGGGGTTTGCTCCACCGTCGAGGAGAGCCGAAAGCAGCATCCCTATCCCTGGAACTTCAGGCCGGTAGAGCACACAAGTGACACAGTCACAGCCCCAGTCGTACTCGTTACATGATCAGTATACTAGCTCGTTCAATATACGACCATTCTTTTTTACTAGCACGCGACGACGGCTGCTGCGGCGTGAGGAGATTCGGCGCGGCTTTCCGCGTAAGTAACGGCAAATCTCCAGCTGCTTGTTGCAAGCTTTCAGCGTTTGTTTGTTTGGGTTCCGTGTTCTTCGCCTGCGCTGCGTTTGCATTTATGCATGGGTCGCTCGGAGCAATAAAAACCGGCATCGGAAACAGCACACTTTCCAGAACGCCCGCAGGTCTCTGGCGATGATTTGCGTTGAAATTGAATTGAACCCACTGATCGATGCCTATGTTTCGCATGCATGCATGGCTCGGCTGCCTCTATCGATGGAGCAGCTACCAATGGACTGAGCTGACGCTCGCTGCCAACTGACCGATGATGCCTGGATCACACACGGCCGGGGAGAGAAAGAGAGACAGAGATATCTGGCATCTGTGTACATAGGCGACAGTGAGCGAGGTAGGATTTGACTATTTGAAAGGTAGCACTTGGACCGGGCCGCGTGCCTTTATTACTCCAGTCTCCAGACCAGGCGCCTAAAGTTGCGTAGCCATGTATACATGCAGTCCATGCATGGCGATCCGGCCGGCCCCGTGCTAGCTAGCTAGCTTGTGCGCATATACGCCGCGGTGCGCGCGCGAGTTGCTGCTGCACCGGCCTGTCGGGTGCGTGCAGTTTGACCGTCCAATGGCACAAGTCCGGTCAGAGATACTCACTCCTTTTACAGTTGCACTGTCTTATGGGTTTAATCAAATCAAACTTTGGTAAGTTTAACTCAACATATACAAGTAGTACTACCGATATGCACATTTTATCGATGTTGATATTTTTTCATATATGCTTAATCAAAATTTCAAACTTTTGATCTGTTCTAAAACACAGAAGTGGTGTAAATAAATACTCCGTCCGGTCCGTATTAAGTGTCGGGAAAAAGGAACTAAACAAAGTACAAATCTTTGCCTGACCTGCAATGTATATCCTGGTCCATGCATGCATGGACGGCAGCGGGTTGCGAGAACAGGTGATAGAAAGGGCCTGGATGTGCCGCTTTAAAGTAGTCTTGCACTATAGCTCGCTGATGTGGTTTGAAGATATCCGGATCAGATATGTTAATGGCCATGATAATTAGTTACTTTGCGTATGGAAAGCGGCACACTCCCGGCTTACAGGTTAGTTTCAAGGAGTAAAGTATGATATGATACTGTGCTTATGGATAAAATAAAACACATCGACTATCAAGAACACCACCTAAACATGGGAGTAGAGCTTCAGCCCCGCCGATAAACAGAAACACTGTCAAAAAGGAGTCAATAATTGTAGCCGCATCATGCATCTACGCAGCCGCGTGATGTCAGGTTTAGGCTCCAAAACCTACGAGGTAACGGTCAAAGTTAGCTCGCAAAACGATGGTATAGCCTCCACATATTAGCTGCAGGCATCGAGTAAAGTATGTCATGATACTGGAGTATAATATCGCATGCCACAACCTCACAGGTAAGCTAGCACCGGTCCAGATAGATATGCTAATAAGCATCTCCTTTAGTTCTTGATAAGGGTGAGCTTGCTTGGTCTCCGATCCTGGGGGCAAAGTCGAAACTGTTCACGCAAACGCACATATATACTCACCTCTCCGTCTGGGTAAGTGTGCATAGTAAGTAAGGCCGGCCGACGTCTGAGTAGTTAGTTTAATCTTAATCTGGAGCTTAGGGATGCTTTGCTTGAGTGTCATGCATCCATGTCCTCCAAAATCTCAAAAGTGGAACATGGTTAGTTTTATTTTGTATGTCGTTCTGATAAGGGGGCTGTTCCTGGTCACATGCACAATGCTCACTGTCTTGTTGCAGCGGAAGAAACAGAGAGAGGGGGGGAAAGAGAACGTACTACAGTGGGACCTTGCATGTACGGGACACCAGATGGCGTAGTCAATGCTCTAATAGTCAATTGAGTTGATGCAGATGCAGATGCAGCTGCAGCCCTAGCTTGATTACTTAGCAAGCAAATTCTGGGGCCCTTGTGTTTCGCATCAAGACAAAGTGCCAGTCATGGAGTATAACCGTCCTTTGCATTAATAGTTTTCTCCCAAATGCCCAGCTTTTACAGAGATACTATAATCTTGAAATTTTCATGGTGCAAAGAGAGTTTGAGGGATATGTGTGACTCGATAGTAGCGACTCAGGGGGCGACCAAACAGCGGAACCACACCTCGGTTTCCGGGCATGGCGGGTCTCCGCAACGGGCCCCACCGGATGTCCACACGGCGTTTCCCGATGGCTCCGACGCCACGGCACCATCGATATCCCCTAGATTTGCTTGCCTCTCCAACTTCAACTCTTCCATTCACCTCCGAAGGCATTCGCCCAGTTCCGTTGTCACGAGGTACGGATCTAGGGGTTCTCTTATTCCGGAGGCTGCCGGGGGGGGGGGGGGGGGGTGTGAAGCGACCTCAGACCCGCGCGACGGCGCGGTCCAGGGAGAAGGACGAAGTGCATGTGGTGAGAGAAGAGGCGGAGAAAGAGAAGCCGAGGACGAAGATGGGGACGGTTCTCCCCAATTAGGAAGGGGCAAGAGCGCAGTCGAAGAGGGCGCATATGGAACCTCGGTGATGAGGGAACGTTTCATCCTCATCGGCTCCTTCGGGCACATCAACGTCGGCGGCGAGGGTTCATGAGGAGATTGCTCGACATCCAGCGGGTCTGAAACTGTTGTTAGGTCTGAGAAGTTGTAATTTGAGTTCGGTAGAGTTGATTTCGCCGCAACAACATCACAACCTAGCTCTAAAGAGAAAGAGGGGGAGACCTATGAAGGTGATTGTGGCGCAGGTGAGTCAGAATTTTATGGGGGTTCAGGAAGCAGAGACGGTAGCTGCCATGACGTTGTTGATGCTTTACAGATGCGCAACGAAGCAAATGGTGGAGGTCTTAGAGGAATGGATTTAGCTCTGGTCGCTGCGGAGACAGGCAGCCTGGCATCACGGATTGCAAATTTGTCGATGGAGATGAAACCTGCTCTAATTTCTGATGATAGTTCCTGCTGCTCTATGCTCGATCATGCAGAAAGAGCTTTTGGGGTTCAGTTGGAGAGCGCAAAATGCAGTCTGAGTTCTCTAGGGCAAGTGTGGGAAGTGAATGTGGGGGTCAATGGTGGTGGCCATGTGCAAGTGCCAAGGGGGTTGTGAAGGGGCCATCAGGACGGCGAGGGTGGGTGAAAACCCACAGATGGAGAATGGGAGGTCGAGCTTCATTTTGTCCAGCTATGGAATATTCCATTGTTATCCCGAAAGCTGCCCCCCCCCCCCCACACACACACACACAAGACGCACCTCCATCTCGGTTGGCTCTCCCAGATCTAGATGGCGGACTAAAGCTTTTCTTGTCTAAGAAGATCTGGAGAGCCTGAGAATTCTGGGTGTGGAGGATTTATCTATCAAGCAAGTAATTATGACTGCATCTCTGATGGGGGATAGAGGTGGGGGAGGTGGAGGGAGAGGGAGAGGAAGAGGGGGGTCTGCCAGGAGAGGTGATAATTGGTAGCAACCTCCGTTCTTCGAGTTCAACCAGGGGCAGCAACAGTACACGTTCATGGCGCCGTCACAGTATGGCTTCATGCCTGGTGGGATGGCGCCGTTGGGTTTCCTAGGTCCTCCCTCCTCCCCTCCCCCCCCCCTTCCCTCAACAACAGTTCCCAACATGGATGGCGGGCATTTCAAGCAAAGCTGTGGCAAGAAGCCCATGTGTTTCATCTGTAAGGCCTTCATACATCCAATGGAGGAATGCCCAGTCAGGAAGAGACCTTATCAAATGGAAAAAATATTGGGAGTGCTGCATCAGGACTGGGTTTCTATCACGTGGAAGTCCCTGAAATTAATGTCAACCCAGTGTTGTCCTCTAAGAATTGTGGGTTTGTAGTGGTAAAAGAAGGAGAGCTTTCCAAGGAATAACTAGCCAAAGAATTTTTAGACATCTACAAAACAAACTGGCCAGGGAAGATTAGGGATCTAGGAAACTGGTGCAATGTGGTTAAATTTCCACCTCATGTCCTAATTGGGCAGGTTAGTGGATGCCCAAGGTTTGATGTGGCAAAACAGGGAGTCTAGGTGAAAGTAGAAGAATGGAAGAATGTTCATGAGCCTCTGGATAAGTTATACGAAGCCTAGATTAGCATAGTTGGAATGCAGTCATAATGGTGTCCAAACTTCAAAAAAGTGTGTAAATATTAGTTGTTCAATTTTATATTGGAAATCCTTTTATAAAACCACCACATAATAACGATGTTTTTTTAGTAAGAGAAATGTGATTTTTAAGGAAATTAATCTTTGTTGAATTCAGTAGGAGGATGGTGATTTTTTAAGGGATTGTTGAATCTCTAGAAGTAGTTATCAGAGTTGTGCAGATGAAAGCGATTCCAAATGATAGTTATTTTAGACTAATACCGGGAACCACTACAGATCAGGCATGGCTGCTTGTAAAAAACACTTAACCAAGAATGCACATAAAGATTTTCAAGGTAGCTTGCATAAAAGATGTGCATAGAAAACTAAAGATAATGAGAGCGGAAATATCCAAACCCTAATGACTTAGAGTCAAAAGTATTTTATACCAAGTTCAAATTGAAAAAATTGAAGGAATTCTTGTTGCAATAGATTATCATATAGTTTGTTCTATTATAAATGGTTTTATGTCAAATTTAAGAGTTGAGTACTAATCTGCAGCAAAACTTTATCGATCTAGATGATAAGTCTCTATGAGAAATTAACAAAACAAATTCCTCTCAAGGAAAAGTTACCGGGAAAGTGTACTAAGTACAACTCGACAGTTTTGTTAAATACAATGATAATTATAAAGGAGTTGATTCGTTTATACGAATAAAATCTAGGTATAAAAGTTTAGAATGACAACATAATTAATGAAGTATGACAAGAGTTCATTCAACTTCATGGAAAATTTACAAAAATCTTGTTTTTTTGTTTTATTGAGCTCTCCAGCAGGCCCCCCAACATCATCTCCCCTTAAAAGTTTTATCGAGCTCTCGAGCAGGTGCCCCAGCAGCGTCTCCCCGCCCGAATCGCCGCCGAAGATGCCACGACACCCATGGGCGATGACCGACTGAGAAAAAGAAACAGCCGCCACGCAGAGCTAAGCAGTAGAGGGCGAGCAGCAGCAAGGACACTGGCGACTTGAAGAAGAGTAGGGGCCTGCTTGGATTGGCTTTTAAATTTACGGGCCCTTGAAGATTTACCGGCCGTTTTGTTGTACCCAGAAAACCGGACGGAATTGAATCCGGACCGCACAAGGTCCGTAACTCTTTACGTACGAGCTAGGCAAGGAAATGAGCCCCGGAAAAAACGGACCGACGGAAAATACTGCGAACCATGTGCTGATATCGGGAGTAGTTAGGATCTGCAAAGTTTACGGAGGTATTACCTAAAAAACGCTAATCCAAGTGGGACCTAGCGGGTTACGCCTCACTACGAGAAGGCCCATCGTGCCGGCACCGCTACCGCCTCGGTTGCCGTCGGAAAGCAAAGAGCTGCCTCGGTTGCCGTCAGAAAGCGGAGAGCTCCCTCCTTGGTTGTCGTCGAAAAGCGGATACCTATCGACTGAAATCAACAACCATCTTCTCGTCCCTGCAAGTTTTTGCAACAGTCGAATCGAACAAACTCTGGTTGCTCTCGATTCTAGCTAGCGAGCTTTTTCCCAGTGCGAGATTTTTGCTGGAAGAAGGGGATTGGGATATGGGGAAGAAGGCAAAAGCAAAACAACCGTCAGTGTTTTTGCATAAGACCAGTTATCCCCCAAAAAATAGTGTATATGTTCTATCCTTACTCCTCATGTACACTAGATATGTTTTAGTGCTTACCGGATAAGTTTTTTCCGGTATGAGTTTTTAGTGTATCTGAGAGATGCTCTGATATCTAAACATCCTGCTATGAAACCCCAAACAAGCCCCTTCGACCTGGAATGCGGTTTCCACCGCCGCTCCGCCATTGGAGCCCCTTCGCGCCTCCCCCTGTAGCGCGCCGCAAGCGGGATCATGGACTTTCAAAACCCGCCATGGGAGCCACCCTGGCGGTTGACGAGGCCGACGCTTTCCACTCTGTCTCCAGCAAGGCAAGCATCGTACAGGGGGACCCGGAATTCTTTGGCCAGCTTTGGATTCCACCCAACAACTCCCCCACCTACCCCGCTAGGTATTCCCCCTCCGATAGGCGGCCCTTCTGGGTGCGCAATGCGGCGCTGCTCGCAAAGCACCTCCAGATCCAAGACTGCCACCCCGCCGCCGTTTGGGAGCTCCATCTCCCAGCCACCCCGCTCTCCCTCGTTACGAGCTGCGGTGAAGAAGAGAGGAGCAAGCTCCTGGCCCTGTTCGACACAGCAGAGCGGCAAGGAAGAGGCCGTGGCCGTGGAAGGAACAACAACAGAAATCCCAATAAAGGGCAAGGTAGAAGTGTTGGGAATCAACAAGGTAACAACCCCTGGTTTGATCCCTCTCATGGACCTCAGCAGTTTCCCCCTTATGGCTTTGGATACCCTCCGCCGCAGCCCTGGATGTTCCCCGGGCAGATGCCGTTTCCCCCCAACCAGTGGCACAACCTTGGGCAGTAGCAAGGTCAGGCCCCCACATGTCAGATTCAGCCTCCGTTGCCGCCGCAAGGCCCTCATCAACCTCAGGGACAACATCATCCTCAGAGGCCCGCGAGGCAGCAACTAGGTCCGCAGCAAGCTCCTATAGAACAGCCTACCCCCGTCGCCCCCGCGCAGTTCCGGGCTCAAGGAGCTCCAGCTCAAGGGCCTTCGTCTCTAGGTACTAAGGTTGTGTTTGTTTGGGCTGCAGCTCCACGGCTGCAGCTGCCACGGCTGCAGCTGCCAGAATCAGCTGTAGCTGCCAGCTGGGGCTGAAAGGTTGGAGCTGTCAGATGTCTGTTTGTTTCTTCGGCTGTTACAGCTGCGGCTGCACCTAAAACGTGTTGAAACGACCTGAATGCCCCTGTTGTCCTGTAGATGAGGTTTAAGTGCTGACTGTCATGTTATAAGTATAAACAACAACCTTGACGGCTATTTTTGTAGTAGATAATATATCAGTACTAATAATATATTACAAACTCGTTGTTCGACTGCAAAATATAGGGGTATCATTCCAATATATTACAAACTCGTTGTTCGACTACTATCAATGGGCCATGATAGCATCAGCAATGCTATCACGAATTGCATCCATGCTAACATTGGGTCCTGCCGCATAGTTCCCGCCACCATTGTTGACCACATGGCCCGGAGGAATGTAGTCCTCGTCAGCATCGCATCTAGCAAAGTGGTAATCATAAAGATCACTATCTCGAATGAAGTTGTGCAATGCCAAACAAGCAATGATAATCCTTGCTTGCTTCCTCGGTGGGTAGCTAGGCATAGCTTTCAAAATGCGCCATTTTTGCTTCAACACAGCAAAACATCGTTCTATGACATTTCTGAGTGATGAATGTAGATAATTGAACATTTCCATCCTCCCAACTGCAGCCGGACCATCTCGAAACTCCGGTAGATGGTACTTCGTGTTTCTAAATGGTCCTAGATAACCTGTCTGGTTGAGGTATCCAGAATCAACAAGGTAGTATTTATCTGCATAAGACATGTGTAAATCAAACATAACACACTATACATTGTCCAACTAACTTGTTTAAATGTTTACAAAATTATACCTTGTGGGGGATGTGGAAAGGTTGTTTTGTACTTGTCCAACGTGTCCTTGAATATCCGTGTGTCATGTGCCGAACCTGGCCATCCGGCTACTACGGAGATGAATCTCATGTCAAAGTCACATACCGCCATCACATTTTGTGTTGCATAACCGTGTCGACCAACATGGTTAATCATGTCCTTAGCTGGAACAATAACCGGTATGTGTGTCCCGTCAATAGCACCGATGGCATTGTTAAAGTGAGGAAAAAACCTATCATCTTGCAATCTCTCGTGCACATCTCTGAACTGAGGGTCAACTCGTCTAATGATGTCCGCGGCTAGTAAATTCAAGCACTTCAACACATGATTGAATTTCCGATTTATAGTTTCAGTTGACCTCTTGAAACGGTTTTGAACTTGACTCACAGACTGTGGGCTACCAACGGTCCACAAGAACATCCCAAGGGCTTCTTCTGAACACATGTTGCTTGTTGCTCGCAATCCATAGTCTCGTACCAAAGTCTTATGTAATGCATCAAAACAAGGTCTGTGCATTCTGAACATTTTGTAGCAATCTTTGGAAGACCCCAAGTTATCATAGACCCATTGTTGTCCTGTAACTCTTGCCTCTTTTCTTTTGCTTTTCATCAAATACTTCTCAAAGTGATTGGCAGCAACAAAAGCAGCATACATATATTGAGTACGTATCTTTTTTCTAATCTCCACCCTTCTCATTTCAGATTCATCCTCACTTTCACTTGAACAAGTGTTACTGTCACTGTCAGTTGTTGTGCTCATCTATGAAGATAACAAATACATAACAGGAAGTTAGTATCCAAATAAGTGCAAATAATAGGCTCAAAAGGAAACAGACAAGTACATAGTTCAACTAATTTGTTCGAAAGGAAATACACAAATACATAGTTCAAATAATTTGTTCGAAAGGAAACACACAAGTACATAGTTCAAATAATTTGTTCGAAAGAAACACACAGATACACAGACTAGTTTTTCTTCCTATCTTCAAATTGTCTCTTCAGCCAATTGAGTCTCCCTTCATCTGTCTTCATAGATAAAAAGAAACTTCGGTTTGATGATTTTGCAAACAACTTTGTTTCAATGTAGTGCTCATCACTCATTTCGGATGCTCCACACTTGGCAACCTCTTCCATGATGCTTGCAATCTCATTATGTTCGGTAGCATTGCTACCTTCAGTAATGACATGGTCAACAAACCTCTTGAAGTCTTTGGGCAAATTAATCTTCTTCGACTTAGATGGACTGCAAGGTATTGCACTTGATGGACGCTTGGGTCTTGTTTTGAGGAATGGGCTAGCAGTAGGAGTCACCATCTCTTCTTCATCACCCAAATCTATCGTATTTTCATCAACATCAATAGCAGCCATCTCTTCCACTCCGGGCATGACAGATGATGTACCATCGACATTAGCACTCTCAAACATCTTATACATCAACTCCAAGTTGTCCGGCGGGCCTTTGCGAAAAGCTCTAATTGGCTTGTGAATCTGCACATGTATTCGAAAATTAGTACTTATCAACACAATATATATCATGGAATTACAATAGCTATCATTGCACAAACCTTGATCAGTTCAGCCCACTGAGCTTCATCGGCGGTAATAGTCTGTGTATCATCGTTCCATCCAAGTCCGCTTGCTTTGATTTTGTAGAACACCCATGTCGAAAAAACAGCCTTCAAATCATCCCACCTATTTTTCAATTGTTTTTTATCATAGTTTCTCCCGGTCTTCGCATTGAAATCTGCCACCAAGCCCTTATATCCCGAGGCAGTCAAGAACTTGGTCGGCCTATTTCCGAGCCCTACTTGTGTGGCAGCACACTCACAGAAAATTTTAGATGCAGTAGCATCCCACACAGCTTTGGCACTTTCCATCTAAACACAATTTTTCATTTAACATACATTTCAGCTAATAATATTTTGGGACAGAATCATCTAATACTATTTCAGCTATGTTTAATCATTCAACTAGAAGAGCATGCTGTATTTCGAATCTGATAAGAAGCATACACAAATTAATACAAATAGAAACAGAGGAGTTCCTCTAACCTTGAGCTTGCTGGCAACAACAGAAGCAAAACGTGCAGGCAACAACAGAGGCACGAGGAGCTCGGGAAGGGGCGGGTCGAATGGAGGCCGGGGGTGCTCGGGAAGGGGCGGGTCGAATGGAGGCCAAGGGTGCTCGGGGAAGGGGCGGCTCCAATCCAGGCAGGGGGTGCTCGGGGAAGGGGCAGGTCCAATCCAGGCAGGGGGTGCTCGAAGGTGTGGGCTTCCGCCGGCTGATGAACGGAGACGGCGTCCGGAGGTCGAGGAAACGGCGGCCGGGGGCGTTGAGGAAACGGTGGCCGGGGATGCTCGGGAGGAGGAGGGCCGAGGTCGGGGCCGGGGTGGAGGAGGGTCGGGGCCGGCGTGGAGGCGGGTCAGGGCCGAGCGAGGAGGGAGCGGCGGCCGGAGCTCGAGCCTGGCCTGGAGGCAGCGGCGGCCGGAGATCGGGCCTCGCGTGGAGGCGGCGGGGACAGGAACCCTAGCGATTGGGATGGACTGGGGGATGAACGACTCGTTCTGTCCAGTTGCTCGGGGCTGAAAGAAAACTGGGAAAATCTCCGGTGGCATTTGGTACGCAATAAGGAGTTTGGTGGGAGGGTAAACATGTCAAATTTGGGTCTGGAGCTGGCTCCGTCCGGGCGAAGCATCGATCGGCCAGCTTCCTGCTCGTAGCGTATTTCTGTGGAGCGCTGCGCTGGAGCTGCTCTTTGGATCCGGCCCAAAAACTGTTGTTTGTTTGGGCTCCAACTTCTAGAGGCTGGAAGCGGTTGGAGCTGCTCTTTGGAGCCCAAACAAACACACCCTAAAGCTGCTGGTCAGAATCAGCATGCCAAGAACAGGAATCAGAACAAGCTCAACAGAGCTAAGGAGAGGAAGAACCCACCTGCTGCAGAGCCCTATGAGAATGTGACCTGTGCAAACTGTGGTGATCCTGGACACCCTAAGGACAAGTGTTCCAAGCCCCTGGCATGTTTCATCTGCAAGATGGTGACTCATCATGTTGAGGACTGCCCCAATAGGAAGAAGCCACATGTTGCTGCGAAGTATGCGGGCAGCGCTGCCTCTGGCCTTGGCTTTTACCAAATTGAGGTGCCTGATGTCAATGACCAATACACTAGAGGAGCAAAAAATGTTGGAGTTGTCTACCTGGATGGAATTATATCTAAGACCTTGTTGCTAACTTCTCTGCAATCTACAAAACCACCTAGCCTTGGCAGATTAGACAGCTAGATGAATGGACTTTCCTAGTGAAGTTCCCCCCACATATCACAGTGGACCAGGTAGCAGCTTACCCACTATTTGGACTCCCCACCAAATAAGGAGTAATAGTATCTGTACAGGTGTGGAAAGGTGACCTGGAGTTTCATTCAGACCTGCAGGAAGTCTGGGTACAACTTAGTGGGCTCAAGCCAAAATGGGCTGAGTGGGAGATCCTTGATCAAATCACCTCAGTCTTTGGTCTGATGCTTGATGTTGATTGGCTTGGGAACTTCCAATCACTGTTTGAGGTGGTGAGAGTGAAGGTTCTCTGCAGGGACTACACAAAAATCCCACAGGATAGGCTTTTGGCTATTGAGAAGAAGTTATACCTGGTCAAGATTACAGTTGAAGTCCCTGAAGTTGAATCCGAAGCCAACTCTGATAATGATGACCTGCTAGGTGATGATCTAGATGAGGACAAAGGTAATGAAAAAGGAATTGAGAAGGCAGATGAGGCTGGGTTTGAGAAAACATATGCTACTGGCAATGGGACGCCTGACAAAAAGGTTGACAATGACAACACGTCAGGAAAGAAAAGCAACAGTAACTCTAGGCAAAAGGCATTGTCCTTCATCCAAACACTGTCAGATCCCGAGATTACTGAATCACAATGCTATGCTATGTTAAGAGACATGGAGTTAGATGAAATAGATGGTTCCTTTGCTGATTTAGGAGTGGAGTCGCGGCATGAAGAAGACATAGTTTTCAGCCCCCAACTGCAGCCCCTCCCACAGAGTATTTTGGTCCCTCAAGACAAGGTGCTCGCTGCTGTTCCACCAAAGGGATGCAAGTGGGGACCGGTTCAAGCGACCAGGAAGAGCTCTAGGACTAATGTGGGTGGAAAAACGATGTTGAAGATCGCTCTGGATGCAAAAAAGAAGAAGGACTTGGAAATTCCAAAGTCAACAGGTATAACCACAAAAAAACTCCTTCTCTGTTCTTCATGGCCACAATTTTAATTCAATAGCTGCTGCAATTGGAGTAGACTTCCCTAGCAATGTAGATAACACCCTAGCTGTTACCACTAGTTCTATGCATCACTCTCCAGAGAAGAGTGTGGCACACCCTAGTTGTTCCACTTCTGTGGCAGTAGTTGCTAATTCTAGAACTTTCCCTGGTTTAGATTTATCTGTTAAAAACCATCCTCCGGATGCTCTAGTGGATTCAGACTCTGACAGAGAATCAGTTTCCTCACAAGTTAGTTGTCTCACTTCAGATGGCGTTAATGGCACCCCCCTGTTCTCCTAGATCAAAGTGTGCTCTGGACTAAAGTCTCGAAATATGGGCGGGGCAAGCACCCCAGGAAAAATCTATTTAGATGAATTGTCCTTTTTCAAACATAAGTGGCATTGCTGCACCTAGTAGGAAAACTTTTATACTAGACACTCTAGCTAAATCTCATGCTACTATAGTTGCTTTCCAAGAAACTAAAAAGAAAGTGTTCTCGGACTCCTATTTAAAGTCCATTAGTGGAAACAAAAACTTCAGTTGGCACTGCCTCCCTGCCAATGGCTCTGCAGGGGGTATCTTGGTGGGTGTCAACTTAGATTTTTTTCGACATAATTATCTGGGCTGATGGAGACTTTTCTGTTTCAGCGGTACTAAACTTTAAGGATTCTAATGTTACCTTTAGACTAATTACTATTTATGGCTCTCCTTATGAAGAAGGAAAGGAGAATTTCATCTCTGAGCTACATAGTCTTTTCCTAGATGTTAGCTAGCCCACTCTGATTGGAGGGGACTTTAACCTTGTTAGGTTCCAAGATGAGAAGAACAATGGCAATATCAACCACAAATGGGCTGACAAATTCAATGCTTGGATTGAGATTTGGAGCCTCATTGAAATTAAGATGGCCAATAGGCAGTACACCTGGTCTAACAACCAGGATAACTCCATTATGTCAGTTATAGATAGGATTTTTTGTAATGTAGAACTGGATAAGCTTTCCCCTTTGAGTACTTCTAGAGCTTACCCTAGGCTTGGTACTGATCACACTCCACTCCTTTGGGACTCTAGAGTTGCAACCAAGCATAATCCCTCTAGTTATAAATTTCAAAAATGGTGGCTGCTCAGGGATGAGTTCCCTGCCTTAGTTGAGAAATCTTGGAATGCTAGGGTCAATAGTATTTCTCCACTAGAGGTGTGGCAGGAGAAAATTAGAAGATTTAGGAAAAACACAAAAGGTTGGAGTGCAAATATAGATGTTGAGCTTAGGAGGCTCAAAACTAGCATGATGGCTGAGTATGATGCACTAGATATTAAATCTGAGAGCTGTGAGCTAGACGATTTGGACAAATCTAGGATGCACCACATCACCCTGGAAATGAAAAAAGTTTGTCTCAAATAGGAAACTAAAGCTAGACGGAGATTCAGGGACCGTGATATCCTAGAAGGTGATAGAAACACTGCTTATTTTCATGCAGTAGCTAATCAGCGTAGGAGAAAGACTCTCATCCATTCCCTGGATGGTGTAGATGGGCCTGTAGAGGACATTGAAGGAATGCTTGGCATTGCCTCCAACTTCTACAAGGATCTTCTTAAGAAAGAAGCTAGTAGAGGCTACTCCTTGTCTGAAGATTTCTTTTATGTTGATGAAAAAATCTCTAGAGAAGAAAATGAGCATCTTCAACCTCCTTTTTCTGAAGAAGAGGTGAAAACGACCGTGTTTGGGTCCTACTCTGATGGTGCCCCCGGCCCTGATGGTTTGTCCTTCATGTTTTACCAGAAATTCTGGCACATAATTAAGGACCTGTTAGCCCTCTTTGATGAATTTCATGCTGGTCGTTTAGACATTTTAGGCTTAACTTTTCTATACTCTCCCTCATTCCCAAAGAGGAGAATGCAACTTCCATTAAGAAATTCAGGACAATTAGTTTGCTTAATTGCAGTTTTAAAATCTTCACTAAGGTACTTACAAATAGGCTTGGTAAGCTTATGGACAGACTCATCTCTAGTAATCAAACGACCTTCATTAAAGGAAGTTACATTCTAGAGAGTGTAGTCACTGCACATGAGGTTCTGCACTCTGTCCACACCTCAAAACAAGCTGGCCTAGTTCTTAAATTAGATTATGAAAAAGCTTTCGACAAAGTGGATTTAGACTTTCTAGAAGAACTTCTAGTTCGAAGAGGCTTTGGCCCTCTTTGGATTAAATTAATCATGCAAGTCACTAGGGGGGATCAGTCTGTGTCAAGCTCAATGGGACTGAAGGTAACTTCTTTACCACTCGAAAAGGACTTAGGCAAGGAGATCCCCTCTCCCCTTTACTTTTTGACATGGTAGTAGATGTCCTTTCCAAGATGTTGGTTAAGGCCACCAATCATGGTCTCATTAGTGCTCTTTGTACTGATCTCTACCCCGGGGGTGTTGCCTGTTTACAGTACGCAGATGATACCATCCTTTTTGTAGAAGATAATGTAGAGAAAGCTAGGAACCTCCAAAAAGCCCTCTCATGCTTTGAGAAAGTTTCAGGAATGAAAATTAACTACACCAAGAGTGAACTCATTCCCCTCAATGTAGAACCAGATAGGATACCCCTATTTACTAATGCCCTTGAGTGTGCTTTAGGATCTCTGCCTATTAAATACCTAGGTATTCCCCTGCATTATGATAAGCTTAGGAGGGAGGACATTCAGCCTTTGATTGACAAAATCCTCAAAAGGCTTGCGGGCTGGAGGGGGAAATTGTTATCTTATGCTGCAAGACTCACCCTCATTAAGGCATGTTTGGCCAGCATCCCTGTGTATTTGATGTCGTTTTTCAAATTCCCCAAATGGGCTTTAGATATGATTAACTCGCAAATGGCACACTGCCTCTGAAACGATTTCGAAGGGCATAGGAAACTCCACCTGGCCAATTGGCACCTAGTGTGTATGAAAAAGGAGTTTGGGGGCTTGGGTGTCCCAAACTTGAGAGATGTTAACCTCTGCCTTCTTGGTTCTTGGATCAAAAGGTACAACCTAGGGGAAGGGAAAATTTGGAAAAGCCTGCTGGATTCAAAATACCTAAGCACTGTACCTAACATTCTTGCTGCAACTGCCAACACACCTTCACACTTTTGGAAAGGAGTGCTGTGGGCAGCAAAAGCAGTCAAGACTGGCTATAGGTGGAGTGTAGGGGATGGGGGAAAAATAGAGTTTGGGTTGACACCTGGTTTGGTTCTTCCCCCCTGTCAGTTCAGTTTTGGCCACTCTTTGAGATCTGCCACCAACAAATGGCCACACTAGCAGATGTGATAGATGGTACAACAATCAAGCTTACATTTAGGAGAGTTTTCACTCCCAAAATGGTGGAAGCCTGGTATGAGCTGGAGCAAATTTTGCTTAGTGCAGCTTTTTCAAATTCTGAGGATGCCCTGATCTGGCAACATGAAAATAAGGGGATCTACTCCACTAGCTCTCTCTATAGCATCATTAACTTTAGAGTAGTCCCTGTTTTCATCCCTGCTGTTTGGGGATTAGTTGTTCCACCAAAAATTCATGTTTTCCTCTCATGTTACACAACAAATTAATGACTAGAGACAACTTGAGAAAAAGGAAAATAGAAAAACCACTAGAATGCGTGTTCTGTTTGAAAGAAGAAACTGTAGCCCATCTCTTCCATGACTGTGTAGTTGCAAAAGAAATTTGGAAGATGGTCTCTAGTTTCTTTGGTATTACACTAGGTGCTGATTTAAATTCCTTATGCAAGTTTTGGGTTCCCAAACAAAAAAATTCTGCACTGAACACCGTTTGTGCTTGTGTGCTTTGGTGTTTGTGGAAAACTAGAAATGACTTGATCTTTAACAATCACTATTGGATGGATATCAAGCAGGTGATGTGGCGTTGTCTCAAAATGCTCAGGAGCTGGCTGATCCTTTCGAAGGATGGGACTCTAAAAATGATGGAGAGCTTTATTCTGGAGTTGTCCAAGGTGAATACACGACCACATTGCCTGGAGTGGGGGTAGAACCGAACGGAGAGGGTTCTCCTCCTCCATCCAGGCTTCTTCTGGGCAAGCTGATTCTGAGCCCGTGCACGCCGCTGGACCTCTCGAGATCTCCATCACCCTCGCCTTGGAAGAAGCCGAAGCTCCCTGCCCCCCGTGTGGTGAGCTCCAGCACGCACCTCTGCCAAGCCTAAGAAAGGCCACGCCTGGAATCCTTCTCACTTGATGTTTCCCTCCTGCGTGAGGTTTTAGCTTTCATGGTTTCCTGGCCCTTTTGTCTGGGCATTTAGTGTGTCGTTCTCTGAACTTTTTTATTTGAACTCGAATCTGTATTTCGACAGGCTGGACTTGGTTTCATTTGCAATGGAACCGGGGGTCTCACCACCCCCTTTTTATCTAAAAAAAAAAAAAAAAACAAGCAAGCTCAAGAGGCTGCGCAATAAGAAAATTTATAAGCAAAGTAATGGCAGCATTTTGCCATCATTGGCAATGTAAAGTTAACTCGAGGTTGCGTTGCCACTTCTCGCCAAAAAGCCTACTAACCATCAGAATACTCTTCATCGTCACTGGGCTGTTCGAAAATTTCAAACTCTCCATCACTTGCATCAGCATTATTAAGGGCATCACCTAAATTGTCCTGGCCATCACCATTGAGTGGGAAGCTGCGCAAAACCTCCTCAAGGTATCCAGTGGAAAGGCCTTCTCCAAGTGTGTCTGATACTTTTTTATAGGAAAACAATTTCGGACCATCATTTTATCTTGTAAATGCACGTAACACGACTTCGAACATTTATATATTAAGAGAACAACAAAAAATACTTTTCAACACAACGCAAATGATCTTTAACCTTGTAAAAGCTGAATCATGGGTTGAGAAAAAAGTCAGTTACCAGCAAGTAATAGACCAAGAAGTCACGACTGTTTACTTGCAACCTAAAAATGGAAATTCTGCTAACTCAAAATTTAGAAGGATTAAATAAAGGAAAACAGACCAGTTTTTGCTAGTTTTTTTTTTGGCCCAAATTGAAAGCAAAAACCCATAGTGAATCTCTACTCTCTTTGGCCCACAAACCAACTGACACTCAATCTTATCTAACTAAGGATGTAAGTGACCACGCTGATAGTATTCCACGGGGACCTAGTTTCTATCAGAGATCAGTCAATTTACAAGTTACCTAGTCGTGTCAACTCATGAGTGCACATGAACTAATTGCTGCAGAATGTGATTTAAACTGTAGCACAACGTGCTGTGACTATTTTCTTTGTTAACCAACATAATGCTTTTGCTGCTACCTGAAAAACTTAAAAAAAATGAGTGACAATCAGCATCACCCACACAGAGAGGCGTGTGCACAAAGTTGGAACAATGTAATAGTTTTTTCCTATGAGAAGCAAAAAATGATAAATGGGTCGTATTTAGGATACAGGAATCATGTAAGGTGAAATCAGGAACATCCTCGGCCTACATACATATAGTAAAGGATTAGTTTTTGCAGCATACATATGCAGGAAACTGGTGCAAGTAGTGACATACCATGGATGGAGAATCATAACCATCTGATTCCTCTTTATCCTCCTCTTCATCGTCATCAACATCTTCACTATCGGAGTTGTTAGTGTCCACTTGATCCTCAGATCCGGCATGTTTGTCAGGTGCTTCTGCAGAATAAATGGGATTTAACAAATATGGGTATGCTTAAGTATCCCTGTGAAGAAGAACAAACATATGCTAATAAAACACACAAGCTACCAATTGACCTGAACTAGGATCATGCCTACAAAGTCACAAACAGAAGTACAAAAATAAGCATGCATAAAACTGGGAACTAGAAATATGAACCCATGTTAGCATGCATGTATCAGTTTGTATCTTTCTGAAAATTCCTATAAAAGCATAACACTAGAACAAGTTAGAACGTTAATATGCAAAACTGTGTCAGAAATATGATAACGGTTCATTGCAAACAAAGAGGAGATCGTGAAGATTGTACTCACAGGTAATTTTTTCTAAAATGTTTTAGTACTATGAACATTTGAGAATTTCTAGTACATAGACTATCCACAAGTATAGCTGTACATCAAGCTAGGTTCATAAAATCCAAGTCTGTATAAAACTATAGCTTAATAGAGCCATCGAAGCAGGATAATTAGCTCAATAAGAAATGTGTTCTGAGCCATCCAGACAGCAATATATTCATACTGCTCATCGCTCAGTAAGAGGTCTACAAAATGTGAAACCCAAACCATATATTATGTTTGAAGAGTGCCTAGAGGCTAGACCCACACTGAATGAACAAATATGAATTCTGAATAGTATTAAAGTAAGATGAAGCTGAATAAACCTTCATCAAAAAAGAATCTTTCCTTCAGTTGCTCAGATCTGCAAATGGCTTCCTGCTTTTTGGTCCTTTCAATAAGTTCAAGGTTATTCCTCAAAATGTTTTTTGCATCTTCAGTAGGACATAATGAGAGGAACCTTATGCTTAGTTGTAACCTCAAGGTTCTAATCATTGGCTTCGAAAACCAACCTGTCGAATGCTATATAGGAGTTAGTTTATGCACAAAAAGGACTGTTGGTACCAAGCTGTGGATCACGAGTATTGCACAGATAATGATAACAGCAAAATTTGAGTAAGCTTGGTATGAATTGAAAGTGGCCAGTGAACGTACACAAGTAGGCAAAGTGATCAGTGAAAGTTCATATCACTAGCTGGTCTCAGCCATTTTTCCTCAAGAACATACTTGATATGATTGTACAAGAGCTCATGAGCTAACTCGTAAATATACTTCAAAAATTAGATTTCTAAAGGCCAGAAGCCCAGAACCCACCCAAAATACCAGATAATGTCAATTCACCCTCACAGACATGAGTATAGATAAGTAACAGTAAAGGTGGTATGCCCATACATTTCTTGTGTTCTTCCTTTCAAATAAAGCCTCAAAACAAATATTTAGTTACTCACTGAGCAAGTCGATTGATGAGAAGGTTTTCTAATTTCTGCTTGAATGAAGTCGTCCTTCAGTTCAAATAATTGCAGGAAAATGAAACTCTTTGATGGCATCCTTTCAAGCTTGCACATGTCTGACCACTTTTCAGATCTTAAACGCGAAAAGGAAAAAAATGTATAAGCAGTGGTGTAAAGCACAGGCAGCAACTGTAAAGGCCTTCTTATTCAAAGAAAGAAACGCTTAAATAAGTAATCCAGATACCAAACAACAATGATACCAGCCCTGGACATTGCAATTATCTGGAGAAATGAAAGTGGGGAAGTCAACTAAATATATTCTGGCAGATTCACCCCGATAAATGTTCCACTGGATTGATGCAAATGAAAGTGAAAAGCTAAGCATCTATTTGCCATATCAGAACGTCGGGATTATAACATAGTTTCATGTAATAATCATATCAGCTATTTCCCATAACCCAATAGTTCAACAGAAAACCTTGATAGGAAATTAGAAACCAAAGTTGAACATGCATTACTACATCTACATTTCAAAAGTATTTCAATAGAAGTATAGAACCATTAGTGGAGAACTAAAAATATGCGAAAGCCAGTTTTATTTTGTGATCTGCATGTAGTGTTTTGAGATTGGTACCTGGACCATTTATATTATTTATCCACATACCCATTGGGAAAATTTCACCGTAGAGCCCTCTACAAAGTCCCACCCAATTACAATAAGGTGGCAGGCTAGCAACAGCTATGTATGTCCGAAAACTTAAACCATGAAGTTGGATGCACCAGTCGACTTCCCTCCAAATACAATTAACTGTTTACTTGTTAACTTTTCTACAACTATCAAGCTAACTTAATATATTTATCAATTCCAATGATGAAAATTCTGCATACTTCTCCTGAGAAATCTATGTAACAGAAACATGTCCGGTGTTGCTGGCTTAAATATCAGGATAAGATTCAAAAAGGTATTACCATTTACAAGGTGTATTCTTCTACTTTGGACATGAGCATGAAGTAGAGCATGATACTTTGAACAACTACGTTCTTTCACCAGTATTATGAAATATTTTTACAAGTCACTAATACAGGAAACAAAGGGGTAGTTGAGGGCTATATAACATTGTCTTGAAATGCAAGTTAAAAGAAATATATGACTCACTCAGAGTGCTTTTTCTTCTGAAGATTCCTTAGCTCAAGAGGCATGCGGAAATCAATTCTCTGATATCTAGCACAAGAACAGCAATTCTGAAAGATTCTAAAACAGCTACTCCCTCCATATCACAAATAATGTTTTTTTTAACATGCCTTCAGTCAAACTTTTAGAACTTTAACTAAGAATATCATTTTCATTACTCGGATTGGAAATCTAAAAATTATATGTATAGATTTGCCTCGAAAAGTATTTCTAGAACCTTATAATTTCATGTTTGATATTAGATTAGAATATATATTTATTAGAATAGAAATTAGTGGTCAAAGAAACATCTTGAAGACTGTCAATATCCAAAACGTCATTTGTTTGTGATTTGGAGGGAGTGAGAAATATAGTTTCAGAACAAGAATGAAATGCAAAGGTAAAGGTTTTGGTGGCAATCAAATAGTTAGAAATATTCTCTTTTTTAAGGAGTTGGTTACGTGCTGCTCTAACGTCCAAATCTGCCAGAGGAGTGAAGCTGGACAGTTTGTTGCTAATCCGAATCCAAAACCAATCAGGACCTATTCACCAATACAACCCCAGACAGGCAGATGCAATTCTTATAATATTGCAGAATGTGTTTCAGTTACATACTTTATCTAAGAAGAATTCTTGTAAAATTTTCTTTTTCCTTCTCATTAGCACTTTCTAGTCAAGTAGCCCATTACCACATTATCCATGTACTAGAAAATCACATTTCCACTCTTCTTTTCTAAAATGATGAAAGTATAAAGCAAAAAAAACATTTTTGTAATATGTTCAGAAATATAAGACATGTAAATTTTGACATTAGAGTTCTCATTAAAGTAAATTCTGGGCTAACTCGTACTTCATAGACCCTGCACAACTGGTAACTTTATGGTAATTGCTATTTGCGGGTGGGAAAAAAACGTCAGAACTATTCCCTTCACAAACAATATCCTCTAATCTTCTAATGGATGTGAAATAAGCAAACAGATTAACACAACAGCTGGTGCTTACATTCGTGACTCGGGATCTTTACGAGGATCGTATTCTTTTCTGATCCAGAATTTACCAAAGGGTCCAGTAGAGAAGTAGTATCCAGCTTTAAACAAAAGGCTGAGCAAACACACACAAAGAAACATAATGAATAAAGAACATCATAGTTGAAAGACAGTAAGACACATCAAAAGGCTTAAGTGATTAGTCAAGTCTGCAGGAGTGAAAAAAAAAACAATGAAACCTTTTGAACTGGCCTATTGACACCTGCACACCATCATCAAGCAAACGTTCATAAAGTGACTGCCTTGGCCACACAGGACGCTCGTCAAACAATTTGCACACAGCCATCTGCCAATCCCACTCTGAAGAATTCTTCGGTATGTGGTCTTCCCAATTAATCTTCTTAGGAACAGGTAAATGGCAATTAAGGTAACAATGACAATTAAGGCAATAGACTTCTTAGGAACAGGTAAATGCCAATTAACATAAAAGGACAATTAAGGTAACAGATAAATGATAACTAAGGTGAATTAAATAATGCCCATGGTTTGAGAGTTGTGGAAATGCAATATACCTTAAGGAAGTGAGGAAAATAAGTTGTTTTCTGAGAAGAATATCTAAGATGCATGTCTTAAAAAGTACACGTGAAAAGAAATCCCCTTACAAGGAAATCTCATGGACAGCCAATGTCAGAACAACAAAGTATTGTCCTAATGGTACATCAGATTCTAAAGCTAAAGGATCATTTATGGGGAAAAAAGTATAGAAATATATACTACCATTGTGTGCCATTACTGCATTGTTCCAGTTCCAAATATAAAAATGCACAATATTATCAGCAACAATGGGTGTTCTTCGTTGTTAGTACTGGTGTTTTTTTACCACAATACTGTATGGAAGGGCCCTACGGTGTAAAAAAACACATTAATAGGGATCACAATTATTTACATGGAAAAGCATAAAGGAGTGCTAGTGTCGTTGCTGAAAATCAACATAAAGATTAGATTATATATACCTTCATTACAGCATGGCAGCTGCTAATACAAGTTGACTCATTAGATTAAAAATGTTAATACGAGGCAGATAAATTAGTGGTGCCTCAACTAATTTTTAAATCAAAAAAAGAAATTATGTGTCCCTAAGAAGAAACATAGAACCACCCTCAACACAAAATGGAACTCGGAGTTTTGCCTCACCACAAAGACTCAGGTAGGTCAATCATCTTTGAAATCTAAGAAACAAACTTAACCGCTGCATGTCAAAAGTTCCCTTTTCTATTTTGGTCTACTTCATTCTTTAAGCCTATTTCCAATACTTGTTTAGATCTTTGATTTTCCCACTCTTCTTTAGCTTACTTTACCGTCCCCCATAATTTTGCCTAAAACCATAAGCTCAAACTATTTGAATATCAGACACAAAAATAGCGATATCTTATATGCCACTCAGAGTACGTGAAATGTTTGATCTGCCACCTACATTTGTATATATTTTTATTTGCCACAGGAAACAGTCACTAATGATCTGATTCACTTTCCATGGTCAACGGTGGGAAAATACCCATGGTCGATGATTACATAGTGCCGAATTCAACTTGATTTGACGACTGGGGCAATATCACCCAAAGGCCGAGCTCACCTACACCGAGGTCATGCCACAAGCTCTTACCTGCCCATGGGACCAGACCTCAGACAAAGACACCAAGTTGCATCACAAAAGTTATTTTGGTCCTTTCCTACCTTTGACAGCATTGCACACTAGTGCCACATGCTTATGATGGCAAATGTAATACTTTTAACTCAGGTGGCAGATCCAAACATTTCATGAACCCGAACTAACATGTAATTATTTTAATCCCTCCGATCCATATTAAGTGTCCAGATTTAATACAAAGTTGTACTAGATCTGCCACAATTAATATGGATTGGAGGGAGTATTAAAAAATATTTACACAAACTTGATGGTACGACTCTGAATAAAGGATATTTTGAATGTTGAAAGGACGCGCAAGGGTTGGTTCAATATCCATCTGCAGACAAAGAGAAAGAGTCATAACTAATCAGTCGATAGGTCATTTCACACAACTACTATGGGCGCATCTCCCAAAGAGAAGGCAATGGAGGAAGTGTGATGCTATTACAGTAAGCCTGGTAACATAAAGAGTATCCGAGAGCAATGAAAAAACACGTAGATGGTATGTTTGCATACGACAAAAAAGTAGTTCTATAAAGGTAATGTTCCAACTTTCCTCTGAAAATTGATGGGACAGAGGCAGTCTATCTCACAAAAAATGACCATACCTCCACAAAACCTTCAACATAAACCAGCAAAGATATAATGTAGAGCCATGGTCACTTAGTCAGTATGAGCAATTACATGTGGTAAGAAGTCACTAACTGCCTGCTTTGTAATTGATGAATGTTACAGCACCAAATACAGTCGAAGTTATTGCAAAGTTTGAAATATTTACCTATTAAGCAAATAATGTACTGTAATACAATGCAAGATAGGAGAAATCAAGATAGAGAAGTGACACTTGTCTTCATATCTGTCTTTGTGACCATAACAGCGGCACTATCAAGTTAGTGGCGGCCTGGCGGGTACACCTTCACACTATACACAGCGGCAAAAAATTAAAGGTCTAGCGGACATTGGTAGCATTTTAACAGGCCTTGTTCGAAGGTTAGCGGTTTAGCAAGCCTAGACATATCGTCCAGAAGAATTATTTGCTCTTTTCTGAGGCTTCATAAGTAAGATTCACAAGGGCTTCCTCAACAAGATACACATTGGCTTCCTCAAGAAACTATCAAGGAAGCAGGTTTGACAGCACCACAGAAAATAGATGAGAGTAAACCCCTAGCCCCATATAAAACAATATATAAATTCAGAACTCATTATTTAGGTGTGTTTTTTTTTCACGACTACCTGAATTTCCATGCTTTCCCAATTGCAACTCTTTCAAATATACTATTTTTAAGGGATATCATACTTCCTCTTTCAGATGCTGAGCATACCACCACCCACCAGCTCCATCTTTTAGGTAAAAAAATCCCAATTGCACATGAATATTTATACTTGTAACTATTAATTCATGGCACTTTCAGATTGGATAGCATGTTCCTAATTACCTACTGCTATTTAGATCATTGCTACAATTTACCCGATAGAGTAAAATGAGAAAAATGTCACAATTGTATTTAAGTACACATTCATGAGAATGTAGAATCACTGTAACAAGATAAACAACAGAAGAATCCCATGCGAGGAGGATATACCTCCCACCTATGCTGTACAACTCCCCTTTGCATGCTCTTCGATAGTGCATTGGATGATGGTAGGAGCCTAAAAAGTTACAGTACAAACTATTTAGCAATATTTTTATGATAAATTTTATTCGCCTATATATAAGAAAAAGGTGGCACTTTTAACAAGCTAGTATAGCTAATTCCAGAAGTGTATGCAACTTTTAGCTCCGCTTTTCACCGTAAACGTTTTTTATACCATTTATGAGCAGATCAAACTAACATATTTTAGCTAACTGATACAAAAAGATTGAGGAGCATTCTGAACAATTCTGAAAGTGCTGATGATGCTTTATTGAAGATTAATGTGCCACATTACTGACATTCTGAGTCTTTTCTCTTTTGACGGGTGAATTGACCATGGTAATGACTGTGCTGATGTGAGGGGTTTTATCTGGAAATGAGACGCTTACAGGAAAATGCACCTACTGTCATTCCTTTTCCATTAAGGAAAAGAAACCATACTCATTGCACAAAGCTAAACAGACTCATCACTGGAAGCGATTAGACAAAAGAAGTGACATCCCTCACTTGGAATGTTTGGCGATGAGTCATTCATTCAAACAGAAGTCATGCACGATAGATCGGCAAAGCTTGTATAGGTAAGCAGTGGCTTCAGATTGTCTCAAGCCACGGGTATACCCAATGATTATTTATACATATCCAGCACATATTTGAGGTATCAGCATCATATTAGATACTCACAAGTATTCCCACATGGTTCATCAAAGTAATATGTGCATCCAACACACCATATATGTAATTTTGTATTTTATTAACAAATTTTAGGTTCAAAATTATATTTTTACATACTGGGAAGTAATCAAGAGAAATGCAAATATCAAGAAAAGTTGAATAGACAAATATTCGATTTCATTGCTAACTGTGAAACTAGCATTACTTACGCTATGTTTGTTGGAGTATCCTTTATGGAGAAGAGTTGTGGTACCAACATCATGACATCTCCATCATCCGTTTCTAGACCTCCTGCCTTATCTGCCATTTAGGAGATGCAAGCAATGATCAGAATGGTAATGTTGCACCATTGCATCATCAGAGACAGGAAGTCTGAAATTAATTTACCATTGCCTAAATCATCTTTAACACTCGGACAATCCAACCGTTTTCTTTTTCTCACTTCAGCAGCATGCACAGGGACGACATGCTGAAAATCTGCCATACCTGCATAAATTTGTGTATCAGCAAAAAAAAATTGCATGTACTGTACAAAATCCATTATTCACAACAAATCCGTAAGTGTAAGAAAGACAAGGCATTTCCTCGAACAGGAAGTGCTCAAGTACTCACCTTCGAAATGATAACCGCTCCGGACACGCGCCACCACCTCAGCACGCGGCGGTGCGCAACCTCCTTTGGGCCTGGAGAGGCGAAGGAGCAAGCCAGTGCAGGCGCGGAGCTCAGCGAAGGCCGGGTGGCAATAGGGGTCCTCTGGGCGGAAGCGGAGCTCGAGGCGGGGGACTGGGGCAGGGGCAGAGGCGGTGGCGGGGGCGGGGTTAGGACTCCGGACCTACGAGAAGAAGCCGACGTAGGTTACTCCGCTTGCGCTGCCTAACGGAAGCGAGAGGGGTGAGGGTTTCAGTTTCAGGAGTACCTTCGCGATGGCGGCGAGTCCGCCAAGGGTATGGGCGGCGCGAGCGGGAGAGGAGGGGTACCCAGGGTAGTGCACGGCAAAGGCCTCGTCCCCCGGGAGCGTGCCGCTGACGGTGCCGTCCGTGATAGTGGACGACGACTGCGCCGCCGCCGTCGGGATGGGGGAGGTCATCTGGGAGCCAGAGATTACACGGTTCAGATGGCAATTTTCCAATCAACCTCGCTCCGCCGTCGTGTCCTCCTCCTCCCCGGGCGACCTCGCAGCTTTCGAGCGGTAATTTGTGTTCCCCTTCCCCTGAATCACTAACTCGAATTGCAAAGAGAGAAGCGGTAATTTGTGTTCCCCTGAATCACTAACTCGAACTGCAAAGAGAGGGAAAGGAGAAATGAAGTCGAGAGGGTTTTGTGCTGGGCAAGTACTGCAGCTTTTCTACTACATGAAATTTGTTCCCCTGAATCACTAAACTCTATTTTCGATTCTAAGATAGATGTGTTGGAATTTTTATTTGTAAAAAGATATGTACACATCATTTATTGCATTGACTAATCTCAGCATTATTTGAACTCAACATATTGTTGATGATGAGTTGGTTATCTTCGTCTCATCTCTCATGTATGATGTCAATTCTATGTAATCCCACGGATTTTGTGATATAGGATGGATGTTGTCAAAAATTTCACATCTGACACAACTAGTGCATCTCCACCATGCATATGTTGTATATATCTACATGTAGTGGCTGCACAAAACTACCAAATGTCAGGATGAAGCTTGGCTATATGCCTTTTCTCATTGCAATATGTGAGCCAGAGGAGCTGGCTGATTCATTTTTTGACAAGTTGAGGCAAATAAGAATTATCTTTACTGCAATATTTATTTTTGACATTCCTACATCCAAAACTTGGTCACTCCTGGTCCTGGACTAGTTGCTGTTGAATATATTAGCAATTTAGCACATGATTTAATTCGAAATAGCAGCAGATGAATTGCGACAGTAGCAAATACAGTAATCATGCAGATATCTAGATCTAGTACAGTAGACAGACTGATCCAATCTATAGCTAGAACTAGACATAAGAATTCCAGGAGTATCTCATACAGATGGAATAGAGTTACGTACGATGGAGCGGTAGCGGCACCGCCGTTGTTGTTGTCCACGTCGGCCATGTCGTCGATGAAGAGGTTGCCGAGGTCGGGGAAGAAATCGTCGTTGGGGAAGTAGTCGCCGTCAGCAGTCGCGCTCATGCGCTGCGGGGTTCCGGAGGCCTGCTGTCCCTTCTCGCGGTACACGCCGGAAGGAGGGAGTGTTTTGGAACGGTATGACGAAGTGGCGGCTAGGGTTTCCTAATCGACAAAATAAACGCTCTCGGCTCGGCTCATTCCCGCAACCCGCGGCGCGGCGCGGCGCGTCGTGACGTGACGTGACGAGGCGGGCGGCGGAGGAGGAGCGCGCGTGTGGCACACCTCTCCTCTTGCCTTGCCTACTCATACATGACCTAGAATGGCTCACCTTATAAGGTGCTTCCACTCTCTTCAAACTAGCAATGTGGGACTAAACTTTAGTCCCACTCCCTCCACTTATTATTCATGAATGGGCCATGACAATTTCAGGATTTTAGTGGGCTTAGTGGGCTAGACATGTGAGCTCATATACATAGCCCATACAAAATTCCAACAATCCCCCACAAAGTGTCATTAGCACATTTCATAAACTCTGTTCCAAAATATTGTTTATATACCGGTGTTAGTGGAGACTGTTAAGTTGAACTTCCACTTAGAACATCATGCTACACTAGTTCACAACTTGAATAGTGGACTACGCCTTGAACTACAAGTTTGCTGTGATACTAGTTTCACACAACGTCTGAACCGATACTAGGCTGCCGCAAGGCTTCCCCGCGGTTTGGAGCGTATGCGTCATACTCCGAAGGCCTTTCATGAGTTTGTTAGAGAGCACCCGATTCTCATAGACTGCGACGTTTAACAGTCAGACTCATATAGGTGAGTTCCTCAGGAGATGTTCTGTAGGACACATCTCTGCTTATATATATAAGCCACTTGGAACACATTAAGACAAATGTCAACCTACCATACAGATCAGGAGAGTATTGCATCTTTTATGGAGTGGAATAAAACATAACGATACTCTCCTCTCAGCTGACCAACAGCTTGTCTCCCATTTCTAATTCACGGGATCTCCGATCACATATAGTGGGTTACCACTGTGGTCAACTCATAACGTGGGCCTCAAACCCATCTCCCTCGATGCATTATCTATCACATTCCGTGATAAACCCTTTGTGAAGGGATCTGCCAAGTTCATAGACGTTTGGATATAATCCAACGCAATAACTCCGGAGTTCTTCAATTTCCTGACAGATTTTAATCTCCTCTTCACATGTCTTGATGACTTTGCATTATCCTTAGAACTGTTCACTTTGACGATCACAGTTTGATTATCACAGTTCATTAGGATTGCTGGTATTGGCTTTTCAACCATAGGCAAGTCCATCAAGAGCTCACGAAGCCACTCTGCCTCAACAGTGGCTGTGTCTAGTGCTGCGAGTTCTGCTTCCATAGTTGACCTCGTTAAAATGGTCTGCTTGCAAGACTTCCAGGAAACAGCGCCACCACCAAGTGTAAAAACATAACCACTAGTGGCCTTAAGCTCATCGGCATCAGATATCCAATTAGAATCACTATATCCTTCCAGAACCCTCGGGTTTCCGGTATAGTGAATTCCATAGCTCGCAGTGCCTTTTAAATAGCGCATAACTCTCTCAAGCGCACGCCAATGATCATCTCCCGGATTGGAAACAAACCGGCTCAATTTGCTCACAGCAAAAGAGATGTCAGGCCTCGTGGCACTCGCCAAATACATAAGCGAGCCTATAATCTGAGAATATCTCAGTTGATCTCTAGTAATCCGTTGATTCTTTCGAAGCAACAAACTAGCATCATATGGAGTTGAAGAAGGCTTGCAGTCACTATACCCGAAGCGACTCAAGACCTTTTCCACATAGTGAGATTGAAGCAGTGTGATCCCACCATTATCATCTCTCAACAGCTTGATGTTCAAGATAATATCAGCTACTCCTAGATCCTTCATCTCAAAACAGCGAGATAAGAAATCCTTAACTTCCTTGATTAAATCAAGATTGGTCCCAAAGATCAATATGTCATCAACGTATAGACATAGAATAACTCCCTCGCCCCCACCATGGCGATAGTACACACATTTATCAGCTTCGTTTACAACAAAGCCTTCAGCAGTCAAAGTGCTTTCAAACTTCTCGTGCCATTGCTTAGGTGCTTGCTTGAGGCCGTATAATGACTTCAATAACTTACACACTTTGCCTTCCTGACCGGGTACTACGAAACCATCTGGCCGCTCCATGTAAATTTCCTCGTCCAACTCTCCATTAAGGAAAGCCGTCTTAACGTCCATTTGATGAACGAGAAGACCGTGCGAGGCAGCCAGTGAGAGTAGCACACGAATGGTGGTCAGTCTAGCCACAGGTGAGTAAGTATCAAAGAAGTCTTCATCTTCTTTCTGGGTATAACCCTTGGCCACAAGCCTTGCCTTGTACTTTTCAATTGTACCATCAGGCCTAAGCTTTTTCTTGAACACCCACTTACATCCTACAGGTTTACACCCATAAGGACGATCAGTGATTTCCCAGGTTCCGTTAGCCAAGATGGAATCCATCTCGCAACGAACAGCCTCCTTCCAGTAGTCAGCATCAAGAGACGCATAGGCTTCTGAAATAGTCTTGGGTGTGTCATCCACGAGGTACACAATGAAATCATTACCAAAGGACTTTGCAGTCCTCTGTCTCTTACTCCTTACAGGAACTTCATTGTCATCCTCCTCGGGATTCTCAACGTGTTCTATCGGAATGGTGGATTCAGGAATCTCAGCCAATTCCTGACTAGATGAAACAGGTTTCTCCTGATTTGATGAGCTAGACATATCCTTCATAGGAAATATGTTCTCAAAGAAAGTCGCATCATTCGACTCCATAATCGTACCAACATGCATGTCGGATACCTCAGATTTTACTATCAAGAATCTATAACCAATGCTATTAAAAGCATAGCCCAGAAGAACACAATCTACGGTTTTAGGTCCAAGCTTGCGCTTCTTGGGAATTGGTATATTGACTTTCGCCAAACAACCCCAAGTACGTAGGTAGGAGAGTTTCAACCTTTTCCTTTCTCATTCCTCAAATGGAGTAATGGTTTTATTCTTTGTGGGAACTCGGTTTAGGACATGACATGCAGTCATTAGCGCCTTCCCCCCACCATGCCTTGGAGAGACCCGAAGTGTCTAACATGGCGTTAACCAAATCAGACAGCGTTCGGTTCTTTCTTTCAGCCACCCCATTTGACTGAGGTGAGTAGGGAGGCGTCCTCTCATGAATAATACCGTGTTCAGCACAAAAAGAATTAAACTCGTTGGAAAAATACTCTCCACCACGATCAGACCTAAGCCGTTTAATTTTACGATCAAGTTGGTTCTCTGCTTCGGCCTTATAGTTCTTGAAATAAGTTAAAGCTTCATCTTTAGATTTCAGAAGATACACATAACAATATCTAGTGGAGTCATCAATAAGTGTCATAAAATATTTCTTTCCACCTTTTGTCAATACGCCATTCATCTCACAAAGATCAGAATGTATAAGTTCTAGTGGTGCCAAGTCTCTCGCCTCCGCAGTCTTATGAGATTTGCGAGGTTGCTTAGTTTGAACACACACTTGACATTTGGAACCTTTAATAGTACTGAATTTCGGAATTAAACTCATATTTGCTAACCGCGTCATGCAACCAAAATTAATGTGACAAAGTCGTGAATGCCAAACATCACAATCATTATCGTGGCAAACATTATTAATAACTTTGGTGCAAATATCTGACAAGGATAAGCGGAACAAGCCTCCGCACTCATAGCCTTTACCAATAAATTGTCCATACTTGGAAATTACAACTTTATTAGACTCGAAAACCAACTTAATACCATCTCGACATAAACGTGAGCCGCTGACGAGATTTTTATTGATAGAGGGCACATGATGAACGTTCTTCAGTCGCACGATCTTCCCTGAAGTAAACTTCAGATCGACCGTACCAACACCACGAACAGTAGCATGTGACCCGTTCCCCATCAGCACGGGGGAAGTCCCTGTGACCTGATAAGAAGAGAACATAGAAGCATCAGCACAGACATGTACATTGGCACCTGTGTCAATTAACCATTCAGGTGAATGACAAACTGAAAGAATAGTGGGAACTATACCGTACCCAGAGTCCTTCATCTCAATGTCAGCCATGACAACATTAGCGGTCTTGCCGCTGTTCTCCTGCTGCTGCAGCTCATAACGCTTAGGGCACTTTGGAGCCCAATGGGTCGGATCACCGCAAACGTGACATGACCCCTTTCTCTTCTTGAAGTTGGTAGAGTGCGACGGCTTAAACTTGCCATCGGGTTTGCCTTTACCCTCGGATTTCTTCTTGTTATATTTAGGCTTGTTGGGCGGGTAATGTTTCTTCTGTACCACATGAGCAGAAGAACCTACCTCAGCAACCCGAGCACGTGTATCCTTTGCTCTCGCCTTCTCTTCCACATCAAGAGATCCGATGAGGTCCATAACGGAAAACTCCTGTCTCTTGTGTTTTAGAGAAGTAGCAAAGGTGCTCCATGAAGATGGAAGCTTGGCAATAATGCCTCCGGCCACAAACTTGTCCGGTAACATACACTTAAAGTGCTCAAGTTCTTTAGCGAGTGACTGTATCTCATGAGCCTGTTGAACAACAGAGCGCTCATCAGTCATCCTGTAGTCATAGAATTGCTCCATGACATACAGCTCGCTGCCAGCATCCGAGGCCCCAAATTTGGCCTCGAGTGCAGCCCACATATCCTTGCCGTTATCAAACGACATGTATGGATCCACAATAGAATCATCAATTATACCGAGGAGAACACTTTTAAACATAGTGTCCATATTCTCAAAGGCCTCCAGCTGTGCTGGATTAAGATCGCCCTCAGGCTTGCCCTTGGTGGCCGCATAGCAGCGCAAGGTTTGAAACCATAGCACTGCTCTCGTGCGCCACCTCTTATAGTCCACACCCTTGAAAGGGTTTGGCCTTGTCGCCGCAATGACAGACGGCGCAGGTGCAACAAATTGCCTATAATCAGGTTTTTGGATTGTTGAATATATTAGCAATTTAGCACATGATTTAATTCGAAATAGCAGCAGATGAATTACGACAGTAGCAAATACAGTAATCATGCAAATATCTAGATCTAGTACAGTAGACAGACCGATCCAATCTATAGCTAGAACTAGACATAAGAATTCCAGGAGTATCTCATACAGATGGAATAGAGTTACGTACGATGGAGCGGTAGCGGCACCGCCGTTGTTGTTGTCCACGTCGGCCATGTCGTCGATGAAGAGGTTGGGGAAGAAATCGTCGTTGGGGAAGTAGTCGCCGTCAGCAGTAACGGTTTTGGAATTAACGCGTCCGTTAATTACCAAATTAATGACTCATTAAGTTTTCCCAATCGACAAAATAAACGCTCTCGGCTCGGCTCATTCCCGTGACGAGGCGAGGCGAGGCGGGCGGCGGAGGAGGAGGAGCGCGCGTGTGGCACACCTCTCCTCTTGCCTTGCCTACTCATACATGAGCTAGAATGGCTCACCTTATAAGGTGCTTCCACTCTCTTCAAACTAGCAATGTGGGACTAAACTTTAGTCCCACTCCCTCCACTTATTATTCATGAATGGGCCATGACAATTTCAGGATTTTAGTGGGCTTAGTGGGCTAGACATGTGAGCTCATATACATAGCCCATACAAAATTCCAACAGTTGCAACACGGATGATTGCCTGACTTCGCCAAGAACAAGGACACACACAATTCCTCTTCTTTTTTTGAAATGGTGACGGCATTGACTAAGGAATACATATGTCATTACAATCAAGCATAATTTGCTTCAGCACACAGGCTGGAGCAGAGTAATGCATTACACCACTGTGATTAACAGAACCACTATAAGTCAGCACGTAAATGTGCAACTTCGTTCGCAGTTCTAGGGGTCTTCCTAATCTTCAGGTTTTTTATGTTTTCCGCTATCCGATGACCTTCTTTAAAAGGAAAAACAATCTTGAGATTTATCCTGATCAGGCACGAGCGCATTGACGACATGCATGCAATCACTTTCTATGACAGTAGGAACACTAAGAGCACGTACAACGCAGCCTCTTAAAGAGGCGCTAGGGAATCTAATCCCGGTAGTTTTGCTCAATTCCCACCCGGCGCTGGGAAATTCGTTCGCGTCGACGCAAACTGGAGCGTCGGCCTTTATCTCGCTATTTTTCCGCGGAGCCAGAAAGTCGGAAGCGACGATCGCTAGTCCAGGCGTTAGGATTTTTTTTTTTAAAGTCGGAAAGCCTGTCCACGCCTACAATAACGGGACTTTCCAACTGAATTAACGGAACGATTTGCTCGGTCCAGCTGAATACGTGACATAAACGGACTCTAGATATTTTTCCTCCTACTTTTGGCACATGCACAAAAGGTCCAGCTGAATACGTGATATAAACGGAATCTAGAAATTTTTCTCCTGTTTCCGCTCACGCACAAAAACAAAAATCATGTACACTTAAAAAAATCAAGTCTCTACAAACTCATGAGTACCTGCAATCAAAAAATATTGCATGCAAAAAATAAAATCCTTGCATTGGGGCTCCGAGATCTCGCGATGACTAGATTTTTTCAGCTCCAAACCTAGAAGAAGTCACATGAGTTAAAAAAAATGTAGTAAATATAGAATTAGCTCAACCATTCATTCACTCATTTATCAGTTGCTGACTGAATCATGCATGCATTCAATCCATCACTATATATAGTCACTTATTCATCCTCGTAGCTTATATTCCACACAACTCAGAAGCACAACACAGCACAAACTTCCCAGATGGATCCATATGATTCCCAGGATTCCTACTATGCTAATCCCCCGTTGTACCCACCTCCAAATTATCCAACAAATTTCTCCCAGCCACATATGTCCCAATCATTAGATTCTAGCTGGTACGGTGCTGATTCGCAACACAATGGTGCCGATAGCCAAGGTGATACCGAAGGCCAAGGCGAGGCTGACGGCGTCGACGATGACAATGAAGTGGAAACCCGAGCCCGCCGACTTGCTTGGACCGAGCAAGATAACATCCGTCTGGTGAGTAGTCTAAAAATATTCCTTGCTTTCGTAATGAAGCTTGTATCAATATAAATTTTCTATCTCAGATTAGCGCGTGGTTGAATAACTCCATCGATTCCATCGATGGGAACAACAAAAAGGGAGATATCTACTGGAAGGATGTAGCGGCAGACTACAATGAAAACAGTCCGACCGATCGGAAAAGGACTAGCAAAAACTGCAAAGACCACTGGAGTAGAACTAACAAGAAAGTTGTTAGTTTTCACGGAGTGTATTGCAGGTTGAGAGATGCATACGCGAGTGGGCAATGCGACCTGCAACTCGTGCAGAAAGCCCTCAAAATGTACAAGGAGGAGAACGAGGGTCAAAACTTCACGCTTCTTTACTGGTGGGATAAGGTGAAAGTCCATCATAAATGGAGTAGGCATGCAGAAGGGGGCAAAAGCAAAGAAGATGGATCCAACAAGACAAAAGAAGATCGTCCGATGGGAACCAAGGCCGCGAAAGCAAAAAGGAAAGGGAAAACTCAAGAGGAAAGGAAGCACAAGGAGTTGAAGAAAGACTTAATTGAGCATATTTGGAATAGATTTGGAGTCGAGGAGGAGAGCAACTAGTAATACATATTACTGGGAGTAACATAGGATGTAATCTTCTCAAACTATTTTTTTTCTTTATTTTGGATTTAATTTGGTCATGTGATTTGGATTTAGTTACAATATCGAATAATTCCGTGTGTATCGTTATCTAATTGCTTCTGCTCCACATTGGCTTGTATATTGCCTATTTCTCCTCAATATAAACATGCGTGCATAAAGGAAAACTGAACCAAGGCATGCAATGCAGCCAAGTGGCGAACCATGCGTGATTGAATGTCTTGTTGACCGTACACGCAATCTGGCTGTAGAAAATATCTATTTTTAGATAATCCAAGTGGTGAACCATGCAGCCAAGTATAACTAAAACCAGCATGACTAAGTACAACCTTCTATTCTATGCGGCCGAGTCAATAACAGCTCACTCAACCAGTTATATATACAAATGCCGAGTGTCCTCTTCTGCCCAAATCAACACACACAAAACAAAAGATTCACATCGACCTTACGCTCAACATGGACGTGGGTTTTCTGGAGATTGAAAATGAGCGCATGATTTGGAAAGAAGAGGAGATTTATATATTGGTAAGTGTCTTGCTTTCAGCACCCTTGCAACATTATTGAATATAGGTGTTCATACTTATATGAATCATGCAGGCACATGCTTGGTTACGTACAGCCAAACATCATACAGATGTAAATATTCCTCATCGCATTTTTTGGAGTGAAGTTACTAGCACCTTCAACTCAAGAACTGAGATTCATCGATGGCGGCGTCCAACACAAATCAAGGCCAAATGGAAAAAATTGAATGGCGAAATGAGACAATTCGATAGCATTTGCCGCACTTCCAACCAACAAGGCGACAGAGGCCAAAGTGATCATGAAATGATGCAGAGAGCTCTACAAATCTATACTCAACGTACAGGTCAATCCTTCAAACTAGTTCGCTTGTGGGATGCCCTAAGGAGCGAGCCCGAATGGAACAACGACGATGAACCATGAATGTTTGTGCTATTGTTTTTATTTTTCTCACAATAAGTTTATTATATTTTATTTTTGTTGTACCGGAATTAATTTATAGATTGGTACCGTAGCTTCAACAGTGCTGCATTTACAAATAAATTCTTTGTAAAAGAATAGTATAAAATTATAATGTCCTATTTCTGAAGAACATGGTGCTGCCTTCATGTTTGTGTATGTGTTCCCTCTACAATAATATTTTGGCTACATTTAATCAAAGTTGCAAAGAGTTCACCCTACATTCTCTGGCCTGAATCCTTCAACATGCAAAAACATGTTTAAGAACTAGCTCTGGCCTGAATCTTGGTTAGCCGCTATTGTAAATAATCACCAGATTCGGAACATGTAGAAACAGGAACTACCAAGAACAGCCATTTGGACTAAAAAATCATATAGATTCTACCAACATCTTGGAAGGCAAATTAATCACTAGTACGAAATTATCTCTCAAATCGATCCGGACAGCACAGATCAAGGAAGAAGAGGGAGGGAATAGGGGGCATACCTCACCGTCGGAGATGCAAAATGAGGATCGAAGGTCGCCGGCGCTGCTGTTCGTGGGCTCCCTGCGGAGATGTCGCAACTCACCGAGGAACAGGACGCCCGTCCGCCTCCAGTACGCTTCCGTCGAATCCCCCGCCCGCCTCCAGTATGCTTCCGTCGAATCCCCCGCCCGCCTCCAGTACGCTTCCGTCGAATCCCCCGCCCTGAGCGATGCCACGGCCGCGTGAATCCACGAGCCTGGACAGATCTTCTATCAAAGTGGACATCCATGGCGGCGCAGGCTCCTCCGGGGATGGGAATCGATGAGGAAAAGCGGAGGCTCCTCCGAGGATGGGAATCGACGGCGAGTACGGCCTCAACGCCGAGCAGCGCGGCGCGAGGAGGCCGGTCACGGGACGGCCGTCGTCGTTGATAGAGAGCTGGAGCTGAGCTGCAGCAGCGACGCACTGGGACTGAGGAGTGAGGAACGAGACGACAGGTTGGGTTGTCCTTCCGCAACAGGCTGGAAGAAGCGTCTAGCGATGGGGAGGATAGACGCTAGGCTACGTTTTTTTCTTTTTTTCCAATTCCACTAGCGACCGGATAAGTGACTAGCGATGTGGAGAAAGGACGCTAGCTGGTAATTCGATTTTCTTGACTTTTTTTAGCTCGCGCAAGCGCCCACACAAGCGACTACCAATGTACATGCTCTAAGAATTGCACCTTGGATTTGTGGACCGTTCTTAGAGCGGTTATTCCGTAAAAGATAAAAACTGACTCGGATGATATCCTCAGACGGACAATATTTTGCTAGCGACTCTAATAATGATGTCTAAACTTATTTTCATTACAACCGACGTATAAACTGAGCCGGCTTGGACAAACCCTCATACGGCCGTTAGTCTTGGTCGTCTCTAAAAATTATTTTCTTTTCAGCCTGTTATTAAATTTAACCGTCGCCGATAAATCTTAAACGGTTGATAGTATTGACCGTGTCTACAATTTCGGACACAAATGCTATTGGGAGAGAACTCCAAATTGAAATTCAAACGGCGTATTTCATTCAAATTCAGAATTTTTTATATCAACCTAATTTAAACTAAAGAACTAGGAAAAAAACAGTCGTTGAACACCTTTTACAGTCGTCCGTGGTCCGCGCCGCCCATGCGTACGCCATGTTGTCGTCGTCATAGTCGCCACTTTTGTTGTCGTTGTTGCCTGCTTCATCGACGTCACCGCATTCGTCGACGTCACTGTCCTGCTCCGCCTGGACCTCGACCTCTGCGGGCTCCGCCCGGACTCCGATGTCCTCGTCTTCGACGTAGATGATCTCGTGATCGCGGGCGGACCAGTTCTTCGCCACGTCGTCGGGCGTCGGCAACACCTCGTTGAACAAGATGGACATGGTCGTAGCTGTGTCCAGGTCGAACTGGGCCTCGACCTCGGTGTCGGTCACCTCGCGCGGCGGTGACGCGGCGGAGCGGGCTACTTCTTCACCTTCGACGTGCCGGAGGACGCTCGCTGGTGCGAGGACTAGGATTCCTTGTTGGATGTATACCCGAGAGACAATAATATAAATATGTTTAATGATTAAGAAATTATATTTTTATGTTATAACTGGTATGGTCACTGAATATGAGATTCATGGGAAAACCCATACGCATGTGTATAAATATAAACACACCGTTATAACACTTTGTCATGTCTCATAGACAAACTTGTTAAATATTAGATGACCATGTTTTTATGGTCATGGACATATACTTTGTCAATATTAATAGGAGCATATTGTTGTTTCAACATTGTGGCTGGGTAGACCCAATTAGTTGAGATACTACGAGATATGATTCTAGCATTGCTATAAATAGTATCGTCACAAAATGGTTATTTTGTTTCCTTCCTTTGACCATGAGAATATACGGTGGTGTTCATTGGAAAGTTCACTTTGGTGTAGTCAATTATCACAGCGTAAACTGGATGATCAAAATACTTATTACTGGAGTCGTTATGGGTCTGTCGGATATATGCCAACTAGGGGTATGTCCGACATTGGCCAAAGGTCAGGTTATTAGGATGGCCCACGGGCAATGGAGCAAAGTTCATTAGGCGGCCCAGTAAGCTGACGCGCAGGAAGCCGGATTCTAGAAGAATCTGAACCACAGCCCATTATGTGGTACGACTTGAAGGAGAGCCGGATGCCTTACTTTCCAAGAATAGGATAAATTTTCGTAGTCTTCTAGGTTTCCTTCCTGTAAGCCCTAGTCTAGCTTATAAAGCCGTACAGGAGCAAGAGACGGAACAAGCAAATAGAGGTTCGAATAGCTAGAAGCCAACTCGTCGGGAAGTTCATCCTCGCCGAGTTAGCAAAATCATACTCATAATTGTACTTTGTATACTTTAGGCTTCAGCCCTGATTTAGTGAGATTGCAGGAGTAGGAACGCCGCCATAGTTGCGACGTGCCGAACCTGGGTAAATCGTGTCCTCGTTTCCAATACTTCCACGTTTTCGCCCACGGTTCTACCAGTAGGCTTATGGCACCCTCGTCCATGAACCTGACTAAGAAGACTCGACAGTTGGCGCCCATCGTGAGGCCAGTGGCATCGGGAGTCACGTTTCGAGCAGGGATACTCGGCGGAATCGGCAGCACGATCACTATCGGAAGCCCGGAATTCGGCGGAAACATCGGACACTTCCTCAACAATGGATCCTATATGCCGGCACGGAATCACCTGGTAAGTGACTGTGTCCTTCCCATCGGATCTGCTAAAGTTTTTATTGGATTGACGGCAGAAGCAACGGGATTCCGTGGTGGAAGTAACTTCATCCCACTCGCTTTATGCCCAATAGATGAAGGATTAAATGTCGGATTCTGCTCAGATTTTCCCTATTCATACATAGGCGCAGATCAAGCCTCAATAGCTGCATATCGCTAAAGTATGAATGGATTTGCCGCCTCTCAGGAGATGACTGCAGCCATATCATACTTTGTTGGCATGGTGCAGTCAGAGATCGCCGAAAACACGGAAGACAAAAGTCTCGTGGAAAAGGCAGAAAACATTGATCCCACGGAAAAGGTGGAAGATCCGACATCTGCCGATCATGCGACGAATTCGTAAGCCGAGTCTATACTAGCAGCCATCGAAGCAAAATTGGACTCGGAAACCGGATCTGCAGACACAGATCCCGATGGTGAAGATAAAGATGTTTTCGAAAGAAAGGTCAAATCCATGCAAGGAAGCTTCCACGAAGTACTCATGGCAAAGCCAACCGCAAAGTCGGACGCCGAGGAAGAGGAAGATCCTAAGACTCCTCCGCCGGCTGGAAAGGAAGAAGGAGATGAAAAAGTGGTGAAAAAAGCCCGCCTTATCCTGATGTTCAGGAATTAACGGAAGATGAACCACACAAAAAGCCTCCATCCTCAAAAAACAAGAAAAATTTGCCAACAAGTTGTTTACCAAGACCCAGAAAAAAAAGATATCCAACCAAAACCTGGAAGTCGGAGACAGGAGTGGCGCAAAGACGGCGGAGAAGAAAAAAGGCTGAAATCCCTGTTCCCCAAATGTCGGAACAGGAGGAAATCGATCTAATTCAAACCCCGGTCGCGCGAGACGAGCCACCAGAAGTGCTAGAAGCCAGGAGACAAGCAATAATGCGGCAACAACAACATCTTCTCCGGACTCGGGAAAATCTCCTCAAAACCCAAGCTGACAACAAATTGCAGCTAGAAGAAATCAAGTAATATGAGCGCCGGAACAGATCTGGAGTTACCCGGAAATCGAGGAAATGCGGGGGGACGTGATAACACCGTGAACTAGAACACCGAGTTTACCCAGGTTCGGTACGACGCAACTAGGCGGCATTCCTACTCCTGCAATCTCACTAAATCAGGGCTAAAGCCTAAAGTATACAGAGTACAATGTGAGTATAGTTTCGCTAACTCGGCGAGGATCAACTTCTCGGCGAGTTGGCTTATAGCTAATTGTCTATCTCTGTGCTTGCTCCCGTCCGGCTTTATATAGATATCCGGATTAGGGCTTACAAAAAGGAAACCTAGAAGACAACGGAAAGTATCTAACTTGGAAAGTAATGAATCCGTCTTCTTCTCCAAGCCGCACCACTTTGGCCGGTGGTCCGGGTTCTTCCAGAATCCAGCTTCCTGCGCGTCAGTTTACCGGGTCGCCCAATGGATTAAGTTCCATTGCCTGTGGGCCACCCTGGTAATTCGGCCTTTAGGCCAATGCCGGACATATCTCTAATTGGCATATATCCGACACAAGCCCCCAAGAAGGATTAAGACTTCATTCTGCCGCTCTTCGCATATTGGTATTCTTTCTTAGAAATGTCGGTGTTTTCTCTTGATTCTTCTTTCTCCAAAGTCTCTTAACCCAAAACTCGGATTTTACCGAAATTCGGCTTTTCTTCCACGAGACTTCGCGAAGAAGGAACCTCGTGACGCCAGTGATTAAATCTTGCTGATGTTACGGTCGTTTGGGTTCAGTCAAATACTGAAACCATACCTCTGACAGATTCTCTCGCGAGAAACGAGGAGATAGAAATAATCACCCCGCCCCCTCATTTCCCGGAAATTTTGGGTGTTACACGCGTCGCGCATCCAACAGCTAAAAGAGCCGTTGGAGCTAATTTCCGCGTGCCTCGGCTATAAATAGCCGTCTCAGGGCCTCCGTTTTATCTTCTGCTTCTTCTTCCTCCTCGAGCACTCAGAGCACCAGAGCACCTAGCGCCCTTACGCTTCGAGCCCAAGTTCCAGAGAACGCAGAGACCCGAGCCCCCGAGCTCTTCTCCGGAAAAACCATCGGAGGATCCAACTCCCGGCCACGCCGCCCGAAAATGGTCACCGGAGATTCTCCCCGCGCTTCTGATTCCATGAACGCTGCCGTCAACATCGAGGACATCATCAACGACCTCGACCCCATTTTTGACTCTCCCTCGCGTGCTGCTGCGGGCGCACCGAAGGGATCCGCCAGCGAGCCGGTGGGCGGGGATCTGCCTCCCGCTGCCGGAACCATGCCGCCACCAACGGCCACACCTCCTCCTCCCTTCCCCAACACTGTGGGGGTGGAAAACACGTCTCGCGGTGGCAAAAACGCTGCCGCCGCCACTGCTGGAGGCGAGGAGGAAGAAGAAGAAGAGAATGCCGGGAATTGGAGCCACTGCAACGTGGCTCCGTCTATTCTTCCAGCGATGGAAAAAAGATGGCTACGTCGTCAAAGACAAATGGAGGGTGGGCGAGAACGACACCGAGCCATCCCCTCTGGCTAGAGAACGCGCCCTTTTGGCGGCCCATATCAACTGAGGTATGGGAATTCCGCCTTCCGTGTTCTTCCTTCAGGTCTTAGACCATTATAACATTCAGCCGCATAATCTTCCACCAAACTCCATCTTATACTTAGCCGGATTCCAGGCCCTCTTTGAGGGTTACTTAGGTATAGAACCCCGCCTGGATTTCTTCCAGTACTGCTTTAACATTAAGTGTAACACCACCGAGGGCGTTCTTCCGATTTGCGGAACAATCTCTTTCAACCTCCGTAGGTATAGGGAAGATTGGTTTCCAAAAATCAAGACTTCCAAGTCCGTCAAATTTTGGATGGGCTCATTCTTTTATCACTCATATGTTCCGTATCCTGGAAAGGATACGGGCATTCCGACTTTCGTTAATTCCGCAGCCACGCCTCAAGACAATTGGGCGTTGGACTGGTCCAGTTTCTGCCTCCAAACCTGATGAGGATCAAAAGACGAATCGCGAAACTCGTCTCCTCCACTCCTCTCCTGACCGGCATGGACCCGATTCTATGCTGGTTTGGGAGGAGGATTCAGCCTCTGTCTTCTCGCGGAAGCCAGCTCATGTGCAAATACACGGACCCGGAAGACACGATGAGGACGACGAAGAGCGCTTTGTCGAAGAAGGAGTTCAAGAAACGCGTGAACCAGCTGGTCTCTACTCGTGATCAATACGAGGAGAGCTGGCAAATGTATCACGCTGGAAACCCTGCTCCAAAGGTATTTTTTCGTCCTTTGGGAAATTTCTCAAATCCTGTTTTTTTCGGATGTTTTTTATTCTAATCCGGATTTTGTTTCTTTTTACAGCTTATTGATCTTCCTGAGGTGGAACTTGCCACTGATGATGAGTTGGCTGCTCTAAGAGCCAACTTTCATTCAGCTGGAGGAAGGAAACGCAAGAAGGTTTCCTCCAGCCAGGAAGTCATAGATCTTGACGGTGTTCCCGTCGCCACTTCGAGGTAAAACCTAGGCTTTTACATTTGCATGCTTTTTTCTGCATGTTCTTCTTTCTCGGAATCTCAATCTCGGATTTTCTTCTTTTTTTTCTTTCTTAGCCTTGCCCCTACTACCTTAAAGGGAAAAGGCCGGAAGAAACTGAAAGTTGCTGCCCATAGAGGAGCAAAGCCGTCTCCCGCTGCTGCCCCAGATACTCTGATGGCGGCTGGGGAGGAAAACTCGGCTGCACGGGCGGAGGAATATCCCCTACAGACCAGCCAGCCCATTGCACCCAACACGGATGCGAGGGAAAGGACGGAACCCAAACAAGGCGGGCCTTCGAACCCTCCTGAGGCGGAAGCAATGCCAACATTCGAGGAAAAGTTCAAGGTAAAGCAAGAATCATGCTTCGACGAAGGCGGATACATTCATCCATGGGTGAAGAAGTACTTTGCCCGAGCTCCCTTAATCCGTCCTTGGCCCCAAGGCGGACTTATTGTTAGGAAGTGTTCTCGCCTCGCCAGGTCATGCAAGACGGCCTCCACCACATGGGAATTACCTTCGCAGAATATGCTAAGGAATTTTTCGAGAATCTCACAGGTTTGCAAAGGATGAGCCAGGTAAATACCTCTAGCCCCCAAGTATTAAGACAAAACTATACTTTTCTGTTTTTGCCTTAATGCTTTTTTCTTTTGCCTGCTCAATTTTGCCTAAGCAAAATTTCCTTTCTCTACTTTTTAGCAAACCGCCGAGAACATAAACGTGGAAGTTTTCTCGAAGCTTACCACTAAGAACCAGGAAGTAAAATCTCTTCTTGGTATCCTTAATGATAAGGACTCGGAACTAACCGAGGTTCAGAAGCAGCTGAAGGAGACAGCAGGTAAATATGCTTTTCATTCCTTGTTTCTGTTTCTGGAAATTTTTCTAAGTCTTTTTCCGAGTCATTAACTCTTCAGTTCTTTTTCTTCTCAGCTTCTTTGGCTAAAGCCAAACAAATTTTTGAGGACGCTGGCAACGCTGAAGCCTTCCGCAAGGAAAACTCGGAGCTTTACAAGATGACTGTAAAGCTCCAAAAAGATCTGGAGGCGAGCCAGCTGGCTGTTGGATTGGCCGAGTCCCGAGCTTCTTCGCAAGCTGAGAAGGATAAGGCGACTATTCGGGACTTGGAGAATGCCCTTAACCAACGCCTTGAAGAAGGCGTTGAGATGGATAAAATTGTCGGTAAGTTTTTGTTGTCTTACCAAGTTTTTTCTTGTACTTTTGCAGTACGCCTCCTTTTTACTTCTTCTGTGTTTCTAACCTTTCTTGGTTTTTTGAACAGAAGGAAATCCTTTGCTCACCTGGATTGACAGAATCCGGGCTTTCGGGAAAATCGTCTCCGAGCTGAAGAATGTTGGGATGTTACTTATTACTAAGTGCATTCCAGACAAAGTTGGCGATTACTCGGAAGTCAGCAAACTTCCGGAAGCCATTGAAGAGGTGGCACACCAGAGGGAATCCTGGCTCCAATCTGCCGCCCGAGGTGGTGCACGCATGGTCCTTGGACTGATGCATATGCATTACACCACCTCAAAGTCCTGGCACGTGGCTACCGGTACCCCTCAAGGATATACGGAAGCACAGAGGGCAGAAATCTTCGAGTCAGTCAAGGGGCACACCTCCAAAATTGCTCGGATGGTTTCTACCTCCACATTCTACTCGGGGGAGGAGATTCCAAAGACTCCAGAGAACCCAAGCGACATCGACGAGGAGGACGACGAGGAGTATGAGGACGCCGCCTAGTTCCCGCGTAGCTAGTCGAGAAAATAGAAGCATTACTATTCTTACAATGTAATATCAATTGTAATGCATTCTATCTTTTGTATGAACAAGAACTTATCCTTTTGCAGTAAAAAAATTAAGTCTTTGCAAAGTATTTCATAGTTTTAATTCTTTTCCTTCTAAGCTCTCTGGTTTGTATGCTTTAACTTTCCTTAGTGTTGAAGTGGCTCGAAAGTATGTAATCTTCATGCCAAGTGACTGGGTTTATACCTATCAGCCAAAACTCGAAGTCATGGATTATACTTAGGCACTTTTACTTACTAATTCCAGTGACCCAACACACAAACAATCAGATTATACTTAGCAAAAATAAGGAATTTGAAAAGTATGAACCTCAGGCACACAGGCACAATCTGGGGTTCTTAAGCCTCCTTAGGCTAAAAAGCATTCAGTTTTATAACTCCGAGCACGCAGGCACAATTCGGGTTAACATTGAAGCTAAATTAAAAGATCAATGGGAAATAGATAAGACGAAAATATGCTTATAACCGTAAAACAAACAAAACCAAAATGCATGCAGTTCTGACAACTTTATTTCATGATCTTAATGATGTTTACATAGAATTTGAACTAAGTGTAGGAGGGATGTAACTGCTGGATGCTCCAGGGTCTATTTGTCTCTCCTAGTTCTACATCTATCTTCTGGCAGTCACACCATCAAGTTTTTTATGGGTTTTGCTTCCACCCACTTGGTATACTTATCTACTGCAACAAGTAGATGTGTGAGTTCGCCTCTGGCAGTTTTGAGTGGTCCCATCATATCTAGCCCCCAGACCGCAAATGGCCATGTTATGGGGATAGTTTTGAGTGCTTGGGCTGGCATATTCGTGTGTTTGGCGTAATATTGACATCCAACACATGTTTTCACTATGTGCTCCGCATCTGTCTTGGCTGTAAGCCAAAAAAAACCCTGCACGAAATGCTTTTTAACTATGCTTTTTGATTGAGCATGATGTCCACAACCTCCTGCATGGATTTCATGCAGAATTTCTCGTCCTTCTTCTGATCGCTGAAAAATTCTGATAGTACTGCGCTTATACAGGCAACCATTGATTACCGTGTATCCTTTGTATCGGTGTTGTATCTGCCTTTGCAAGACTTTGTCTGCTCCATCCGGGAACTTCTGCTCAACTAAGAAGTTTAGGTATGGAATTGTCCAATACGGGTTAACAAGCAAAACTTCTCTTGACTCGGAAACTAGAGGATAATCAACATCTCCGCCTTTTATTGATGGTTCATGCAAATGTTGGACGAACACACCAGGTGGTAAAGTCTTCACTCTTTCCGAGCTCATGCGGGCTAGAGCATCCGCGTTCCAATTCTTCCCTTTTGATGTGAAGTACTTCAAATCCTAGGAAGCAAATGGCGATCTCGTCGACTGTTCTCCGATATTCGGCCATAATGGGGCTTTTAGCATCCCATGTTTGGTTTACCTGATGTTGTACCAAGTCCGAGTCACCATAGCAAAGTATACGCTTGACGCCTATCTCCTTTGCAATATGCAAGCCATGCAGCAAAGCTTCATATTCTGCCACATTATTGCTGGCGTTGAAGTGTATTTGTAATATACCATTATGTCGCCTTTTGGAGATTTAAGCACTACACCAGCTCCAGAGCCTTCTTTCATTTTGGATCCATCAAAATGCATGATCCAATATTCTGATTCCGGCATTGGTGTGTTTTCCATTGCTTCTGTCCAATCGGCCATGAAATCTGCCAACACGTGGGATTTAATTGCCGTCTGGGGTCGGTACTTAATGTGAAACGCAGCAAGTTTGATGCCCCATTTGGCTACCCTGCCTGTTGCGTCCGCATTGTTTATAATATCCCCTAGTGGTGTTTTTCTTACCATTGTTATGGAATGTCCTTGTTATCCGGGGTTTTCTTGTCCTTCTTAGGATCTCCTTTCTTTTCCTTAGAATCGCCTGAATCTCCACGTCCACCAGGTTCAGGTGCTCCAGCGGCGCATGTGGCAGTCTTGCATAGAGCTGAGTCATCAGGTAACTTCCCTGATCGTGCCTGTCCTCGATGTTGCTGGTGTAGTGCTTTTCTTAGGAAAGCATACACTCCCTGAAGTTTTTCGTCGTTGGAATACAGATCGTCATTAAGAATGGCAAACATGGCTTCCGCGTTTTCAGCTACGGTTTTGTATATGTGTTCGCCTTTGGAATTAGTGTCGTTAAGCTGCCTTTGCCAAGAAGGGTTTTCAAACCTCTTTCTTGCTAGCAGTTATTCCGGCTTTGAAATTTCGGGTAACCGCGTAGGTTTAATTCCGGATCTATTCCTTCTCTCGTATTCCTCTATTTCTTCCTGCTGCAATTTAATGTCAGCCTGGGTTTTGATGAGGTTTTCCCGAGCTCGGAATAGATGTTGCTACTGCCGCTGTAGAGCTTGTCTCCTGGCTTCCAGCACTTCCGGGGGCTCGGCTCGTGCCAGTGGGGTTTGAATCAAATCAATTGCATCCTGTTCCGACATTTGGGGAACGGGGATTTCATTCTTTTTCTTCTCCGCAGGTTTAACTCTACTGCTTCCTCCTACTTCCAGGTTTTGGTTGGCACTGTCGGCCAATTTTTCTATCTTTTTCTTCTCGAGTTTATACTGGAGTTTCTTAGCGGACTTTTTTTTTTGGAAGAAGGAGGTTTCTTGCTAGGTTCTTCCCCCGTCAGTTCTCTGACATCAGGGTCAGTTGGACTAGCTTCACCATCCTCTTTTTCCTCATCTGGCGGAGGTGTTTTGGTATCTTCATCTTCCTCAGCATCCAAATTTTCAGTTGGTTTTGCCATAAGTACTTCAGGAAAAATCCCTTGCATAGATTTGACCTTTCTTTCGAAAGTGTCTTCGTCTTCGTCTTCGGAATCTATGTCTTCAGATCCGGGTTCCGACTCCAACCTTGCTTCTATAGCAGCTAATACAGAGTCGGCTTCTGAGTTCGTTGTGTCATTGACGGATGCCGGATCTTTCACTTTTTCTGTGGGAATATGGTTTTCTGCCTTTTCCACAAGATTTTTGTCTTCTGTGTTTTCAGCGATCTCAGACTGCACCATAACAATAAAGTGGGATCTGGTTGCAGACATCTCTGGGGAGGTGACAAAGCCAGATGTATTTTGGCGGTATGCAAGTATGGATTCTTGATCTGCTCCTATGTATGAATAGGGCAAATCTGAGTAGAATCCGGCATTAAAGCGTTCATCTATTGGGCATAGGGAGGGTGGGATAAAATTACTTCCACCATGGAATCCCATAGCTTCTGCTGTTAAACCGATAAAAATATTAGTAGATCCAATCGGTAAAACGCAGGCACTTACCAGATGATTTCGTGACGGCTAAATTGTCGAGGAAGCGTCCGACGTTTCCATCGAATTGCAGGCTTTCAACAGTAATCGAGCTGCCGATTCCGCCGAGTATTCCCGATCGAAACGTGAATCCTGACGCCACTGTCCCCACGGTGGGCGCCGACTGTTGAGACATCGTAGTAGAGTTCATAGACGGGGATGCCATGAGTCTACCGGTAGAACCGCGGGGGGACGTGATAACACTGCGAACGAGAACACCGAGTTTACCCAGGTTCGGTACGACACAACTAGGCGGCGTTCCTACTCCTGCAGTCTCAATAAATCAGGGCTGAAGCCTGAAGTATACAAAGTACAATGTGAGTATGGTTTCACTAACTCGGCGAGGATCAACTTCTCGGCGAGTTGACTTCTAGCTAATTGTCTATCTCTGTGCTTGCTCTCGTCCGGCTTTATATAGATAGCCAGATTAGGGCTTACAGAAAGGAAACCTAGAAGACTACGGAAAGTATCTAACTTGGAAAGTAAGGAATCCTTCTTCTCCTTCAAGCCGCACCACTTTGGGCCGTGGTCCGGGTTCTACTAGAATCCGGCTTCCTGCGCGTCAGCTTACTGGGCCGCCCAATGAATTAAGTTCCATTGCCTGTGGGCCAACCTGGTAATCCGGCCTTTAGGCCAATGCCGGACATACCCTTAATTGGCATATATCCGACACCAGTCTTGGCAAATGCTAATACGTCATAAATGTATCCATAATTTATGATGTTCCGTGTTGTTTTCATGTCATATGTTACATGTTTCCTTCACACTTTATGTTATTTTTATCGATTTCTGGGACTAACCTATTGACAAGAGGCCATAGAGCCAGTTCTTTCTTCTACTATTTTTAGTTTCAGAAAAGTTGTTCTGGAAATATTCTCGGAATTAGAAAATTTGAAGCCCTCTTAGAATTCCCGGAGGATCCATGGAGTCCGGAGGAGACCCGGAGGGGGGCCACAGGGGCCCCACACCATAGGGTGGCGCGCCCCCTGGCCGCGCCATGGGGTGGTGTGGCCCCCTGGACGCCCATCGACGTTGCCCTTTCGCCTATTTATTCCCCTCGGGAGGTTAACCCTAAGAAGATCGACCTTTTCCATGAAAAACACCCGAGGCTGCTGTCATCGTCAACCCAAGTTCAGGAGGGTTCTGGAGTTCTCCCCGGCACCTTGCTGGGAGGGGAAATCATCACCGGAAGGCTGCACACCACCATGCCCGCCTCCGGAATGATGCGTGAGTAGTTCATCCTTGGACTACAGGTCCATAACAATAACTACATGGTTGTTCTCTCCTCTTTATGCCTCATGTTTAGATCTTGTGACCTGCCCTACATGATCAATATCATCTTATTGTAATGCTACATGTTGTTTTGCTGTGATCCGATGAATATTGAATGCTATGTCTCTTATTATCAATCTATCATGATATCTTTATGGTAAAACGCACGTGCTTACCAGCTGATTCCGTGCCGGCATATACGATACATTGTCGAGGAAGCGTCCGACGTTTCCATCGAATTGCAGGCTTTCGACAGTAATCGAGCTGCCGATTCCGCCGAGTATTCCCAATCGAAACGTGACTCCTGACGCCGCTGTCCCCACGGTGGGCGCCAACTGTCAAGACATCGTAGTAGAGTTCATAGACGGGGGTGCCATGAGTCTACCGATAGAACCGTGGGGGTACGTGATAACACTGCGAACGGGAACACCGAGTTTACCCAGGTTCGGTACGACGCAACTAGGCGGCGTTCCTACTCCTGCAATCTCACTAAATTAGGGTTGAAGCCTAAAGTATACAAAGTACAATGTGAGTATGGTTTCGCTAACTCGGCAAGGGTCAACTTCTCGGCGAGTTGGATTCTAGCTAATTGTCTATCTCTGTGCTTGCTCCCGTCCGGCTTTATATAGATAGCCGGATTAGGGCTTACAGAAAGGAAACCTAGAAGACTACAGAAAGTATCTAACTTGGAAAGTAAGGAATCCGTCTTCTCCTCCAAGCCGCACCACTTTGGGCCGTGGTCCGGGTTCTTCTAGAATCCGGCTTCCTGCGCGTCAGCTTACTGGGCCGCCCAATGAATTAAGTTCCATTGCCAGTGGGCCACCCTGGTAATCGGGCCTTTAGGCCAATGCATGACATACCCCTAATTGGCATATATCCGACACCAGTCTTGGCAAATTCTAATACGTCATAAATGTATCCATAATTTATGATGTTCCATGTTGTTGTCATGTCATATTCTACATGTTTCCTTTACACTTTATGTTATTTTTATCGATTTTCTGGGACTAACCTATTGACAAGATGCCATAGAGCCAGTTCCTGTCTTCTACTGTTTTTAGTTTCAGAAAAATTGTTTTGGGAATATTCTCGGAATTGGAAAATTCGAAACCCTCTTAGAATTCCCGGAGGATCCATGGAGTCTGGAGGAGACCCGGAGGGGGGCCACAGGGGCCCCACAACATAGGTTGGCGCGCCCCCTGGCCACGCCATGGGGTGGTGTGGGCCCCCTGGCCGCCCATCGACGTTGCCCTTTCGCCTATTTATTCCCCTCGGGAGGTTAACCCTAAGAAGATCGACCTTTTCCATGAAAAACACCTGAGTCCGCCGTCATCGTCAACCCAAGTTTGGGAGGGTTCTCGAGTTCTCCCTGACATCTTGCTGGGAGGGGAAATCATCACCGGAAGGCTCTACACCACCATGCCCGCCTCCGAAATGATGCGTGAGTAGTTCATCCTTGGACTACGGGTCCATAACAATAACTGCATGGTTGTTCTCTCCTCTTTATGCCTCATGTTTAGATCTTGTGAGCTGCCCTACATGATCAAGATCATCTTATTGTAATGCTACAAGTTGTGTTTGCTGGGATCCGATGAATATTGAATGTTATGTCTCTTATTATCAATCTATCACGATATCTTCATGTGTATGTTATTTATGATCTTGCAGGCTCTTTGTTGTTAGTAGATGCTCTGGCCAAGTAGATGCTAGTGACTCCAAGAGGGAGTATTTATGCTCGATAGTGGGTTCATGCCTCCTTTGCATCTGTGCTCGAGTGACAGAAATGTGACGGATGGAGGATGTGTTGTTGCCATTAGGGAGAAAACAACGACGTTTTACATTGTTTACATTACACACTTTGCTTACTGCGGTTGTATGTTGCTTGCAACTTAATACCCAAGGATTGCTCGGTTGACATTGTGAGGGTGGATTATTAGTCATATATGCAGTTGGATGATAGTCTATGTATCTTGTTGTAATGCCCGCATGAATCACATAGTAATCATCATGTCATGCATATGCACTATGGTGCAGTCTTTATATCTATCAATTGCCCAGCTATAATTTGTTTACCGCATATGCTATCTATCTGTCTTGGGAGAGACACCTCTAGTGAACTATGGACCCCGGTCCTTTATCCTCATACTGGAAATACAATCACCACAATCTCTGTTTTCATACTGCTGCTACTGTTTTACTACTGCCATCACTGTTCTCTTTCATCTACTGCAAACAAATATTATTTTCCACATGGTACGTTTAACCTCTTTGTGTTCAGCAAAACTGGTGAGCTTGACAACCTCACTGCTTCGTCTGGGCAAAGTGATTGATTGTGTTGTGTAGGTTCCACATTTCTTATGAACCGGTAGTGCGCCCTGCCACCTCGGCTGCATCAACCTTCGGAAGTTGCTTCTTTCTCCTACTGCTCGATTCAACTTGGTTTCTTTCTGAGGGAAAAACTTGCTGATGTGCTCATCACACCTTCCTCTTGGGGTCTCCCAACGAGTGCAAGATCTGCACCATCAAGACTATTTTCTGGCGCCGTTGCCGGGGAGGAAGAGAATCTCTGCAAGGGGAGTCTCTCACTTTCAATCTCTTTACTTTGTTATTGTTTTTCTTAGTTTATTTTATTTTTTCTTGTTTGCTTCTCTTTATCAAAAACACACACAAAAATAGTTCTTATTCTAGTTGTTATTTTTGTTACCTTGTTGTTATTCTTCATCATGTTGCTCCCTAATTTACCCTGAAAGATCTACCAGTAGGTAGTGGTTCTATACTTGGAAAGGATACCACTAAAGAATTCTTTAATCATGTTAGTAAGCATGAAAATTTTGAGGGAAGATCCATAGTAGAACTCACTCCAAATTATGAATCTGCTGCAACCTCTTTAATTCACATGTTAGAAGCTAGGTTTGTTAACCTTCACCCCATACTGCAGCAAATGTTCCTCAACTTGAATAATATTGAAGATATTGAAAAAAAGAAATTTTATCTTAGAAACCACGCTTAAAGAATTTGGAGATGTTGCTATAGAAGGTAGAAAAGTTTTTGATCGTTTCAATATGATAGGCTCATGTGTAGATGTTGTTGGTGCTCTCGAAAGAGCTGAACCTAAAATTGAAAAAGGAGAAGAAAATACCAATCCCCTTTAAATTGGTAGCACTGCATGAAGCCCAAGAAAAGAATTTTGATTGGATTGTTCCTGAAAATTTATTTGATGAGAGTAGTAAACCTAAAAGTTCTAAGAGAGGAGCATCTGAAACTCATTTGAATAAAATAAAATGCATTATTGAGGAATTGCCTTATCTTGATTTGAATGCCTCTCCTTTTGAAAATACTTGATTCCATTTTTTTGGGCCTAGCTAAAAGGCGTTAAAGAAAAGCACTTCTTGGGAGATAACCCATGATTTTATTTTTTGCTTTGTTTTTATCTGTTTTCTTTGAGTAAAGGGGTTTTATACTTCTGTAGCAACTCCTATGTATCTTTATTTTCATGTATTAGTTGTACCCAGTAAAGTTTCTAGAGAAGGTTCGAGTTGGTTTTGGATTTCTGCGCAGAAAAAAGATTTCTGCTGTTCACCGTAAAAAATCGTATAATTCACAAAAAGATCAAAATGACCTGAAACTTTTTATGCTTATTCCTCAGCTAATTCCAAAACTTTTTTGTTCTTTACGTTTTTCGATTTGAGCAACTTAAGTTCCCCGAAATTTGTTGTCATTACAGACTGTTCTGATTTTGGCAGATTCTGCCATTTTTCTTGCATTTGCTCTTTTACTATGTCAAGTGGTTTTATTTGCTTCACGAAACATCATTGGATGTAGCTAATGTTTAAAACTATCAATATCATTTTTTCCATTGCATAAGCCAAGAATTTTTGTTTTTTCACTAACCCTCTAATGCGAATTAATTTGAGTGGGGTGTGAAGGAAGTTTTCAAGGGTCAAGAGAAGAGGGTGATATAATGTGATCAAGAAGAGTGCAAAGACCAAGCTTGGGGATGCCCCCGTGGTTCATACCAGCAAATCCTAAGAAGACTCAAGCGTCTAAGCTTGGGTATGCCCAAGGCATCCCCTTCCTCATCAACAAATTATGAGGTCACTTCTAGTGAAACTATATTTTATTTGGTCACATCATATGAATTTTACTTGGAGCTTCTTCTATTTTTTTTTTTTTTTCCTTACTACAATAATATTGTTGGACCTATCATCCTTGTTTGGTAGAGAGACACGCTCCTCTTTTTCGTATGAATACTCGTTATGCCCTTATTCTTAGTGTTTCTTCTAGTTGCTACAAAATTCCTTTTTAGCTCCTGTTTTTCCTCCATCTCTTATTCAGAGTTGTTAGTTTTAGTAGATCTGTGTTAGTAATCTCTTTTTTCATTGGCTATATCTCTTGGAGAGTTTTTGTTTAGTATAAAATTCTTGGTGTTGGAAAGCAGTAGTACAGTTTTCGTGCTTATAACGGTGCAAATACAAGCTTGTATAGACTGTGGCTAGACTTTTCATGTCATGTTAGATGTTATTTTAATTCTAAAGCCTAGTGGTTATTTTTGTAGCATGGCTTGTCTAAAATAGCTTAAATTGTTTAATGTTCCATTGAAAGAATCATGAGTTGTTGTTGTTGTCATATTGAATCATAAATTTGTGGTGTTCTCCTATGAATGTTTTATTCGGTTGACTGGGCGCATGCTTACACCATGTTAATGACTACAAATCAGTCACTTATAGCCTCTATGATCATTTAGTTTTTGAACTGATAATACCCTTTATGCTTTGATTAATAATGTTTTTGTCGCTATGCATGATTATGGCCATTATTGCTCTCTTGATTTGGCGCTCCCAGTCTTTTGCTAGCCTCCACTTGTATTGAGTATGAGCTCTACTCGTGCATCCAACTCCCAAAAACAAAAGTTTGCCAAATGTGTCCACCATAACTACCTACATGTGGTATTTAACCGCCACTCCAAAGTAAATTTCTCATGTGCTACCTTTAAAACCTTCAAAATTACTCCTGTTGTGTGCTCCTGTTTTAGCTCACGAGGACGTTAATAGAGAATCTTTATCTCACTTGTTGATTGGATTTAACACCCTGAACTAGTGGCATCATCCGCTTATCCAATTGCTAGAAGATATGGCAGCAGTGTGCCTAGCCCCAAACTAAATACAACAAATTCTCTTCACTATTTTTGCCCCTCATTTATCAGTCAAAGCATAATGGTGTAAACAAATGAGAAAGAGAGATGACCTTCTAACCAAATGCGTCCTTCTATGGGAGCCGCTCTTGTGAAGTCTAGTTGGCTTGTGACATACTGTATTTTCTGTTTACCATTCGTTGACATAAGCATACACACCTCTCTAAAAATGTTTTCAGTACCTCTGTTTAACAAAATAAAAAGTTGTAACACACGAGTTAATCCCTGCTTCCCTCTGCGAAGGGTCTTTCTTTTACTTTTATGTTGAGTCTCCATCTTCTAACTTTATGCACAGTTGAGAGAGCATAGTTGCCATTCTGAATTTAATGTGCATTTGTCCCAAAAACATTGTTAATTGATTCATGTTGTGTTATTATTTGCTCTCAAATTATTTATTCTAGTCATCCTCTTAAACTTTGAAGGTGTCCTGGAATTTATGTTTTTCCCCACTCTTAAGGACAAGCGAAATATCACTTTGCTATGTTTTCTCTATGCTTGAAACAAACGTATAACATTCGAGTGCATTATTATTATTGATCTTTTATTTGTGTTACTTTTCATGATGCAACGTGGTTGCTAAGTTTCACAGTTAAAATTATATCTATCATGCGTGTGTTTAAAGTACTATGATCTCAACTTACTTATGCTTTTACAATTTTGATGATCAAGTTTATGTTGGTAGCATGTCACCTAATTTTTTTTTTATTTACCTACTCGAGGACGAGTAGCAACTAAGCTTGGGGATGTTGATACATCATAAACGTATCCATAATTTTTGATGTTCCATGTTGTTTTCATGTCATATGCTGCATGTTTCCTTTACACTTTATGTCATTTTTATCGATTTTCTGGGACTATCCTATTGACAAGATGCCATAGAGCCAGTTCCTGTTTTCTGCTGGTATTAGTTTCAGAAAAGTTGTTCTAGAAATATTCTCGGAATTGGAAAATTCGAAGCCCAGAAGTCTTAGAATTCCCGGAGGATCCACGGAATCCGGAGGAGACCCGGAGGGGGCCACAGGGGACGCACACCATAGGTTGGTGCCCCCCGGCCGTGCCATGGGGTGGTGTGGGCCCCTTGGCCGCCCACCGACTTTGCCCTTTTGTCTATCTATTCCTCTCAGGAGGTTAACCCTAAGAAGGTCGACCTTTTCCACGAAAAACAACCGAGGCCACTGTCATCGTCAACCCGAGTTCGGGAGGATTCTGGAGTTCTCCCTGGCACCCTGCCTGGGGGGAAATCATCACCGGAGGGCTCTACACCACCATGCCCGCCTCCGGAATGATGCGTGAGTAGTTCATACTTGGACTATGGGTCCATAGCAGTTGCTAGATGGTTATTCTCTCCTCTTTATGCCTCATGTTTAGATCTTGTGAGCTTCCCTACATGATCAAGATCATCTTATTGTAATGCTACATGTTGTGTTTGCTGGGATCCGACGAATATTGAATGTTATGTCTCTTGATTATCAATCTATCATGATACCTTCATGTGTATGTTATTTATGATCTTGCATGCTCTCCGTTGTTAGTAGATGCTCTGGCCAAGTAGATGCTAGTGACTCCAAGAGGGAGTATTTATGCTCGATAGTGGGTTCATGCCTCATTTGCATCTGTGCTCGAGTGACAAAAATGTGAGGGATGGAGGATGTGATGTTGCCATTAGGGAGAAAACAACGATGTTTTACATTGTTTACATTACACATTTTGCTTACTGCGATTATCTATTGCTTGCAACTTAATACCCAAGGATTTCTCAGATGATATTCTGAGGGTGGATTATTAGTCATAGATACAGTTGGATGACGGTCTATGTATCTTGTTATGATGCCCGCATGAATCACATAGTAATCATCATGTCATGCATATGCACGACGGTGCATCCTTTATATCTGTCAATTGCTCACCTGTAATTTGTTTACCACACATGCTAATCTGTCTTGGGAGAGACACCTCTAGTGAACTATGGACCCCGGTCCTTTTTCCTCATATTGGTAATATAATCACTACAATATCTGTTTTCATACTGCTGCTACTGTTTTACTACCGCCATCATTGTTCTCTTTCATCTACTGCAAACAAATATTATTTTCCACACGGTACGTTTAACCTCTTTGTGTTCAGCAAAATTGGTGAGATTTAAAACCTCACTGCTTCGTTGGGGCAAAGTGATTGATTGTGTTGTGTAGGTTCCACGTGGCTTCTGAACTGTAGTGCACTCTGCCACCTCATCTGCATCAACCTTCGGAAGTTACTTCTTTCTCCTACTGGTCGATTCAACCTTGGTTTCTTTCTGTGGGAAAACATTCTGTTGTGCTCATTACACGTTTCGCTTGGGGTCTCCCAACGAGTGCAAGATCTACACCATCAAAGGCACGTTAACGGCACAAACGCTAAGGGCGAACGTATCTACAAAACTACAGCTGTAAACGCAGAAGCCGACTTCGCCATCCTTAACGATGATCTATACTCCAACGACAAAAAGCTGCAGGGAGTGTATGATTTTTTAGGGAAAGCATTACAATAGAAACAGCGAGGGAAAGCACATTCAGGCAAGCTACATGATGATTCAGCCTTATGCAAAACTGCCACGTGCGCCGCTGGAGCACCTAACCCAGGCGAACCCAGAGATTCAGGTGATTCGAAGGAAAAGAAGGGAGATCCCAAGAAGGACAATAAAATCCCGGATAACAAGGATGCAGCATCCAGGACAGGATCCCATCCGCCAAAAGACGGAAATAACACGAAAACCCATGCTGACAAAAAACGGGAAAAGAAAAACCGGAATGACGAAAAAACAGTGCCACCTCCGAGACACCCGGCTGACAAAGCCGGAAGGTACGACCACCCTCACAGGCGTGAGAGATCCCAAACCCCTCCAAGGAATAAGGAACGGGTAAGGAGTATAACTCCGCCTCGTTCCAAAGGACGGGATGTTGGAAGAAATTGGGATGATCCCAGAAGAGCGTATTCACGCAACAATGGACCATAGCGGAGCATATCCCCCTCTGTTCATTCAGCTGGAAGGTATTTTGCACACGCCGATAAGGCGGAAAGAGACGATTTGTATTTCGGTCCAAAGTGTTTCACTGTCAGGATCCGAAAAATTAGTCTAAATTCTGGCTTTGCCAAAGTCGGGCCAAGTTATCAAAAGTATACCGGAAGCACAAACCCGGATACATGGCTCTATGATTACTATAGTGTCGTCCAAATCAACAAAGGGACATATTTGGAAGCTGTAAAATTCCTGCCCCTAATGTTGTTGGATGGAGCTCGAGACTAGATTAATGGCCTTCCGTCAATAACGGTGGACAGTTGGGAGGATATGGCTAGATTTTTCGCTCATCACTTCTGTGGCACGTACAAACGCCCCAAAAGCATTAACCAGTTGAAACGATGCGTCCAATATGAACACGATTCATATGTCAACTTTATCTCAAGATAGACTGCAATGAAGAATAGTTGTTCTGGAGTAAGTGACGTACAATCAATGCATGCTTTCGTCAATGGCTTGAAACCCGATCTCGTACTGTTCATGGTTAGTTCAAAAGAGCACAAAGACTTAGGTTCCATGCTCACAAATGTCAATGAGCACGCAGCTACCGAAGACGACATCGGGGCAAGATGTGTAAACATTGATGCGCTGGTCCAGGACAAAAAAGCCTCTCGTTTTAAAAAGAAAACCACTCCAGAAACGCAGCAAAAGCTCAAAGAAGTAAATGTAGACTTTTGAAAGGATAACACCAGCAGATGGAAAGGCAAAAGCGCAGAAGGCAGAGAACCTATCTCCTACTCTAAGGAAGAGTGGGAAAATTTTAAAGGGGAATCCTGCATTCACCACACACAATTTGGAAAGACTACTCATACAAACCAGCAATGCCGACTTAACAAGCACATGAAAGGCATCACTGGATCTGGAAATAAAGGAAAGAATTTCAAAAGGAAGTTCAACAAGAAAAAGCCGGAAGGTGATAAAGACAAAAGCGGGTCTGACACTGACGACAAAATCCAGGAGCAGCAACAGAAAGGCGAACCTAAATTCCTGAGAGTCGGAGGAGAATGCAATTTAACTTTTCTTACGACCCCATCAGCCAAACAGGCGAAGCGAACGCTGCGAGAAATCAATGTCGTCGTTCCGCCAACTCCGAAGTACTTGGGATCAGTCTGATCATCCCGGTAATATCTCAAAACACGACACACACGCCTTGATACTAAGCACTATTGTGCAAACCACTAGGATAAAAAGGGTGCTGATGGATGCAGGATCAAACATCAATATCATGTACCTAACTACTCTGAAGAAATTGCATCTCTCAGAGACCCAGCTCAAGCACATCAATTTACGTTTTCACGGCATTGTTCCTGGCAGGCAAGCATATTCCCTAGGAGAAATTTCCCTGGAAGAAACCTTCGAAAAGGCGGATCATTTTTGCCAGGAGATGATTTTGTTTGAGGTAGTGCCGTTCGAAAGTGTGTATCACGCAATACTCGGACGTCCGGCTTTTGCCAAATTCATGGCTAGGTCGTGCTACATTTGCAACAAGCTTAAGATGCCAGTGCCAAAAGGTGGATTAATCACCATTGTAGGAAACTTAATATTGGTAAACGAGCTAGAGCTAGGAAACGCCTTGTGCATTGAGCAGGTAATAGCAAAGGAGGAACTGAAAAAGCTGGCTAAAGAGGTATCGCCGACAAAATGTCGGCAAGAAAAGAAAGCCGAAAGCCAGCTGACACTTTCAAAGCATCCGAGAATACAAAACAGATTATCCTAGATCCTAAAGACCCAACGAAATACGTCGTGGTGGGAACATGAATGACTGACCAATAGGAAAGTGTGCTCATCAAGTTTCTCCATGAGAACTGGGATATTTTTTCCTGGTGTCTAGCTGATTTGTCAGGCGTACCCAGGGAACTTGCTGAGCACCCATTGAAGGTTATTCCAAGATCAAAACCCGTCAAAAAAGGTCTCCGTCGTTTTGATGGAAGAAGGCGGAAGGCTATTGGCAAGGAAATTATTCGACTTTTAGCAGCTGATTTTATCCGGGAAGTCATACATAGTGATTTGTCTGCAAACCCAGTATTAATCCCTAAGAAGGATACTATTGTTCTTAGAATGTGTATAGATTATACCGGTCTGAACAAATTGTGCCCAAAAGATAGAATCGTGTTACCACGAATCGATCAAATAATAGATGCCACTGCTGGCTCTGAGCTTTTATGATTTTTGGACGCTTATTCCGGGTATCATCAAACACACATGAAAGAAGAAGACCAAATAAAAAACCTCTTTCATAACACCCTATGGAACATATTACTACATAACCATGTCTTTTGGCCTGAAGAATGCTGGAGCCACATACCAGCCTTGTATGCAAAGATGCTTGCAGAATAAAATAGGTAAAAACGTTCATGTTTACATGGACGATATTGCCGTCATTTCCAAGGGAAAACATACACTCCTTTAGGATCTACGAGAAACTTTCGACAATTTACGCACTTATAAAATGAAGTTAAATCCATTAAAGTGTGTATTCAGGGTTCCCTCAGGAAAAATTCTGGGTTTTATCGTTTCTCATAGAGGAATTGAGGTAACCCGAAAAATATCAAAGCGATTTTGGACATCAAAAGATCAACATGTCTAAAAGACGTCCAGAGATTGACGGGTTCTGCAGCCGTCGTAAGCAGGTTTATAAGCCGACTTGATGGCAAAGCTCTGCCATTATACAAACTGTTGAAGAAATCCAAGAAGTTTGAATGGACAGAAGAAGCGGACAAAGCAATAACCCATCTACAGGAAACTTTAATGAAAGCTCCGATTTTGGCATCCCCAAAAGATGAAGAACCCATGTTACTGTATCTAACAGCAACAAATGGGGCTATTAGCGCAGTGGTAATTGTGGAAAGGCGGAAAGACGAACAAAGTATTCCAGATAAATACCTGATGTGCGAAGTATTCTCGGAGTCTAAACAAAGGTATCCACATTATCAAAAGGTGACATATGGTGTATTTTTTGCATCTCAAAAACTCCGTCATTATTTCCAAGGACATTTCATAACAGTGGTAAGCAAAGCACCACTATGGGATATTATAAACAATACGGATGTAACAGGCAGAGTAGCCAAATGGGGCATTGAGCTCGCCGCATTCGACATTAAGTACCAACGCCCGACGGCAATTAAATCCCAGGTGTTGGCAAACTTTTTAGCTGACTCGACAGAAGCCATGGAAAACACACCAATGCCGGAGTCGGAATATTGGATCATGCATTTGGATGGATCCAAAATGAAAGAAGGCGCCAGTGTAGGGGTGGTGCTAAAATCTCCAAAAGGCGACAAAATGGAGTATGCATTATAAATCCACTTCAACGCCAGTAACAACGTGGCAGAATATGAAGCCTTTCTTCACGGATTGCATATTGCAAAAGAAATATGCGTCAAACGCATAATTTGTTATGGAGACTCGGATCTAGAACAACACCATGTTAACCAGACATGAGATGCCAAAAGCCCCATAATGGCGGAATATCGGAGAACCGTGGACGAATTCGCCATTTGCTTCCTAGGATTTGAGGTAAATCATTTCAAAAGGGGAGAAATCTGGAACGCCGATGCTCTAGCCTGATGGGCTCAGAAAGGGTGAAAACATTGCCACCTGTTGTATACGTACAACATTTGTACGAACCATCAATAAAAGACGGAGATGTTGATTATCCCCTAGTTTCCGAGTCAATAGAGGTTCTGCTCGTTATCCCGGATTGGACAATTCCATACTTGGACTTCTTAGTTGATCAAAAGTTCCCGGAGGGAGCAGACAAAGTCTTGCAAAGGCAGATAAAACACCGATGCAAAGGATATACGGTAATTAACGGTTGCCTGTATAAATGCAGTACTATCGGAATTTTTCAGCGATGTATTTCGCCAGAAGAAGGACGACAAATCCTGCAAGAAATTTATGCCGAGGATTGCGGAAATCATGCTCAATCAAAAAACATAGTTAAGAAAGCATTCCGTGCAGGGTTTTTCTGGCTTACAGCCAAGACAGATGCAGAGCACATAGTTAACACATGTGCCGGATATCAGTATTACGCCAAGCAGACAAAAATGTCGGCCCAAGCACTCATGAGTATTCCCATAATATGGCCATTTGCAGTCTGGGGTCTAGATATGATTGGACCATTCAAAACTGCAAGAGGCGGAGTTACACATCTACTCGTTGCAGTAGATAAGTATACCAAGTGGGTGAAGGGCAAACCCATAAAAAAACTTGATGATGTGACTGCGGGAATTTTTTTCATTGACATAGTCATGAGATATAGTGTCCCACATAGCATAATAACGGATAACGGGACTAACTTTGCAATTGGAGAGCTGGCAAAATATTGGCAGCAGACGGGAATTCGCCTAGATCTTGCATCTGTGGCACACCCACAGTCCAATGGATTGGTTGAACGCATGAATAGTTCAATCTTGCAAGGTATACGCCCAAGAGTCGAATCCTCTCTTCACAGAGCAGTTGGGGCATGGGTAGAAGAACTACCTTCTATGGTTTGGAGCATAAGAACAACACCGAACAGATCAACAGGGCATGCGCCTTTTTTCCTGGTTTATGGTGCAGAAGCAGTGCTTCCAACGAACATGATCCATGAAAGCCTCAGAGTGCAGGCATACGGTGAGACGAAGGCCGAAAGTGCGCGACAGGATGTCGTCGATCTTTTAGAAGAGGAATGAGAGCTTGTGCTGTAAAGATCTGCCATTTATCAGCAGGGTTTACAGCGATGTCATAGCCGGAAAATCAAACACCGCTATTTTAATAAAGACAATTTAGTGCTAAGGTTGGTGCAAGAAACAAAGCAAAAGTTAGCCCCAATCTGGGAGGGACCGTTCGTCATTAGCAAAGTTATGAAAAATGGGTCATATTACCTTGTAGACATTCAGGATACTGAACATGACCCGAAAAAGTCAAATCGCAAGAGGAAAAGAAGCATAAATGTAGAACTAGAAGAGACAAACATGCCCTGGAGCATCCAGCAGTTACGTCCTTTCTATACCTAATCCATTTCTATGTAAACATTATTGAGATCGTGAAATAAAGTCTATTGGAAAAACATGCAATTTGTTTTCTGTCTTTACTGTTAAAAGCATGTTTTGTCTTTTATATTTCCCAATGATCTTTCAATTTGCTTCAATGTTAACCCGAATTTTGCTTGTGTTCTCGGAGTTATAAAACTGAATGCTTTTAACCTAAAAAGTCTACAGAACACCAGATTGTGCCTGCGTGCCTGGAGTTCATATTCTCAAACTCCCTATTTTCCTAAGTATTATCTGATTGTTTGTTTTGCTGGGTCACTTGATCTAGTAAGTAAAGTGCCAAAGAATGGTCCATGATTCCAAGTTTCGACTGATTGATTACTTAACCCGGTCACTCGGCGTGAAGATTTCATACTTTCGGAATCACTTAAACACTAAAGAAAGTCAAAGCATACAAACCAGAGAACTTAGAAGAAAGAAAGATAAATTTTAAACTTGCAAAGTTGTTCAACTGCAAAAGGATAATCTTATTTATACAAAATAAAGAATGCATTACACATGAATGTTACATCATAAAACTAAGTAATGCATTCTATTGGCTTCCAGCATTGCAGGGCTTGGGCCTAGACGGCATCGACAAAGTCGTCGTCATCGCCTTCACTGTCGCTTGGATTCTTCGGAGTAGAAGGGATTACTTCTTCCGGGTAGAATGTAACGGTGGAAACCATACGAGCTATTTTGGAGGCGTGCCCTTTGACGGTGTAAAAAATCTCTGCCCTTTGCGCCTCATTGTATCCCTGAGGAATGCCGGTGGCGATGCACTAGGATTTGGCGGTGGTATAATGCATCTTCATGAGCCCTAAGGCCATGCGCACCCCACCGCGAGCAGCAGATTTTAGCCAGCTTTCGCGTTGATTGACAACTTCTGCGAAGGCTTCTGGCAGCTCACTCACATCCGAGAATTCGTCCGTTCTATCCGGAAGGCACTTATTGATAAGCACCATTCCAGATTTCTTCAATTTGGTGACAAAAGCTCCAAAAACTCGGATGTGGTTGATCCGAGAAGATGAAGGATCGCCTTCTGCTGCAAAGTACAGAAGAGCAAGTGTAAGCCAAGAATACACATGCAAAGTATGCATTTGAGCAAATGAATGAGAAATATGGTAAAAGTTGAAAAATTACCAAGGATTTTGTCCATCTCAGCGATCTCCTCAAGCCGGAGATGAAGGGCAGCTTCCAGGACCTGGATGTTCCTTTTGTCTTTCTCGGCCTGTGACGAAAGCCGAGACTCAAACAAACCCAGGGCCAGCTGGCTTTCTTCCAAATCCTTTTGCACCTTCACATTGATCTTGTGAAGCTCCAAGTTCTCGTTGCGGAGATTTTGGGCATTCCCAGCATCCGCAGCTACTTGCCGAGCTTCAGCCAATAAGGCTGAAATAAAAAGAAGGCAAAAGTTTTAACGCGAAAAGAACTTAAAGGAAAAGTTCACAAGATCAAAATCAAAAGCGAGGAATGTATGAGATATTTACCAGCATTCTCCTTAAACTGGTTTTGAAGCTCGACAATTTCCAAGTCCTTCTCATTCGTGATAGCAAGGAGGGCTTTCACCTATTTGTTTTTCACGGTGAGTTTGTTGAAAACTTCCATGTTGATGCTCTCGGCAGTTTGCTGAAAGCATACAAAGGAAAAGGCTTGTTAGAAAGATAACCAGGCAAAGTTGAAAAGTATTAAAACGAAAAGAATGCTTCCATCTTAATACTTGGGGGCTAGAGATATACCTGGCTCATCCTTTGCAGCCCAGTGAGCATCTCGGTGAACTCCTTGGAGTATTCCGAGAAAGAAATCCCCATATGGTGGATTCCGTCTTGGATGACTTGCCGAGGCGAGAAAGTGTAATTATTCCGCACAATTAAGCCGCCTTTTGACCAAGGACGAATCAAGGGTGCTCGGGAAAATTGGTTTTTTTTTTCCCATGGATGCATAAAGCCGTTTTCATTGAAGCAAGCTTTCTGCTTTACCTTTAACTTATCGTCAAAATGAGGAATCTCCTTGTTGATCTGGACGAGGGAAGCCCCTCCTTCTTCAAAATTTTCCGCCCTTTCCCATGCGTACGGAGTGGGCGTATCAGGCTGGCTGGGTTGGCTTTGAGGAGGGAGGTCGAAATCCTCCAAAGGGGGAGAATGGTCCCCTGCTCCGCCTGCTACTGGTGTGTCCGGGGCAGTGGCAGGGGAAGGTTTTGGTCCCCGACGAGCAGCAGCCTTTAGCTTCTTCCGGCCTTTTCCCTTCAAAGGGACAGGAGAAAGGATGCAAAGAGGAAAAATAGAGAAAAACATCAGAGAGAAAAAACTTGTGCAAGAAAAGAGGAAAGTATGCAAAAAGATTCCAAGTTTTACCTCGAAGTAGCAATGGGAAGCCCGTCAAGATCAATAACTTCAGTGGACGCAGAAATTTTGTTGCGCTTGCGTCCACCGACCGCTAAAAAGCGGGCTTTCAGTTCCGCCTCCTCCGCTGCAGAGACAAGTTGATCCTCTAAGAGAGTCTCAAGCTGCCAAAAACACGGATAATTTGTTAGCATACATTCGTGAAAGGCAAAGTATAAAAGGTTTCCTGAAAGACAAAAAAATTATACCTTGGGAGGAGATTTTTCCGCGTTAAACATTGGTAGGCTTTCCTCGTATTAATCATGAGTGTCCACCAAGTGGTTGACGCGCTTCTTGAACTCTTTTTCGGACATGGCCTTCTTGGTCACCCTCATCGCATTGTCCGGCCCCGTGTACTCGCAGAGAAGACGACCGCCATGGAAAGCGAGATGTTGAATCCGCCTTCCGAGCCAGCAAAGGATTGTGTCCATGCTGGTCAACGGAGGAGAAGAAATGACGAGTTTTGTGATCCACCTTTTGATCCGCAACAGATCCGGAGGAAGAACCTGGGCTGCGTCCAAAGCCCAGTTTTCTCTGGGAGTGGCAGAAGAGTTCTCGAAAGGTGGAGTGCACGTCTCCTTTTCAGGAAACGGGACATCTGGATGGTGAAAGAAAAAACCTGTCCAAAATTTGACGGATTCCGAGGTCTTGATTTTTGGGAACCATATCTCCCTGAATCTACGCAGGTTGAACAATATGGTCCCACAAGTCGGAAGAACACCATCTAAGGTGTTACGCTTCACATTGAAGCAGTACTGAAAAAAGTCTAACCTAGGTTCTATGCCTAAGTACCCTTCGAATAGAGCCTGAAAGCCGCCAATGTAAATAATAGAGTTGGGAGGAACATTATGGGGTTGAACACCATAATGTTGAAGAACCTGGATGAAGAAGGCGGATGGTGGAAATCCCATGCCTCTCAAAACGTGAGAGGCAAGGACGACCCGTTCCCCGTCCTTTGGCTGTGGCTCGCTGTCGTCTTCATCCATCCGCCATTTTTCTTGGGTGATGAAGCCGTCTTTTTCCAGACTCCTCATCAGGGTTGGTGCGGTGTTGCACTGGCTCCAATTGCCGGAATCTTCCCCTTCTTCTTTTTTGCCTCCGGCTGTGGCGACGGCCCCCGCAGTTCGCCGGCGTGGGAAGAAGTTTCCCCGTCCCCCGATTCAGAGACGGGAGGAGGCGGAGGAACGGAGGACGGAGGCGACATAGTCCCTGCTACAAAGCTTGAATCTCCGCCCGCTGATGCGCCGGTGGGAATCTCCGGCGTGCTCGTGGAGATGCTTGGAGGAACTGTCGGGGCAGAGGAGGAGATGGTTTCCGCCACATGGTCGAGATCGATGGTGGCCTCGGGCGTACGCGAGGGGCTTCCGATGGCCATTTCTTGGCGGCGCAACCGTAATACGGAACTTCGGCCGCCGATGTTTGGACTCCGACGAGGTTCTAGCTCTTCTATTCTCTCTCTCGAAAATGGAGGTGCGCAAGTGCTCTGAGATGCTCGGGAGAATCGCGTGGAAGAAGAAGAAGAAATGCAGAGGCCGAGGCAGGCTATTTATGGCCATTACCCCGAGATTCCCCCCAACGGCTAAATTAGCCATTGAATGACTGCGCGTGTCACGCAGTAAAACCCGGGATACGAGGAGACAGGGTGATAATGTCTATCTCCTCGTTTCTCGCGCAAAATATGTCAGAGATACGTTTTTTCTGCCTTTTAACTAAAACCAAATGCCAATGCCGTAAGCATGATTTTTTCTCTTACGTCATGGTTTCCTTCTCTACGAAGATTCGTGGGAGAAATGCCGGATCACGGAAATCCGAGTTTGGCATGAGGAGTTTCAAATGAAAGAAAATTCAAGACTCAAACGCTGACTTTTTGAAAAGAGACCAAGTTGGTGAAGGACGGCAAGAGGAAGTCTTAACTCTCCTTGGGGGCAACTTTCGGATATATGCCAATTAGAGGCATGTCCGACATTGGCCAAAGGCCAGGTTATCAGGGTGGCCCGAAGGCAATGGAGCAAAGTCCATTAGGCGGCCCAGTAAGCTGACGCGCAGGAAGCCGGATTCTGGAAGAACCCGGACCACGACCCATTTGTGGTACGACTTGGAGGAGAAGCTGGATGCCTTACTTTCCAAGAATAGGATAACTTTTCGTAATCTTCTAGGTTTCCTTCATGTAAGCCCAAGTCCGGCTACCTATATAAAGCCGTACGGGAGCAAGAGACAGAACAAGAGAACATATGTTTGAATAGCTAGAAGCCAACTCGCCGGGAAGTTCATCCTCGCCGAGTTAGCGAAATCATACTCACAATTGTACTTTGTATACTTTAGGCTTCAGGTCTGATTTAGTGAGATTACAGGATTAAGAACGCCGCCATAGTTGCGACGTGCCGAACCTGGGTAAATCGTGTCCTCGTTTCCAGTAATTCCACGTATCCACCTATGGTTCTACCAGTTGGCTTATGGCACCCCCGGCCATGAACCTAACTAAGAAGACTCGACAGGGTCACATGCTTAAGGCGTGCCAACCTTTAATTGAGAGAATAAAAATGTTGTTATTGGTTTTATGCATGTTCCATGTTGATACGATGTCAGATATACAAGTCCGATATCAGTTGGAGAGGTTTCGGGGAAGTTATTATAAGGGAGAAATGATGTCTGTATTAGGCATAATTTTATATGAGAGATAACAGAGGACATGAGATATCCCAAGATATTAGAAATATGTTTCTAACATCAGTAGATAAGGCCAATGATTTTATTTATTGGATTCCTAAGATTTCGGAAGAGTTTCACGCAAAAATCGATGGAGGGGGGCTGGCAGGTGGGCCCCAGACATGAAATTGTCACATGAATTCCATATTTTTTTGCCCCAAATGATGGTAGCCGTACGACCACTTACATCTTTGCAACCGTAATCAGAAAAATCTGAGAAGGAAGGAACCGGGTGAAATTCGCACCCGCAACCTATCCCACCTCAACTTCGGGAGCATCAGGCACGGCGCTTGACCGGCACATGAGCATGCGCCCACGCGCGCACGCCACCGCCCTACCATTTACACTAGCGTGTGTCCGGCGACCGGGCGCGCGTCTACTCCTTGGCCACGGCGATGGAGTTCTTGCAGTGCGCGATGGCGGCCTGGATGGCGCTCTGCAGCTCCTCCATCGTGCTCTCCTCCGATGACGTTGACACCTTGACCGACCCGCCGACAGACAGGTGCCCGCTGTTCACCGGCGACGCACGCAGCGACGCCGGTGCCGACGAAAGCTGACCCCGCCTCTGCCTCCACCGCTCCCGCTCCCTCGCGACAGCGGCCGCGGCGCCCGGCCCGTTCCCGGAGAACGAGTGCGGCCTCCGGCGCTGCTCCCGCCGCTCCCTCTCGCCGTGCCGGGAGAAGGAGGCGAGCAGCTGCTCCACCAGGGACGCCATGTACTTCTTGACCCGCTGGCCCACCTCAAGCGGCCCTCTCTTCACCTTCCTCTTGTCCTCGGCCCTGCCGGCCGTGTGGTCTCTGCTCTCGCCTGATCTCCACGCGCTGCCGAGGCCGGAGAAGAAAGGCGAGGACTTGTTCTTGAACCTGTCCCTGTCCCTGTCCTTATCCATGCTGCTGTCGGTGTGGCTTGTGGTCTGACGACGGTGGTTCGCGTTAGCGTAGTTGTTGTGACTGAGGTCGCTGCCGACCCGGCCGAGGGGTGTCCGGGACATGCCGGCGGCGGCCGGAAGCGGAATGGCCCGGAGGTGGAGGTGGAAAGGAGGAGGCGAGGAAGGGAGCGAAGGAGGGAAGGAGAAGGAGAAATCGTGGGAGGGTGAGGGGGAGAATGGTGGCGGTGGCGGTGGGGGAGGAGGCACGGTTGGCATGAACAGAGGTGGAGGTGACCGTGGCCGTGATGCGTCCATGGCTTTGGGCTGTAGGGTTTGTCCTTCCGCGCGCGCGTGGGTGGCAACAAGGTTAGGTCGTCGGCAGCTGTTGTGGGGGCCTGGGCGCGCACAGGAGAGCCGAGGAAGGAGGGAGTCTCATCGAGGTGTAAACCTGTGACTCTAAGAAGGTAAGTACTATCGGTAAGGAAGAGGTGAAGAGGATAAGTACTGCCAGTGCTAAGAGCAAGCTAATGGAGAGTGAGAAATGTATGGAGTTTGAAATGGAGCGAGTAAATTTAAGGCAAGAAAGGTGCGTTAACAGGGACACGTTTGACGCAATGATCCAAGAAACTATCAACGCGGATTTGCTAAAACTAGAAGAATACCCCACGCGTTGCAGCGGGTATCTCTTTAAAAAAATATAAACGAAATGGGTATAAGATGTATGAAATATTCTATTATCAAGATTCAATTTATCACATAATCGATATACTATATTTAATTCGCCTGGAATTGTTGTATATTTTGAGAAATAAATATTAGTGATATGGATAATCATATGGTTGAGAAAAAGATGGCATGATTATGTGGCATGAAATATGTAATATCATAATTATTAGAGGAGATGACATGGATAATTGATTGGCTAAAATGGTGGGTGATATGGATAGCTTGCATGTTGAGATAGAAAAATCATAAATGCATCTTAGTGGGGTTTTGTCTTATAAGAAGTATAGATTTTGATTAACTCTTGGACAGCGCTATGATCGTTCGGTCGCCTTGTTTCACGGAGCCAGGGGCCGGAAAATAATTATACGAGAGCTGGTCTACAAATTTAGCCCGGTGGACCAATTCCACCAATTGACATGTGGACAGGAGAGAGAAAAAACCGAAATTGACATGTCTATTTTTAGATCTAATCTGCCATGCATGCCACGTGTCAATTGGTGGAGTAGTCCACACGGCAAAATTTGTAGACTAGGTCTCATATAATTATTTTTCGGGTCAGGATAGGTGCGAGCTCACCCTTCTCAAAAAGTCAAATTCATATTTGGAAGTTTCAAGGATTTTTTTCTTAGGCTGATAACTAAAGATGATTTCTATGAACTAAGTTTTGTTAAAAATACGTCGTATTTACACAAAATTCATTAAAATGTGGCTCTTGATAGGCATTAAACAACTGACTTTTTTTTCTTTGCATTTGTCTTTCTTTTAAGGTCATAGGTAACGCATAATTCAACACAAAATTACTCCCTCCGTCCCAAATTAGATGTCATGGATTTGATAAAATATGGATATATCCATATACTAAAATATATCTAGATACATCCATATTTTGACAAATTTATGGCAACTAATTTAGGACGGAAGGAGTATATATTACTCTCTCCGTCCAGAATTAAATGTCACAAAGTTTGACAAAAGTGGATCTATCTAGACATAATTTAATGTTAGATACATCCATTTTTATCAAACTTTGTGACATTTAATTCCGGGCAGAGGGAGTAGCAATCTATATAAAACATGCACATTCTTTTTCAGCATTTGTGGAACGTAAAGGTAGAGTTTTGGCATTTTTTAAAATTTAGGGTTCTCGGAGTTTGGGAGCGAATCCTTCTCTTCTTCTTCTTCTTCTTCTTCTTCTTCTTCTTCTTCTTCTTCTTCTTCAGGTCTATAGGGCTTTAGAGCCAATAAGCAATGGCCATTTTCACTTGCTTTAGTCACACTCTAAATTTCCTTTTGCCACTTGACCGGGTGAAATGTCGCCTTTCTAGCCAAACACCGGCTCAATGGGCCGACAAGATAACTCAAGTAAAATCTAATAAATGATGAACTTTCGTCATATAAACACTCGGCATTAAAGATGCTTAAGTTGTGACATAATAAAGGAATTAACTCCTTAAGAAACGGCTAGTTTCACTTGCTTTAGTCACACACTCTCAATTTTCCTTTTGCCAATTTGACCAGGTGAAATGGGTCTTTCTAGCCAAAGACTCGCTCAATGGGCCGACAAGATAACTCAATATCTGTCTAGAGTCTACATGTACATGCACAAGAAATTGCTAGAAATAATTTTATTGCATAAATATCAGGAAATTGTTTACACAACTCCATTTCAGGTTACCTTTTGCTTTAGTTTTGGTCACAGTCAAACTTTGCAAAATCTGACAAGATATATGCATGGGGCAAATATGAACCGAATATCTATAGTACGAAAGTTCCGTGATGGTTCTAATAATATCAGTTTGATATCGTGGATGTTATAGGTTTCTATACACTGCTCAAATTTCTCGAAGCTCGTCTTTGACCAAATATTAAAGACCGGGTTATTTGAAATGAAGCGAGTACTACCTTATGATATTGCCGATCAGCCACCTTAACTCTTTGGTTAAGGCCGAGCTCACTTGATCACTCTTATAGGCCATGACCAAACAAATCATAAGCCACTTATGTACCGTAAAAAAGGAAAGGACAAGAGCCACTTCATCGCTACAGCAGAATGCCGCAATCTTGGATGACACGCTATCATCAAATCATGATTTGAAATGGCCCACGCTAATCAGTACAGCTCGATCGGTGGCGCGTTTAATGGGGTTCCATATGTGTTGATACGTACATGTACCTGTAGCTCCATACGGACCATCATAACGCAATGCCCCCAGCTCAAAGCAATACTCCTGCATGATCAACCCACTAACCAACGAAACAAAAAGTTTTCCGGTCACAAGTGCATGCATGCAGTTTCCTAGCTCCGCCTAGCTAAAAGAAAAAAGGAAAATGCTTGGCTTCGTCCGGGGGATTGTGTCTTCTGATCCCCGCCTTGTCCTTACACCGCGTGTCCACTAACGTGGCCAGAAAAAACTGCTACCCCACATTATCTCTTCCTCCCTGATACCCCCACCTAATCTCTTCCTCTGTCCGCACCTTCCTTTCTTCCCCGAGACACAGACAGACACAGACCACGCCGCGGGCTGATTCCATCCCCATGCGTGCTGCCACAGAGAGAGCCCACGGCGTATTTCCTACCCCGCCGCCGCTCTATTCCGATCCCCATCTCACGAGCGCTTCCTCTCTCTCCTACCTCCGGCGACGACCAGATGCTTCGAGGTGGCGCCGTGCTGCGAACCGGCAGCCTCCTCCGTGGGTCGCGCGGAGGTGCTCGCCTCAACCTCGTCGTTGCGGCTTCAACGGCGGAGATGCCAGGAGACCGCGCCGCCTCTGCTCCCGTGGACGCAGGGCTTCGAGAGGCCGGCGGCAGTGCTTCTATAGGCCGGCAGCGGTGCTCTCGAAGGGTGGTGGCGGTTCTCCCCATGGCTCCCGGCGTTGCTCACACAGGCGGGTGGGCGGTGCTCGCCAAGGCTGGTGGTGGTGCTCCCATAGGCGGATGCCGATGCTCCCCAAAGGCCGGTGGTGGTGCTCCCACGGCCGGTCGGCGATGCTCCCACCACTGGACGGTGTTGCTCCCCAAGGCCGGTGGTGGTGCTCCCACAGGCGGCTGGTGGTGCTCCCCAAGTCCAGTGGTGGTGCTTCCCAAGGCCGGTGGTGATGCTCCCACAGGCGGACGGCGATGCTCCCGACGACGCCCGGGGATGCTCCCGACGGCACGTGGCAATGCTCCTGATGGCGTCCGGCGATGCTACAGGGGCTACCCGCCAACGTTGCCGAGGGCGTCCGGCGATGCTCATGAAGCTTCCTGGAAATGCTCCCGAGGGCGACGGATGATGCTCGCGACGACAAGCGACATTGCTACCGACGGTTGCAGGCGGTGCTCCTAGCGGCGCGCGACCTCGCTGTCTCCGACGGTGGCTTTCTCCGTGACATCTTCTCCGGTGACGAGCGAGTCCCGCCGGTGGAGCATCGGGCGTGCGGCGCAGACGCGCGAATATGGGCGTTGGATTTTTTTCCGGGGCATGTATGTTTTTCTTTCCGTGCGCGTGAGTGGCCCCTAGCGGACACGTGTCAGAAGCTGAAGGCGGGGGATCGGGGTTTCCGATCCCCCGGGGATGCTCAGCACTGTCCAAGAAAAAAACTAGCAAGACATAGGTGCAACCAAAAATTAAGGTAGGGCGGCCGCCCTACCTTGCCTTAAGGGCATCTCCAGCCGTTGCGCCCCCCAGGGCCCAAAACACCGCCGTTTTGAGGCCGCCGCGGCGCCAAACGGCGCTAATCTGGAACCTGGGGGGGCAGGCTTCCCAGTCGCTCCCCGAGCCCAAGTTTCGGCCCAAAAAAACTCGATTCGAACTCGACGCATTTTATTGATTTCAGCAAAGTTCGTACAAATTCGACGCAAATTTAAACTAAAAACATTGAGAAATAAAACTAAAACATTGTGACGACTATCCTAGGCGTCGTCGTCTTCATCGTCGTCCTCCTCGCGGTCACCCTTCGCCACCATGGCGAGCCGGTTGGAGGGGCCAGCTTCGCCGTCATCCTTCGCCGCGGCGAGCCGGTGCCGCTCCGCCCGGCCTTGCACCCGCAGCCGGTGCAGCTGCGCCTGCTCGGAGGGCTGGCGGTTGCGCCGCTCGCTCTGCAGCGCCACCTGCCGCAGGTCGGCCTCGTACTGCGCGATGATGGCCTGCTGCTCGGCCGATGCAGCGTTTTCGGCCAGCTGCCGGCGCACCTCGCGCTCCGCCTCTTCCCTCTGGTGCGTTTCCAGAGATGCCCGAACGGCGGCAGCCTCCGCTGCCGCCGCCGCCTGCTCGAGGCCGCCGAGAACCTGGTGGAATGCTCCCTCGTTCCGCGCGGTCTCGAAGGAGTGGAAGGCGGCGTGCTGTTCCGGCCACACCGGCTGCCTCCTCCTCTCCCTCCTCCAGCGCCGGGCAGCCTGCGCCGGCTGCTCGGGCGCCAGCTCTCCCTGGACGGGCTACTGCTCGGGCGCCACCGCTCCCAGCGCCGACGGCTGTTCGGGCGCCACTTGCTGCGCCGGCTGCTCCTCCTCTTCGTCGCATCCCAGAGGCGAGGCATCATTGCTAGGTACGACGAGGAGGGGGAGGCGAGAATGGGAGAACGGCGAGGAGGAGGAAGCGAGAATGGCAGAACGGCGAGGGACGAGCGCCCTTTTTATAGCCTGGCGGGCCAGTCCCTGCGTCGCGCGTGTCACCGCTGCCGCCCCCGCCATGCATGCACTGGCCGGCCGTCACGCCATTACGCCGGCAGCCTTTGACTGGGGCGCATGCACTGGGCTGCCTCCACGCCATTTACTCCGGCAGCCTTTGACCGCGCGGGCGCCGAGAAGAAGGTCACGGGCGGGGGTTTCTGTTCTCGCGTTTTTCGTCGCGTGCTGGGTTCGGCCTGGGTACCGCGGCGCGAAATAGCGCCGAAACGGCGCTATTTTGTCTTCTGGGGGGCGACTGGTGACGAAACGGCGCTATTCGCCGCTTCCGGCGCGAAAAAGCCCGCTGGGGGCTTGGGGGGGCGACTGGAGATGCCATAAGGGGAGCTCCGCCCCTGCGTGCATACAAACGATGCACTGTGCAGATTTCAGAAACTGATCGCTCGCGCTACTGTTAACGAACCATGCATGCGCAGCTAGCCACATGCAGCAGGCCGGAGGTAGAGCCAAGAACGCGGCTGCAATCAGAGTCGATCCATCCAGGGAAGATACATGTCACCGTACTGTAGAGCAGCTCACATGCATGCATATGCGTTGCATGGTTAAGACTGATGCTTTTGTTCTGGTTTGCGTTTGCACCGCGCCCGCGTACGTATGATTGATTGGGACAAGAATGGTGTCCAACCGACGGGGCCGCCTCCTTTTGGGTCCTTCTCCCTGTCCTGCTAGCTCCCCAGCTAGCTTAATTTCCTGAGAGCAACTCCGATCGTGACACCTTCTGGTAGTAACATAGCATCGGCAGGAAAGTTTTATGTGCCGTCCGCCGTCGTTTCTGATGTACGTATCGAAGAGGAGCGAGATCAGCTGTGACGCACTTCTCGCTTTCCTTGATTATGTTACTACTACTACTTCGATTGTTTAGAATGCAACCATTTCCCACTTACAGGGATTTCCCTGCTGGCTGGATCCGCCGTGTCAAGATCGACAGATCGTCGACCATACGGCCAAGCAGAGGAGTGATCCACACGTGGCGTGCAGGGTTTTCGCCGGAGTGGACAAGGAGGACCAGCTCATGATCATCGAGCACACCCGGACGCATGGATCGTTACCCGGCCGGCTAGCCCACCGTCACATGCATGCATGGCTCGATCGGTATCGATTCATAGTGTCGCCTTGACGCCTTCGCGGTTTGAACGGGGCTGAGCCGAGCCGATCGAGCACCTAACCAGCTGATCTACAGGTGCAGGGCACCCGTACTCCGCTAGACCAGTGTGGCACCGTTTAGTTTGTTATCAGTAGCATAATTCGGCGTTTATCAGCTGGGCTGAGCTGAGTCGTGCCCCGTCCATGTCAGGTGCCGCGTGCTAATCCCAGTAGGTGAGCTGTTGTTTTGGCGGGGGCTGTAGCATGCGGTTAGTTGCCCGGTCTTCTCTGTGCCTGGTCACTGGCATTCCTGGCTTTGGCACGTCGATCTGCTTCAGAAAAGACAGAGATGGACTTGCCAAGTGACAGTGTCGCGAAAGGGTGGTCAATCTGCCCCACGTACCATTCCTTGTTTGTCTTCGACCCGCGCCATCTCGGCCCGTTCCACTCCTATCGTCCTTCCCCGCTCCGGCGACAACCACCGCTGGATCCAGCAAACATCCGTCCTCCCCCGCCCGCCCTTCCGTCAACCTGCCTTCTAGCTCCACCAACCGGACGTCCTCCCCGCGGCCCACTTCTTACTCAGCAGTTACTGTAGAGGATCCCAGACCCCTCCTGACACCATACCTTCAGCTATCAAACGTTAACCAACTTCACATTCTATGGTTCCAAGCAATCCATGAACAAGACTCCAAAGATCTCTTATGATATCTATTTCAACGGGAAAGCCTGCTAGCTCGCATAGGCTTCAGGCATGCAAACAATCGCCAGACATGTTCTTTTTTCTCAATCATCCTCATTGAAACTCATCTACAAAAGAATACTAGTGATCCTTTACAACCAAGCTATTCTAACGACTATGTCGGTCAAACTGACCAATGAATCTCCAGCCTACTTGTCAACAATACTTTTGTATTGCTTGACTAGAATGGTCAATGTGTAAAAAAAGAATTATGTGGTCAACTGACTAAGATCCTGGTAATGAAAGAATGAATATTTATCAAAGAATGGTTTCAGCAACAAGGCCTGCCCCGCGCGTGACCCAGGACATCTGCCGCCGATGAATCTGCACAGACAAGTAAGCACCAGAGAACAAATTAGCAGTTTACGGAGTACCAGAGATCAATGTCTAGTAGTGTTAAACAGAACGAAGATAGCCTTATCGAGATCATTAGTACCTATTGGACGTCATTTACCCTCCATGGCTTCCTTCTTTTTATGACAGCTTTGGCAGAGGAAAGGGCCTTGCCAACCTTGCATCTTTTCGTGCTGCAGTGGGTTAGCATGTATGGAGATCCCCTGACCAGATGCCAGTCTCAGCTGGCAAACTGCGCAGCTGGAGGGTTCAAACATGTGCTGAAGTGCGTATCCTGTAGTAAGCCTGCAGTTAAGGAACAAGAAAAACATGACTCGATATTACGAGGTTTACTGGCAGGTGGGGATTTGAAGAATGCTTACATGTTACACATAAAAACATATCCACATTTCAACAATATATATAGAACAAAATATCAGTTCAGTGAAATACTTAGAATCGTCTCCTAAGCTTCTGGAAAAAGTATGCTAAGCTCCTAGCCCCCCGAAAAAAATATTAACCTCCCAATATCAGTTAAAAGTATATTGCTGTTCATTTCAGAGCTAACAAGCTGCACTGCATCGAAGTTAACAGTCTGAAAAAGGAGGTGCAAAACTAACTATCTGATCTATCACTCAGAATTTTAGTCGTAACTTCAGCTCTAAGCTTGCACAAGTAAACGAAAAGCTCGAAATCTATAATATGTTTACTTTAAAGAGCTCTTTTTCATGCTGGTGATAATGTTTTTTTAGAACATGTGACTGGTAAAAATTGGTAAAAGTGAATGATACAGTATGCTACTCAGGTAATTACTATGCATAAACCTCTGGCTGGCCTGAAAACATCAATATGTAAATGACCAGAGGAAAGAAGAGAATCCAATGTCGTGGGGATTGCAAAAGGAACCAACAGACACATTGAACATTAACATGCAATGGGCTGCATGTCTGACACCATCAATCAGCAGTGCCAACTCATCTGCTGCTTCCAATAATTCCGTTCCTACTATATTTTAGCAGACAACAAGATCTGTTTGTTGTCCATATGAGACAATCAAATATAAGATCTAGGTAACCAACAACTAGAAAAATCCAAGACTAAAATGCCTCTATCATTATCATCTACTCTGTTATAAATTTACAGTGGTATTGTTACTCATCAGGAGTTCAGGACATCATCAAAATTAACTTAAAATATGATTTGCCTGGGCTAGTACTTTGATAGTGTCAAGCTGATGAATATACTAAGGTACATGTCTGTACAACACAATGGAAACCCTGAAATTGTACACCGGAACAAGTTATTTTTCCTTGGAACTATTATAGAGCTCCTAGCTAGTGCAGTAGTGCCCCAAGTGAAAAAAGGCCTAGAATATTGGTCAAAAGAATACCTTCTCGACAGCGAAGCGGATCCATCCTCAAAAAGTTCTTCCACCACATCCGGCTCGGCATATTCTCTATCTATTTGAAAAGACACATCTGAATTTTTTCGGCGGAACATATTATTGAGTACAGTCTTCCCCTGCCACTTTGTTGGAGGACTAGGAGCTCGTTTTTCTGGAGGTAGTATGTCCACCACGATGCAGGTAGTATCGTCTCTTAGTCCTCGAGGTAGGATTGCTTCCTTCAGATAAGAAGAAAAGGCATATATCACGAAATGAAGGGCCAGAAGTTTGAGTCGATTAACCAATGGAAATGGTAGTAAATTAGTTACATTAACAATTCGATTGGCAGCTATATCAGATGGGTATCCACGAGAACATTGAAGAGCCATTTCAAAAGTCAAATCATCCCATACGCCATCACTTGCAATAATAATTCTGCCTCCAGCATTGGATAGCTGCAACAAAACATTGAATAGAAATCAAAATAGGGACAGTGGTCCGACGTAAAAGCAGATCATATCATGAACTACGAATGCTGATTATGAGGGGAATTTCGAACAAATATAAGAATCAAAGGTAGCATTTTCTGACTAATATATTGGTAAAAACACAAATATTTCTAAAAAAAGATAGACAGAGCAGAAGTATTTTCATGTGAGTAAACCTTCACTTGCTTCACATGAGGAACAGAGATGATACATTCACCAACATCCATATCCCCGATTGATCTAGATAGGCACAAGCCACCTGGCCAGCATCTTAAAGGACCAACCTGAAAAGGGAAACGTAAATTTGTAGAACAGGAAAGATTGTAGCAAGCAAGACAAATAGATTAAACTAGGTAGAGATGGATAGGCTTGGAATAACTGAAGATACCCTAAAAGTAGAATAATGGACATAATGTGAACATTCTTTAGATCAAACAAATCTGGATTATAAATATGCTAGAATATGACATGCATAGCAAAGTAATTCATTGATCCTACAAAACATACAGAGAATGATTCATCGCAAGAAAACAGAGAATGATAACCAATATAGAAAAATAAATAAATGAAATCTAAGCGGTGCACCCACAAATACAACTATGTTACGACCAAAAAAATCAATTCATAAGCTGAGATATTGTTGTAAAGGCAGTTAACTATGCATCTAGACTGCATATCCCAACTCAATAGCACGCCGGATTCATAATGAAAGAGACGGACCTCTGGACCACCAACAACATTCAGTTGGCCAACCTTGCTTCCCCATGCAGTGACGCGTTCTACCCTGTAAATGAAGAAGTTGTAAATTGCACAATTCTGAATAAATAACATCAAAGGCAGAACTTACTCTTCTCGGTTGGAGTCAAAGCGATGATCAGCTGACAAATGGTGTAGTGAACCGTCAGCGGACTCTAGTATGCAGCGTGAATCACCAACTGATGCTACTGTTACAACCCACTCGTCGATTATCACAAATGTCACAGTTGTACCAGAAGTTTCAGCTGAAACAGGAAAAGGAAATGTTTCAGAAAATGATATTGGCATCACTCAACTTTACAGGTGCCAAAAAGAACAAGCCAAAGCACAATTGTCACAATGCATCTAACTGACAAACACATCTGAGATGGTGTAACATCTAATTAAACCAGCTGGAATGATAACAACAAAAGGTTCACACAGCTTTACTTAGTCCCTAAAGACAAACAAAGTGCTAGGGCCCTGCTTAGAGCACAGGAATTCCACAGGAAATAGTTGGATTCCTGCAAGTATCAGGAGGAATATCCAAGTACAAAAGAGGGACCGAACAGTAACAGCATGCGCACTCAGAGCCATATGAAAGAAAGACTACAGTGTATGCTTATATCCTTGAGGGAAAAAACTTGTCACCAACAAGCTAAACAAGGATATCTGGATATGGATAGGCCCGGTTTACCTATTTCTTGAAGATCTTTATCCGTCTTGACAAATGCGGCGACAAGTGACCGCGGAAGCACTGCAAGCCACTCATCCCTGCTGAGACCCGAAGGAGTAGCACGCAGGACATTGTTCAGCAGATTGTTCTTTGCGTATATGGCCGCTCCAGATCCGTTGTGCCCATCAAACAGCTATCATCAACGATACAACACAGTGATCAGTGATCAGTCAGCAGACACACACGCCACTCCCCCATTAAAATACGACCAGTCAGCCACTAAATAAATCAAATAGTATGATAACACTGGTCAACGTGACGATAAAACAGCTAATGCACGAGGGTATGTGTAAGCTCAATCTAGCCTTGATCATCATTTTGGATCAGAGGTATTTTTTTCAGACTAAGATATGGTATCTCATACGTGCGGAAGTGTTACATATTCGCCAAATGGAGTCATGAACTAGCCTACGTGCAGATAAGTAATTGTGAACCCAAAAAACATAGCAGCTCTGCCGAAGGCAACGGAGAAAAACGTGCAGGGCGTCGTCAATCATGTACAGGACTAGAGGAGTTGCCTCCATGTCTCGGGCCGACGAGGTAATTCTAGAACCTTCTGGACACGCATAGAGGGGGGCGGGGGCAATGCAGTACCGCGAAGACGGAGAAGGAGGTGGAGGGGTCGCCGGCGACGCGGTGGCCTGCGTCGGCGAGGAGCAGCGTGAAGTCCTCGCCCTTGCGGCTGCGGGCGGCCTCCCCGCACAGCACGTCCGGCCGCTCCATCCGCTCGCTCGTCACCTCCCGCCGCAGCAGCACGCCGAGCGGCACCGTCGCCGACGCCGCCGCCTCCGTCGCCATCGCCATAGCACCCGATCGCAGCCGGCCGCCTCCGCGAAAAACCCTCCCTCGAGCGCCCAAGGGCTCCCCCGGCCGGTACCTTGGCAACTCCCCCACGTTACCGCTTCCGCCCGGAATGGAAAGAAGGGAAAATAACTCCACGCGGAATTGCGTCGCGGCGGTCGTGGTCGCCACGCGGGAACCCGGGAGGCGATCGAGCGGAGACGCAATTGACCGGGAGGGAGAAGACGATTTGGGGAGGGAGGGGAGCGAGCGCTGGGCTCCGGATGTTACGATTTTATCGGGGGCGAGATCAAAACGGAACGCGCAAAATGCGGTTGTGATTTGGTCTGATCCCCGTCCCTGCTGTTGCGCGTGGTGATTTCTGCTGCCTCTTCCTCCTCCCTCCTGGAGAGTTTCGGTGCATGTGAGCTGGATTCGGTGGGGCCTCGCTCGCGTTGGACGGACGGACAGGTGGGGCTTGCGGCGGCGGCGACTGAGAACCCAAGAGGAGGGAGGGCCGGCCCGGCCGGCCGGTGCTGTCGCTTGTTCGGCCTGATGGTAGTGGCGTGCATTTGACGGGGTCGGGACGTTGGGTGCACGTACGTGCGTGCGTGCGGAGCGGCGCCGGCGAAAGGGAAGTGGTGCTAGCCAGCGTGCCGTTTTCAGCGGACGGTGGACAGGGCCGGACGTAAGGGCAAATCTAACGGCCTCTAAATGGTCCGTTCGTTCGGTATATATTTTTTTTTAATTTTTTGCCAAATCCGGCTCTTGCCAAAACTAATTTTAAATCTGCCCCCTGAGCCAAACTATTGTCATGCTCCATCCTCTACGGAGCCGAACTTGTATAGATCGGCGCCATCCTATTTTAACACCGAAACTACATTTCCACCCTGAATTTATTTCCGAGAGGTCGGCACCATAGAGGATGCAGCTGACCCGTACAAGTTCGGCTCCATTCTCTATGCTTTGAAAATAGTTTTGTTCGGGAACTATTTTTACTATTAGTTATGTCAAGCCTAGATATGGCAAAAAATACATCGGTCCGTGAACTACGATTTGGATAAAATGACCATCCCAACTATTCCTGGACGGTTAGACCGAGTTTTTGGGCTCGGGCCAAGCTTTTGCAGGCTCGACCCGCAGAAAAATTAGACCGAGCCAAACCTCTTTTTTCAGCTCGTGCAGGCCTCGGGCCGAGCCTGACTCGGCTCGGTCCGGCTCGTTGGCTCGCTCACCGGCACCGGATACAGCCCATTTCTAACTCGTTTGTACCCATCAGCCCATACATGGTAGCCACTCAACCACACGTACGCTAGAAAGATGCCAACTAGGTATTCCTCCTACAGCCGTCACAAGCTTTGGTCGTTCCTTCACCTTTGGTCGTTTCCCATCGAGCACAAACGCCGCCGCCGTCCGTTGACTCACGCCCTGCCCCATGCCACCAAGCCCGCGCCCCCATGCCACCATCTTCTCTGGCTTTTCCTCCTCCGACTCCTCCCTTCTTGCTGCCCCTAATCGGCGTCGTGGTCGATTGTGAGCCCCGTTCGTCTGTTCTCGATCAAGCAAGCACCGCAGAGCCCCTCCACGTCGCTAATGGCGTCTCCACCGCCGCTGATACGTCTCCAACGTATCTATAATTTCTGATGCTCTATGATAATATTATGCCAATTGCTACATGTTTTCTCACTTCTTTATAGCATTTTTACACGTTTTCCGGGACTAACCTATTAACAAGATGTCAAGTGTCAGTTCCCTGTTTTCTGTTGTTTTTTATTTCAGAGAACTTGTTCTGGAAATATTCTCGGAATTGGACCCCACAAAGCCCGAAGTGCCTATTTTCCCCGGAAGCATCCAGAAGACCGAAGAGGAGTCGAAGATGGGCACCGGGGGGGCCACACTGTAACATCCCAAGTATGAAAAATAGCCATTAGAATGTTTTGCTCTCTGTTATTTTATGTTTTGCATCATGACATCATGTTGATTGCATTTGTTTTGCTTTGTTTTCCAACTGTTTTCCTCTGTTTTCTTTTGTTTTCACTTGTTTTCTATTTGCATTTCAAATCAAATTGCAAACCTGTTGTTTCATACTTGTGATGTTACAATTTCCAAAATGATATTTCAAATCAAAACAATCAATTGTTTCCATTAAAGTTGTGATTTCAAAACTGTTGATTTGTTTCTAACAAAAATTCATTTAATACCAAAACCTTTGCAAATTCAATTAATTTCCAAAACAGCAACCCTTTTGAAAATCATGAAAATGACCAAAACACTTCCATCATTGTTTCCATCAAACCATAAGGTTCAAAACTATTTAAAATGATGGTTTTTAATATTTCACTTAATTCAAATGATGTTCAAATTCAATTGCAAATTACAAACAACACCCAATTTGAACTTATCAAAATTACAAAACAATTCATTCACTTGTTTCCAATTAAACTTGAATTTTACGACTTATTTTGCTTAAGTTCAATTATCTCAATTAATATTAAAATTCAATCAAATTCCAAACAACTTGCAAACAGTACCAAAATTCAAAATATTTTTGAAAACAAAAGTTGGAAAGTTGTTGCTGTGGTAATAACTAACCTATACAATTTTTTCTAAGATTTTCCTAACCCAAAAACTTATCATTTTCTTCCTATTTCTATTCAGCAAAAAAAAAACAGAACAACAAAAAAAAGAAGAAGAATAAAACAGAGAGAGAGAGAGAGGCAGGCCAGCAGGCCCAGCCCATCTCTCCCCCTTGGCCCGATACCCCCCTCGAAGTCATCTTCAACCTGTACGGCTGAACATCGCAGGTGTCCACGTCGTCTACAGAAGGGAGCAGACGACCATCACCACCTCCTCCCCCTCCTTAAGACCAGCTCGATGCCCTAGCCCCCTCTGCCCTAATTTCTTCCTCTCCTCTCTCTTCCCCCGCCTCCATTCTCTCCCTTCTCCCTCTCTCTTTCTTCTCTGCCCCCTCTCTGCAACTCTCTGTAACTGAACCTCTCTCTGAATATCTCCACACCCGAGCACCTCCCTCCGGCGATCGCCGGCGTTCTGGCTACCCTCCGGCCAGGGTAGGCGCGGGGATGGAAACCCCCGGCCACCCTCTACCTCATCCTCCACTCAGCTGGGGCCGGGAAGCTCCGATGCGCCGCCGTCGTCGAGGTTTGCCGCCACCGTCGCCTTCCCTGCACCGCGCCTGCTGCTTCTCGTCAGAGAGGTGAGCCTCCCCTCCGTCTTCCCTCGCCTCTCTCCCTTCTCTGCACGGGTGCACGGTAACCACACGCACACGAGCACCACACTCACCACGCACAGCAGCAGCCCGCGGCACGGCCCCTCGCCGGCAGCGAGCGATCACCGATCTGTCCGCCAGGTTCAGTTAAACGTATAGTTTCAGTTCAGAGAAAAAATCACAGCTTACCTGAAGGATAACCCCCCCCCCCCCCGCACCCCCATCTGTCAACAAGCAACCGCACACCCCACTGGTACTGCTCTCTGCGCGCAAGCGTGAGGGGGTGGGTTCGAATCCCACCCCCGCGGATTAAACCCCCATTTTTCATCTCTATTTTTTCCAGGCCCAGAATCTTCCCAGAATTGCATCCAAGTCCTTGCCATTTCTTTCTAGATCCCTGTAATATATTCCTAAGTCCCTAGTTGTAATAAAAATGGCAGAATAATACCAAATCTTGTAAATTGCATAAATAAATCATTTTAACTCCAATTTCAACTTTTTAAATATGTTTTCTGTACCAAATTGCATTCTCTACCCAAATATAAAATTTGTTTACTGTTTTGAATATTTTAAATTGGTGAAATATTTGAAAACTTGTTTAATTCATTTAATTTTGCAAAAATCATAACTTGGGCATAAAAATTCCAAATTCAACAAACTAAATATGTTTTCCATTCAATTTTTCATGTACTTTCCAAATATCAACTTTGTTTGCTATTTTGAATAATTTAAATTGCTGAAAACAATTGTTTCTTAATTATTGCATTTAAAATTGTCAAATTAATAACTTGCTCATTTCAAATCCATTTTCAACAAATGAAATATGTTCTCCATGCAAAATTAAACCACATTTACAAGTATAAAATTTGTTCCATGTTTTGAATAATTAAAATTGGTTAAATAATTTAAACCTTGTTTAAATCATTTAATATTGTTAAATCCCTAACTTGCTCAAATTAAATTATTTTTGAACTTATAAAATATGTTTTCAAACCATAAAAGTATAAACTTTTCAAATATGAATTTGCTTTAATGTTTTGAACAAATAAAAATTCAAATAAATGCATGTTTGAATTAAATTCATTTAAATCTTGTTTAAACTTGTTTAACTCATAAGTAATTTATTCTAAATCCTTTTTCAACAAGTGAAACATGTAATCCACCTAAAATTTTGTGTTCTTTCCAAATATGAACTTTGTTGTCTATTTTGAACAATTAAAAGTGTTGAAAACAACAAATGCTTGTGTAACACCTTTAAGGAACCAAAATTTCATAACTTAATAACTAAAATTCCACACTTGGTAAACCTTATTTCAAATTGCACCTAAGGTTGTTTTATTTCTGTTTTCCTCATCCATGCATCATACTAATCCACTTTCACCTGTTGATTAGTTGTAAAACAATTATTCCAACCTTAATTCATGGGCTTTCCATATACAATCCAAGTTGCATGTGGGTCCATTTAATCATGTTATGTTACCATGCCAACTAGTTTATTTTTGATGCATCAATTAAATGGTAATGCATCATCCCATGATTGTGCATTATGCCATGTTATTGATTGTTTGTCTCTCTGCGTTGTTTGTTTGCTTCTTCTCGGATAGACGACGACGTTGAGACCGACGATACTTACGACACCCCTTCTGAGGATCTAGCTCAGTACCAGGCTGCTGAGTTTCCAGGCAAGTATTCACTCACATGAACCATTGTGTTCCTTTCAACATTGGATACCGATACTTTCCTTTGTCTATTCTGCTAGCCCTATGAATCGTTGCTTCTGTTCGATCCTATCGCCTGTTATCCTTTAACCCTGATATAGCCTCACCTCCACACCTATAACCCCGTTGTTTGTTGCCCGTGTCTTACTAGCATGCTTAGGGTTGTTTCTGCTCGAGTCGGTTACCCGTTACTTTCTGTTACCATATTACTTATGTTCTGGGGCTCGATGTTTAAACAATCAACCTGTTAATGTTTGAGGTAATAATAATTTGCTGATAAGGCACCGGCAGGAGGCCCGGCGTGGTTTTGAGGCCTGCTAGTGTCGACCCTAATTAGGAAAAGGGTCTTGTCTACTGATCCATGATGAGCGCACTAACCGCATGTGGGAAGCGTGTATGGGCGCCCCCCTCAATTTGATTCGATTCGCATCTCGTCCAAATCGCCACCCTTAGTTCGGGCTTTCCATTTGATGCATGCATGTGCAGGTGTGAACCCTTGGCGCCAGGGTGGAACTTTTGTAGTCGGCATTTAGGGCGGCGTGGTCTTAGAGTGCTATGAGGGTCCCCTTTTCTTCGTGGGGGCTCGATTAGCCGCGCACGCACAGCATGTGGTTATTTGGGCTTGATGCGAAGAAGAGTTGAGTTGTGTTGAGTGCCCCGCTTGGTGGAAAGGCCATTCTATCTGGCGGGTTATTCTTACGTGTACGGCCAAATTGGTGCACCCATGCAGGGTTAAATCTTCTCGAGAAGCCGTGTTTTCCGCGGTTATGGATGACTTGGTGAAAGTACTGGCTAACAAGTACTCAGAACAACTTACACCTAACTAATGGTAACTTGACTAGTAATAGTCTTATTGACACAATAACTTGAACCATCACTAATCCAAATGTGTGAGTTATCCTCAGATTGCTTCTTTGGATAAGGGGCGAGATCCAGGATGGGTTTGTTTGAGGTTAGATATAGTTGGTTACGATACGCTATCTTATCTCCTTTCTGTTAGCCGGAAGTTGTAGCAACTCTGTAGTTGGTTAGAGCAGCCAGCTGCCGCATCTTTTGTATCACCCTTTTCTTCCGTTGAACCCAAAGCATCTGTGCTTGGTGCTGACGGGTACACTTTGGTGAATTGTGAGTCTTTCTTGCTAGTACGTTTATGTACTGACCCCTTTGGGGCTGTGGTTTCCGCAGACTACGTTTCCGAGGATCCCCATGGTGGCTACTACGTGGAGTATGACGAGAATGCGGACGAGTAGACAGCGGACCCGGGCAGGATCCGAGACTTCGTGGATGGGCTCCGTCTTTTTGTTTTCGGCCTCGTAGGCCTATTTGGATCTTGTCTGTACTCAGACATTTTGGATGCTTCCGCTGTGATGTAATGATGATATGTTGGGACATGTGTCCTCTGGATGATTGTATTTGCTCTCTCTGCTCTAATGAGAGCTATTTGCAACTTATTTCAATCTTTTGTGTCTTAGAGATCTGTTGTGATATCACTTGTTCAAATGCCGTTGACATACCATGTGTGTATGTTATGAAGTACGTCAATGGAAGTATCTGGATTTCTATGGGATGGTTTGCACAGACGATGAATAGTAGAGAATGGTTGTCACACGTTTACGTGTTGGCCTACTCATATTGAGATGCGGGTGCCGGTATGCCCCGTAAGCCGTTTGTCTACTGTTCAACGGACTGTGAGTATCCCCTAGAAGTCCAGGTGCGACACACACCATGGGGTGGAGCCCCCCCTTGGCCGCAACATCTAGTGGTGTAGGGGGCCCCCAGGGCTCCACCGCCTCTGCCCTTTCGCCTATTTATTCCCCCTGGATGGAAAACCCTAGGCACCTGATCAAATATCTCCGAAAAGTTCCGCAGCCGTCGTCGTCGTCAACCCTAGATCAGGGGGTTCTGAAGCTGTCACCCGGCACCCTGCCGGAGAGGAAATCATCACCGGAGGCCTCTTCATCACCATGCCTGCCTCCGGAGTGATGCGTGAGTAGTTCATCCTTGGACTACGAGTCCATAGAAGTAGCTAGATGGTTGTGTCCTCCTCATATGCCTCGATGTTTAGATCTCGTGAGCTGCCTTACATGATCGAGATTGTTCTTATGTAATTCTATGTGCTGTGTTTGCTGGGATCCGATGAATATTGAACTTGTGCCAAGTTGATTATAGTATTTATTGCATATGTTATTTGTGATCTTGCATTCTTTCTGTTGCTAGTGGTTGCTCTGGCCAAGTAGTTGCTAGTGACTCCAAGAGGGAGTATTTATGCTCGATAGTGGGTTCATGCCTCCTTTTCGCCTGTGCTCGAGTGACAGAAACGTGACGGAGGAGGATGTGTTGTTGCCACTAGGGAGGAAAGAGCGGTGTAAGTGCCCGCGTGTACAATCACTACTTACTTTACACACTTTGTTTAATGCATTTATCTGTTGCTTGCAACTTAATACCTAAGGGGGTTCGGATGATAACCTGAGGGTGGATTATTAGTCATAGATGCAGTTGGATTATGGTCTATGTATATTGTTGTAATGCCCGCACGAAATATCATAGTAGTCATCATGTCATGAATGTGCACTACTGAAAGATCCTCTTCCGTTTTGATAACTGATGACAACATAACTATAGAACTAATGTCTAATTGAGAGTACTTGCAGGTCCTATTTGGTATATATGAAAATTCCCAGGTTCATCAAGTATACAATCTCAGTGGGTTACAAAAAATGTTTCGAATGGAAAGAGCTCGAAGAAACAAAGCTGGGGTGCCATTTTTGCAAGCAGCGGAGGCTCCGGTGAAACCACCGGAACCTCTGCCCCATGCATTTCCGGGCTCTTCCAGGCGCTGGCCTCTGGTGGTGGATCCGGTGGAACCTCCGCTAAAAACACCTTCGGGTGCATAAGAGCGGAGGCTCCAGCGGAACCTCCGGTGAACATCCGATGGGCGGAGGCTCCACTGAAACTACCGGAGCCTCCGCTGGCTCCACTGCCCCACTGTGGGGCTAGCCTCCGGTGGCTCCTCCGGTGTGGCCTCCGCTAAAACCACCTTCGGGTGCATAAGAGTGGAGGCTGCAGCGGAGCCTCCGGTGAACCTCCGGTGCGCGGAACCTCCGCCAAAGCCACCGGAGCCTCCGCCCTGAAGAATCCAGAATGGAGCAAACGAGCTGCGCACATGCGCGCAAGTGAAGACCACCGGAGCCTCCGGTGCTGCGTGGACTGCTCAACGACCACATTGGGGAAGGGGTATTTAAAGCCCTTCCCCTACCTCATAAATGCCAACCTTTTCCCATTATCTCTTCTAGCCATTAATGAAAGGTTCAACCTCCTAGATCTCTCTCTCCAACCACCCAAACACTCCGAAACTTTGTGGAGAGCTAGAGGAGACCTAGATCCGTGATTCCACCAAAGGAATTTCAAATCCATCTACCACATCCTAGTAGATCTAGAATCCTACTTTAGGCTTAGAAACCTTAGTAGATCTTGTGCTTGTAGCTTCCACCTTGTTGCAAGAAGCTTCGGATCCGTTGAGAGGCTCCATCCATCTTGTGGAGTGTCCTAAACCTTGTGTAAAGGTTTGGTCAACGCCTTCAAGTCAACCTCATAGTGGAAACGAGAATCTCCCTCACCGGAGAAGCTCAAGGAGAATAAGGTGTGCACAACCGTGTTATTGAGGAGCGCCTAGGTGGCTCCCCACCTCTACAACGTAGACGTACTTATCTTGAGAAGGAACTACGGGAAACATATCCTTGTCTCCTTGTTTATACTTGTGGTTTATCTTGTTGTCTTTTGTTTTACTTCTGTTTCGTATCTTATATTGTATCACTTAGGTTGCTCACCTAGTTGCACATCTAGAGAACCTTATCTTATATTGCTTAGCCCTAACTAAAAGGAAAATAAGAAAAATTGGTAGTCAACCTATTCACCGCCCCCCCTCTAATTGACCATAGTGCACTTTCAATTGGTATCAGAGCCTCGGTTCTTGCTAAGGGCTTAACCGCCTAAGAGTATAATGGTCAATGAAAATGAGCCCGACGGTTCTAGTGCGGAAATCGCCAAAATGGTCGACACTATAACTAACCTACAAGAAACGGTTGGAACCCTCCAAACCGAATTGTCCAAGGTTAGCTCTAGTGTTGGCTCGGATGTTTCTAGCATAAAGAAAATGTTGGAGGCCATGATGGGGAAAACCAAGGAGTCCAAGGAACCACCTCTCACCGTCGATGATGTTAGCTGGGATGATGAGTCCATTCCGGACATCGCCGAAATGGAAGCTAACATTGCTTTAGGCAAGGCGAAAGCCAAGGCAAAAGCCGATAAAAAGGCTAAGAGCGGTGGGAGCTCTGAAGGCTCCAAGTCTCAATCGGCTAACCGTTCGGGGTCTAACTCAAAAGTACCACAAACTCCCAATTATGACACTATCCATCCTATTGCCACAATGCCACACATTCTAAATGTTGGACTTCCTCCCATGCTTAACACTAACGAATTATCTTCTTGGAAGTTCGATATGGAGTCTCATATTTTTCAGGGTCTTGCACCGCCTTGTAGAGAAGTGTTCTCCATGGATTTCATCCTCACGATGCAAACAACTTGACTCCAAGAGAAGACGTGGAATTTCAACTCAACAAGACCGCTCTTGTCACTATCCAGAAGGCTCTCCCAAGAGAACATCGTGAACACATCCGCGGTATCAAGACCGCCAAGGAGGCTTGGGATAAACTTCACACCTTGTTTCAAGGCAACGCTACCATCCAATCCTCCAAGTATGATGTGGCTCTTGACAAGTCCGAGAACTTCGTTATGCTTGAAGATGAAAGTCTCGAGGAGCTGTATAGAAGAGTTGTCACTCTTGGCAACCAATTGAGGGACATTGGAAAAGAGGAAATATCCGATGAGTGGGTCAAGAGGAAGTTTGTCAAGGCCATAACTCCTTTCGAGAAGAACATCTCCACTAGCATTCGAACAAGATCGGACTACAACTCCCTCACCTCCATTGGCATTCTCAGTGAGTTCATCGCCATATCCCTATCTCACAAGAGCGTGGACGATGCTCTCGCTCGCTCAAGAGGAGTTGGAAAGTCTCCCAACCTCGCCTTGAAGTCTAAGGCGGTTTCTCGAATAGAAGAAGTGGATGAGGATGATGAGGCTTATGAAGATACATACAAGGGTGCTCACAAGTGCATTTCTCTTTCCATGCATGGTTATTGGAAGAGATGGGAGGCTCACAAGGCCGATGCTCCTAGACCTTCAAGAAACAAGATCTACAAGAGGAAGCGGGAGCGGCCAAGGACATGCTTCAGTTGTGGAAGTGTGAATCACTTTGTCAAGGAGTGTCCTTTTGAGACAAGAGAAGAGAATGAAGGGAAGATTGTTCGCAAGGACAAGAACTAAGCTCCACAAAACAAGAATCTCGCTAGAAGAGTCCCAAGGGCTCTATATGTTCAAGAAGGCCCCACATTGGAAACATACTACTCCGGAGATGAAGGAGAAGATGAAGTCGTAGGTGTGGCCCATGTCGCCATAGCTATGACTTCCTCTTCATCGGTCTCTCTATTCGAATCCCCCAATGAGAAGGCATTGGTCTGACCTACATGTCTCATGGCAAAAGCCACCACGGTAATATCTTCCACCTCCAAGTCTATTGCTACTAGTTCTCCCTCATTACTGGATTGTGTTGAAAACATTGTGGATGATGAGGAGACCAAGAATCTTAGCTCTTGGCTGTGTAGTCTTGAAGGTGAAACCAAGGAAAAGGTAAAAGGCCCTCTTGAGGCAACTTGATGATGCTAACTCTCTCATAGATGAGAAGGAAGAGATCATCACGACCTTAGAGAGCTAAGGTGTGGTCATGAGAATCATGACAATGAGCTTGTAGAAGCTCTTGAGAAAGAGAGATCCTTGAGAGCCTCTCTTGAAGAGAGACTATCTAGTCTAGAAGAGACTTATGCTATTAGTGTTTCCAAACTTAGGAAGGATGATGAAAAATCTCTTGCTTTACTTAAAATGTTTGAAGAAGAAGAGTTGAAGCTAGGAATAGCTCATGAGGAACTTGTTGAGCATCATGGAAAACTAGAAAAGGAGTTCACGTATCTTAAAGAAATCCATGACAAACTCACCATATCCCAAAATAAGCTTCTAGCTCAACAATCCAACAAGAAAGTGACTTCCTCCTCTAATAGTATTGTTATCATGCCTACCTCTTGTACTACTACTAATTTGTAGGAAGAGAGAAAATTCTCAATGACGCCATAAGCTCTCAAGGAGCCAAGAAAGGAAAGGAAGGGCTTGGCTTCGTTGCCAAGTCAAAGAAGAAAACCAAGAATGGCACCTCTTCCTCTCGGAATGTTGTCTTTGTGAAAGAGGGAGAGGTGACCAAGGAGAAGGATACCAACGCCGTGGTGGGTGATGATACCTCTAGGGGGAGCATCACTCACAACGACTTTGCCAGAAAATATAACCCCTCTTATGTTCTTATGAAATCTAGATATGGTCATGTTTATGCTAAATACGTTGGTACTTCGTATGGTGATGATTATCATTGGACTATTTGGTTTCCTAAGACCCTTGTTACTAACAAAAGAGGACCCATTGAAGGATGGGTACCTAAATCAAGAAATTGATCTCTTGTAGGGAAGTGCTTCCGGGTCGGGTAGATGGACGGTGGATAGTGGTGCATCCCAACATATGACCGGAAGCAATGACGCAATGAGCAATATTGAACCTCCATTACCTCATCTCAATTGCGTCACTATTGGTGATAATTCCGAACTTAAGGTATTGGGACGGGCAAGCTGGCTATCTCAAATGATGTATCAATTGAGAATGTTCTCCTTGTTGAGTCCCTTGGTTATAACTTGATGTCCGTTCTTCAACTTGCAAATTGTGGTTTTACCTCTTTCTTTAATAAAGAGAATGTGATTGTCACTTGGGAAACAACTCTTAAAGTAGCCTTTGTTGGGTTTGTCGAGAACGACATGTATGTAGTGGACTTCTCTAAAGGAGACACGTGTGCCGCGACATGCCTAATGGCTAAAGTTGACGTGGGATGGTTTTGGCATCGCCGGTTAGCCCACACCAATATGAGAATGTTGCATGACCTTCAAAGTGGCAATCATGTTCTAGGACTAACCAAAGCTAAGTTTGCTAAATATCGTGTGTGTAGTTCTTGCGCCTTTGGAAAGCAACATGGAGAACTTCACCCAACCAAGACTAATATCTCCACCACAAGAATTCTTGAGCTCATTCACTTAGATCTCTTTGGTCCACTATCTTATGATATTCTCGGAGGAAAGAAGTATTGCGTGGTGACTGTGGATGATTATTCAAGATATTGTTGGGTGTATTTCTTCAAGATGAAGAGTGAGACTCAAAAGAAAGTCATCGGGTTTATCACTCTAGTGGAGCGCCAACACAATGCTTCTATATTGGCCATCCGGAGTGATAATGGTATGAAGTTCAAGAACTATACCGTTGAGGGGTTTCTTAGTGAAGAGGGCATTTCTCACCAATACTCCTCTCCCTACACCCCTCAACAAAATGGTGTTGAGGAAAGGAAGAACCGGACTTTGATGGATGCGGCTAGGACAATGATTGCGGAGTTCTCTCCTGCTTATAACTTTTTGGCCGAAGCCGTCTCCACTGCTTGTCATGCTACCAACCGGTTATATCTCCACAAGATCTTGAACAAGACTCCCTATGAGATTCTGATATGTCTCCAACGTATCTATAATTTCTGATGCTCCATGATCATATTATGTCAATTGCTAGTTGTTTTCTCCCGTATTTATAGCATTGTTATACATTTTACGGGACTAACCTATTAACAAGATGCCAAGTGCCAGTTCCCTGTTTTCTGCTGTTTTTTGTTTCAGAAAAATTGTTCTCGAAACATTCTCAGAATTGGACCCCACAAAGCCCGAAGTTCCTATTTTCCCCGGAAGCATCCAGAACACCGAAGAGGAGTCGAAGACGGGCAACAGGGGGCCACAACATAGGGTGGCGCGGGTGCCCCTGGCCGTGCCACCTATAGGTGTGGGGCCCCTGCAGCTCACCGCCTTTGCCCTTTCGCCTATTTAATCCCCCGGATGGAAAACCCTAAACACCTGGTCAAAAATCCCCGAAAAGTTCTGCAGCCGCCGTCATCGTCAACCCTAGATCAGGGGGTTCTGAAGCTATTTTTGGCACCCTGTCGGAGATGAGATCATCACCGGAGGCCTCTCCATCACCATGCCTTCCTCCAGAGTGATGCGTGAGTAGTTCATCCTTGGACTACGGGTTCGTAGTTGTAGCTAGATGGTTGTCTCCTCATATGCCTCCATGTTTAGATCTCATGAGCTGCCTATCATATCGAGATTGATCTTATGTAATTCTATATGTTGTGTTTGCTAATCCGATGAATATTGATCTTATGCCAAGTTGATTATAGTCATTATTTTCTTATGCTATTTGTGATCTTGCATGCTTTCCATTGCTAGTGGTTGCTCTGGCCAAGTAGTTGCTAGTGACTCCAAGAGGGAGTATTTATGCTCGATAGTGGGTTCATGCCTCCTCACCACCTTGCTCGAGTGACAGAAACGTGATGGGGGATGTGTTGTTGCCATTAGGGAGAAAACAGCGGTGAGAGTGCCAGCGTGCATAATCATTGCTTACATTACACACTTTGTTTAATGCAGTTATCTGTTGCTTGCAACTTAATACCTAAGGGGGTTCGGATGATAACCTGAGGGTGGATTATTAGTCATAGATGCAGATGGATGTCGGTCTATGTATATTGTTGTAATGCCCACACTAAATATCATAGTAATCATCATGTTATATTGTGCACTACGGTGCAACCTCTGTTTGTCAATTGCCCAGCTGTAATTTGTTCACCCAGCATGCTATCTTTTATGGAGAGACACCACTAGTGAACCTATGAACCCGGTCCATTTTCCACACTGTTAAACAAACCACAACTATTTACTACTTTCTTTACTTACTGCAAGCATACATCATTTTCCATACTATACGTTTAATCTTTGTTTTCAGCAAGACCGATGAGATTGACAACCTCACTGTACCGTTGGGACAAAGTATTTTGGTTGTGTTGTGTGCAGGTTCCACGTTGTTGCTGACACCGGTGCAGCGCCAGCACCACCATCAGTGACATCAACCTTCCTGAGATCCTCTTCCTCCTACTGGATTGATAACCTTGGTTCTTCACTGAGGGAAATTCTTTCCACTTTCTCATCACACCTTCCTCTTGGGTTTCCAACACGCCATCCATAGCAAAGTCGAAGAATTTTTGGCGCCGTTGCCGAGGAATTAATCATCATCAAGAAGCCTCCCCGTCAAGGCACCATCAAAGAGCATCAGATTCTCATGGGCGAGAAACCGGACGTATATTACTTCAAGGTCTTTGGGTACAAGTGCTTCATTCGCAAGAAAGGTAAACATTTGTCAAAATTTGAGAATTTCAGAATTTCTGGCGCCATTGCCGGGGAGGAAGAAGTCTTCTGGCAAGGGGAGTCTCTCACTCTCAACCTCTTTATTTTGTTTATTGTCTTGTTTTTATTTTTGTCTTGTTTTTCTTCTCTATATTGAAAACACAAAAAAATTAGTTTACTTCATAGTTGTTATTTATTTGCTTGCTTTTATTCTGCTAAAATGAGTTCCTCTGAGAATACTAAGTTGTGTGACTTCACTGGCACAAACAACACTGATTTTATTTGTACACCTATTTCTCCACCTGCTCCTACTGCTGCTTTCTATGAGATTAAACCTGCTTTATTAAATCTTGTGATGAAAGAACAATTTTCTAGTATTAGTACTGATGATGCTGCTGCCCACCTTAATAATTTTGTTGAACTATGTGAGATGCAAAAATATAAAGATATAGATGGAGATATTATTAAACTGAAATTATTTCCTTTCTCTTTGAGAGGAAGAGCTAAAGAATGGTTGCTATCTTTGCCTAAAATTAGTATTGATTCATGGACTAAGTGTAAAGATGCTTTCATTGGAAAATATTATCCTCCTGCTAAGATTATATCCCTGAGAAGTGACATAATGAATTTTAAACAATTTGATAATGAACATGTTGCTAAAGCTTGGGAAAGAATGAAAACTATGGTGAAGAATTGTCCAACTCATGGACTGAGTACTCTGATGATTATAAAAACCTTTTATGCAGGACTGAATTTCTCCTCAAGGAACCTATTGGATTCAGCTGCTGGAGGTACTTTTATGTCCATCACTTTGGGCAATGCAACAAGGCTTCTTGATGATATGATGATAAATTATTCAGAGTGGCACACTCAGAGAGCTCCACAAGGTAAGAAGGTAAATTCTTTTGAGGAAACCTCCTCTTTGAGTGAAAGGCTTGATGCTATTATGTCTATGCTTGTTAATGGTAATGATCAAGTTGATCCTAATAATGTTCCTTTAGCCTCTTTGGTTGCTCAAGAAGAGCATGTGGATGTAAACTGTAATAGAAATAATAATTTTAACAACAATGCTTATAGAAATAATTTTGGTGGAAACAATTATAAGCCTTATCCTCCCAATAATGGTTATGGTAATTCCTATGGCAACTCCTACAATAGCAATAAAATCTCTACCTCTGATCTTGAAAACATGATTAGAGAATTTATTAGCACACAAACTGCCTTTAATAAATCTGTCGAGGAAAAGCTTGGTAAAATAGATGTTCTTGCCTCTAAAGTAGATATCCTTGTTGTTGATGTTGATTTTCGCCACAAGATGTTAAACAAAGTAAAACTTTGAATGCCATTCAAGTTCTAATTGATGACAATGTTAGGTTGATGGCTGAATTACGTGCTAGGTGGGAAAGAGAAGATGAATTGGCTAGAAAGAATAATATTGCTAGAGTTTGCACTATCACAACTACTAGTAAAACTGAAAATCCAAGTGCTAGTAAACCTCCCACTATTAATGGAAAATTATTTGGTGTTAATAAAGTCCCTACGCCTTTGGTGAAACGTGCTAAATTGCCTCAAACTGCTGAAATTGCTTCTGATAAAAGTGCTAAAACTTTTAGAGGTATGGGAGATAATGGTACCATTACTTTTGATGATAATAATTTTGATTTTGATGATTGCAATATCTCTGAAGTTATTATGTTTCTACAAAATCTTGCTAGAAGTCCCAATGCTAGTGCCATGAATATGGCCTTTACTGAACATATTACGAATGCTCTCTTGAAAGTTAGGGAAGAAAAGTTGAAACTTAAAACATCTATCCCTAGGAGATTAGATGATGGTTGGGAGCCTATCATTAAGATAAAATTAAATTATTTTGATTGCAATGCTATGTGTGATCTTGGTGCTAGTATCTTTGTTATGCCTCGAAAGCTTTATGACATGCTTGATCTACCACCGTTGGAACACTGTTATTTGGATGTTCATCTTGCTGATGATGCTAAGAAGAAACCTCTTGGTAGAATTGATGATGCTCTTATTATGGTTAACAATAACCTTGTCCCTATTTATTTTGTTGTTATGAACATTGAATGCAATGCTTCTTGTCCTATTGTTTTGGGAAGACCTTTTCTTACAACCGTTGGTGCTATTATTGATATGAAAGAGGGGAAATATCAATTCCCCCTCAAGAAAGGTTTGGAACACTTTCCTAGAAAGAAGATGAAGCTACCTTTTTACTCTATTATTATAGAGAGATATGATGTTGATGCTTCTTCACTTGAAAATACTTGAGTTTCCCTTTTTATGCCTAGCTGAAAGGCGTTAAAGAAAAGCGCTACCGGGAGACAACCCGTTTTATTTTGCTGTTTTCAACCCGTTTTCCTTCGTTTTCTTTGGTGTTCTTTGCACCTGGGTGTTGTCTATTTCCTTAGCAACCACGCTGTATCTTTTCTTTTATGTTTTTAGTGAGCCAAGTACAGCATCTAGTGGAAAGTTGAGACTATATTTCGGATTTCTGCGCAGGAAACAGATCTCTGCTGTCCACTGTTAATTCCGTTAAAAATCACAGATCTCTTCTTTTATGTTTTTATTGAGCCAAGTACGCTGTATCCTTTCTTTTATGTTTTTACTGAGCCAAGTAAAGCATCTAGTGGAAAGTTGAGACTATATTTCGGATTTCTGCGCAGGAAACAGATCTCTGCTGTCCACTGTTAATTCCGTTAAAAATCACAGAAAATTCAAAATGACATGAGTTTTTTCTTCTTATTCCTGGGTTATATACGCAACTTTTCTTAGTTGACCACTTTTTTATTTGAGCAACATAAGATTTTTGAAAAATCGATCTTTACCTGTTGTTCTGTTTTGACAGATTTCTGCCATTTATCGCATTTGCATCTTAATCTCTTTCTTTTGGTGTTCTTTTGAGAAAAAAGAGTTTTCAAATAAGTTGTGACAGTAGCTAATGTTTTTTTGAGTGTTAGACTTGTGTTGAAACTGAACCATGTGAATTTATTATTTCAATTGCACTAACGTTGCTAATGAAGATTGTGAGAATTTTCGTGTGAAGGAAGTTTTCAAGGGTCAAGAGAAGAGGATGATATGATGTGATCAAGAAGAGTGAAAAGCCTAAGCTTGGGGATGCCCCGGTGTTACATCCCAACAAATTCCAAGAAGACTCAAGCATTTAAGCTTGGGGATGCCCAAGGCATGATGCAGCACACCCAATTCCACCAAGTGCACCAATGACAAGATCACGAGCAAAGGCCATACATGACAAGGTGAACTCACTCCTCTCAAAACATGCTTTCGGTGACTTGGCGAATGGTGCTCTACCTCATGTAAATTCCCTTTGTGTGCTCAGGTGTCACCCCACCATGGACCCCCAAAACGATGCTCAAGGAGTTGCCCAAGAAGACGCGGAAGGAGACCGAGAAGGACCAGCGCAAGAAGACGAAGGCAAGAAGCCCCAGGTGGCGGAACCTCCGGTGAACCCACCGGAGCCTCCGCCCTGCTTCAGGCAACGGAGCCTCCGGTGCCACCTCCGCCCAAATCCCTTCTGTTCGATAAGGGCGGAGCTACCACCGGAACCAACACCGGAGCCTCCGGTGATCCAACCCTGGAGGCGGAGCCTCCGGTGCTACCTCAGCCGAAAACCCGTTCGGTGCGACCAGAGCGGAGCCTCCACCAGAGCCCCACCAGAGCCTCCGGCTGAACCACCGGAACCTCCGCTCCTGCGCGGCCTGCGTGCTAGATTTCGGGTCTTGACCCTTGTATCTCCTCCTCCCACCTACCCCCTGGGCACTAGACTATAAATAGACGTCCCCAATCTCAGATCTAGGGTTAGAGTTGAATTTAGAACATTGATCTTCGCTCTCTTGTATCCCTCTTTGAGGAACTACTCCTACGGTGTGTACCTAGGAACGTATCAAGGCTACTCCTACGATTTCGTCTAGGACCGTATCAAGATTCATCCAACTACTTGTCCTCTCCCTTTGGGTTTCAGTCAAGAGTTGTCCAATCTTCCTCTCGTAAATCCTTGAGGTTCTATTGGCGTAGTGGACCGGCTAAGGGTGTGAAACGGTTTAGTTGGATCGATCGTTCCGTAGGCGACCCTCGGAGTTTAGTTGACGAAAGGTTTGGGATCTTTCGGTTCTCGCAATTTATCCCCCTTTGTGTTTCCCCGCGTTTGCCCACAATTCCCCCTCGGTTCCCCCTCTCGTGTTCTTTGTGTTCTTTACGTTCTTCGTTTGTTCTTGTCGATTCGTGAAGATCGGTCCAATCTAGGAGTAACCCTCCATATCATCTGGTATCTAGAGCTAGGTTGACACGAATCCGAAACCTACTCCCCACCTTTTCCACCAATTTTTCCTCTATCCACCATAAATTCAAAAATTTGACCAAAAATAGCCAAAAGGGATTTCGACCGATCTGTTGATTTACTGAGTTTTTCGTGGATTTGATCTGTGGATTTGTTGCCAAACACCATTCCCCACCTTTCTATTCAGCCAATTTTCCCCAATTTGTCCAAGAATTTTCTTGATTTGAGAGGAATTTCGAATTTGAGCAAAAATCACAGAAAATCTCTGCTCTTCGATTTCTGGACATATTTTGAAACTTGTTTTTCTTTGTCGTTTTTATCCGAATTGAGTGCAACAAGTTGTCACGCGACGCCCACGACACCATCTACGCTTCCACATCAACGGATCGCCACGACATCGACTTCCACCGGCCACAAGTCCGTGATCATCAATAAGAGAGGTATAACTTGCTTCCGCTTGACCCAACCCATCCATTGTGTACCTTACCTATTCGTACTAGTTCTTTTACACCGCTTGGCATCGCATTTGTGGCACCGAGAGTGCGAGTTTGGCGCTTGTGAGAGATTAGCTACGAGTAGGCATTGGCATTTTGGAATCCATCAAAAAGAGAAAATAATAAAAAAAGAGAAAGGAGAAAAAGAAGGAAATGATCGATGCCAATCGCTATCAATTGTAGGAACGTATAGCTTCGCGTCGCAAAAGAGAAAGAGTGACCGGTTGCCACGGTGTGAATCTTGTTTCCTTTTCAATTTTTCGGTTTGAGAAAGCGTCCTCCTTGCGTTAGTGTGGCATTGAGCTTTAGTCTTTGTTAGGAACATTTCGTCTTCGCTCGTCCATTGGCCTCACTAACCCCATTTTTCCTTTGTGTGTGTGTGTGTGTTCCACCCATATTTCCATCCACTAGGTTTGGTTTTGTGCTAACTTTTCATCGGTTTTGTCGATTTTCCTCGCCACTCTCCTAACCCATTTGCCTTCCACATAAAGTGTGTGTGTTGTCGTTTGCGGTTCTTTCGATCTTTTTGGATTCGCTCTTGACATACCGCCCTACACCTAGGCTCGTCCACTAGCCTCAATATGACCAAAAAAGGTAACGTTGGGTAAGTGAGGCATCCATTTCTTCAATATCACCCTTGTGTGTTTTTGAGATGGCTAGGGAAGGAGTATTCAAAAGTCCGAGCTCAGAAGATGAAGGAAATCCGTTCTACAAAGACAATGCTTACGCCAACTACGTCACCCACAATGACCATTTCCAACTCCGTGAACTCGTCAAGGATGGGTTGCAACACTATGAGCATCGACTCCAAGAGAAAGAGTCTAGATTGAATGATCAAATGACGCGCATCAACATCAACTTGGCAAATCTTGCCAACCGCCGTCATTCATCATCATCCTCAAGGTCTCGTCGCTCAAGCCACCACAACCAAGATCTTCACCAAGCTCGTCGCCATGACCGCCATGATCGCCACGATCGCACCAACAACATGGAGGATGGTGGACAACCTCAACAACCACAACCACCTCCTCAACAACCACAACAACCCCTGCGACGACATTGGTATGAAGATAGCTCGCTATCACCACCTCCGCTACATCGCCAAGGCCGTGGTGACCCTCTTCAACAACCGCAACGCCCGGACCTTCGACAACATCATCATCCACCTCCACAAGGCCACGCTCAAGACTATGGCCACAATGATTTCGTGGAAGGTGCTCGTCAACATCGAAGGCCACCAAGGCGTAATGCACATCCCAACAACAATGACCGCCAAGAACATGATCGTCCTCAACACCCTCGAGATGAACAAGTGCTTCCGCAACGCCCTCACCAAGAACAAGAACGTCCTCGACACCAACACAATGACAATGATGATAGTGAACTCCGTGAGGCAAGACTCCATCACTGCCAACAACCACCTCCTCGTGACCACCGGCGTCATCCTCCCCATCATGATTGCCACCACCAAGACAATGAGGATGACCCCTATGATGATTCACCGCCCGTCTATGATGGAGATCCCCATGAGCAACACCATGAGCGCCCCATCATCCACAAGAATATAACAACATGAGGGCCCTTTGTTTCAATGTCCCAAAGTTCAATGGTGAGAATGACCCCAAAGAATATCTTGCTTGGGCTCTCAAGGTGGACAAGATCTTCGGCATTCACAACTTCAACGACAAAAAAATGGTTGCCTTGGAATCTTTGGAATTCGAAGGCTATGCACTCTTATGGTGGGATCGTCTCCAAGCCGAAAGAGTCTGCAACCGCATTGCTCCTATTGCCACTTGGAATGAGATTAAGCAAGCCATGCAAGATCGGTTTGTTCCTCCACACTACAAGCGTGACCTCTTCAAGAAGCTTCAAGAACTTTGTGAAGGTTTGAAGTCCGTTGATGAGTACTACAAGGAGATGGAGGCATCTTTGATTCGAGCTCATGTGATGGAATCTCAAGAACAAACAATGGCCCGCTTCCTCAATGGCCTCAACTATCCTATAAGGAATATCATTGAGTATCAACTGTATGACAACATTGTGGCCCTTGTCCACCAAGCTCTCAAGGCTGAACGTCAAATTGCGGAAGATCTCAAGTACAACAAGCAAAAGGCCTTCTTCAACTCAAGACCTTCCTCTTCGTCTCCAATGACACAAGTTCCTACTCCTACCAACAACAAGAGCTCCCCTCGAGCCTCTAGTGCTACCAAGAAGTCTCCACAACCATTCAAGAAACAAGCGCCTACCACCGCTTCTTCAAATGCTCCTCAAGTCAAGTCGAGTACTATCACTTGCTTCAAGTGTGGTGGTAGTGGACAAAAATCCTTTGAGTGTTCCAACAAGATAATCATGATTGTTAACCAAGACGGTGAACGTGATTCCATGAGTGAAGGCGAACACTACGCCTTGCATCAAGTTGCTCTCAACTCCTTGGACGTGCCCAATGATGATGAAGAAAGTGTCTATTGCGATGAGGACAAGAATCCATCGCTAGTGGTGACAAGAGTCCTTACTACTTCTGCTCAAGATGAGCATGATCAATGGTGCAATCTCTTTCAAACTAGAGCTGGTATCAATGGCAAATCAATCAAGGTTATCATCGATGGTGTAAGTTGCCACAACTTAGCTAGCAAAGAGCTTTGCGACAAACTCCAATTGACTTACAAGCAACATCCTCATCCATACCATGTCCAATGGCTTAGTGACTCCGGCACATTCAAGATTCAACACATGGTTTCCGTGCAATTAAAGATAGGCCCTTACGAAGACACCGTTGAGTGTGACGTTGTGACTATGACCGTGGGTCATCTTCTACTTGGACGACCTTGGCAATATGACAAGAGTGCTATTCATGATGGGCATACCAATCACTATAGCTTCAAGTGGAATAACATGACATTTGTGCTTCGTCCCATGTCTCCTAGCCAAGTGATCGCCGACAACGCCAAGACTCTTGCATGTAAACAAGAAGATCTCAAGTCTTGTGAGATGAGTGGTGAGAAAGTGATCCACCAAAAAGAGAGTGAGAGACACAAGCCAAATATGAGTGGAAAAACTTTGAGTGTTCCCAAAGGCCTTCCCTTACTTGCCACCAAAAGGGAGATGCGAGAGTTACGGGATGACTCAACCATTCTCCACTTTGTCCTAGTGTGCAAAGGGGAAGCACTTGAAACTAACGACATGACAAATTTTCCTCCATCTTTGTTGCCTTTGTTGCAGGAATTTGAAGACGTCTTTCCCGATGAACTCCCTCCGGGCCTTCCTCCTCTACATGGAATCGAGCACCGCATTGACCTCATCCCGGGCACGCCCCTCCCCAATCGCGCTCTTTACCGCACCAACCCCGAAGAGACTAAGGAGATTGAGCGCCAAATTCAAGAACTAATCGACAAATGCTTTATCCGCGAATCTCTTAGCCCTTGTGCCGTGCCGGTTATCCTTGTTCCAAAGCAAGATTCTACTTCCCGCATGTGTATGGATTGTCGACCTATCAATGCTATCACTGTTAGATATAGACATCCCATTCCTAGGCTCGATGACATGCTTGATGAATTGAGTGGTGCTACTATATTTTCCAAAATTGATCTTAAAAGTGGTTACCATCAAATTGGTATGAGTATAGGTGATGAATGGAAAACGGCTTTCAAAACAAAACTTGGTTTGTATGAATGGCTTGGCATGCCCTTTGGTCTTTCGAATGCCCCATCTACCTTCATGCGCCTCATGAATGAAGTTTTGCGTCCTTTCATTGGCAAATTTGTTGTGGTTTACTTCGATGACATCCTCATTTATAGCAAGTCTTTGGAAGATCATCTTGATCATGTTTCAAAAGTGTTGTTGGTCCTTCGCAAAGAAAAAGTTTTTGCCAATCTTTCCAAATTCAATTTTTGCACCAACAAGCTTGTTTTCTTGGGATTTGTGATCTCTTCCGATGGTATTGAAGTCGACAACAAGAAAGTCGAGGCAATTAGGAATTGGCCTCCCCTACTTCCGTGGGTGAGATAAGGCGCTTTCATGGCCTTGCCGGTTTCTATCGCCGCTTTGTGAAAGATTTTTCAACAATTGCTTGCCCTTTGAATGAACTTACCAAAAAGAATGTAACTTTTGTTTGGGGCAACGCGCAACAAAAAGCTTTTGACACACTTAAGAAATGTTTGACCAAAGCTCCTTTGCTTGTCTTGCCGGATTTTGAGAAAACTTTTGAGATTGAGTGTGATGCTAGTGGTATAGGAATGGGACGCGTTCTCATGCAAAATGGACGTCCCGTGGCTTATCATAGTGAAAAACTCGATGGCGCTAAACTCAATTACCCAATATATGATAAGGAACTATTTTCTTTGGTTAGAGTGTTAGAAGTTTGGCAACACTACCTTTGGCCTAAAGAATTTGTCATTCATTCCGATCACGAATCATTGAAGTACTTGAAAAGTCAATCTAATTTGAACAAAAGGCATGCTAAATGGGTAGAATTCATTGAATCTTTTCCTTATGTCATTAAGTTCAAGAAAGGTAAAGAAAATGTTGTAGCGGATGCTTTGTCTAGAAAAGAGTGCCTTCTTACACGCCTTGACATCAATGTGATTGGTTTGGATGAGATCAAAGATTTATATGATTTTGATGTTTTCTTTGGTCCTATCTTTGAGAAATGCTTGCCTAACCGAGGTTTTAATGACTACTATCTTCACAAAGGTTTCTTGTTTAAAGCTAACAAATTGTGTATTCCTGAGTCCTCTCTTCGTTTGTTGTTATTGAAGGAATCACATGAAGGAGGTCTCATGGGACACTTTGGACGCGACAAGACCTATGCCATGCTCACCAATCACTACTATTGGCCCAAGATGAAGCACCACGTGAAAAGACATGTCAAGAGATGTTCCACATGTCTCCGAGCTAAGTCTACTTCCAACCCCCACGGTCTTTACTTGTCATTGCCTATTCCACATGCACCTTGGAGTGATATTAGTATGGACTTTGTGTTAGGACTCCCACGAACTAAAACCAATATGGACTCAATCTTTGTAGTTGTTGATCGTTTCTCTAAGATGGCGCATTTCATTCCTTGCAACCGAACCGACGATGCTTCACATGTTGCTACCTTGTTTTTCAGGGAAATTGTGCGTCTACATGGGGTGCCCACTTCAATTGTGTCGGATCGGGACGTCAAGTTCACCTCATACTTTTGGAAGACGTTGATGGCCAAGCTCGGTGTCAAGCTACTATTCTCCACCGCCTACCACCCACAAATAGATGGACAAACCGAGGTCGTCAACCACACACTATCTTCACTCCTTCGAGCATTGATTAAGCCCAACCTAAAGAATTGGGAAGAATGCATCCCACATGCCGTGTTTGCCCACAATCAAGCACTACACCAAGCTACCAAGAGAAGCCCCTTCGAGATCGTCTACGGTTTCAACCCCAACACCGCTCTCGACATACTACCTTTTCCTCTCCGCGAGCAAACCAACATGGACATTGACAAGCGCACCGACTACATCATGAAGCTACATGAATCCAAAAGAGCTACGCTTGAGAAGCATTCCGAGACCCGAGCATCCGTCATGAACAAGAACAAGAAGCCAATGGTCTTCAAAGAAGGTGACCTTGTTTGGCTACACTTGCGCAAGGACCGTTTTCCCGCAGAGCGCAACTCCAAGCTCAAACCAAGAGGCGACGACCCTTTCAAGATCCTCAAGCGCATCAACAACGCCTACCAGCTCGCCTTACCAAAATCCAAGTACCTCGTCCACAACTCCTTCAATGTCAAGGAAAACTCTCCCTTCCATGGATACCCAAGTGATGAAGACGACGGCGAGTCGAGGTCGACTCTTTTTCAAGGGGGGGGGGGAGATGATGCAGCCCACCCAATTCCACCAAGTGCACCAATGACAAGATCACGAGCAAAGGCCATACATGACAAGGTGAACTCACTCCTCCCGCTACATGCTTTCGGTGACTTGGCGAATGGTGCGCTACCTCATGGAAATGCCCTTTCTGTGCTCAGGTGTGACCCCACCATGGACCCCCAAAATGATGCTCAAGGAGTTGCCCAAGAAGACGCGGAAGGAGACCGAGAAGGACCATCGCAAGAAGACGAAGGCAAGAAGCCCCAGGTGGCGGAACCTACGGTGAACCCACCGGAGCCTCCGCCCTGCTTCAGGCAGCGGAGCCTTCGGTGCCACCTCCGCCCAAATCCCCTTCTGTTCGATAAGGGCGTAGCTACCACCGGAACCAACACCGGAGCCTCCGGTGGTCCAACCCTGGAGGCGGAGCCTCTGGTGCTACCTCCGCCGAAAACCCGTTCGGTGCAACCAGAGCGGAGCCTCCACCGGAGCCCCCGGCTGAGCCACCGGAACCTCCGGTGAAACCACCGGAGCCTCCGCTCCTGGACGGCCTGTGTGCTAGCTTTCGGGTCTTGACCCTTGTATCTCTTCCTCCCACCTAACCCCTAGGCACTAGACTATAAATAGACTTCCCCAATCTCAGATCTAGGGTTAGAGTTGAATTTAGAACATTGAGATTCGCTCTCTTGTATCCCTCTTTGAGGAACTACTCCTACGGTGTGTACCTAGGAACGTATCAAGGCTACTCCTACGACTTCGTCTAGGACCGTATCAAGATTCATCCAACTACTTGTCCCCTCCCTTTGGGTTTCAGTCACGAGTTGTCCAATCTTCCTCTCGTAAATCCTTGAGGTTCTATTGGCGTAGTGGACCGGATACGGGTGTGAAACGGTTTGTATCCAGGTGAGTTCAGTTGGATCGATCGTTCCGTAGCCGACCCTCGGGGTTTAGTTGACGGGAGGTTTGGGATCTTTCGATTCTCGCAATTTATCCCCCTTTGTGTTTCCCCGCATTTGCCCACGATTCCCCCTCGGTTCCCCCTCTCGTGTTCTTCGTGTTCTTCGCGTTCTTCGTTTGTTCTTGTCGATTCGTGAAGATCGGGCCAATCTAGGAGTAACCCTCCATATCAAGGCACCCCCTTCTTCATCAACAAATTATCAGGTCACTTCTAGTGAAACTATATTTTTATTCGGTCGCATCTTATGTGCTTTACTTGGAGCATCTTTTATTTTTGTTTTCCGTTTTTTTTCTTTCAGTTTGTTTTTACTTTTTCAATAAGCTTGGTTGGATCCCAATATTCTTTTATTGGAGAGTGACACGCTCCGCTTTTTTTCATGAGAATGCTTTGTATTCTTAATCTCTGTCTAGCTACTGCATTTATTTAGCTCCTGTTTTGCATGCATCTCTTATTAGATCTTAGTTTTAGTAGTGTTATGTGAGTACTCTCATGTTTGCTTGTTGTATCATAAAGATTATTTTTGTTAAAGCATGTTTTGTATGGTGCTTGTTGGGAGAAACAAAATTCTTGCTTGAAGTAGAATTTTATAACAGTGCTAGTAGAAGCTTGTATAGACTGTGGCTAGAACTTTTTCATGCCATGCTAAATTTTATTTTAGTTTTAGAGCCTTGTGGTTATTGAGTATCATGATTAGAATCAAATAGCTGAGAGTGTTTAATATGTCTTGAAAGATTCATGAGTTGTTCTTGTCATAGTAAAGCATCAATATATGGTATTCTCTTTCGAATGTTTTATTTGGTTGACTTGGCGCATGCTCACACCGTGTTTATGACTACAAACCAGTCACGAATAGCCTCCATGACCACTTAGTTTTTGAACTTGTGATACTGCTTATGCTTTAATTAATGATGCTTATGTCGCTATGCATGATTATGGCTCTTATGCTCTCTTGATTTGTCGCTCCCAGTCTTTTTCTAGCCTCCACCTGTACTGAGTATGAGCTCTACTCGTGCATCCAAACTCCCGTAAACCAAAGTTTTTCCCATTGTGCCCACCATACCTACCTACATGTGGTATTTAACTGCCACTCCAAGTAAATTGGTCATGTGTTACCTTTAAAACCTTCAAAATTACTCCTGCTTTATGTTCCTGTTTTGGCTTATGAGGATGTCAATAGAGAATCTTTATCTCACTTGTTGATTGGATTTCACACCCTGGACTAGTGGCTTCATCTGCTTATCCAAATGATAGAAGAGCTGGCAGTGGGGTGCCCAGCCCCAAATTAATACAAACAAATTCTCTTCACTATTTTGCCCCTGATTTATCATTCAATGCATAACTGTGTAAACAAAAGAGAAAGAGGGATGACCTTCTACACCAGTTGCGTCCTTCACCATGGGAGCCGCTCTTGTGAATCCAGTTGGCTTGTGACGTACTGTATTTTCTGTTTACCATTCGTTGACATTAGCATACATCTCCCAAAATATAGACACTCCGTGTCAAACTTTTAATACCTCTGTTTAATAAAATAAAAGCTCTAGCACATGAGTGATCCATGCTTCCCTCCGCGAAGGGCCTTTCTTTTACTTTTATGTTGAGTCTCCATTTTCTAACTTTATGCATAGTTGAGAGAGCATTTTTTCCATTCTGAGTTCTATGTGCATTTGTCCCATAAACATCAATAATTACTTCATAATGTGATATCATTTGTTCTTAAATTATTTGCTCTAGTCTTCCTCGTGAACTTTGAAGGTGTCCTGGCATTTATGTTTTGCCCCACTCTTAAGGACTAGCGAAATATCACTTACCATGCTTTCTCTATACCTGAAACAAACGTTTACCTTTCTTTGCATTATTATTCATGATCCTTTATTTGAGTTACTCTTCATGATGCAAAGTAATTGCTATGCTTTATTATTAAAGTTCTATTTATCATGTTTGTGTTTGAAGTTCTATGATCTCAGCATGCATATGCTTTTACATTAGATTGATCAAGTTTATGATAGTAGCATGTCACCTCAGAAATTATTGTGTTTTATCGTTTACCTACTCGAGGACGAGTAGGAACTAAGCTTGGGGATGCTTGATACGTATTCAACGTATCTATAATTTCTGATGCTCCATGATCATATTATGTCAATTGCTACTTGTTTTCTTTCTTATTTATAGCATTTTTATACGTTTTCTGGGACTAACCTATTAACCAGATGCCAAGTGCCAGTTCCTTGTTTTCTGCTGTATTTGGTTTCAGAAAAGTTGTTCTTGAAACATTCTCGGAATTGGACCCCACAAAGCCCGAAGTTCCTATTTCCCCTGAAGCTTCCAGAACACCGAAGAGGAGTCGAAGACGGGCAACAGGGGGCCACACCATAGGGTGGCGCGGGTCCCCCTGGCCGCGCCACCTATAGGTGTGGGGCCCCTGGATCTCCACCGCCTTTGCCCTTTTGCCTATTTAATCCCCTCAGATGGAAAACCCTAAACACCTGATCAAAAATCCCCGAAAAGTTCCGCAGCCGCCGTCACCGCGAACCCTAGATCAGGGGGTTCTGAAGCTGTTCCGGCACCCTGCCGGAGAGGAGATCATCACCGGAGGCCTCTCCATCACCATGCCTGCCTCCGCAGTGATGCGTGAGTAGTTCATCCTTGGACTACGGGTTCTTAGCTGTAGCTAGATGGTTGTATTCTCCTCATATGCCTCCATGTTTAGATCTCGTGAGCTGCCTATCATGATCGAGATTGATCTTATGTAATTCTATATGCTGTGTTTGCTGGGATCCAATGAATATTGACCTTATGCCAAGTTCATTATAGTCTTTATTTCCTTATGCTATTTGTGATCTTGCATGCTTTCCGTTGCTAGTGGTTGCTCTGGCCAAGTAGTTGCTAGTGACTCCAAGAGGGAGTATTTATGCTCGATAGTGGGTTCATGCCTCCTCACCACCTTGCTCGAGTGACAGAAACGTGAAGGGGGATGTGTTGTTGCCATTAGGGAGAAAACAGCGGTGAGAGTGCCCGCGTGCATAATCATTCCTTATATTACACACTTTGTTTAATGTAGTTATATGTTGCTTGCAACTTAATACCTAAGGGGGTTCGGATGATAACCTGAGGGTGGATTATTAGTCATAGATGCAGATGGATGTCGGTCTATGTATATTGTTCTAATGCCCGCACTAAATATCATAGTAATCATCCTGTTATATTGTGCACTACGGTGCAACCTCTATTTGTCAATTGCCCAGCTGTAATTTGTTCACCCAACATGCTTTTTTTATGGAGAGACACCACTAGTGAACCTATGAACCCCGATTCATTTTCCACACTGTTAAACAAGCCACAACTATTTACTACTTTCTTTACTTACGACAACCATACATCATTTTCCACATTATACGTCTAATCTTTGTTTTCAGCAAGACCGGTGAGATTGACAACCTCACTGTACCATTGGGACAAAGTATTTTGGTTGTGGTGTGTGCAGGTTCCACGTTGTTGCTGACATCGGTGAAGCGCCAGCACCACCATCAGTGGCATCAAGCTTCCTGAGATCCTCTTCCTCCTACTGGATTGATAACCTTGGTTCTTAACTGAGGGAAATTCTTGCCACTTCCTCATCACACCTTCCTCTTGGGGTTTCCAACATGCCATCCATAGCAAAGTCAAAGAATTTCTGGCGCCGTTGCGGGGGACTTAATCATAATCAATAAGCCTCCCCGTCAAGGCACCATCAAAGAGCATCAGATTCTCACGGGCAAGAAACCAGACGTATCTTACTTCAAGGTCTTTGGTTGCAAGTGCTTCATTCGCTAGAAAGGTAAACGTTTGTCAAAACTTGAGACCAAATCTTATGAGGGTATTTTTGTTGGCTATGCCACAAACGCTCACACCTATAGAGTCTACAACAAGTCCACCAGACAAGTTGAAGAAGCTATAGACGTGGTGTTTGATGAGGATAACGGCTCCCAAGGGGGCGTATAGATCATGGTGTTGTAGGAGATGCAATTCCTCCCATCGTCATAAGAAGAATTGGGATTGGTGAAATAATTCCCATTGAGGGTTACCGGATGACGGAGGGAGGACTATGCCCCACTCAAGTGGAGCCATTGACTACACCCATTGATACGAAAGCTACCCAACAAGATGCACCAAGCCCTCATGCTAATGATCAAGGTCAAGCAAGTAATTAAGGCCAAGATAATGATCAAGGCCAAACTTCTCATCAAAGTCATGATCAAAGTCCCACCATTGTTGAGAGAGCTCAACCTAGTGGTGATCCTTCACACACTAATGATCAAGGCCAAGATGAAGATGGACATGTCTCCGATGAAGAAGGTGATTCTCAAGCAATATCCAAAGAATCTTTGTAGGAGATACTAGCTCGCAGAGCAAAGAGAAGGCTAGAGAATCTTGAATGAGCGGGACACACGGAGGACAAGATACTTGGGCATGTTCGTGGAAGAGTTGTCACTAGGAAGCACTTGGCGGATTTTAGCAAGGCTCATGCTTTTGTCTCTTTCATTAAACCCAAGAAGGTTTATGAAGCTCTCAAAGATCAAGATTGGCTTGAATACATGCATGATGAACTCAATAACTTCGAGCGCAACAAAGTGTGGAAGTTAGTTCCAAGACCCAAGGATTGCAAGAATGTTATTGGCACCAAATGGGTGTTCAAGAACAAGCAAGACAAAGATGGTATCGCCATTCTCAACAAGGCAAGATTGGTGTCTCAAGGATTTTCTCAAGTCGAAGGTGTTGATTTCGGTGAAACCTTTGCCCCCGTAGCTCGTCTTGAATCCATTCGCATCTTACTTGCTTATGCATCTCATCATAATTTTAAATTGCAACAAATGGATGTTAAGCGTGCTTTCCTAAATGGTCCCATTAGCGAGTTGGTATATGTTAAGCAACCTCCGGGTTTCGAGGATCCCAACCACCCAGATTATGTCTATAAACTCGATAAGGCACTCTATGGACTTAAACAAGCTCCACGTGCGTGGTACGAGCACCTTAAAGAGTTTCTAGTGGATCATGGGTTTAATGTTGGTTTAATCGATCCCACCCTCTTTACCAAGACGGTTGGAGGTGACTTATTCATATGCCAACTCTATGTGGATGACATCATTTTTGGGTCTACTAACACTTTTTTCAATTAAGAGTTTTGCAAGCTTATGACCAATAGGTTTGAGATGTCTATGATGGGAGAATTGGAGTTTTTCCTCGGCTTTGAAATGAATCAATATCATGAAGGAACTTTCATCAAACAAGCCAAATACACTCAAGACATGCTCAAGAGATTTAATATGCATGATGCCAAGCCTATGAAAACTCCCATGTCCACAACCCTTGACTTGAAACCCGACCCCAACGGTAAAGAGGTAGATCAAAAGGTATACCTCTCCATGATTGGCTCTTTGCTCTACCTTTGTGCATCTAGACCGGATATCATGTATAGTGTAGGTAAATGTGCAAGGTTTCAAGCCTCTCCGAGGCAAAGTCATTTGGAAGCGGTGAAACGAATATTTCTATATTTAGTTCATACCCAAAGTTTTGGTCTTTGGTATCCCAAGGGTTCAAGTTTTCAGCTCATCGGGTATTCAGATGCAGATTATGCGGGAGAGATGACGGATAGGAAGTCCACATCCGGGGGTTGCCAATTCCTTGGCCGCTCCTTAGTATGTTGGTCTTCAAAGAAGCAAAACTGCATTGCTCTCTCCACCACCGAGGCCGAGTATATCTCTGCGGCAATTTGTTGTGGCCAATTGCTTTGGATGAGGAAAACCTTGAAGGATTATGGTATTCATTTTGACAAGGTGCCTCTTCTTTCTGACAATGAGACTGCTATCAAGATCGCCTACAACCCCGTTCTTCACTCCAAGACGAAGCACATTGAGATTCGTCATCATTTTATTCGAGATCATGTTGAGAAGGGTGATATTGATCTCTCATATGTATCCACCAAGGATCAACTTGCCGATATCTTCATGAAGGCCCTTGATGAACCAAGATTTCGAGCTTTGAGGAATGAACTAAATGTCATCGATTATTCCAACTTCACTTGAAACCTTGCATATGCACCTTCATTATAGGTGTTATTAGGTTTGGATGTAGGCATGGACATAGGGGGAGTGTCACTCAACTCATGAGTGTACACTCGTCTTATTATGCAAAAATCAATTCATCATTCCATATCTAGTCAATTTGTGACTCATTGTGCTTAATTGTGACTAGTACTCTTGGACCCAAGATACATATTCGCGGTGCCAAAGTACACACTCAAACATGGTGGCTCCAGCCACCGACATCCTCCTCTCGGAGTTGTTTTTATTTTGGATGTTTCACACACATACTATACCCCCTTGACAACTTGTGCGGTTCGGCTTTTATTTCTTTGCATCTTGCGAACCCACATCGAGTAATGTTTCTCGTATGATAGTTACAATCTTCCAACCCAAGCTCCCTTTTCCCAAAAGACTATTCCTATCTGAATGCTCTCGTTTTTCTGATCTCGGCGTGCGAAAACTGGGTCTGGCAAAGGCTCCGGTGAAACCACCGGAGGCTCCGCTGCGCCTGTCCACCGGAGCCCACCGGTACCTCCGCTGGTGCGAAATTTGCCCAACGGATTTGTACCGCGCACGCGCTTCGTGGACAGGGGGCGGAACCTCCGGTGAAACCACCGGAGGCTCCGCCCACTGCAGTTTTGCGGGATAAGACCTAGGGCGAGCGGGGTCAACTAGATCTAAGATATTATTTTTCCCCCACTTGCCCTCCCTCTTCTTCCTCCAAACCGCCGCCGCCCTCTACGTCTCCGCCACCTGGAAGAGTGCTCCACCGCCGGGGGGCCCTCCTCCTTGTTTTGGACCGCTCCATGATCTTCTTCCTCCCTCACCTTCCACCATGGATGCGGGTATGTAAGGTCTCTCTCTCTCCCATCTAGTTGATGTATGGGGAAGCACTAGGAGCCACATGTACTTCACATCTAGATGCGTGGATTTAGGTTTTGGAATAGGAAATCATGAGTACGAACCCTAGAAACCTAGATTGTGAGTATTAGGCTTGAATCACTTTGTATCTTAGGGTGGATTTGTTCATGTTCCCTACCCCTTGTTATCCATCCCTAATGTTCTTCATATCTTTGTTTCTCGGATTTTTGCGTCATATAAACTTGAGCATTACCTCTTCTTCATGCTTTTCTTGCTATATCTCTTTCATAGATGCCTCCGGCTCCAAGGTCAAGGGCACTCGCACCAAGAGTGTGGCTAGTCGCAAGGCTCCAAGAGTTGATCAAATCGAGGAGACATTGGACCCATCTCAGCCCAAGCGCAAGACGAGATTCCCGGCTACCGAGAATACTTTGCCTTGCAAGGAGAAATCGGCCTCTCAAGTGTCTGAGGGAGTGTTCTTAGCGACTCGTCGCGAGAACCCATATATTGTTGAACGCAACCGCTTGATGCCACAGTTCCGGGGTAAGGATCCACGATTTCACACCGTGTTTCAAAGCCAAATTTATCATGATATTTTGATGAGGAAGTCCAAGGAAAATGTTGCTCCTCAACATGCTATGAATTTTGGTCATATGAAGAGGAAGCCCGAGTACTTTGGAGAAGCACTAGAGATTGTTGATTCATTTGGTCTTGCTCCCATTATGAAAGTACAACAAGATTATGATGAGGGATTGGTTTGTGAGTTTTTGGCCACGGTGCACCTCGCCAATGAAACAGAGCGTCATCTTATATGGATGACCAAGGGACAGAAGCTCACTATCAAGTGGTCCGAGGTTGGAGTCCTTCTTGGCGGCTACCCGTATCATGGACCCTTTGCCGGTGGCCCGGAGTTTGACAAGGGTTGGTTTCGTGTTCATGCTCCCAATGCTCAATCACTCGCCAAGGATCAAATCACTCCTCTTTATCATTGGAAGAAGTTCGTTGTTGGATTTGTCAAGGGCCTCTATCCCACTTACGATATTATGCTCCGCATCTATCGAGAGACCATCAACCCAAAGGCGAGGAACATTTATGAGATCCAAGGCTTCCTCAAGAACCTCATGCTTCTTACTCATGAGAAGCGGCTCTCCGGTCTGACTTAGAAGCTTGATGTGCTCGATTATCTATGGAATGAGTTGTGGCATGTCATTATACAAAGGAAGAATGCTTGCTTTGGGCCTTTCATAATGAAGATCATCTTGAATGTGTGGGAGAACAAGTTCCCGGAAGATCCTCTCGATGACGCTAATTGGATCCCACATACGGACAAAAGGCTTCTCATCAAGGACCACACCAAGCCTATTGTGCATCCCACCCCTGCTGCTCGCCAAGGCAAGGCCAAGCCACGAGTCAGCATTGATGAGGAAGACGAAGAAGAGGAAGTTGGTCCCTCTCGTACTCCTCCCTCTGAGGGTGCCTTCAAGTGGATGGCAAGGGCCCTCAAGAAAGTGTTCTGAGTGAACAAGAAGGTCTAGCAGCACCAATGGGAACTTCACTATGACAAGGAGCTTAAGCACCGCAAGGCAGCAAAGGCTGAGAGACAGCTTCGTCGTGATGGTGGACAGTCTATGGAGTCCCCGAAGGAAGATAGCATCACCAACAGGGACAAGTGGCAAGCCAAGGATTCCAAGGGGAAGATCATCGAGTGGTCTGATGAGGAACCTAGAGAAGAGGTCACCAGCTCTCGCCGCCGCGCCTGTCCTCTGAGCTTGGATAACTCCTCCGAGTGATCATTGGGACGTTAGCATCAGTCTCCTCCCTCTTTTGGTATCTTGATGCCAAATGGGGAGAGATATCTACTTAGGAGCGGGCATTTGCATGGGTTCTCTCTCAAGCCATGTTTTCGATTTGCCTCTTATGCTTGAGAGAGTTGGCTATTCGAAAACTTCATTTGTTTAATTATTGTGCGTTGAGAACCTCGTTATGCATTATGTGAGCATGTGAACTTCGTACCTTAATTTTATCACTTGTTATGTGCTCACTATTATATGTGTTTAGCTCTATATTGTTTAATTCTCTCAACATGAAGGGAGCATATCTCTAGGGGGAGCTCCGTCCATTTTGTGTGTGTTATTGTTATGCAAATAGGTATGTTGTCATCAATTACCAAAAAGGGGGAGAATGAAAGATCATCTTTCGTTTTGATAATTGATGACAACATAACTATAGAAACTAATGTCTATTTGAGAGTACTTGCAGGTCCTATTTGGTATATATGAAAATGCCTAGGTTCATCAAGTATACAATCTCAATGTGTTACAATAATGTTTCGAATGGAAAGAGCTCTAAGAAACAAAGATGGGGTGCCATTTTTGCAAGAAGCGGAGGCTCCGGTGAAACCACCGGAACCTCCGCCCCATGCATTTCCCGGCTCTTCCAGGCGCTGGCCTCCGGTGGTGGATCCAGTGGAACCTCCGGTAAAAACACCTTCGGGTGCATAAGAGCGGAGGATCTAGCGGAACCTGCGGTGAACATCTGGTGGTGGAGCCTCCGGTGAAACCATCGGAGCCTCCGCTGGCTCCACTGCCACACTGTGGGGCTAGCCTCCGGTGGCGCCTCCGGTGTGGCCTCCGCTAAAACCACCTTTGGGTGCATAAGAGCGGAGGCTGCAGCGGAGCCTCCAGTGAACCTCCGGTGGGCGGAACCTCCGCCAAAGCCACCGAAGCCTCCGTCGTGAAGAATCCAGAATGGAGCAAACGAGCTACGCGCATGCGCGAACACCGGAGCCTCCGGTACTGCGTGGACTGCTCAACGGCCACATTGGGGAAGGGGTATTTAAAGTCCTTCCCCTACCTTATAAATGCCAACCTTTTCCCATTCTCTCCCCTAGCCATTAATGAAAGCTTCAACCTCCTAGATCTCCCTCTCCAACCACCCAAAAACTCCGAAACTTTGTGGAGAGCTAGAGGAGACCTAGATCCGTGATTCCACCAAAGGAATTTCAAATCCATCCACCACAACCTAGTAGATCTAGAATCCTACTTGAGTTTTAGAAACCTTAGTAGATCTTGTGCTTGTAGCTTCCACCTTGTTGCAAGAAGCTTCAGATCCGTTGAGAGCCTCCATCCATCTTGTGGAGTGTCCTCAACCTTGTGTAAAGGTTTGGTAAACGCCTTCAAGTCAACCTCATAGTGGAAACGAGAATCTCCCTCACCGGAGAAGCTCAAGGAGAATAAGGTGTGCACAATCGTGCTATTGAGGAGCACCTAGGTGGCTCCCCGCCTCTCCAACGTAGACGTACTTCTATTGAGAAGGAACTACGGGAAACATATCCTTGTCTCCTTGTTTACACTTGTGGTTTATCATGTTGTTATTTGTTTTACTTCTGTTGCGTATCTTATCTTGTATCACTTAGGTTGCTCACCTAGTTGCACAACTAGAGAACCTTATCTTATCTTGCTTAGCCCTAATTAAAAGGAAAAATAGAAAAATTGGTACTCAACCTATTCACCCCCTCTAGTTGACCATAGTGCACTTTTAACTATGGTGCAACCTTTATTTGTCAATTGCCCGGCTGTAATTTGTTCACCCAACATGCTATCTTTTATGGAGAGACACCACTAGTGAACCTATGAACCCCGGTCCATTTTCTTATACTGTTAAACAAACCACTAAACTTTCATTCTTTCTTTTACTTATTGCAAGCATACACTATTTTCCACACTATACGTCTAATATTTGTTTTCAGCAAGACCGGTGAGATTGACAACCTCACTGTACCGTTGGGACAAAGTATTTTGGTTGTGTTGTGTGCAGGTTCCGCGTTGTTGCTGACACCGGTGAGGCGCCATCACCACCGTAAGTGGCATCAACCTTCCAAAGATCATCTTCCTCCTACTGGATTGATAACCTTGGTTCTTAACTGAGGGAAATTCTTACCGCTGCACTCATCACACCCTCCTCTTGGGGTTCCCAACACACAGGAATTTCTGTAGCCATTGTCAGCATCTAGGAATTTCTGGCGCCGTTGACGGGGAGAAAGAAGTCTTCTGGCAAGGGGAGTCTCTCACTCTCAACCTCTTTATTTTTTTATTGTCTTGTTTTTTTTTTGTCTTGGTTTGCTTCTCTTTATCAAAAACACAAAAAAATAGTTTACTATATAGCTGTTATTTATTTGCTTGCTTTTATTTTGCTAAAATGAGTCCTTTGAGAATAATAAGTTGTGTGACTTCACTAGCACAAACAACAATGATTTTATTTGCACACATATTGCTCCACCTGCTCCTACTGCTGCATTCTATGAAATTAAACCCGCTTTATTAAATCTTGTTATGAAAGAGCAATTTTCTGGTGTTTGTACTAATGATGCTGCTGCTCACCTTAATAATTTTGTTGAACTATGTGAGATGCAAAAATATAAAGATGTGGATGGAGATAATATTAAACTGAAATTATTCCCTTTCTCTTTAAGAGGAAGAGCTAAATAATGGTTGCTATCTTTGCCTAGAAATAGTATTGATTCATGGACTAAGTGTAAAGATGCTTTCATTGGAAAATATTATCCTCCTTCTAAGATTATATCCCTGAGAAGTGACATAATGAATTTTAAACAATTTGATAATGAACATGTTGCTAAATCTTGGGAAAGAATGAAAACTATGGTGAAGAATTGTCCCACTCATGGAGTGACTACTTGGATGATTATACAAACTTTTTATGCAGGACTGAATTTCTCCTCAAGGAACCTATTGGATTAAGCTGCTGGAGGTACCTTTATGTCCATCACTTTGGGCAATGCAACAAAGCTTTTTGATGATATGATGATAACTTATTCATAGTGGCACACTGAGAGAGCTCCACAAGGTAAGAAGGTAAATTCTGTTGAGGAAACCTCCTCTTTGAGTGAAAGGCTTGATGATATTATGTCTATGATTGTTAATGGTAAAGCTCAAGTTGATCCAAATAATGTTCCTTTAGCCTCTTTGGTTGCTCAAGAAGAGCATGTTGATGTGAACTTATTAGAAATACTAATTTTAACAACAATGCTTATACAAATAATTTTGGTGGAAACAATTATAAGCCCTATCCTCCTAATAATGGTTATGGTAATTCTTATGGAAATTCCTACAATAAAAATAAAATATCTACCTCTGATCTTGAAAACATGCTTAGAGAATTTATTAGCACACAAACTGCATTTAATAAATCTGTTGAGGAAAAGCTTGGGAAAATAGATGTTCTCGCCTCTAAAGTGGACAGCCTAGCTATTGATGTTGATTTTCTAAAACTGAAGGTTTTGCCACATGATGTTAAAGAAAGTAAAACTTTGAATGCGATCCAAGTTCGAATTGATGATAATGTTAGGTTGATGGCTGAATTACGTGCTAGGTGGGAAAGAGAAGATGAATTGGCTAGAAAGAATAATATTGTTAAAGTTAGCACTATCACAACCACTAGTAAAACTGAAGCTCCAAGTGCTAGTAAACCTCCTACTATCAATAGTAAAGTAGTTGGTGTTAACAAAGACTCCACCCATTCGGTGAAACGTGCTAAATTGCCTCAAATTGCTGAAACTGCTTCTAATAAAAGTGCTCAAATTTTTAGAGATGTAGGGGATAATGGTCCCATTACTTTTGATGATAATAAAATTGATTTTGATGATTGCAATATCTCTGAAGTTATTATGTTCCTACAAAATCTTGCTAGAATTCCCAATGCTAGTGCCATGAATATGGCCTTTACAAAACATATTACCAATGCTCTCATGAAAGTTAGGGAAGAAAAGCTGAAACTTGAAACATCTATCCCTAGAAAATTAGATGATGGTTGGGAGCCTATTATGAAGATAAAAGTAAATGATTTTGATTGCAATGCTTTGTGTGATCTTTGTTTTAGTATATCTGTTATGCCTCAAAAGCTTTATGATATGCTTGATCTACCACCGTTGGAACACTGTTATTTGGATGTTCATCTTGCTGATAATGCTAAGAAGACACCTATTGGTAGAATTGATGATGTTCTTATTATGGTTAACAATAACCTTGTCTCTGTTGATTTTTTTTGTTATGAACATTTAATGCAATGCTTCTTGTCCTATTATTTTGGGAAGACCTTTTCTTAGAACTGTTGGTGCTGTTATTGATATAAAAGAGGGGAGTATTAAATATCAATTCCCCCTCAAGAAAGGTATGGAAAACTTTCCTAGAAAGAGGATGAAGCTACCTTTTGACTCTATTATTATATCAAGTTATGATGTTGATGCTTCTTCTCTTGAAAATACTTAAGTTGCTTTCTATGCCTAGCTGAAAGGCGTTAAAGAAAAGCGCTACCGGGAGACAACTCATTTTGTTTCTCCGTTTTCAACCCATTTTCCTTCGTTTTATTTTGTTTTATTTGAACCTGGGTGTTGTAAATTTCCTTAGCAACCCTGTTGTATCTTTTCTTTTGTGTTTTTGTTGAGCCAAGTAAATCCTCTAGTGGAAAGTTGAGACTATATTTCGGATTTCTGCGCAGGAAACAGATTTCTGCTGTCCACTGTTAATTTCGTATAAAATCACAGAAAATTCAAAATGACCTGAGTTTTTTTGTGCGGAATCCTGGGCTATATACGCAACTTTTCTTGGCTGACCACTTTTTGATTTGAGCAACAGAAGATTTTCTAAAAAAAAAATCTTTACCCGCTGTCCTGTTTTGACAGATTTCTGCCAATAATTGCAATTGTATCTTAATCTCTTTCTTTTGGTGTTCTTTTGAGAAAAAAAGTTTTAAAATAATTTGTGACAGTATCTAATGTGTTTTTGAGTGTTAGGATTGTTTTGAAACTGAACCATGTGAATTTATTATTTCGATTGCACTAACGTTGCTAATGAAGATTGTGAGAAGTTTGGTGTGAAGGAAGTTTTAAAGGGTCAAGAAAAGAGGATGATATGACGTGATCAAGAAGAGTGAAAAGCCTAAGATTGGGGATTCCCCGGTGGTACATCCCAGCAAATTCCAAGAAGAATCAAGCGTCTAAGCTTGGGGATGCCCAAGGCATCCCCTTCTTCTTCGTCAAATTATCAGGTCACTTCTAGTGAAGCTATATTTTTATTCGGTCACATCTTATGTGCTTTACTTGGAGCGTATTTTATTTTTTGCTTTCAGTTGTTTTTATTCTTGCAATAAGATTGGTTGGACCCCAGCATTATTTTATTTGAGAGTGACACGCTCCGCTTTTTCATGGGAACACTTTGTATTCTTAATCTTTGTGTGGCTGCTGCATTTATTTAGCTCCTGTTTTGCATGCATCTCTTATCAGAGCTGTTAGTTTTAGTAGTGTTATGTGAGTACTCTCATGTTTGCTTGCTGTATCATAAATATTATTTTTGTTAAAATAGATCATGTATGGTGCTTGTTGGGAAAAGAAACTGCTGCTTGAAGTAGAATTTATAATACTGCAAGTAGAAGCTTGTATAGACGGTGACTAGAACTTTTTCAGGCCATGCTAAATGTTATTTTAGTTTTAAAGCCTTGTGGTTATTGAGTAGCATTAATAGCCTCGAATAGCTGAGAGTGTTTAATATGCCATTGAAAGATTCATGAGTTGTTCTTGTCATAGTAAAGCATAAATTTATGGTACTCTCTTTTGAATGTTTTATTTGGTTGACTTGGAGCATACTCACACCATGTTTATGACTATGAACCAGTCACGAATAGCCTCCATGACCACTTAGTTTTTGAACTCCTGATACCGCTTATGCTTTAATTAATGAGGTTTATGTCGCTATGCATGATTATGGCTCTTATGCTCTCTTGATTTGTCGCTCCCAAACTTTTGCTAGCCTCCACCTATACTGAGTATGAGCTCTACTCGTGCAAACAACTCCCTTAAACCAAAGTTTTTCCCATTGTGTCCACCATACCTACCTACATGTGGTATTTAACTGCCACTCCAAGTGAATTGCTCATGTGTTACCTTTAAAACTTTCAAAACTACTCCTGCTTTATGTTCCTGTTTTTGCTCATGAGGACATCAATGGAGAATCTTTATCTCACTTGTTGATTGGATTTCACACCCTGGACTAGTGGCTTCATCCGTTTATCCAAATGATAGAAGATCTGGTAGCGGGGTGCCCAGCCCCAAATTAATGCAAACAAATTCTCTTCACTATTTTGGCCCCTAATTTATCAGTCAAAGCATAATTGTGTAAACAAAAGAGAAAGAGAGATGACCTTCTACCCAGATGCGTCCTTCATATGGGAGCCGCTCTTGTGAATCCAGTTGGCTTGTGACGTACTATATTTTCTGTTTACCATTCGTTGACATTAGCATACATCTCCCAAAATATAGACACTCCTCCACGGTATGTGATTCTTGGAAGGCACCCGAGTATTCGGTTAGCCATGGTTTGTGAAAGATGGATGGGAGGAGTGTCAAACTTTTAATACCTATGTTTAATAAAATAAAAAGCTTTATCACATGAGTTGATCCCTGCTTCCCTCTGCGAAGAGCCTTTCTTTTACTTTTATGTTGAGTCTCCATGTTCTAACTTTATGCACAGTTGAGAGAGCATTTTTTCCATTCCGAGTTCTATGTGCATTTGTCTCATAAACATCGATAATTGGTTCATGATGTGATATTGTTTTTCTTAAATTATTTTCTCTAGTCTTCCTCATGAACTTTGAAGGTGTCCTGGCATTTATGTTTTGTCCCACTCTTAAGGACTAGCGAAATACCACTTTGCCATGCTTTCTCTATACTTGAAACAAACATTTATCTTTCTTTGCATTATTATTCATGATCCTTTATTTGAGATACTCTTCATGATGCAAAGTAATTGCTATGCTTTATTATTAAAGTTCTATTTTATCATGTTTCTGTTTGAAGTTCTATGATCTCAGCTTACATATGCTTTTACATTATAATGATCAAGTTTATGTTAGTAGCATGTCACCTCGGAAATTATTGTGTTTTATCGTTTACCTACTCGAGGACAAGTAGGAACTAAGCTTGGGATTGCTTGATACGTCTCCAACGTATCTATAATTTCTGATGCTCCATGATAATATTATGCCAATTGCTACATGTTTTCTCCCTTCTTTATAGCATTTTAACACGTTTTCCGGGACTAGCCTATTAATAAGATGCCAAGTGCTAGTTCCCTGTTTTCTGCTGTTTTTTATTTCAGAAAAGTTGTTCTGGAAATATTCTCGGAATTGGACCCCACAAAGCCCGAAGTGCCTATTTTCCCCGGAAGAATCCAGAAGACCGAAGAGGAGTCGAAGACAGGCATCAGGTGGGCCACACCATGGGGTGTGATACGTCTCCAACGTATCTATAATTTCTAACGCTCCATGATAATATTATGCCAATTGCTACATGTTTTATCCCTTATTTATAACATTTTACACGTTTTCCGAGACTAACCTATTAACAAGATGCCAAGTGCCAGTTCCATGTTTTCTGCTGTTTTTTATTTCAGAAAAGTTGTTCTGGAAATATTCTTGGAATTGGACCCCAAAAAGCCCGAAGTGCTTATTTTCCCCGTCTACACAACGAGCGCTCATCGTTGCGTAAAACTCCCCTAGGCGACGCCTAGGGTTTCTCCTCCTCCGGCGGAATTTTATTCCGACGAGAGTTCCGATCACCGTCGTGTCCGGATAGATTGGGGGATCTGATCCCTGTGGTACTCGTACTCGCCCTAACCCAACCTATATCAGGGGCAAGGGATCTCGTGAGGGAACCAACCAAGCAAAGCCCTAGCTGCGCGACAATCATGGCAAGCGAGGCGTCGGGCTCATCAGCGCAGAGCAGAACATCGGGGGGAGATCGGGGGAAATCGGTCCCGATTAACGACCTCCTCCAACGACTGGATTTGAGAGAGGAAGAAGATGATGATCTCAATTTTGACGAGGAATTTTCCCACGAGAAAGTAGACTCTGAATTCATGGCAATTTGTCGAGTCCACACGTCAAAACCCTTTTCGAGGGAGGCTTTCTACTCTTACATGCGGATGGCATGGAGCTTGGCCCAAGGAGTGACTTTTGATCCGGTTGGGAACAACAGATTCACAATGAAAGCAAAGTGTCTAGGAGATTGGAACAGGATTATGGAACAAGGACCATGGATTTTTCGTGATAACGGTGTCCTGATTGAGAGATATGATGGGTTTATGAGTCCGCAAGATGTAGAGCTGAATAAGATCCCGCTGTGGATCCAACTCAAGGGCTTACCCACTACATATAGGAGGACAGAAGTACTGGAAGCACTGTGCAAACGAGTGGGCAAAGTTGTGAATGTGAACTTGGCACCTAGAGGGGATGGCGATCACGTTCGGATTAGGGTAGAGGTGGATGTGAACAAACCACTTACAAGGTTCGTGTCCATTACCAAGAATCAACAAAAATCTTTCTATCAGGTATACTACGAAAAGATTCCGAAATTTTGTTTCGTCTGTGGTATGCTGGGACATGTTCATTTTGAACATGGTAATGGCAAACATACGGAGGAACATATGCAGTGGGGTGACTCGTTGCTTGCACCTCAACCCGAGTGGACCCCGTTCCGTGGGAATACATACAGAGGAGGAAGACGAGGAGTAGGCAAGGAAACAGAAGCGCTTATACCCCTTCGGGGTGGAGATCGGACAGGGGTGCCGATGAGGACTTGAAGGATACTGGTACGAGCCCCCTAAAACATAAGAGTGAGATGGAGATAGAGACCAACCCTTCCTCGCGCAAACGGTTGGCGTTGGAGAACACACCGAGTGACAATGACAACATACCGGGTCGGGACCTAGTGATCAGGAAAGATAATATGGAAAAGGAAGTGCAGCCTGGTTCAGAGAGTGATACCTCCACCCAAGGAAGCAAAAGATACAAGAGTGATACGCAGGCTGATGCGGAAAACGGCAAAATCATATTGGCGAGCTCAAATGAGCTCGACCGGGAGCAATGAAAATCATGGGATATAACTGCCCGGGTCTCAAAAAAACCCCGGCGGTGCGTTCGTTTCTGGATGTCCAGGAACGAATCAAACCAGATGTTCTTTTTCTGTCTGAGACGCATCTGGACAAAGCAAAGGCAGAAAAAATGAGACGAAAACTCTCCTATGATCACATGCTGATTTGGGAGAGCGACGGGCGCAGTGGAGGGTTACTGATGTTTTGGAGAAAGGAGTTGAAGGTCACCTCCTCGGAGATACACAACAACTACCTGGATATCCGTATAGATGAATCCAGCGAGTCGGTATGGCGAATCACTGGCCTATATGGAGAACCAAGCACGGATTGGAAACACCTCACTTGGGAATATTTGAGGGAGCTCCATGGTATGATTGATTTACCATGGGTAGTCCTAGGTGATTTCAATGAAATATTACACGGTGATGAGAAAGAAGGGGGGCCCAAGAGCGCAAATAAGGATGCAAGGCTTCCCTAATGCCCTCGACAATTGCAACTTATACGATATGGGCTATGTGGGTGACAAGTTTACATGGAGAAGAGGAAGAATTAGAGAGAGGCTAGACAGATCGGTCTGTAATCATCGATGGAATGATCAATTTCCCTCGGCAGCAGTGATCCATGGAGATTTCTCGAGGTCGGATCATCGACCCATTATTGTTGACCTCAACTATATGGAAAATTTGGCGCTACCAAGACCAATTGGTTCGAGGAGGTTTGAAGACCGCTGGCTACAGGAAGAATCTGTCGATTGCATCGTTGAACAGGCTTGGGCCGAAGCCCAGTCCAGTGCTGTGACGAACCTGGGCCGCAAATTGGAATACGTACATGGCGTGCTCCATGCATGGGACATGCAAGTCCTGCAGCGCTCACGTCGTTCAATCCGTGAACTCAACAAGGAGCTTAATACTATCATGCGAGGGCCCCTGTCCGAAGAGGCCACAAGGAATTAAGGAGAGATCCAAACTGAGATCGAAAAGCTCCAAGAGCAGGAGGAAATTAAATGGATACAAAGGGCTCGAGCAAACTGGATGAAGCAAGGGGATAGAAACACTAATTTTTTCCATAACTTTGCTAATGCTCGCAGAAAAATGAACAGGATTAATATGCTAGAGGATGAGGATGGAAACCATATTGAGGGGCATGACCTCTCAGCGCATATATCGGGCTATTTCATAAATCTATTCACGAAGCAATGTGATGATGCAAATAATGAGGTGATTACCAAAGTTAAACCCCGAGTGACCATGGCTATGAATGAGATTCTATGTGCAACATTCACTAGAGAGGAAGTTAAGAAAGCATTATTCAATATTGGAGACCTTAAGGCCCCGGGGCCAGATGGACTTCATGCGGTGTTCTTTAAAAGGTATTGGGATCTGATTGGCGAGGATCTTACAACGGTGGTTCTCAATGCTCTCAATACAAGAATTATTCCTAATGATTGGAACAGAAGGACAATTGTGCTTATACCGAAAATTGACAGCCCCACCAAAGTAACACAATAACGTCCTATAAGTCTTTGTAATGTTACTTATAAGGTTATTTCCAAAGTGTTGACAGCTAGGCTTAAAAATATTCTTCCCGAGATCATTACTCCAAATCAGAGTGCTTTTGTCCCCGGGAGACTTATTACTGACAATGTGCTAGTGGCGTATGAATCATACCATGCGATCAAGAATAAAAAGAAGGGAAAATTTGGCACATGTGCTATAAAACTGGATATGCATAAGGCGTATGATAGAGTGGAGTGGTCTTTTCTTGAGAAGATCCTAATACAGCTGGGTTTTGACACGGGGTGGACCTCAATGATTATGGCTTGCGTCTCAAGTGTATCCTATTCGGTCCGTTTCAATGGAAGGGATACTGGCATGTTTACTCCTACCCGTGGGCTGAGACAGGGGGACCCCTTGTCCCCCTATTTGTTCCTCCTTTGCTCTGAAGGATTATCTAGTCTTATTAATGATGCCGAAGAGAAAGGTGACCTTGTTGGAGTGAAGGTATGTCGCAATGCACCGATGATTTCACACCTTCTGTTTGTTGACGACTCTCTGATCCTTATGAGAGCGGACAATAATAATGCTATGACCCTGAAACATATATTGCAAGCATATTGCTCGACCTCAGGACAAATGGTGAGCGAGGCAAAATCGAGTGTGTTCTTCAGCCCATGTACCCTCCCTGGGACTCGGGAGGAGCTGTGTACCACTCTAAATATATTAACGGAGGTAATCACGGACAAATATTTGGGACTCCCGCCTTTGGTAGGTGTTGATCGGTCTGATTGCTTCCAACATTTGATTGACAGGGTGTGTGCCCGCTTGGCGGGCTTTAAGGAAAAACTTCTCTCCTACGGGGGAAAAGAGGTGCTTCTCAAAGCAGTGGATCAGGCAATCCCGGCGTATGCGATGTCGGTTTTCAGACTTCCCAAACAGATAACAAAAGGGATCACAAATGCTATGACCCGTTACTGGTGGGGAGATGAAGATGATAAGAAACATATGCATTGGTTTGCGTGGTGGAAGATGTGTATACCCAAAAATCATGGTGGTATGGGGTTTAGGGACCTACCTTGTTTTAACCTGGCTATGCTTGCCAAACAGATTTGGAGACTTCTATGTGAGCCTGATTCTCTTTGTTCTCAAGTGCTTAGAGCCAAGTACTATCCTTCGGGTGATATACTTAATGCAACTCTGAAGAAGGGATCCTCTTATACGTGGCAGAGTTTATTCGCAGGGATCCAGACTTTCAAAAGGGGACATATTTGGAGAGTGGGAGATGGTTCCAAAATAAATATTTGGGATGATGCTTGGATTCCTAACAGCCCTACTAGGAAAATCATCACCCAAAGAGGTAACATTTTGATTACTAAGGTCTCAGAATTAATTGATGCTGAATCGGGACAATGGGACGAGGAGATGATTTGTAGTCTGTTCTGTCCCTTTGATGCGGCCAGCATTCTAAACATTCACTTGGCAGTTGGTATGATGGAAGACTTTATATCATGGAATTTTACAAAGACGGGAGTGTTCTCGGTGAGATCCGCATATCATAAAGAGTGGGATCACCAACACGGTTCTAAACTTGCTAGAACGGCTGGCCAAGGCAGCTCGGATGGGGATATTCTCTGGAAAAACTTATGGAATCTTAAGGTGCCGTCGAAGGTGAAAATTTTCTCCTGGAGGTTCATACACAATACAATCCCGTGCAACTGTCTACTTGCCAATAGGCATATTGTTCAATCAAGCCTATGTCCGGTCTGCAAGGTCCATTGTGAAGACCTTGCACACGTGTTCTTCTCATGTTCTCGGGCTCGCGAAATCTGGGAAAATTTGGGGTTATTCCCAACTATACGAAGGGCTCTTGATCAGTTCCAAGAGGGAACACATGTTTTCGAGTTCCTGCTAAAGCAGCCAGCATCAACAGCTCCAGGGTTTGATGTTGATCTACGAGAGCTCATCGCAACGACGTGTTGGTATGTCTGGTAGGAACGTAGAAAAATTGTCCATGGTGAGGAGGTGACTAAGCCTGCTTACTCGGCAATGTCCATCGTGGCGTGCGCAACCAACTACTCTCGCGCTCAGAAGAAAAATACGGGAGTCAAGCGAGAGGGGTGGCAAAAACCACCGGAGGACTATACAAAACTTAATGTGGATGCTTCTTTTTGTTTACAGGATGGGAGGGGAGCTACGGGAGCCGTTATCCGCGACGCTCGGGGAGCATTCATCACTGGAAGCTGCTGCGTTCTCCCTTATGTACCTGATGCGGCCATGGCGGAAGCTAGAGCTCTGAAAGACAGGCTCATCTTAGCAGGACAGATGGGCTGCTCCAACATAGTGGTAAATAGTGACTGCCTGGAGGTGTCGAAACGATGGAGGAAGCGGGGAATTCTATCGGACCCTATGCTGCTATCTATGAGGAGTGTGCTTTCCTAGCTAGAGGTTTCAATAAGATTAATTTTGCTTTTGCACCAAGAGAGAGTAATGTTGTAGCCCATACTTTAGCTGCTCAGGCTAGTGGTCAGGGTCTGCAGGTTTGGTTTGAGGATCCTCCTGATTGCATCAAAGGAGCCCTAGTAGACGATATCAGTCTTTTTGTAAACACGTAATGTTTTGGCAACAAGCTCACACTCTTTTCCTTACCAGGGTACCTGAGGGGTCCGGAAGGTTTTTAACGAGGCGGCTTGTTTATTGTTATTTATATCTGGAAAACTCAAAAAAAAGTGCCTATTTTCCCCGGAAGCATCCAGAAGACCAAAGAGGAGTCAAAGAGGGGCACCAGGGGGCCCACACCATGGGGTGGTGCGCCCCCCTTGGCCGCGCCTGGGGGTGGTGTGGGGCCCCCAGGGCTCCACCGCCTCTGCCCTTTCGCCTATTTATTCCCCCCGGATGGAAAACCCTAGACACCTGATCAAAAATCGCTGAAAAGTTCCGCAACCGCCGTCATCGTCAACCCTAGATCAGGGGGGTTCTAAGCTGTCTCCGGCACCCTGTCGGAGAGGAAATCATCACCGGAGGCTTGTTCATCACCACCGTCAGTGGCATCAGCCTTCCGAAGATCCTCTTTCTCCTACTGGATTGATAACCTTGGTTCTTAACTAAGGGGAAAACTCCTACCGCTGTGCTCATCACACCCTCCTCTTGGGGTGTCCCAACGAGTGCAAGATCTGCACCATCAAGGACTTTTTCGGGCGCCGTTGCCGGGGAGAAAGAAGTCTTCTGGCAAGGGGAGTCTCTCACTCTCAACCTATTTATTTTGTTTTTTGTCTTGTTTTTATTTTATCTTGTTTTGCTTCTCTTTATCGAAAACACAAAAAAATAGTTTACTTTATAGCTGTTATTTATTTGCTTGCTTTTATGTCTAGTTTTGCTCCTGTCACTATGTCACCAGAAGAAACAATCTTTACTTTCAAACAAGGGAATGATGAGAATTTCAAAGAATCTTGGTCTAGAGTTTTTGATCCCTATTGCAAAATTGAACCTAAAATGACTTTAAGCCTGTTTCTTCGTAGCTTTCACTTTGGTCTTGTCCTTTGTTATAGATATGCTTTGGATACTGTGGTAGGAGGTGATTTCCTTCATTGTGATAGAGATCAAGCTGTCAATGCTATAAAATTAATTGTAACCTACAGTTTACCCTGTAGTTCTTATAAATCCTTTGCAAATATTTATGCTAGATTAAACGCTCTTGAGTCACATATTTCTATCTTAAAAGAGGGATATAGCCAAATTCGTGAACATCTTGATCATGTCCCAATAAATTTTGAATCCTAAAATATGTTTCCTTTGGTTAAAGTTGTTATAAATGGTGAAACATTTCATGCTCGTTGTGATATCATGTCCGAATCTTGTCTTATGCCTAAGGAAATTTATGAATCTTTGAACCTTTGGGGGCTAGCTGAAGGAGGAGAAGAAATTCCTCTCATTAATAACACCACTATTGTAGTAGTACTGCCCAACACAGGCTATACTGTTGCGTGTAGTACTGGCCCCTGGACCGTTCACCAGCACACACAACTAGATAGATATTCAAAAAAGCAAATGTATCTCATATCTAGCTAATAATCCAGAGTACAAAATTCTTTACAAGTTGCATAGAGGAAGCTAGCTCAAAACTTATTCAAGTATAACAAAGCGAATATAAGGGCTCCAGTCTTCAATTTGTGCCACAGGCGAACAAACATGTTGAGTGGAGTCACGAGACCTACGTCGATCACTCCGGATACGAACAACCTGCACGTTGGAATATGCAGCCCCCAAATAGAGGTCAGATCATTCTGAGCAATGGTGGCAAGTGACACTATGATGGTATATAAATGGCAAGTGCTAGTCTACATGCATATCTGGCTGGTGGAGTTTGTAGGCTATTTTGCATAAATGCATTGTTCCTATCTTTTAATAGAAAGTAATTTTGCACCTAATTGGACACTTTGGTTGATAGCAAAGTGCTCCTATATAATTGGACACTTTGGTTGATAGCAAAGTGCTCCTACCCTTTTTGGATTAGCACGTTGAAACACCATCAGGCACTTCTCCAATAACCCATAGTCAAATTGGTTGTAATCAATAAAACAAGATGAACGAGATATGTCATGTTTCCCATCTAGTTGTTGAATTGTCCCTAACCAATGGAACACGGCTAAGATCTTAGTTTTAACCCTCGCGAGGTTTGTGCCCTTTACCCGTGTTGCCCAATCGACCCCAAACACCATGATACACCACTAGTACCACGGAAGGAAAGAAGATTAAGCCATAAATCATAAGAAGTAGATCCCCAAACCCTCCACGAGCCGGACCATCCTACAACTATTCTACATCTCTGGACACGTTGGGTTCGAGTCACCACAATCTAGAATTTATGTCTAGCCCATACTAATATGAAACACGGCTGCACGCAAGAACAACTACATAAAGAAACTAAACATAATCTCAAGATACTGGGCGGCGGTCCCCACCAAACTTTGTACTCTGATGACATGCTAGCAATCCGCCCAGTGGTTAATTAATTATCATGTTGTTTTCATAAGCAATTAAAATAACAAGCAATACTTTAACATGATAATAATCCCAACCACGATATATATAGCATGGCTAAGCAATCTACAAGTACGATATTTTCCTAGCATGTGGATTGCTACAATCTAGGGGTAACATATGATCGCTCCACTTGGGTGTTAGTGAAGCAATCTAGCATAGCGATAACACTCAACTCCTACTCATGCATAGCTACCATAAAACTCTAATGCATATAATAAAATAGTAGGTTCATGTGTGTCACTTGCCTTGACAGAAATTGGAGTCGTTCACGCACTCGACTCAGTCGCAACCGTAACCACAACTCTCGCAATCTACACGTTGCAAGCATACCACAATAAATAACCAAACCAGACAAAACAACAATGCAACATATGGATGCATGATGATTTAATAACGCAATACAACTAATTTACTAGTTCTCTGGTTGCCTAAACAATATATGATGCATGGAAAAGTTTGTAATACAACAAGACACAAAAAGCAGCTTAACCAAATTAAACCGGATTAATTAACAATCTACAAGATCTTATCGAAATAAAGTTTATAAAAAGATAGATCTTGTCGCACCCGGACTTCTAGAGGATACTCACCGTACGAACTGAACAGTATTTTGGTTGGATTACGGGGCTTAACGGCTCCCGCGTCCCCTTACGGGTAGGCCAGCACTTATGTGCGACAACCAACCGTTACTGTTCACCGTCGATGTAAACTATCCCGTAGAAATCAGGATACTTCCGTTGACGTACTTCAAACATACACACATGGTACGTCAACGGCGTTTAACAAGTGATATCACAACAGATCTCTACGACACAAAAGATTGAAATAAGTTGCAAATAGCTCTCATTAGAGCAGAGATAGCAAATACAATCATTCAGAGGGCACATGCCCCAACAATACATCATTACAATACAGCGGAAGCATTCAACATGTCTGAGTACAGACAAGAACCAAATAGGCCTAAGAGGCCGGGAACAAACAGACGGAGCCCATCCACGAAGTCTCGGATCCTGCCCGGGCCCGCTATCTACTCGTCAGCAGTCTCGTCATACTCCACGTAGTTGCCACCATGTAGATCCTCGGAAACGTCGTCTGCGTAAACCACAGCCCCAAAGGGGTCAGTACACCAACGTACTGGCAAGCAAGACTCACAGTTCACCAAAGTGTAACCCGTCAACACCAAGCACAGATGCTTTGGGTTCAACGGAAGAGAGGGGATATAAAAGATGCTGCAATTGGCTGCTCTAAACAACTACAGAGATTCTACCACTTCCGGCTAACAGAAAGGAGATAAGATCGAGGATTGTAACCAAACGAAAGATAACTTCAAACAAACCCATCCTGGATCTCGCCCCTTATCCAAAGAAGCAATCCGAGGATAACTCACACAGTTGAGTTAATGATGGTTCATATTATTGTGTCAATAAGCCTATTACTAGTCAACTTATTAATCATTGGGTGTAACATGTTTGATCATTATGTTTAAGTTGTCCTGAGTACTTGTTAGCCAGTACTTTCACCAAGTAATCCATAACCGCGGAAAACACGGCTTCTCGAGAAGATTATCCCTGCAGGGTTGCACCAATTTGGCCGTACACTCAAGAATAACCCGCCAGATGGAAATGCACTTCCACCAAGCGGGGTACTCTACACAACCAACCATTCTTCGCATCAAGCCCAAAGAACCTTGGGCGCACGGCTAATCGAGCCCAGAAGAAAATGGACCCTCATAGCACTCTAAGAACGTGTCCCCCTATATGCCGACTACAAAAGTTCCACCCTGGCCTGGGCTCGCAAAAACATGCATGCGGCAAATAGAACACACGAACTAAATGAGGCGATTTGGACGAGATGCGAATCAGGTCAAGTTGAGGGGGGCGCCCATACTCGCTTCCCAAATGCGGGTAGTGCGCTCATCATGGATCAGTAGACAAGACCCTTTTCCTATTAGGGTCGACACTAGCAGGCTTCAAAACCTCTCATGGGCCTCCTGCCGGTGCCTTATCATCAAATTATTATTTAGCAATAACAGTAGCATGATTGATTGATTGATTGAACATCGAGCCCCAGACATAATAAAGGTAGTAACAGAAAGTAACGGGTAACAGACTCGAGCAAAACAACCTAAGCATGCTAGTAAGACACGGGCTCAAACAAAAGGTTATAGGTATGGAGGTGAGGCAATATAAGGGCTAAGGGATTCATGTGATAGGTTCGTAACAGAAACAACTACTCATAGGGCTAGCAGAAATAGACAACGGAAAGTATCGGTAACCAATGTTGAAAGGAACACGGTGGTTCATGTGAGTGATAACTTGCCTGCAAAACCCAGTAGCCTGGTACTGAGCTAACTCCTTAGAAGGGGATGTCGTAAGGATCGTCGGTCTCAACGTCGTCGTGTATCCGAGAAGAAGCAAACAAACAAGGCAGAAAGGTAAACAATCATTATCATGGCATTGTGCACAATCAAAGATGATGCATGTCATGTTTAATAGATGCACCAAAATAAACTAGTGGATATGATACACAAGTTTAAATGGATTCCATATGCAAAGATTGCATATGGCAAACCCATGCCTTAGAGTTGAATTAATTGTTCTAACACTAAGCATCAGGTGTTGGTGAGTTAGCATGATGCATGCATGATGAATAACAAGAAGATAACAATTTAAATGCAATTGGAATGATAGTTAACCATTTTTAGAAAACATTGACCAAGGTTGGAGATTATTGTTACTTAATGGTGTTAAACAAGTAGTGATTGTTTTCATCAAGTTAAAGGGTGCAAAACAAATAACAAAGTTGATATTTGAAAAGGTTATCAAATTTTAGTTGGATTACATGTTTCACATTTTGAAGTTGGACTTTGGATTATTTAATTATGAATTAAACAATATTAAACAAGTTTTAATGGAATTAAACAAGATTTAAATTGTTTAGGCAATTTTAATTATTCAAAACAGAAAACAGAAATTATATTTGAATAGGTTATTTAAAATGGTATGGAAAACATATTTTATTTGCATTTATTGGATTAATAAATAATTAGTTATTGATTTTATAAACTAGCATTTGAATTATTCCAACTTGAATTTTAAATGTATTTTGAAAACTCAAAACAGCACACAAATAAGTTATTTGGAAAGATTATGAAATTTGGGGCAGAAAACATATACAGGTTTTATTTATTAGACTTATATATCAAAAGTTATTGATTTTTAAAATGTGGTGTTTATTCTGCCATTTTACAGAAAATAGAAAACAAACAGAAAAATGTTTTGTTATCCTTTTGGTACAGCCACGGGGCTAACCCCAGCCACTGACCCGCGGGGCCGTGGCCAGCGTGGCGGTTAGAAGATGATGTGGCTTGCAGAGCCACTGACGGGCGGGGCCCACGCGGGGCGCGCGCAGAAGGAAAAAAGGGGGAGGCATTGCCTCCCCTGGGATTCGATCCCGTGACCTATGGGGCGAGCGAGAGCGCTGTGGCCAGTGGGCTGGAATCGGTTGCTTGACAGACATAGGAGCAGGTTTGGTATAGCTTATGTCTGCGCGCAAAACCTGAACTTAACTGAACTTTTCTCTGACTCGTTCTTGTGTGTGCAGGCGCAGGCAGCGAGCGGACAGGGGGCGGGGCGACCGCGAGCGCTGCTGCGCACTGCCCGCCGGCGAGCTGCCGCGGGTGGCCGGAGAGTGCGGCTGCCGGCGGGTGGCCGGAGCGGCCGTGGGCCCGCGCGCGAGAGAGGGAAAGGGAGCGGAGGCGGGGCTTACAGCGAGGCGTCGGTGGTGCGGTGGAGGGCCGCGGCCGGTGGCGGAAACCTTGATGGCGGCGGAGCTCCGGGCGCTCCCGGCGGGAGTCGAGGGGATGGCGAGGTAGAGGAGCGCGTGCCGGTTCCGTTCCCGGCCCAAGCGCGGCCGGGCGGGTACCGGGGCGCCGGCGGCGAGCCGGAGAGGGAAGGCGGCGGTGGAGGCCTCGGTACAGAACAGAGAGGAGCGAGAGAAAGGAGAAAGGAGGGCTGCGGCGCGAGGGAGGAAGAAGGAGGAGGAGATTAGGGTTAGGAGGGGAGAGGAATGAGGGGAAGAAATAGGAGGGGGGGAGCTCCATCGACCGTCCTCTCCTCTGTATGCGTACGTGGATGCCATGGATGGCCCTCCGTACCGTACGGAGGTAGGAGACGATCCGTGAGGGGGGTACTGGGCCAGATCGAGATGGGCTTGGGGGAGTGGGGTTGGGATGCCTCTCTCCTCTCTTGCAATTTTATTTTTTCTATTTCATATTTTTTTTTTTGTAGCATATGCTTTAGGAAGAAAACTTTAGGGTTTAGATTAGAGAAAAAGTTGAAAATTTTAGGATGAGTTCCTTAGGCCAAATGCAACCATTTGGCAGTTTTTATTTTTCAAAATTTTAACATTTGGTTGCCTTTTGAAATTGGAACCAAATTTGAGTGAAACGGTTAATTTTAATAAACATTAATAAAGTCATTAATTAAATAGGGTACCCCTATTGTTTAAGTGATTAAAATTAGTTGATTGGTTTAAAGATTTGTTATAAACCCAAGTTGATTGATGTTTTGAGGATTTGATTTGAATTGAGGTGAATTGGAATTAATTGATTGGATTCATGGTTTGAATTTGAAAGCAATTTGGGATTAATTTATTGAATTAAAAGTACCATGTTATTAGTGGAACATTATGGGATGATTGGAAACAACTAGGGTTTTGATTATTGGATGCATTTTTATAGAAATAAAACAATAGTTTGGAATCACACTTTAATGGAAACAAATAATTGTTTTATTTTGAAATATCTTTTTAGAAAATTGTAACATCACAAGGATGAAACAAAAGGTTTGAATTTTTGGTTTGGAATTCAAATAGAAAACAAAGGAAAACAAATGGAAAACAAACAAAACAAATGCAATCAACATGATGCCATGATGCAAAACATAAAATAACAGAGAGCAAACATTCTAAAGGCTATTTTTCAGACTTGGGATGTTACAAAATGCCCCCCCTTGAAGGAATCGCGCCCCGAGATTCCTACTGAGAAAAGAAAAGGTCCGGAAACTTCTTGGGAAGATCCACTTGAGCTGTGACACGTGAAACACATCGTGCACATTGGATAGACGTCAGGGAATTAGCAAACCACCGGAACATTTTCAAGTAAAGGGAGAGGTTTTGTACCAAGGGTGTATAGCTGGACAGAATTTGATGCATTTGGAGAATAGACTATCTGTAATAAGGTTGGAACAGAGTTATTGACATCAATGGAACACCAAGAATAATATCAATGTCAGAATCATCAACATGAGAGTAACGAGGAATATGTGGCCTCCCATTAGAATTGGATTGTTCTTAGTTATCTTGGAAGTCAACATTTGAGATTCAGGAGAGTGAATGGTGATTTGATTGCTTAGCGGAACCAGAATTGGGTTGTATGTTGTGGAAAAGATTGTTGACACAAAGGAATGTGATGCTCCGGTATGAAACAACACTTTAGTTGGACAAGAGTTTACGAGAAAGTTTTGATTAGACGCCGGTAGAAGATTTGAAGTGGAAAACAACAACAAAATTTCAATGGACGAAAAGAATGTTGATAAGAACAGGATATCAACATCGGGGAAAAGAGATCAAAACTCCTGAGGTACTATGGAAAACCCATCCGGGCTTCTAAAGGATTAATATCTACTGCTTAAGGAATAGAGGATCTGCTTCCGGGGCTTACACGCCTCCGTTCTCAGTCATGAGTAGGCAACATGATAAATCATGTCACAACCACCTCCATTCCTATGGACTAGTAGATATAACTATCCCAGAGAAACCAGAATTCGTGAAATCCTAACTTGAAAGTTTAGATGAGAAGAGAAAACAACGTTGCACTTCCTTACCAGAAAAGGGAGGGTGGGTGGGGAAAGAAGAAAAAGAACAGAATTCCTACTCTCACGTTTCATTTTTCCTATATAGCTACAAAATACTTTCTAGACTCAACTGCGACCAGTAAAAAGGGATCCTACAGGCAGACAGGCTCTGATACCATTTGTCGCACCCGGACTTCTAGAGGATACTCACCGTACGAACTGAACAGTATTTTGGTTGGATTACGGGGCTTAACGGCTCCCGCGTCCCCTTACGGGTAGGCCAGCACTTATGTGCGACAACCAACCGTTACTGTTCACCGTCGATGTAAACTATCCCGTAGAAATCAGGATACTTCCGTTGACGTACTTCAAACATACACACATGGTACGTCAACGGCGTTTAACAAGTGATATCACAACAGATCTCTACGACACAAAAGATTGAAATAAGTTGCAAATAGCTCTCATTAGAGCAGAGATAGCAAATACAATCATTCAGAGGGCACATGCCCCAACAATACATCATTACAATACAGCGGAAGCATTCAACATGTCTGAGTACAGACAAGAACCAAATAGGCCTAAGAGGCCGGGAACAAACAGACGGAGCCCATCCACGAAGTCTCGGATCCTGCCCGGGCCCGCTATCTACTCGTCAGCAGTCTCGTCATACTCCACGTAGTTGCCACCATGTAGATCCTCGGAAACGTCGTCTGCGTAAACCACAGCCCCAAAGGGGTCAGTACACCAACGTACTGGCAAGCAAGACTCACAGTTCACCAAAGTGTAACCCGTCAACACCAAGCACAGATGCTTTGGGTTCAACGGAAGAGAGGGGATATAAAAGATGCTGCAATTGGCTGCTCTAAACAACTACAGAGATTCTACCACTTCCGGCTAACAGAAAGGAGATAAGATCGAGGATTGTAACCAAACGAAAGATAACTTCAAACAAACCCATCCTGGATCTCGCCCCTTATCCAAAGAAGCAATCCGAGGATAACTCACACAGTTGAGTTAATGATGGTTCATATTATTGTGTCAATAAGCCTATTACTAGTCAACTTATTAATCATTGGGTGTAACATGTTTGATCATTATGTTTAAGTTGTCCTGAGTACTTGTTAGCCAGTACTTTCACCAAGTAATCCATAACCGCGGAAAAACACGGCTTCTCGAGAAGATTATCCCTGCAGGGTTGCACCAATTTGGCCGTACACTCAAGAATAACCCGCCAGATGGAAATGCACTTCCACCAAGCGGGGTACTCTACACAACCAACCATTCTTCGCATCAAGCCCAAAGAACCTTGGGCGCACGGCTAATCGAGCCCAGAAGAAAATGGACCCTCATAGCACTCTAAGAACGTGTCCCCCTATATGCCGACTACAAAAGTTCCACCCTGGCCTGGGCTCGCAAAAACATGCATGCGGCAAATAGAACACACGAACTAAATGAGGCGATTTGGACGAGATGCGAATCAGGTCAAGTTGAGGGGGGCGCCCATACTCGCTTCCCAAATGCGGGTAGTGCGCTCATCATGGATCAGTAGACAAGACCCTTTTCCTATTAGGGTCGACACTAGCAGGCTTCAAAACCTCTCATGGGCCTCCTGCCGGTGCCTTATCATCAAATTATTATTTAGCAATAACAGTAGCATGATTGATTGATTGATTGAACATCGAGCCCCAGACATAATAAAGGTAGTAACAGAAAGTAACGGGTAACAGACTCGAGCAAAACAACCTAAGCATGCTAGTAAGACACGGGCTCAAACAAAAGGTTATAGGTATGGAGGTGAGGCAATATAAGGGCTAAGGGATTCATGTGATAGGTTCGTAACAGAAACAACTACTCATAGGGCTAGCAGAAATAGACAACGGAAAGTATCGGTAACCAATGTTGAAAGGAACACGGTGGTTCATGTGAGTGATAACTTGCCTGCAAAACCCAGTAGCCTGGTACTGAGCTAACTCCTTAGAAGGGGATGTCGTAAGGATCGTCGGTCTCAACGTCGTCGTGTATCCGAGAAGAAGCAAACAAACAAGGCAGAAAGGTAAACAATCATTATCATGGCATTGTGCACAATCAAAGATGATGCATGTCATGTTTAATAGATGCACCAAAATAAACTAGTGGATATGATACACAAGTTTAAATGGATTCCATATGCAAAGATTGCATATGGCAAACCCATGCCTTAGAGTTGAATTAATTGTTCTAACACTAAGCATCAGGTGTTGGTGAGTTAGCATGATGCATGCATGATGAATAACAAGAAGATAACAATTTAAATGCAATTGGAATGATAGTTAACCATTTTTAGAAAACATTGACCAAGGTTGGAGATTATTGTTACTTAATGGTGTTAAACAAGTAGTGATTGTTTTCATCAAGTTAAAGGGTGCAAAACAAATAACAAAGTTGATATTTGAAAAGGTTATCAAATTTTAGTTGGATTACATGTTTCACATTTTGAAGTTGGACTTTGGATTATTTAATTATGAATTAAACAATATTAAACAAGTTTTAATGGAATTAAACAAGATTTAAATTGTTTAGGCAATTTTAATTATTCAAAACAGAAAACAGAAATTATATTTGAATAGGTTATTTAAAATGGTATGGAAAACATATTTTATTTGCATTTATTGGATTAATAAATAATTAGTTATTGATTTTATAAACTAGCATTTGAATTATTCCAACTTGAATTTTAAATGTATTTTGAAAACTCAAAACAGCACACAAATAAGTTATTTGGAAAGATTATGAAATTTGGGGCAGAAAACATATACAGGTTTTATTTATTAGACTTATATATCAAAAGTTATTGATTTTTAAAATGTGGTGTTTATTCTGCCATTTTACAGAAAATAGAAAACAAACAGAAAAATGTTTTGTTATCCTTTTGGTACAGCCACGGGGCTAACCCCAGCCACTGACCCGCGGGGCCGTGGCCAGCGTGGCGGTTAGAAGATGATGTGGCTTGCAGAGCCGCTGACGGGCGGGGCCCACGCGGGGCGCGCGCAGAAGGAAAAAAGGGGGAGGCATTGCCTCCCCTGGGATTCGATCCCGTGACCTATGGGGCGAGCGAGAGCGCTGTGGCCAGTGGGCTGGAATCGGTTGCTTGACAGACATAGGAGCAGGTTTGGTATAGCTTATGTCTGCGCGCAAAACCTGAACTTAACTGAACTTTTCTCTGACTCGTTCTTGTGTGTGCAGGCGCAGGCAGCGAGCGGACAGGGGGCGGGGCGACCGCGAGCGCTGCTGCGCACTGCCCGCCGGCGAGCTGCCGCGGGTGGCCGGAGAGTGCGGCTGCCGACGGGTGGCCGGAGCGGCCGCGGGGCCGTGGGCCCGCGCGCGAGAGAGGGAAAGGGAGCGGAGGCGGGGCTTACAGCGAGGCGTCGGTGGTGCGGTGGAGGGCCGCGGCCGGTGGCGGAAACCTTGATGGCGGCGGAGCTCCGGGCGCTCCCGGCGGGAGTCGAGGGGATGGCGAGGTAGAGGAGCGCGTGCCGGTTCCGTTCCCGGCCCAAGCGCGGCCGGGCGGGTACCGGGGCGCCGGCGGCGAGCCGGAGAGGGAAGGCGGCGGTGGAGGCCTCGGTACAGAACAGAGAGGAGCGAGAGAAAGGAGAAAGGAGGGCTGCGGCGCGAGGGAGGAAGAAGGAGGAGGAGATTAGGGTTAGGAGGGGAGAGGAATGAGGGGAAGAAATAGGAGGGGGGGAGCTCCATCGACCGTCCTCTCCTCTGTATGCGTACGTGGATGCCATGGATGGCCCTCCGTACCGTACGGAGGTAGGAGACGATCCGTGAGGGGGGTACTGGGCCAGATGGAGATGGGCTTGGGGGAGTGGGGTTGGGCTGCCTCTCTCCTCTCTTGCAATTTTATTTTTTCTATTTCATATTTTTTTTTTGTAGCATATGCTTTAGGAAGAAAACTTTAGGGTTTAGATTAGAGAAAAAGTTGAAAATTTTAGGATGAGTTCCTTAGGCCAAATGCAACCATTTGGCAGTTTTTATTTTTCAAAATTTTAACATTTGGTTGCCTTTTGAAATTGGAACCAAATTTGAGTGAAACGGTTAATTTTAATAAACATTAATAAAGTCATTAATTAAATAGGGTACCCCTATTGTTTAAGTGATTAAAATTAGTTGATTGGTTTAAAGATTTGTTATAAACCCAAGTTGATTGATGTTTTGAGGATTTGATTTGAATTGAGGTGAATTGGAATTAATTGATTGGATTCATGGTTTGAATTTGAAAGCAATTTGGGATTAATTTATTGAATTAAAAGTACCATGTTATTAGTGGAACATTATGGGATGATTGGAAACAACTAGGGTTTTGATTATTGGATGCATTTTTATAGAAATAAAACAATAGTTTGGAATCACACTTTAATGGAAACAAATAATTGTTTTATTTTGAAATATCTTTTTAGAAAATTGTAACATCACAAGGATGAAACAAAAGGTTTGAATTTTTGGTTTGGAATTCAAATAGAAAACAAAGGAAAACAAATGGAAAACAAACAAAACAAATGCAATCAACATGATGCCATGATGCAAAACATAAAATAACAGAGAGCAAACATTCTAAAGGCTATTTTTCAGACTTGGGATGTTACAAAACGCCCCCCCTTGAAGGAATCGCGCCCCGAGATTCCTACTGAGAAAAGAAAAAGTCCGGAAACTTCTTGGGAAGATCCACTTGAGCTGTGACACGTGAAACACATCGTGCACATTGGATAGACGTCAGGGAATTAGCAAACCACCGGAACATTTTCAAGTAAAGGGAGAGGTTTTGTACCAAGGGTGTATAGCTGGACAGAATTTGATGCATTTGGAGAATAGACTATCTGTAATAAGGTTGGAACAGAGTTATTGACATCAATGGAACACCAAGAATAATATCAATGTCAGAATCATCAACATGAGAGTAACGAGGAATATGTGGCCTCCCATTAGAATTGGATTGTTCTTAGTTATCTTGGAAGTCAACATTTGAGATTCAGGAGAGTGAATGGTGATTTGATTGCTTAGCGGAACCAGAATTGGGTTGTATGTTGTGGAAAAGATTGTTGACACAAAGGAATGTGATGCTCCGGTATGAAACAACACTTTAGTTGGACAAGAGTTTACGAGAAAGTTTTGATTAGACGCCGGTAGAAGATTTGAAGTGGAAAACAACAACAAAATTTCAATGGACGAAAAGAATGTTGATAAGAACAGGATATCAACATCGGGGAAAAGAGATCAAAACTCCTGAGGTACTATGGAAAACCCATCCGGGCTTCTAAAGGATTAATATCTACTGCTTAAGGAATAGAGGATCTGCTTCCGGGGCTTACACGCCTCCGTTCTCAGTCATGAGTAGGCAACATGATAAATCATGTCACAACCACCTCCATTCCTATGGACTAGTAGATATAACTATCCCAGAGAAACCAGAATTCGTGAAATCCTAACTTGAAAGTTTAGATGAGAAGAGAAAACAACGTTGCACTTCCTTACCAGAAAAGGGAGGGTGGGTGGGGAAAGAAGAAAAAGAACAGAATTCCTACTCTCACGTTTCATTTTTCCTATATAGCTACAAAATACTTTCTAGACTCAACTGCGACCAGTAAAAAGGGATCCTACAGGCAGACAGGCTCTGATACCATTTGTCGCACCCGGACTTCTAGAGGATACTCACCGTACGAACTGAACAGTATTTTGGTTGGATTACGGGGCTTAACGGCTCCCGCGTCCCCTTACGGGTAGGCCAGCACTTATGTGCGACAACCAACCGTTACTGTTCACCGTCGATGTAAACTATCCCGTAGAAATCAGGATACTTCCGTTGACGTACTTCAAACATACACACATGGTACGTCAACGGCGTTTAACAAGTGATATCACAACAGATCTCTACGACACAAAAGATTAAAATAAGTTGCAAATAGCTCTCATTAGAGCAGAGATAGCAAATACAATCATTCAGAGGGCACATGCCCCAACAATACATCATTACAATACAGCGGAAGCATTCAACATGTCTGAGTACAGACAAGAACCAAATAGGCCTAAGAGGCCGGGAACAAACAGACGGAGCCCATCCACGAAGTCTCGGATCCTGCCCGGGCCCGCTATCTACTCGTCAGCAGTCTCGTCATACTCCACGTAGTTGCCACCATGTAGATCCTCGGAAACGTCGTCTGCGTAAACCACAGCCCCAAAGGGGTCAGTACACCAACGTACTGGCAAGCAAGACTCACAGTTCACCAAAGTGTAACCCGTCAACACCAAGCACAGATGCTTTGGGTTCAACGGAAGAGAGGGGATATAAAAGATGCTGCAATTGGCTGCTCTAAACAACTACAGAGATTCTACCACTTCCGGCTAACAGAAAGGAGATAAGATCGAGGATTGTAACCAAACGAAAGATAACTTCAAACAAACCCATCCTGGATCTCGCCCCTTATCCAAAGAAGCAATCCGAGGATAACTCACACAGTTGAGTTAATGATGGTTCATATTATTGTGTCAATAAGCCTATTACTAGTCAACTTATTAATCATTGGGTGTAACATGTTTGATCATTATGTTTAAGTTGTCCTGAGTACTTGTTAGCCAGTACTTTCACCAAGTAATCCATAACCGCGGAAAAACACGGCTTCTCGAGAAGATTATCCCTGCAGGGTTGCACCAATTTGGCCGTACACTCAAGAATAACCCGCCAGATGGAAATGCACTTCCACCAAGCGGGGTACTCTACACAACCAACCATTCTTCGCATCAAGCCCAAAGAACCTTGGGCGCACGGCTAATCGAGCCCAGAAGAAAATGGACCCTCATAGCACTCTAAGAACGTGTCCCCCTATATGCCGACTACAAAAGTTCCACCCTGGCCTGGGCTCGCAAAAACATGCATGCGGCAAATAGAACACACGAACTAAATGAGGCGATTTGGACGAGATGCGAATCAGGTCAAGTTGAGGGGGGCGCCCATACTCGCTTCCCAAATGCGGGTAGTGCGCTCATCATGGATCAGTAGACAAGACCCTTTTCCTATTAGGGTCGACACTAGCAGGCTTCAAAACCTCTCATGGGCCTCCTGCCGGTGCCTTATCATCAAATTATTATTTAGCAATAACAGTAGCATGATTGATTGATTGATTGAACATCGAGCCCCAGACATAATAAAGGTAGTAACAGAAAGTAACGGGTAACAGACTCGAGCAAAACAACCTAAGCATGCTAGTAAGACACGGGCTCAAACAAAAGGTTATAGGTATGGAGGTGAGGCAATATAAGGGCTAAGGGATTCATGTGATAGGTTCGTAACAGAAACAACTACTCATAGGGCTAGCAGAAATAGACAACGGAAAGTATCGGTAACCAATGTTGAAAGGAACACGGTGGTTCATGTGAGTGATAACTTGCCTGCAAAACCCAGTAGCCTGGTACTGAGCTAACTCCTTAGAAGGGGATGTCGTAAGGATCGTCGGTCTCAACATCGTCGTGTATCCGAGAAGAAGCAAACAAACAAGGCAGAAAGGTAAACAATCATTATCATGGCATTGTGCACAATCAAAGATGATGCATGTCATGTTTAATAGATGCACCAAAATAAACTAGTGGATATGATACACAAGTTTAAATGGATTCCATATGCAAAGATTGCATATGGCAAACCCATGCCTTAGAGTTGAATTAATTGATCTAACACTAAGCATCAGGTGTTGGTGAGTTAGCATGATGCATGCATGATGAATAACAAGAAGATAACAATTTAAATGCAATTGGAATGATAGTTAACCATTTTTAGAAAACATTGACCAAGGTTGGAGATTATTGTTACTTAATGGTGTTAAACAAGTAGTGATTGTTTTCATCAAGTTAAAGGGTGCAAAACAAATAACAAAGTTGATATTTGAAAAGGTTATCAAATTTTAGTTGGATTACATGTTTCACATTTTGAAGTTGGACTTTGGATTATTTAATTATGAATTAAACAATATTAAACAAGTTTTAATGGAATTAAACAAGATTTAAATTGTTTAGGCAATTTTAATTATTCAAAACAGAAAACAGAAATTATATTTGAATAGGTTATTTAAAATGGTATGGAAAACATATTTTATTTGCATTTATTGGATTAATAAATAATTAGTTATTGATTTTATAAACTAGCATTTGAATTATTCCAACTTGAATTTTAAATGTATTTTGAAAACTCAAAACAGCACACAAATAAGTTATTTGGAAAGATTATGAAATTTGGGGCAGAAAACATATACAGGTTTTATTTATTAGACTTATATATCAAAAGTTATTGATTTTTAAAATGTGGTGTTTATTCTGCCATTTTACAGAAAATAGAAAACAAACAGAAAAATGTTTTGTTATCCTTTTGGTACGGCCACGGGGCTAACCCCAGCCACTGACCCGCGGGGCCGTGGCCAGCGTGGCGGTTAGAAGATGATGTGGCTTGCAGAGCCACTGACGGGCGGGGCCCACGCGGGGCGCGCGCAGAAGGAAAAAAGGGGGAGGCATTGCCTCCCCTGGGATTCGATCCCGTGACCTATGGGGCGAGCGAGAGCGCTGTGGCCAGTGGGCTGGAATCGGTTGCTTGACAGACATAGGAGCAGGTTTGGTATAGCTTATGTCTGCGCGCAAAACCTGAACTTAACTGAACTTTTCTCTGACTCGTTCTTGTGTGTGCAGGCGCAGGCAGCGAGCGGACAGGGGGCGGGGCGACCGCGAGCGCTGCTGCGCACTGCCCGCCGGCGAGCTGCCGCGGGTGGCCGGAGAGTGCGGCTGCCGGCGGGTGGCCGGAGCGGCCGCGGGGCCGTGGGCCCGCGCGCGAGAGAGGGAAAGGGAGCGGAGGCGGGGCTTACAGCGAGGCGTCGGTGGTGCGGTGGAGGGCCGCGGCCGGTGGCGGAAACCTTGATGGCGGCGGAGCTCCGGGCGCTCCCGGCGGGAGTCGAGGGGATGGCGAGGTAGAGGAGCGCGTGCCGGTTCCGTTCCCGGCCCAAGCGCGGCCGGGCGGGTACCGGGGCGCCGGCGGCGAGCCGGAGAGGGAAGGCGGCGGTGGAGGCCTCGGTACAGAACAAAGAGGAGCGAGAGATAGGAGAAAGGAGGGCTGCGGCGCGAGGGAGGAAGAAGGAGGAGGAGATTAGGGTTAGGAGGGGAGAGGAATGAGGGGAAGAAATAGGAGGGGGGGAGCTCCATCGACCGTCCTCTCCTCTGTATGCGTACGTGGATGCCATGGATGGCCCTCCGTACCGTACGGAGGTAGGAGACGATCCGTGAGGGGGGTACTGGGCCAGATGGAGATGGGCTTGGGGGAGTGGGGTTGGGCTGCCTCTCTCCTCTCTTGCAATTTTATTTTTTCTATTTCATATTTTTTTTTGTAGCATATGCTTTAGGAAGAAAACTTTAGGGTTTAGATTAGAGAAAAAGTTGAAAATTTTAGGATGAGTTCCTTAGGCCAAATGCAACCATTTGGCAGTTTTTATTTTTCAAAATTTTAACATTTGGTTGCCTTTTGAAATTGGAACCAAATTTGAGTGAAACGGTTAATTTTAATAAACATTAATAAAGTCATTAATTAAATAGGGTACCCCTATTGTTTAAGTGATTAAAATTAGTTGATTGGTTTAAAGATTTGTTATAAACCCAAGTTGATTGATGTTTTGAGGATTTGATTTGAATTGAGGTGAATTGGAATTAATTGATTGGATTCATGGTTTGAATTTGAAAGCAATTTGGGATTAATTTATTGAATTAAAAGTACCATGTTATTAGTGGAACATTATGGGATGATTGGAAACAACTAGGGTTTTGATTATTGGATGCATTTTTATAGAAATAAAACAATAGTTTGGAATCACACTTTAATGGAAACAAATAATTGTTTTATTTTGAAATATCTTTTTAGAAAATTGTAACATCACAAGGATGAAAAAAAAGGTTTGAATTTTTGGTTTGGAATTCAAATAGAAAACAAAGGAAAACAAATGGAAAACAAACAAAACAAATGCAATCAACATGATGCCATGATGCAAAACATAAAATAACAGAGAGCAAACATTCTAAAGGCTATTTTTCAGACTTGGGATGTTACAGATCTAAACCTAACGTACTAATAAGATCCAAAAAGTAAATAAAACACTCGACGGAAACTTTTTAGATGAATAAGAACAAAATGTAGATTTAAAATTTCGAGTTACTCCGGTGTCCAAAAGTAGATCGGAATTATATAAATAGATCGGTAGCTCAAATCGAAAAACTCAAAGAACGAAAGTTGTAGATAATGATGCGGTGCAACTACAGTAGAAATTTGAGCCAAAACGGACAAACGGTTGAAGAGGAATTGAAATTTTTCCGCTTCAAATCTGAGAGAGTAGATCTCGAAATTCTCCGACTGTGGTGGATGAAAAGAGGTGAAGTTTCTTGGGATGGATCGGTATTGACGATATGTAAAACTCTCGCGAATACTTGAACGTCAACCGAGCAACTCACGGACCGTGGCGAGCAAAATACCACGAAACAGATCTGAAATCAAAGTTTCGAGTTTGGGACGACCTCATGGCCGGGGCTGGGGTATTTATAGGTGGGGAGGTCGGTGAAAAATTACTCCTTCGAGTAGGGAACAAGTCAACAGAAGCGGATTCGAATTTGGACTTTCCAATAAAGAGATATGCGAGTTTGAATGGAAATAGGTCAGGAAAAACAGGATTTGTACCGGATTCTCTTCCTGGTACGAGTATGCTATGTGCATTGTGCCTTCTTGGGCCGGCCCATATGGAGGGAGTTGGCTCGGTTTCTTTTTTTTTCTTTTTTTTCTTTTTCTTAAAATATTCATAACTTTTGAAATATAACTCGAAATCGAGTCAAACAAATTTCTAAAATTTTGAAATTTGAAAATCTATCATATTAGACTATTAGGGAGTGATTTTGGAAAAATTAAAATATTCAAATATCCTTCGGCTTATAAACGCCTTATAGGAGGATTTTGGTCCTTTTAAAACATGATTTTGTTTTGGGGTTTAAAATGCAACACTCAAATGCAAGTTTTGAAATGATGCCATGCTATGCATATGCTATAAATGCAAAACATTCCAAATGTAAAATTGGGGATGTTACAACTATATTTCCCATTGGGATAGCTGAGGGAGTGTTTACAAAAATCCTAGGAAAAATAGTATCCAATGATTATCTTGTTATTGAATGTGCAGAAGGATGACAAATTACCCTTGGAAGATCTTTGCTGAAGCTCTTAGGAGCAACTATTGATATGGGAAAAGGTACCATGACTTTCACTCCCAAATCATGTTTGGACCATAAGTTCCCTAAAATGAATAAGGGTAAGAAAGGTAAACATAAGCTTTGTAACAATGTTGATGCTTCTTCACTTGAAAATACTTGAGTTGCTTTCTATGCCTAGCTGAAAGGCGTTAAAGAAAAACGCTACAGGGAGACAACCCATTTTATTTCTCTGTTTTCAACCCATTTTCCTTTGTTTTATTTTGTGTTCTTTGCACCTGGGTGTTGTATATTTCCTTAGAAACCCTGCTGTATCTTTTCTTTTGTGTATTTTTTTAGCCAAGTAAAGCCTCTAGTGGAAAGTTGAGGCTATATTTCGGATTTCTGCGTAGGAAACAGATTTCTGTTGTCCACTGTTTATTCCATATAAAATCACGAAAAATTCAAAATAACCTGAGTTTTTTTTGGTGCGTAATTCTGGGTTGTATACGCAACTTTTTTTAGTTGACCACTTTTCAATTTGAGCAACAGAAGATTTTCAAAAAAAATCATCTTTACCTGCTGTCCTGTTTTGACAGATTTCTACCAATAATTGCATTTGCATCTTAATCTCTTTCTTTTGGTGTTATTTTGATAAAAAGAGTTTTGAAAGAAGTTGTGACGGTATCTAATGTGCTTTTGAGTGTTAGACATGTGTTGAAACTGAATCATGTGGATTTATTATTTCGATTGCACTAACGTTGCTAATGAAGATTGTGAGAAGTTTGGTGTGAAGGAAGTTTTCAAGGGTCAAGAGAAGAGGATGATATGACGTGATCAAGAAAAGTGAAAATCCTAAGCTTGGGGATTCCCCGGTGGTACATCCCAGCAAATTCCAAGAATACTCAAGCGTCTAATGTCGGATATATACTGAATAGGGGTATAGAAGATGGTAGACAAAGAGCCGGACTACCAGGGTGGCCTACATGGTAATGGGCTTAGGTCCATTGGGCGGCCCAGTAGCTCGACGCGCAGAAGCCGGATTCTAGAAGAACCCGGATCACGGCCCGCGTGATCTGGCTTGGAGGAGAAGACGGATTCCTTGCTTTCCAAGTTACAAGTAAAACGTAGTCTTCTAGGTTTCTTATTCTGTAAGCCCTAATCCGGCTATTATATAAAGCCGGACGGGAGATAGATTAAAACAAGTTCACAAGTTCAAACTCTACGCAACTCGCCGAGAAGCTCATCCTCGCTGAGTAGCTAGATCTACACCCTCACATTGTAACCCTGTTAAACGGGCTTTAGTCCCAATTAGTGAGAAGTGCAGGAGTAGGTACGCCGTACTGTCGCGACGTACCGAACCTGGGTAAAATCCCGTGTTCTGTGTTACTACGCTATCCCGTTACCCCACGTCTCTACCGTAGTCTCATGGCACCCCCGTCAATGAAAACTACTATGATGTCTCGACAGTTGGCGCCCACCGTGGGGCAAACGACGTCAGGCGTGAAATTCCGATCTGGGATACTCGGCGGAATTGGAAGATCGATCACTGTCGGAAGCTTGGAATTCGACGGCGATGTCGGGCGCTTCCTCGACAACGGATCCTACATACCGGCGCAAAACCACCTGGTAAGTGCCTGCGTGTTACCGATCAGATCTGCTAACATCTTTATCGGGCTAACTGCAGAGGCAATAGGGTTTTGCGGTGGAAGCAGATTTATCCCACCCGCCCTATACCCAGTCGAAGACAACTATGATGCCGGATTCTGCTCAGATCGCCGACAAAAAAGTGATACACACTTTATCGGCATGGTGCAATCCGAAACCGCTGAAAACACGGATGACGGAAATCCCGTGCAAGAGGCAGATAACAACCTACCCGTCATAGAGACGGAAGAAGAAACACCCGTCACAGAGGCGGAAGATTCGACATCCGTCAACAAGACGATGAACTCGGAAGCAGAGTCCGTGCTTGCCGCCATTGAGGCGAGGTTGGAGTCGGAAACCGGATCGGATAACTTCGACTCCGAAGACGAAGACGAGGATGCCTTCGTAAGAAAGGTTAAGTCCTTTCAAGAGGGATTCCATGAAGTGCTAATGGCAAAACCAGCTGATACAACGGGCGCCGGCAGCCAGGAAAGCCCTAAAACCCCTCCGCCGGTGGAAGAGAGAGAAGACGGAGAAACTTCTCCGATATTCCCCAATGTTAAGGAGATGACAGAAGATGAGCCTGTCAAAAAACCTCCCTCTTCCAAGAAAAAGCACCGTGCTTCTAAAAAACTCCAATACAAGATCCGGAAGAAAAAATCAGCCGATCTCGCTGATGAAAACCTGGAAGCTGGAGATGTTAGCGGCACAAAGCCGGCGGAAAAGAAATCTAAGGAAATCACTGCTCCGCCAATGACGGAACAGGAAGAGCAAGAGCTATTACAAACACCAGTGGGACCAGATGAACCCCCTGAGATGCTGGAAGCCAGGAGACAAGCTTTCCAACGGCAACAGCAACATTTACTCCGATCTCGGCAACATCTCCAACAAACCCAGCATGATATCAAAATCATGAAGGAGGAAATAGAGGAGTACGAGAGAAATAATAGATCTGCATTAAAACCTACTAGGTTACCCGGAATCGCAAGACCGGAAGAACTGCCGCCAAAAGAAAGGTTCTATAACCCATCTTGGCAAAAGCAGTTAAACGGCAAAGATGCCAAGGGCGAACCAATATACAAAACCGCAGCGGAAAACGCGGAAGCAGCGTTCGCCATCCTAAACAACGATCTGTACTCCAACGGGGAAAAAATCCAAGGGGTGTATGCTTTCCTAGGAAAAGCATTACAGCAGCAACAGCGAGGCCAAGAACGATCAGGGAGGCTGCATGATAATTCCGCCCTCTGCAAAACAGCTACCTGCGCTGCCGGGGCACCTGGACCGGAAGAACCCGGAGAATCGGATAAAAAAGAGGATCCGAGAAAAGACAGGAAAAACCCAGATAACCGGGACGCAACGTCCAGAATCGGACCTCATCTCCCGAAAGATGGATATAAACCACATGATCGGGAAGACAAACACCGGAATGACGGCAAAATAATGCCACCTCCGAGAAACCCAGCCGAAAAAGCTGGAAGATATGATATACCTCACAGACGTGAAAGATCCCGGACACCTCCTAAGGATAAGGAAAGGCACAGAAGCAGAACTCCGCCTAACCCAAAAGGACGTGAACACGGAAGAGATAGAGATAACCTCGGAAAAGCGCGTCCGCGCAACAATGGAAAAGAAAGGAGCAGATCCCCTTCTGTCCATTCAGCCGGAAGATATTCTGCACACATTGATAGAGCAGAAAAGGATGATCTATACTTTGGTCCTAAGTGTTTTACTGACAGGATCCGAAGGATAACCCTGCATTCTGGCTTCGCCAAAGTTGGTCCAACCTACCAAAAATATACCGGCAGTACAAACCCGGATACCTGGCTCTCAGATTATTATACAGCCGTGCAAATCAACAATGGGACAGACCTGGAAGCTGTCAAGTTTCTTCCCCTAATGTTGCTAGACGGAGCCAGAGATTGGATTAATGGTTTACCATCAAGAACTGTCGACAGTTGGGATGATATGGCTAGATTATTCACTCAGCATTTTCGGGGAACATACAAACGCCCAAATAGCATCAACCAGCTGAACCGTTGCACCCAATTTGAGGACGAACCATACGTGGATTTCATCTCCAGATGGACTGCAATGAAGAATAGTTTTTCTGGAGTAACTGACGTACAAGCAATGCATGCTTTCGTCAATGGCCTAAAACCCGGACTCGTACCGTTCATGGTTGGTTCTAAACAGCACAAAGATCTCGGATCTATGCTTACAACCGCTAATGAGCACGCTGCAGCCGAAGATGATATCAGAGCAAGAGGAGGCAATATTGAGTCGCTAATACTCGCCAAGAAAACCCCTCGCTCTGACAAAAAAGGAACTCCAGAGTCAACGACAAAGCCCAAGGAGGTCAACATAGCCTTTGGAGGAGATAAGGGAAATAAGTGGAAAGGTCGCAGTCCAGATCCAATCAATTACACTCCCGAAGAATGGGAGAGAATTAAGTCGGAACCCTGCGTCCACCACTCGCAATTTGGGAAACCAACCCACACAAACGCGCAATGCCGGCTAAACAAGCATATGAAAGGCAACGCAGGATCCGGAAATAAAGGGAAGGGTTCCAAAAGGAAACCTGCCGAACAAAAGCCAGAAGCTGAAAAAGAAGACAGTGAATCGGACACTGATGACAAAATCCAGGAACAACAGCGAAAGGGCGAACCCAAATTTCCGAGAGTTGACGGAGAAGCAATGCTAACTTTCTTAGCAACCCCGTCAGCTAAGGTGGCCAAAAGAACACTTCGGGAAATAAACGCGGTTATCCCTGCGACCCCGAAATACTTGAAGTACTCCAACACGCCAATAGTCTGGGATCAGTCTGATCATCCCGGAAATATCCCTGAACCCGGCACACAAGCTCTTGTTGTCAGCCCTATTGTTCAAAACACTAGGATAAGAAGAGTGCTGATGGACGGAGGATCCAGCATTAATATAATGTACCTGGCTACACTGAAGCACTTGAAGATCTCCGAGTCCCAGCTCAACTACAGCAATATACGCTTCCATGGTATTGTTCCTGGCAGGCAAGCACGATCCCTAGGAGAAATTTCCCTAGATGTCACCTTCGGAGATAAAGATCACTTCCGGCAGGAAAAAGTATCCTTCGAAGTAGTGCCGTTCGAAAGTGTGTATCACGCAATACTCGGACGTCCGGCTTTCGCCAAATTCATGGCAAGATCCTGTTATATCTACAACAAGCTAAAAATGCCAGGACCCAAAGGAGGAGTAATCACCATAGCCGGTGATTTCAAGCTGGCAAACGAGTTGGAGAAGAAAAACGCCCTTTGCGCTCAAAGAGTTATAGCAAAGGAGGAACTGAAGGAATTAGCCAAGGAGGTATCGCCGAAAGAAATGCCGGCAGGAAAAGAAACTCGGAAGCCAACAGATAGCTTCAAGGCGTCCGAGAATACAAGACAGGTAATCCTAGATCCCAAAGATCCGACAAAATTTGTCATCGTAGGGACCGGGATGACCGACAAATAGGAAGGCGAGCTCATCAAGTTCCTCCGTGAGAACTGGGATATTTTTGCCTGGTGTCCAGCTGACATGCCAGGCGTACCCAGGGAACTTGCTGAGCACCAACTCAAGGTTATTCCTGGATCAAAACCCGTCAAACAAGGTCTCCGTCGATTTGACGGAAGAAGACGGAAGGCTATTGGCAAGGAAATTATTCGGCTTTTAGCAGCGGATTTCATCAAGGAAGTAATCCATACTGATTGGTCCGCAAATCCGGTATTAGTGCCGAAGAAAGACACCACTCCTCTTAGAATGTGTATAGATTACACAGGATTGAACAAGTTGTGTCCGAAAGATAGGTTCGCATTACCGCGAATCGATCAAATAATAGATGCCACTGCAGGCTCCGAGCTTTTATGCTTTTTGGATGCATACTCCGGGTACCACCAAATACGCATGAAAAAGGAAGATCAAATCAAGACTTCTTTTATAACCCCGTATGGGACGTACTATTACGTAACCATGCCTTTTGGCCTGAAGAACGCAGGTGCAACCTACCAGCGTTGCATGCAACGCTGTTTGCATAGTCAGATTGGCAGAAACGTCCATGTTTATGTGGACGATATCGCCGTCGTAACCAAGGAAAAAGATACACTCCTTGAGGATTTGCGAGAAACTTTCGAAAACTTACGCACTTACAAGATGAAGTTAAATCCATCTAAGTGCGTATTCGGGGTTCCCTCAGGAAAACTTCTGGGCTTCATTGTTTCCCACAGAGGAATAGAAGTTAACCCGGAAAAGATCAAGGCAATCTTGAACATCTCAAAACCTACATGTGTAAAAGATGTCCAAAGATTGACGGGTTCCACTGCAGCCGTCAGCAGATTTATCAGTCGGCTGGGGGCTAAAACCTTACCACTCTACAAGCTGCTGAAAAAAATTCGACAAAGTCAAGTGGATTGCGGAAGCCCGGGAACGTCTAGAAAGTTATGTACCTTTCCGTACTTAGTTCAATTCTATGTAAACATCTTTTGAGATCATGAAATAAAGTTGTCGGAATGCTGTCATCCATATTCTTTATAAGTTCAAAGTGTTTCCGCCTCATCTATTTCCCAATGATTTTACAAATTTCTCAATGTTAACCCGAATTGTGCTTGCGTACTCGGCGTTACAAAACTGAATGATTTTTCAGCCTGTTAACGGCTAAGGGAAACTTGAATTGCCTGCGTGCCCAAGTTTCACTTAAAACTTTCCTGGTTTTCTCTAAGTCTTATCTGATTATGTGTGTGTTGGGTTACTGGAACTAGTTAGTAAAAATGCCTTTAGCATGGTCCATGTTTCCGAGTTTCAAAACTGCTTGGTTCGTCCCCAGTTACTCGGCATGAAGATTCATATTGCTATTTGAGCCATTTCAAACACTAAGGACAGTTAAAACATATACACCAGAGAACTTAGAAGATAAAGGAATGATAAAATCCAAAAAACTTGCAAAGAATTCATAATTTAAACTGCAAAAGACAGAAGTTTCATTCATACAAAAAGAAGCATTACATTTTGGATTACATTAAAAGAATAGTAATGCTCCTATTGTCTACTTTTGCTATCCAGGTTCAAGATAACCCTTCAAGCATCTGACTCCTCCTCACTGCTTTCGTCTTCGGGGATTGGAGGGATCTCCTCTTCTGGATAGATGATGGAGATATTTACCATGGAGGCGATCTGGGTGGCGTGGCCCTTGACTTCACTAAAGATAGTGTTTCGCTGCATATCCGTGTATCCTTGAGGGACACCGGACGCCACGCGCCAGGATTTGGCAGTGGGGTAGTGCATGCGCATGAGGCCGAGAGCCATGCGCGCACCACCGCGTGCAGCGGAGCGAAGAAGGGACTCTTTGGCCTCCGCCACCTCCATGATGGCACCCGGAAGTTTTTCAACCTCCGAGCATTCCCCAGATTTCTCGGGAAGAAACTTGTCCACCAGTTGCGTTGCAGCAGCCTTGATCAAACTCCATGTCTCCCCGAAAGCTCGGATGCCTGCAACCCGAGTGCCATCTGGGGTATCTCCTGTTTTTTCCAATAAAACACCTAAAAAGGTTAGATGGAAAAACATAGAAAGCAAAACATGGAAAGATGATAAATGAGTAATAGATTTACCGATGAGCTTGTCGATCTCGGAAACTTCTTCCAGGCGAAGGTTCAGAGCTTCGGTCAAATCCTGAATGGTGGATTTGTCCTTCTCTGCCTGTTCGGAAGCCTTGGAATTAGCAACTCCAAGGGCCAGATTACTGGCTTCCAAGTCTTGTCGTGCCTTCACAAGGTCCTTGTGAAGCTCAACATTCTCCTTGCGGAGAAATTCGGCATTGCCAGAATCTTCAGCTGCTTGCTTAGCCTGAGCCAATGCAGCTGAAAAGCAAAGGAAAGTCCGAGTTAATCAACTTTTTGGTAAAACCTTAGACAAATACAAGAATCGGAAAATTCAGAAGGAAAATGTTTACCTTTTGTTTCCGACAACGCGAGCTGAGATGATTCCAGCTCCGCCTCCCTTTCTTCAAGAATAGAAAGAAGACTCCTAACTTCTTTATTCTTGATGGTGAGTTTCTTGAAAACTTCCATGTTAATGGCTTCGGAGGTTTGCTGAAACATAGCAAGGAGAAGAATGAGTACCAAAAACATCAAAGCAAAAAGCACGCTTTTTGTTTAATGCTTGGGGGCTAGAGTTATATACCTGGCTCATGCGCTGCAAACCTGCCAAGTTTTCTTTAAACTCTTTCGCGTATTCTGCGAAGAGATTCCCGGCTGCGTCCAGGCCGTCGTTGATAGCTTTGAAATCCTTGTCAAAGGTGGGAATTTCCTCGTCGAAAGTCCGAGAAAATTTTCCCACCTCTGGAGCCGCCCTTTCCCTCGTGTCCGTGTCGGACACAATGGGCTGGCTGGGCTCTGGGGGCTTGGTGGTGGGGGCTGCAGTTGGCTCCTCCGCCATTGTGCGTGGCGTATCCGGGGCGACGGTGGGAGATGGTTGGCTGCCTCGGCTGGAAGAAACCTTGTGTTTCTTCAGCTTCTTCGGCTTCAGGTTGGAGGGAGGTAGGCTAAAAACCAAAAACCCGGAAAAGGTTAAAACATCGAAGATGGACGAAAAAGATCCCATGAAAGAAAAATCCAGAGGAAAATAACCTGGAAGTGGCGACGGGGATTCCGTCAAGATTGATAATTTCTTCCGAGGAAGTTATCTTCTTGCGCTTGCGTCCACCTGTAGTGGCGGTGCGCAGCGCATCCAGCTCGGCCTCGGAGGCTAACTCCGAGTCTGGAAGATCCGCAAACTGTCGGAAGAACCAATCATAATTAGAAGGCAGATTATCCGAGAATTGCAACTATACCCAAATGGCGGAGAAATTACCTTGGGAACCGGGTTGTCGGCCGTGTACATCGGCCGACTCGCTACGTATTGGTCGCGCGATGCGACCAATTGGTTGATGCGCCGCTTAAGTTCCTTCGCGGGCCAATCCTTGTCGGTTGTCCGCATAGGATCCTTGGCTCCCGTATACTCGCACAGAAGGCGACCTCCGTGGTTTGCTAATGGCTGAATCCGCCTATTCAGCCAGCAAAAGACCGTATCCATACCGGTCAAAGGAGGGGTGGAGGAGGTGAGCTTTGCGATGCGCCTCTTGATCCTTAACAGATCTGGAGGCAGAACCTGGACGGCTTCTGTTCCCCAGTTGTCTTGGGGAACGGCGGCAGAATTCACAAAAGGTGGAACCCCGACGGCCTTTTTAGGAAAAGGCACGTCGGGATGATAGAAGAAAGAACCCGTCCAAAATTTGACGGATTCTGAAGTTTTTATCTTGGGGAACCAATCCTCTCGGAATCTCCGAAGAGTGAAGGATATAGTTCCGCAAGTTGGGAGTGCGCCCTCCGAAGAGTTTCGCTTAACTCCAAAGCAGTACATCCAGAAATCTAACCTAGGTTCTAGCCCTAAGTAGCCTTCGAACAAGGCCTGAAAGCCGGCCATGTATAGAATGGAATTGGGGGGAAGATTGTGGGGCTGGATGTTATAATGAGAAAGAACCTGGAGGAAGAAAGAAGAAGGCGGAAGCCCCATACCTCGCAAGAGGTGGGAAGTGAGAAGCACCCTTTCGCCGTTCTGTGGCGTTGGTTCGGTTTCTTCCTCCGGGAGCCGCCATTTCTTCTTAAGTACCAGGCCCTCCTTCTCCAAGTTTGGAAGGAGAGCCGGAGGAATACTGCAGGCAATCCAGTTGCCTGCAGATTCAGCTTCCTCGTCCGCTCCGGCGGCGGCGAGTTCGTCGCCGAGGAGCTCGATCTTTTCCTCCACCGTTTCGGGTGCAAACGGTGGGGTTCTCGCGGCACTTGATGCCGCAATGTCCGCGGCGGCGGAAGTGTTTTCTCCGCCCGCCGCGGAGGCCGTAGTCTTCTCCGGCTCGCCGCCGGCGTGCTTAGGCGATCCCGGCTGCGGATCCAGATCGCTGACGAGCTCATCGATGGCGGCGCGGGTCGGCGACGACGGCGAGGAGGCCATCTTTTGGTGGCGCGTTTCGGTGAGTTTGGATGCTAAGTGCGCCTGGGACAAGGGACTTGCTCTCGAGCTCGCGTTCGCGTCAATGGTGTGGGCAGTGAGGGAGTGAGGAAAGTTTCTGATGAGGACGATGATGGCTATTTATAGCCGGAAAGCCGTTTAGATACGTGCCAACGGCTCTTTCGACTGTTGGATGTTCGACGCGTGTCGCTCGCCGGAAAATCCGGGAAACGAAACGACAGGGGAATGATGGCTATCTCCTCGTTTCTCGTGAGAATCTGTCAGAGATACGTTGCAGGGTTTCCCGCGTGAAACCAAGCGTCGCTTGCGTCAGCATGATTAAAACGCTAACGTTAGAAGTTCCTTTTCCGCGAAGGATCGCGAGAAGAAAAGTCGGATCTTCATGGTTCCGAGTTTTATGTTACCATCTCCTTCAAAAGGAAAGTAGAAAGAATCAAGACTGCTGAATCAAGATTTCCTGGACAAAATATATTTGACGAAAGACGGAGAATCAGAGTTTTGATCCTTCCTGGGGGCTACTGTCGGATATATACTGAATAGGGGTATAGAAGATGGTAGACAAAGAGCCGGACTACCAGGGTGGCCTACATGGTAATGGGCTTAGGTCCATTGGGCGGCCCAGTAGCTCGACGCGCAGAAGCCGGATTCTAGAAGAACCCGGATCACGGCCCGCGTGATCTGGCTTGGAGGAGAAGACGGATTCCTTGCTTTCCAAGTTACAAGTAAAACGTAGTCTTCTAGGTTTCTTATTCTGTAAGCCCTAATCCGGCTATTATATAAAGCCGGACGGGAGATAGATTAAAACAAGTTCACAAGTTCAAGCTCTACGCAACTCGCCGAGAAGCTCATCCTCGCCGAGTAGCTAGATCTACACCCTCACATTGTAACCCTGTTAAACGGGCTTTAGTCCCAATTAGTGAGAAGTGCAGGAGTAGGTGCGCCGTACTGTCGCGACGTACCGAACCTGGGTAAAATCCCGTGTTCTGTGTTACTACGCTATCCCGTTACCTCACGTCTCTACCGTAGTCTCATGGCACCCCCGTCAATGAAAACTACTACGATGTCTCGACATCTAAGCTTGGGGATGCCCATGGCATCCCCTTCTTCATCGACAAATTATCAGGTCACTTCTAGTGAAACTATATTTTTATTCGGTCACATCTTATGTGCTTTACTTGGAGCGTCTTTTATTTTTCGCTTTCAGTTTGTTTTTATTTTTGCAATAACCTTGGTTGGACCCCAGCATTCTTTTATTGGAGAGTGACACGCTCCGCCTTTTCATGGGAATACTTTGTATTCTTAATCTTTCTGTGGCTGGTGCATTTATTTAGCTCCTGTTTTGCATGCATCTCTTATCAGAGATGTTAGTTTTAGTAGTGTTATGTGATTACTCTCATGTTTTCTTGCTGTATCATAAAAAGTATTTTTGTTAAAACATATCTTGTATGGTGCTTGTTGGGAGAAGAAACTGCTGCTTAAAGTAGAATTTATAACAGTGCAAGTAGAAGCTTGTATAGACTGTTGCTAGAGTTTTTTCATGCCATGCGAAATGTTATTTTAGTTTTAAAGCCTTGTGATGTTGAGTAGCATGAATAGCTTCAAATATCTGAGAGTGTTTAATATGTTATTGAAAGATTCATGAGTTGTTCTTGTCATAAGGAAGCATAAATTTATGGTATTCTCTTTCGAATGATTTATTTGGTTGACTTGGCGCATGCTCACACCAGTTTATGACTATGAACCAGTCACGAATAGCCTCCATGACCACTTAGTTTTTGAACTGTGATACCGCTTATGCTTTAGTTAATGATGTTTATGTCGCTATGCATGATTATGGCTCTTATGCTCTCTTGATTTGTCGCTCCCAGTCTTTTGCTAGCCTCCACCTGTACTGAGTATGAGCTCTACTCGTGCATCCAACTCCCTTAAACCAAAGTTTTTCACATTGTGTCCACCATACCTACCTACATGTGGTATTTAACTGCCATTCCAAGTAAATTGCTCATGTGTTATCTTTAAAACTTTCAAAAGTACTCCTGAAACACAAACATTTATCTTTCTTTGCATTATTATTCATGATCCTTTATTTGAGATAATCTCCATGATGAAAAGTGATTGCTTTGCTTTATTATTAAAGTTCTATTATTACGTTTGTGTTTGAAGTTCTATGACTCAGCTTACATATGCCTTTAAATTTTTATGATCAAGTTTATGTTAGTAGCATGTCACCAGAAATTATTGTTTTATCGTTTACCTACTTGAGGACGAGTAGGAACTAAGCTTGGGGATGCTTGATACATCTCCAACGAATCTATAATTTATGATGCTCCATGATAATATTATGCCAATTGCTACATGTTGTCTCCCTTCTTTATAGCATTTTTACACGTTTTCCGTGACTAACCTATTAACAAGATGCCAAGTGCCAGTTCCCTATTTTCTGTTGTTTTTTATTTCAGAAAAGTTGTTCTAGAAATATTCTCGAAATTGGACCCCAAAAAGCCCGAAGTGCCTATTTTCCCCGGAAGCATTCAGAAGACCGAAGAGGAGTCGAAGAGGGGCACCAGGGGGCCCACACCATGGGGTGGAGCGTCCCCCTTGGCCGCGCGAGGGGGTGGTGTGGGGCCCCTAGGGCTCCACCGCCTCTGCCCTTTCGCCTATTTATTCCTCCCGAATGGAAAACCCTAGACACCTGATCTAAAATCCCCGAAAAGTTCCACAACCACCGTCATCGTCAACCCTAGATCAGGGGGGTTCTGAAGGTGTATCCGACACCCTGCCGGAGAGGAAATCATCACCGAAGGCCTCTTCATCACCACCGTCAGTGGCATCAACTTTCCAAAGATCCTCTTTCTCCTACTGGATTGATAACCTTGGTTCTTAACTAAGGGGAAAGGTCCTACCGATGTGCTCATCACACCCTCCTCTTGGGGTATCCCAATGAGTGCAAGATATGCACCATCAGTGTTGCGCCCCCTGGCCGCGCCAGCTGGTGGTGTGGGGACCCCAGGGCTCCACTGCCTCTGCCCTTTCGCCTATTTATTCCCCCCAGATGGAAAACCGTAGGCACCTGATCAAATATCCCCGAAAAGTTCCGCAACCACCGTCATCGTCAACCCTAGATCAGGGGGGTTCTGACGCTGTCTCCCGGCACTCTGCCGGAGAGGAAATCATCACAGGAGGCCTCTTCATCACCATGCCTGCCACCGGAGTGATGCATGAGTAGTTCATCCTAGGACTAAGGGTCCATAGCAGTAGTTAGATCCTCCTCATATGCCTCCATGTTTAGATCTCGTGAGCTGCCTAACATGATCGAGATTGTTCTTATGTAATTCTATGTGCTGTTATTGCTGGGATCCGATGAATATTGAACTTATGCCAAGTTGATTATAGTCTTTATTGCATATGTTATTTGTGATCTTGCATGCTTTCTGTTGCTAGTGGTTGCTCTGGCCAAGTAGTTGCTAATGACTCCAAGAGGGAGTATTTTTGTTGCATGTGCTCGAGTGACAGAAACGTGACGGGGAGGATGTGTTGTTGCCACTAGGGAGAAAACAGCGGTGTGAGTGCCCACGTGTACAATCATTGCTTACTTTACACACTTTGTTTAATGCAATTATCTGTCGCTTGCAACTTAATACCTAAGGGGGTTCGGATGATAACCCGAGGGTGGATTATTAGTCATAGATGCAGTTGGATTACGGTCTATGTATATTGTCGTAATGCCCGCACTAAATATCATAGTAGTCATCATGTCATGAATGTGCACTACGGTGCAACCTTTATTTCTCAATTGCCCAGCTGTAATTTGTTCACCCAGCATGCTATCTTTTATGGAGAGACACCACTAGTGAACCTATGAACCCCGATCCATTTTCTTACACTTTTAAACAAAACACTACAATTTCCTGCTTTCTTTTACTTACTGCAAGCATGCACTATTTTCCACACTATACGTCTAATCTTTGTTTTAGCAAGACCGGTGAGATTGACAACCTCACTGTACCATTGGGATAAAGTATTTTGGTTGTGTTGTGTGCAGGTTCTGCGTTGTTGCTGACACCGGTGAGGCGCCATCACCACCGTCAGTGGCATCAACTTTCCAAAGATCCTCTTCCTTCTACTGGATTCATAACCTTGGTTCTTAACTGAGGGAAATTCTTACCGCTGCACTCATCACACCCTCCTCTTGGGGTTCCCAACGCACTGGAATTTATGCAAGGAATTTTTGTAGCCATTGTCAGCATCAGCCGCCGGAGAAGAAGGACCCACCAGTCAGTGAACCGCCACCGCCAGGCTTGCGAGCTGCACCGAGCTTTTGGAAAGCTCGGGCCGAGCTCAGTTTTGCGGCTCGCCGGCAAACTTAAGCCAGCTCGAGATCAGCAACTTTTTCCCGAGCTTTTCACAAGCTCAGCCCGAGCCGGACCGAGTTGGCTCGTGTCCAGCAAGAATCCCAATCCCACGGATCAAGGGGATATATGCTGAGTTTGCCTTAAACATGGTCCAAGTTTAATCTAATTTTTGGATGCATTATGTCCTCAAACCACCCCGCCGACGTGCCATCGCTGCCGCCCGTGCAGTAGCTACTGCCTCCATACATCGCCGGTTCAAATTCATGGGCCGTACGTAGGCAGCTGTCCCGGCAGTCTACTCCGCCCTTGCAGACGTTGTCGTCGTCGCAATTGGCGGCCCACAGATGTCCTCGGTGAAAGATCATCTTCCGTTTTGATAATTGATGACAACACAATTTAAGGACTAATGATTGTTTAAGTGTATGCAGGGTCTATTTGCATCACTCGCTAGTGCCCCATGTTCCCTAGAATATCCATAGGGGCCTCACGAAGATTTTCCGAAGGAAGAGAGCTCAAAAGACCAAGTCTAGGAAGTGGTTTCCTAGGTGGCGGTAGTACCGGTGAAACCACCGGTAGTACCGCTCCTTGGCACTTCTCGGCACATCCCCAGGCGGGGCATCCAGTGGTGGTACCGGTGGTACCTCCGCCAAAATGCCATTCGGTTGGCACATCACAGAGGCTGCAACGGAGGCCACCGGCAGTACCGGTGGGCAGAACTTCCGGTGTTCCCACCGGTACCTCCGCTTCTTCGGCAGGTTCCCAACGAGCAGGTTGCTGATACGTCTCCAACGTATCTATAATTTTTGATGCTTCATGATAATATTATGCCAATTGCTACATGTTTTCTCCCTTCTTTATGTCATTTTTATCGATTTTCCGGACTAACCTATTGACAAGATACCACAGAGCCAGTTCCCTGTTTTCTGTTGTTTTTTAGTTTCAGAAAAGTTGTTCTGGAAATATTCTCGGCATTGAAAAGTTCGAAGCCTGGAAGTCCTATTTTCCCCGGAAGCATCCAAAAGACCGAAGAGGAGTCGAAGAGGGGCACCAGAGGGGCCACACCATGGGGTGGAGCGCCCCCCTTAGCCGCGCCAGGGGGTGGTGTGGGGCCCCCAGGGCTCCATCGCCTCTGCCCTTTCTCCTATTTATTCCCCCCGGATGGAAAACCCTAGATACCTGATCAAATAACCCCGAAGAGTTCCACAGACGTCGTCATCATCAACCCTAGACCAGGGGTGTTCTGAAGCTGTCTCCCGGCACCCTGCCGGAGAGGAGATCATCACCGGAGGCCTCTACATCACCATGCCTACCTCTGGAGTGATGCGTGAGTAGTTCATCCTTGGACTACGGGTCCATAGCAGTAGCTAGATGGTTGTCTTCTCCTCCTATGCCTCCATGTTTAGATCTCGTGAGCTGCCTAACATGATCGAGATTGTTCTTATGTAAATCTATGTGCCGTGTTTGCTGGGTTCCGATGAATATTGAACTTATGCCAAGTTGATTATAGTCTTTTATTGCATATGTTATTTGTGATCTTGCACGCTTTCCGTTGCTATTGGTTGCTCTGGCCAATTAGTTGCTAGTGACTCCAAGAGGAAGTATTTATGCTTGATAGTGGGTTCATGCCTCCTTTTCGCCTATGCTTGAGTGACAGAAACATTACGGGGGAGGATGTGTTGTTGCCACTAGGGAGAAAACAACGATGGGAGTGCCCACGTGCACAATCATTGCTTATATTACACACATTGTTTAATGCAATTATCTGTTGCTTGCAACTTAATACCTAAGGGAGTTCGGATGATAACCTGAGGGTGGATTATTAGTCATAGATGTGGTTGGATTACGGTCTATGTATATTGTTGTAATTCCCGCACTAAATATCATAGTAGTCATCATGTCATGGATGTGCACTACGATGCAACCTTTATTTGTCAATTGCCTAGCTGTAATTTGTTCACCCAACATGTTATCTTTTATGGAGAGACACCACTAGTGAACCTATGAACCCCGGTCCATTTTCATAGACTGTTAAGCAAACCACTACAATTTCCTGCTTTCTTTACTTACTGCAAGCATAGATTATTTTCCACACTATACGTCTAATCTTTTTTCAGCAAAACCGGTGAGATTGACAACCTCACTGTACCGTTGGGACAGAGTATTTTGGTTGTGTTGGGTGCAGGTTCCGCGTTGTTGCTGACACCGGTGAGCCATCACCACCATCATTGGCATCAACCTTCCGAAGATTCTCTTTCTCTGACTGGATTGATAACCTTGGTTCTTAACTGAGGGAAATTCTTACTGCTGCACTCATCATACCCTCCTCTTGGGGTTCCCAACGCGTAGCATCAGCTGCCACCGGTGGCGGTACCGGTGGTGGCTCCGCCAAATTGGCCTTCTGTTGGCATATCGCCCAAGACCAAGGCCCAAAGCAAGGTGCTATCCCGCTGTTCTAGAAGGCCAAGTAGAAGCCCACTCGCAAGACTTGCGGGTCAAGAAGGAAAACTCCTACCGACCTAGAGCTAGGGTTTGTAACCCCCTCGGACATGGTTTGAGACCTAGCCACCTATAAAAGGCTAGGAGAACCACCGAGGGAGGGGATCCAATCTACTTTTCACCACCATAGCCATAAGCTTGAGATCAATCTCTCGGCTTGCGCACCCCCTTTGTAATTGATCTACTCATAATACAGATCTCAAGAACAGGAGTAAGGGTTTTACCTCTACGAGGGCCCCGAACCTAGGTAAAATTGTGCCCCCTGTTAGCCGACGACTGTCACTAGCGCCTAATCGTTCTCTTAATCGAAACCCTACCGGATCATCCGAGGGACTTGTCGATATGACTAATCGACAATGGCACAGATCAATCTATTCCGAGATGTGGTGGATTCATGTCAAGTGTGTGACTTGGGATATGTTGGACTTGACTGGACTTTTGAGAGGAAGCTCCCAAATAATGATTATTATCGTGTCCGCCTGGACAGAGCATTAGCCTCACGAGATTGGGGTGCATGTTTTCCCTTTGCGACGGTGCATCACCTGTGTGCGGTCAAATCTGATCATACTCCAAATCTCCTCATGAATGATATGGAGGCGAGTAATCAAAGGATCGCAATACAGAAACATTTTCGCTATGAGCTGATGTGGGAACGTCATGATGCTTTTCAGAAAACTCTCAATGATGTTTGGGGAACACGGAGTGCTAGAACCGTGGCGGAGCTGTGTGAGAAGCTGCAAGCATTAGCAGGTGCACTGGCCAGCTGGGGTTGTAGCTCTTTTGGGGCAGTTCGGAGAGAGCAGCGGGAATTGCGAAACAAACTGAAGCTCCTCGCTCGGAACCATCACGTGTGGGTCCCTCGTGTGAAGAAAAGAAGGTGGAGGGGAGACTAGTTGAATTAGCATACCGAGAAGAGGTTATGTGACGACAACGGGCTAGAGTGTAGTGGTTAGCGGAAGGGGACAAGAATACCAAGTTTTTCGATCTGAAGGCGAGTAATAGAAGGAAGATAAATAAAATTGAGAGATTGACCAGGGAACATGGGACGATTTGTACCGATTTGAGTGACACGGAGGCCATGACCTCTAATTTTTATGAGGATTTGTACAGAGCAGAAGGTACAATCGGTATTGAGGAGGTATTATCACATGTCCCTCGAAAGGTAACATGAGAGATGAACGCCTTGCTGGATGCACCATATAGCGCCGATGAAATTAAAATGGCCTTATTCCTGATGTTCCCCACCAAGGCTCCGGGGCCGGATGGCTTCTCGGCCCATTTTTTCAGAAGCACTGGAACTTGTGCGGTGAGGAGATCACAAAGATTCTTTTTAGGATTCTCAAGGGAGAAGATTCTCAGGAGGAGATAAATAAAACGTTCATTGTTTTAATTCCTAATATTGTAAATCCCACATCTTTTTCCCAGTTCAGACCGATCAGTTTGTGCAACATGGTGTATAAAATCGCATCGGAGGTGCTAGTGAACCGGCTGAAAAGAATTCTTCCCGAGATTGAGTCCGAAGAACAACAGCCTTTGTCCCAGGTCGCCTCATTACGGACAATGTTATCACTGCTTTTGAATGCTTGCGCTTTATGAAGTGCAATAGGAGTAAGAAGAAGGCCTTCTGTGCGTTGAAGTTGGATATGCGGAAGGCATATGATCGTGTTGAGTGGAATTATTTAGAAGCAATAATGCTCAAGCTGGGTTTCTCCTCAATATTTGTTGATATAGTTATGAGAGGGGTGAAATCGGTGAGCTTCTCGATCCTCTTTAATGGTGCACAGACTAAATTTTTTAAACCCACTAGAGGTATTCGGTAGAGGGATCCCATGTCCCCCTACTTATTCCTTCTAGCAGCTGGGCGTTTATCATGCTTGTTAAAACAAGCAATGGATACTGGGGAGATGGAGGGAATTAAGATAGCAGGAACAACCCCAAAATTAAATCGCTGATGATTGCATCTTATTTAGCAGGGCAACGACAGAGGATGCTTTGAAGATGGAAGAGATCCTTGATGGTTATTGTAATGCTTCGAGGCAGCGGGTAAACAATGATAAGTCATCCCTATTCTTTGGTAAAGGATGTCATGAGATGGTGAGAATTTCCGTAAAAGAGATCCTTGAGGTTCCTAATGAAGCTCTAAGTGATAAATATTTTGGACTTCCATCTGAAGTTGGAAGATCGAAGAATGGGGCCTTTGGCTACCTGAAGGATAGGGTATGGAAAAGGGTACAAGGGTGGATGGAAAAAGCTCTCTCGAGCGGAGGGAAGGAAATTTTGATAAAATCAGTCATTTAAGCGATCCCCACATATTCAATGGCTTTATTCAAGCTTCCGATGGGCTTATGTGAACATATCACCTCAATGGTTCCAAAATTCTATTGGGGTAATAAACATGGAGAATGCAAAGTGGCGTGGGTGTCATGGGATTCTATGACTATGCCCAAGTACAAAGGCAGCATGGGCTTCCGGGATATGGAGATTTTTAACCTAGCCCTCCTTGCGCGCCAAGTTTGGAGGATTTTTATGGACCCGGACTCGTTGAGTGCTAGAATTTTGAAGGTTATATATTTCCCTGACACTGATGTGATGGAGGCACAACTCGGACCCAGACCATCACAAATATGGAGGTCCTTGCTTGAGGGGCGTGATATGTTGAAGATGGGGCTTATCCGTCAGATCGGGGATGGACGTACCACAGATGCTCTTCTTGCAAATTGGGTCCCTGGAGATTTTAGTTTGAGACCCATTACATGTATCTCGGAGGAGCCACCAGTATGGTGGCGGAGTTGATCTGTTCTTCTACAAGAACCTGGGATGTGGCGAAGCTTCACCATCATTTTCTGCCCATGGATGTGGAAGCTATTAAGAAGATCCCCATCAGCCATGCAAGGCAGCCGGACTTCTGGGCGTGGCATTATGATAAGAGGGGTATCTTTTCGGTTAAGTCAGCCTATAAGATGATCATTGAAACTAAAAGGCGTCGAGTAAACTTCCTGGAGGGGAACTCGGAGTCCTCCAACACGGATATGGCTGATAGCAATTGGAAGAAATTATGGAAGGTAAAGGTACCCTCAAAGCTCAGGATTTTTGCATGGAGGTTGGCTCGATCATCCATGCCGACTATAGCATTACGGGCAGAGAGAAACATGGCGCAATCGTCAGCATGCGCGGTTTGCGGCGCGGAAAGGGATACGTGGAGACATGCCTTGTTGGAGTGCAACATGGCCCGATCGGTATGGGATTTGAAGGAGGATGATCTTGTGCTGCCTATTTTCGCGGATGAAACTACCGACCCACGACTATGGCTTTTTTTCGCTCAGCACTACTGTGTCTCAAGCTCAGTTCATCGAAATACTTGTTACACTTTGGGCCATATGGTGGGCTCGCCAAAAGCTCATACATGAGGAGGAACAACAATCGCCTTTATCGACAGATATGTTCATCAAACGATACCTTGCTGGGCTACATACCTTGCTGAGCTATAGATGGAAAGGCCTAAGCATGCTTCTTCCTCTATATCGACATGCGCCTCTGGAACACGTTCTGCCTGGAAAGCACTCCGGCAGGGACAGTTAATTTCATACTGATGGAGTTGTTGCAAGGTCTGGGAAAGGAGGTGCAGTTGGAGTGGTATGTCGTGATAGGGAGGGTGATTTCCTTGCAGCTTCGGTGGTCGTGTTCAATGGCATTATTGATCTAGAGGTTCTCGAAACTCATGCATGTGTAGAAGCTTTAATCCTTGGAACTGACCTACATGCCAGGAATCTGCTTATAGCCTCAAACTGTTTAAATGTAGTGAATCAATTAATGGTAATCCTGGTAGGGGACTGAACTGCATGATCCTGAAGGAGATAGCGGAAGCCAGGAGGAATTTTCGGGTTACTACTTTCACTCATGAAAGACGTGAAGCCAATGTGGAGGCTCATAGATTAGCTCGTTTTGCTACAACATTATCTATTGGTATGTTTGGTTCAATGCCCCCCCCCCCCCCCCCTTCCCCCCGCTGATCTGTGTATTCCTGTAAACATTTTATGCATTAATCAATAAAGAGCCGGTATTTATCTCAAAAAAATAACTATGACCATATGAGTTCACTATAAAAAAAACGTGTTCGAACACACAGGAGGTCTGTTTCGAGTAAATTGTAAAAACAACTATAATTAGGGAAATGTTCCCGACGATTCAATAATAATCCACTAATTTTGCAGCACAAAAAACCCACTACTTTTGATGCATTTTGGTTGATCTTTGTGCTGATTTCTAACAATTTACTACTACCTCCGATCCGAAAAATGTGCCGGAGGAAATAAACGTAAGGCACACAGTTACCTAGCTGAGTTAGCGACATATTTTTCGGATCGGAGGGAGTAGTTCTTACTCTCTTTTTAATCTTGTAGGTTCCATTTTGGGCATTCAAATTGGCGTTTCGATATCTAGGCCTTTACTTGTGACTCATATTGTCTAGTGTGTTATTATTGATCATATTTAATTTCAGCTTTTTTTCCCCAGTCTACTATGAATATGTGTTCTCTGGTTTGGTACTTATATTTAGATTTATATGTAGCCAAATGTCCGGTTGCGATTCTCCCACGTTTTTTTTAGCTTATGGTCCCCTCAGGCTTCTATTTTTTTCTGGCTCCCCGCTGCCAGCTGGTGACATATACAGTGCCTCGATCACCAAACCGTAGTGCGGGCTGCATCCTACAAGTAGCAAATGTAGGAAGAATAGCTAGCAAATTGTTTGAACTCACTGCTCACCCAGCATCTGCAGATTACAGAATGGTGGGAGCACTTGTGACCTCCAACTTATCCATGTCCCATGTCTACCCAGCCAATGGTGTCCATGCTCCAAGATCAAGGAGGCTCTCCACCATCTCTCGTGTTGCTTCTTCTGCTGCACGGATCCCCAGGTACACAAGGAGGAAGAAGAAGAAGAGAATTGCTGCTGCTTCTGGCGACAGGGATGCCCCGACGGCCTCGACGCCACGCCGACGCCGGCCTGCCACTTCGCTGGCAGTCACGTTCTGCAACGCGCTGGAGGAGGTGATCAATACTTTCATCGACCCGCCGGCGCTGCGGCCGTCCGTGGACCCGCGACATGTGCTCTCCGGCAACTTCGCACCCGTGGACGAGCTGCCGCCCACGCCGTGCCCCGTCGTCCGCGGCTCCATCCCCCGCTGCCTCGCCGGAGGAGCCTACGTCCGCAACGGACCCAACCCGCAGCATCCCCCACGTGGGCCGCATCACCTCTTCGACGGTGACGGCATGCTGCACTCCTTGCTCCTCCCCACGTCCCCGACTTCTTCCGATCCCGTCCTCTGCTCCCGCTACGTGCAGACGTACAAGTACCTCCTGGAGCGCGACGCAGGCGAGCCTGTCCTGCCCAACATCCTAGCTGGTTTCCACGGCGTGGCCGGGGTGGCGCGCGGCGCCGTGGCGGCGGCCAGGGCGCTGACTGGCCAGATGAACCTGGCCGAGGGCGTGGGGGTCGCCAACACCAGCCTCGCCTTCTTCGGAGGCCGCCTCTACGCGCTCGCCGAGTCGGACCTCCCCTACGCCGTGCGAGTCGACCCGGACACCGGCGAAGTGACCACGCACGGCAGGCGCGACTTCAACGGCCGCCTCCGCTTGCGCATGACCGCGCACCCCAAGAAGGACCCGGTCACCGGCGAGCTCTTCGCCTTCCGCTACGGCCTCGTCCCGCCATTCCTCACCTACTTCCGATTCGACTCAGACGGGAACAAGGCCGACGACGTGCCCATATTTTCCATGAAGCAGCCGCGCTTCCTGCACGACTTCGCCGTGACGGAGCGGTATGCCATCTTCCCGGAGACACAGATGGTGATCAAGCCCATGGCCATGGTGATGGCGAACGGCTCCCTGGTCCGGGCGGACCCGGGCAAAGTGCCCCGGATCGGGGTGCTTCCCCGGTACGCCACGGACGAGTCAGAGATGCGGTGGTTCGAGGTGCCGGGCTTCAACATGGTGCACTCCACTACACCACGGTATGCATTTCAGGGCACTTTGAAGTGCCCCTAAATGTCATTTTTTTGCCCCCAAAAGTTATTAGGGCACTTTTCGAAAGCACCACTAATACCTATGTCTCTAAAGGTTTTCTCCGCACTTTCTCAAAGTGCCCTGATAAGTGCCCCAATACGTCACTCTTTGGGGGCACTTTAAGAATTGCCCCTAAATCATTTTAGGGTACTTTCTCTAGGGCCTCAAATACATTTAAGGGCACTTTATCAAAATGCCTCAAAATGTTTTTGGGGGCATTTTAAGAATTGCCCCTAAATCATTTTAGGGTACTTTCTCAAGTGCCTCAAATACATTTAAGGGCACTTTGGCAAACTGCCCCAGAATATATTTGGAGGCACTTTGAGAATGTGCCCCTAATTCAGTTAGAGGTATTTCCCTTTAGTGCCCCCAAATATATCTCAAAGTGCCCCTGACTGAAATTGAGGGGGTACTGAAATCACATTTTCGAATACATTATCACTCATAGCAGATCACACAATTTCCGACACAACACAGTTTACATCAGTGAACATCACAAGATCACAAGATCTCAGTAAAAATCACATAATTATAAACATCGGTTGATCAAGATCTTAGTAAATATCACATAATTATGAACATCATTTTTCAATTCAGTACTTTGCAACCACTTTTCATCTGAAATGGAAATCATATGACTGGTTTACATCGACCATGTCATCTCTACATACCAAGCCACCTGGAAGCACCATTCTAACAAAGGCATACTTAAGGTAGGCAGTATTGACTGCAAAGCAAAGAAGCAAACTATGTCATCTCTACATACCAAGCCATCTGCAACTTTGTCACAATGAAATGTAACATTAGGACAATCTAGTATCAGAACAAAAAGGTCAACACGAGGTGTATAACCTGAAGCTTAGCTTCTTCCCATGTCATTCCAACTCCTTCGCCAAGAGTTTGCCCACCAACTTCCACCTGAACATCCAAAGGTCAACCTGTTTAGTATTGATGCAGAAGTTTGTGTTGCTTGTTCAAAGACTGGTATAGACAAATAAGCCAAGTGTACAACAGATTCACTTCATCACTAAAAGACACCATACTCACTGTAATGTACTAATGTCCAAGCATTACTGTGCCCAATCTTATGCAATTAGAATCTTTGAACCCAATCATGTGAATGTCAGGACAATTTCTACCATCTTTAGATACATATGGTTGGATGCAACGTTTTTTATATATGAATTTAAGCATGCTGTAACCTCTGGTATACTGGTCGATGGAGGAACATAAGTCGGCATGGAAACAAAAAATGACATGTTAAATCAATACTGTAAATGATATTCATGCTCAAATCTGATAACAAAATTAACTGTTTCGAGTTCTAACAGAGTGGTGTTTCTCATGAGCCTAACGGAGGTTGTACTAGTGCCGGTTTCTAAAACAGACTTGAACATTTTGATCCATTTACCGCCACAATCTAGACCTACCAGGATCAATTGTGGAGACAATTTAGACTATGTGAAAGAACTTGGTGGCTTTTTATCTATCATTTTAGCTATATAATTGAAAAGTACAAACTACATAATCTCTCTTGCAATCTTCCTAAAATAATCATCTCCCTTGTAATCAGTCATCAATAGATATGGTATATCCACTGATCCACATGTCTGACATGAAGAAAGAAATCCATCTACTCCCTCTGAACCGAAAAAAGTGTCGCCAGCTAACTTACCTTTTGTACTGCCTTAGTTTGTTTCATGCGACACATAAAACGGATCGGAGGGAGTATTACATTATCAACACAATCCCATGATTCTCCGTAGTGCATCAACTCGAGGTCGTTGAGATACAAACTTTGTTTCTTTCGACCGTTTCAGTGAAGAGATATAACTTGGAGAAAAAAAAAATCAGGTTATTGCATAGATTCATGACCATTAATAAAGCCTTTGTTTATCCCGTTCAGCATAACTATAGTGCCCAGTTTCATGAATTTACCTTTTTCAAGGGAAATTTTACCTACATTTTCTAAATAATTTCTATTCCTCCAAGGGACACAAAATTATGAGCTAAATCTAGTTCAAAATATATGGTAAATCGAAGTCATTAATATTTCAGTTTTTAGGTTTTCTATGTTTTGATAATAACGACAGGTACAGATCCCAGATAGCGAAAACTGTAAATCAATCAGGTCCAGAGTTTCAAGAATAAGTAAAACATAAATGGAAAAATATATGCCAATGAGAAACTGATAATTTAGAGCGTATGCATTTCAAAAACTTGTTACAGATTTCATAGTAGTTTTGATATCACTATGCACATAATGAACATACCTTGGTGAGAAGCTCTGCATACGTGCCATAATTGGCAGAAAAAATGCTTCCTTTGGCATGAACAACATCCACCACTTTTTCCAGGCATCTATCTACTCTTGATTGTAAATGCCAGGGACATGAGGAAACCTATTCGACAATGTTGTATTAGTTAAAGTCTAAATTGGCGCTAGAAAATTAATATAAGATCGGCTCTATAGGCAAGCAAAAGGAGAAATTTTTTCCCCAAACAACCTTAATTTGTATACCGCAAGACCCACACAAATAGTGATACAAGATACATCAGGGTGTAACAGATACAACACATTCTCAACATGAAGTAACTTAATGACACCACGTTCGACTTTATACAAGAATGTATAAATTGTCAGAACTATAGATATCACGACAAAAACGGAAACCTCAAAGAAATGAAGCTGCTAACTGACGTAAGCATAAGTTTCCTTGCCCACTGAACCATCTGGAGCACTTGGCCGAGCTTGAAAAACTAAATTATACCCCTCAACCGTGCACTGCAATTACATTTTCACACATCTTATACACTACCAGTTTAATGAGCAGAGAGTCAAACAGCCAATTTTCAAAGAAAGTACTTACAAGTTCCTTCAGTGCAGCAACAGAACCTCCTAATTTAGAGCGTATGCATTTCAAAAACTTGTTACAGATTTCATAGTAGTTTTGATATCACTATGCACATAATGAACATACCTTGGTGAGAAGCTCTGCATACGTGCCATAATTGGCAGAAAAAATGCTTCCTTTGGCATGAACAACATCCACCACTTTTTCCAGGCATCTATCTACTCTTGATTGTAAATGCCAGGGACATGAGGAAACCTATTCGACAATGTTGTATTAGTTAAAGTCTAAATTGGCGCTAGAAAATTAATATAAGATCGGCTCTATAGGCAAGCAAAAGGAGAAATTTTTTCCCCAAACAACCTTAATTTGTATACCGCAAGACCCACACAAATAGTGATACAAGATACATCAGGGTGTAACAGATACAACACATTCTCAACATGAAGTAACTTAATGACACCACGTTCGACTTTATACAAGAATGTATAAATTGTCAGAACTATAGATATCACGACAAAAACGGAAACCTCAAAGAAATGAAGCTGCTAACTGACGTAAGCATAAGTTTCCTTGCCCACTGAACCATCTGGAGCACTTGGCCGAGCTTGAAAAACTAAATTATACCCCTCAACCGTGCACTGCAATTACATTTTCACACATCTTATACACTACCAGTTTAATGAGCAGAGAGTCAAACAGCCAATTTTCAAAGAAAGTACTTACAAGTTCCTTCAGTGCAGCAACAGAACCTCCTATTTTTCGAGAATTATTCTCTCACATTTTCATATATCTGGATTCCTAACAAGTGCTTGCAACTGGCAATATATTGTTCCGCGTATTTTCAGAGTATCCAAAAAAGGTTTGGATTACTACCGAAACCATCTTCGTTCACATCAGTCATCTTAGTTGGATCAGGCAACAGATATTTATCTGCGAGTTAATTTGACGTGCGCAAAGACGAGAACGTATGGCAATTGATGTAACTTGTTATATGTCCACAGCGACAGATTCAATGATATAGGATGGTGCTAAAAAGAAAAGAACATATATGCGCAGAGTAAACATTTGACTAACCCAAAATTAAAATGATCTCCTGGATGTTGGTTATTCTCAGTTTTGTCAAGTATATCTACTAGTCTGGAGCAAGTTCCTATATCTACTAGTCTATTACGTGTCAAATCTAGTGCACATACAACTAAGCAAGTCAACAAAGTTGTTGAATCATTCGACGACCCAAGTAAAAAACAGAAGATAAAATTGCAAGGTCATACTAGCTGGTAACTAACCTTCACCGGGGCCGCATTTGCTCGAACACCAAGCGCGCGAGGATGGCAGGGAGCCTGGGACCGTGAGGCACACGGTGCTCCTTCTATCGTCGGACTCCTGCCGTGGAGATAACTTCTAAGACCTTTTGTATAGTGGATGACTAAAGGATCAACTAAGATGCGTCAATTCACCATCATAGACACGCATACCAGGGCCGAAATGGTTGGGTAAGATCGTACCTGATGAGTGTGTCCATGTTGACAAGGGCGTCACGACAGCCAGAGAAAAACGCTCAGGTGGTTGGTGTCGTCGTTGGGGATGGGCGCTAGATGCTACCTAGAGAGAGGATGCATCTGGTGCCTCCGCCCGTGATGCTGCCTCCTTGACACCGCGATGAATTTCTTCGGTGCTACCGCGAGTTCCTCGCCACCTTCATCTGGGGGCGGCATTTGCTCGAACACCAAGTGTGCGAGGATGGCAGTACATCAACGGAGCACCAGAGCCACTGGAGGAGCTTGAAGGCGTCGGGTCGGAAGAGCTGGGCCGCGAAGAGGAGGCGAGAACGGCGCTAGAGAGCACCCCGAGCGGACAGCAGCACCACCACCATCGGGCGGCGGCGTCGCAACCACACGGTCACGCCAAACCGCACGGTAACGGAGCGGCGAGGAGGAGCAAGAGCAGGGGGCTCGAGGAAGAGGTCGTGGAGCGGGGCAGCAGGAGGCGCGGCGCCGTGGTTATCGCGCCGGCGAACCGGGCCATGGCGGCTAGGGTTCCGCGGGCACACACGCGTGGGTGTTAGAGGGTGTCTCTGCGGCGGAGATTCGCTGGAGGAAGCATAGGCTTGTCCTCTCCGGCGTGGGGCTGCGCGAGTGAAGGCCGGTGGTGGCTGGAGCGACCGGCGGCGACGCATCGTCGTCGCCGTGGAAGGGATTGGAGGAAGAGAAGAGACGAGGGAGAGGCAGTGGCCCAGGTTGTATGCGTTAGATGGGCCTGGTCGCTGGGACAGCAATGCGTCTGCGCTAAAGAAAACACTACAAGGGACGATCACACAAAAAAAATACCTACAAGGGACGAGCATCCATGGAATCTGGATTACGAACCTTGATCCGCAAAATCGTAATAATTCTGCTCGAATTTGGTCTGCTGCTCTGAACTTAACTTACCTATGTAATAATTCTGTCATCTCTGCTATGAAATTTGCTTACTAGTCTGTCTGCTGTGAACTTGGCTTGAATTTGAACAATGGATCATGTAATAACTAATGGAATGTCTGTAGTTGGGTTGTGCTTATTGAGTAGGGACTGTTTGTAGCAGCTTATTGAGTAGGGACTGTCTATAGTTATCGTGTAATAACTGTCTCAAGTTTCCTATACTGTCGATTCGGGGCACTTTGCTAGATTGCCCAATTGCTACATGGCTTTGGGGGCACTTTGCCAAACTGCCTTCATAAGTATATACCTTTGGAGCCACTTTGCCAAAATACCTTCATAGGTATATATATTTGGAGGCACTTTGCCAAAATGCCCTGATTGCTATATCCATTTGAAGGCATTTTGTTTAACTGCCCTAGTAGGTGTCACATTTAGGGGCATTTTTCGAAGTGCCTCAATAGGGGGTACTTAGTGGGGGCACACTATGCAAAGTGCCTCCAATTACAAGCTTTTGGGGCACTTTTATGAAGTGCCTCCGCCGAAATGCCCTTAAATACATACTGTGGTGTAGTGCTCTGTGAACGCGTGGGAGGAGGCCGGCGGCGAGGAGCTGGTGCTAGTGGCGCCCAACATGACGCCCGTCGAGCACGTGCTGGAGCGCATGGAGCTGGTCCACGCCTACGTCGAGATGGTGCGCATAAACCTTCGCACCGGCACTGTCTCCCGCACGCCGCTCTCTGCGGAGAACCTCGAACTGGGCGTCATCCACCCAGGTCGCCTTGGCCGCCGAAACCTGTATGGCTACTTCGGCGTCTGCGACCCCATACCCAGGATCCGCGGGGTGGCAAAGCTGGACTTTGGCCGCGCCGGGGCCGGGGAGGGCGACTGCACCGTGGCTCGGCGTGACTTCGGTCCAGGGTGCTTCGCCGGGGAACCACTCTTTGTCCCCGACCATGTCGACGGCAATGGCAACGAGGACGACGGATACGTGGTGTGCTACGTGCACAACGAGGCCACTGGGGATAGCCGGTTCGTCGTCATGGACGCACGGTCGCCGGACCTGGATATCGTCGCGGAAGTGCAGCTGCCCAGTCGTGTCCCTTACGGTTTCCACGGCCTGTTCATCACTCAGTCCCAGCTCCGATCCATGATCCAAGTTTAAAATCAGAAAAGATCTATCAGCGCCGGGCGATCAGCAAAATCTTTATCTTCTTGAAGAGCAATATTTATGCAAGGATCACTGTAATTCCAAAGCCACAGAAAAGAAAACAAAAGTAGTGAGGTTATCGTAAGTATTAACATGTAAGAATATATTCTGCCATATATATAATGCCAATCCTGTTGTGCAATAATGCAGTCAAACATATATAACAAGTGCAACAGATTTTTTGGCAACTACACGACACACATTAAGGCCACTTACGTCATTGTTAATGCTGCAGGTAGATGATAAGAGGCGTGCGAAGTGCCAATCGTGTTTCAGCTGTTCCAGGCTCCACTTGTTCATACCCTGTTAGAAAAAGATGATAAGGAAGTGCACCAAATTTGTTAGAAATTGAGGGGGGGAGTCCGTCGAACACGATGCTGTTCTTGTGCTTCAAATGTGTCAGAGGCAGAGGAGACGCAGGGTGGGCGCCGATCGTGGCGGTGTTGCGGGGGGAGGGGGCAGGAGGTAGCATCAACAGCGCGAGTGGCCAGCGCGCCCGAGACCCCGAGAGCGCACTCGAACACCACGGTCGGCGTTAGAAATTGTTATGCTGAGGATGAGATGATAACATGGGTGGAAGAAACAATCTTCTGGAAAAAATACTTGCACGCAGTTAAAACCCCTTTGTGGAACCCATGTGCTTCTTCAGAACATGACAACCAAAAGAAGAGCTAGTACTGGAATCATGGAATCAACAGGTGGTGGTTTGGGAAAAAACAACGGCTTTGAGAATCCTTTCCCTTACACCGCATCACAATTGCCTCAACGTCGTATTTGGGGGCAGGGTTTACCCAACAATGTCATTCGCACCAAGGAACCATGTGATGTTTTTGCAACTGAATGACATTTATAATTTTCTCGCCTGCACAAAGCATGCCCGTATCTAAGCCCCGTTTCACATGTGTGCTTGTTATATGCAACTAGCTTAAAGAACTAAATTGAGAGGGAGGAAAGTGTCGATGCAAAAGGCCTTAAATTAGTCTAGTGTTTTTATTTTACTAGCCAATGTCCGGTTGATTTTTGTAGTGAATCGCAAGCCATTCTCCATCCAAATGATTGATTTTTGAGTCATACTTTTGCATGTTGGGAGTTCAAACGGTTTGTTCTTGGTGCGTTTTCTGGAGGACACTACTCGGAGCTAAATTTGAACAAGCACTCTCCCGCCATGTCTCTGAATATCTGTCTTTGACTAAAAACTGGGTTACAAGATCTCAGAACTGGAACTAGTCGGTCAAAGATTTGGTTGTTTGAACGATTTTCAATTGGGCTGCTAAGACGTGAGAGCATGGTGATTCAACATAAGTTTATTTGAATTGTTCTGAGCATGCTAATAACTGCATTGGCACCCCATGGCAGCTCGCTCAGATGCTCCGGCTGGTTTAGAGGTTCCGTCAGCCTTGTCAAAGGTGTTGATCAGATACATCGAATCAGTACTTCTCCTAGGACGAAGCACATACATACAACATCGCATGTTCTTACCTCTCGGGTGGTGTGGAATGAGCAGGCTCCTGGTCATGCCCTGGTCTCTTTTGACCTGCTTCAAAAACCTTTCATGTTGACTCTTGAGTGGTCTTATGTTCAGTCACCCACATCTACACTGAAACTAAGAAATTTAGGGCATTGGGTAGTATTATAATTTTTTTCCAAAAATCAGAAAAGATGAGTACTGGAGGCCACCGGATGGGCTAATCTCTAACTATCAAATCAACTGAAATTACGCTAGCCTGGAAGCTATTTGTTGCGGTGCATAGTTCCGTAACAGTGAATGTAAGTTGTCATGCAAGTATCAGGTTCAGTGTTGGTACTGGTAGTAGCAGAAACTAACACCATATGCACTGGTCATCAAAGAATCTCTTGAGTGGTATTTGCCTTATGCTAGGGTATCAATATAAGAGAACGACCAAAAACAGAGCAACTTGACTGCAACATAACCATGGGAGACTGCAACGTTGGGTTACAAACAAATGGAAGTACATGCATGCAGCTATGACCTATGAGAATGGTTCACTTAATCTATGACAGGTAAACCGTGACACAAAAGGATGCAGTACCAGAACACGTGACATAATTTACACGCATATACGCTATAGTTTGGGCAAGGGAATTTATGCACACAAGAAAACTATTGGATAATCCCCACTTGGAACTAGTTAACTAATTGAACTCTGTAGAAAACAGATAAGAAAATGTGTAATCAACCTTATGATGATAGTAAATCAGAAACTGAAAGCATAACAATATCTGTATGACCAGGGTCTATCTGAAATGCGATGGACCTGAGGCGCGTACAAATCAGTTTGGTGAGCTACTATTGCCATGCTACTAGTATAGATCTTCCTAAGTGACAACAAATGTAGAAACAGCTAAATTCTCCCCATTGGAGCAAGAAAAAAGAAACTGGTGGCAATTAAACCAAGCTGGTTGTATCACACCAAAAGACTAACTTAGTTTCAGTAGAAAAATTGAAATCCCAGAAATATTCGTACCTGCAGGAAAATACCTAAGATTCTTAACAGACAAGAAGCTAAATCATTTGAAAAACTCAGTTTAGTTTTTAGGCTAGTTACATAATACAAGCACGAATGTGAAACAGGGCTAGATATGGGCATGCTTTGTGCAGGCAAAATATTGTAAATGACGATCATTTTTTTGTTTTGAAATGGGTAAGCCCAGCCTCTGCATCAAATTGATGCACACAACTGAAATGACGATCAATTACGAAAACATCACAGGGTTCCTAGGTACGAAGGACAGTGTTGTGTAACCAAGGAAGTACTACAGTTCTCATGGTTCATCTCCTACCTCTCGAGATTCATCTCAACAACAGTTGTGTCCTTTTGATACACTAGTTGACTTACACGTGCCATGCACGTCTCCATTATTAAACAAAAATGTTGAGAGTTTTAAAGTATAAATTTAGGACAGTGCTGGGCGTCCCCCGGGGGATGAAAAAATTCCATCCCCCGGGTCCCGTGCTGACACGTGTCGTTTTTTAGACTAAAATCCACTTTTGCTCTATGTAGCAAAAAAAATGCCCGCTTTTGCTTCATGTAGTAAAAAACGGTTCGCCACAGAAAAAAGAAAAGAAAAATACAGACCTCGCCGGAGTTACGGTAGCAAAAAAAAATCATGCTATTGTAGCATAAAATTAATTTCGCCGGAAACATTGCCAGGAGACTCGCCGGAGACCTCGCCGGAGAATCTCATACTCCCTCCGTCCCAAAATACAAGGCGCGCTATTTTTATGCTGGTCTTTGATGGTCAACTTTGACCACCAATATATAATAAATTATATAGAATTAGAACGTATAAATGGTATAGTTGCATTTGTCTTATAAAATTCTTTCATTTCATATATCTTACTACCAATTTTATGGATATGCTATAAGACAAAATCATGGTCAAAGTTGAACACCGTTGACCAGCGAAATTAAAGGCGCCTTATAATTTGGGACGGAGGGAGTAGCAAATAATTTGTACTATTATAGCAAAAATGAAAACTTATTGTAGCAAAAAAATTATTCTATTGTGGCAAAAACCGACCTCGCCGGAGATATCGCCGGAGTTCTAGTAGCAAAAAAATTTGCGGCCACCGGCGGAATCCACGGGAGCGGCGGCGGCGTTCCCCACCAGCGCCGTCAACGGGAGCAGCGGCGCGGCCACCCCGCGGAATCCACGGGAGCGGCAGCAGCGCGTCCTCCTCGAGAGCGGCGGCGATGTCCATGGCGGTTCGCGCAGGGGAGCGGTCCTCCGACGGCGGCTGGCAGAAGGGGAGCGCGGCGGCACCGTTCCATGGCGGGGCCCCGGCGGGCGGCGCGCAGGGGAGAGGTCCCCCGGCGGCAGCAGCGTGCAGAGAGGTTCGTCTTGCTCCTCGAGCTCATCACGGGATGAAGACAAACGGGATTCGGTTTTGTGTGGCTAGAAACAGTCGTGGGTGGGCCCTCTGTGGCGTGGTAGTTTCGGTCAACCCGGGGGATGCGAACGCGCGATCCCCCAGTGGATCGTTAGAGTTTTCCATAAATTTAACATACATTGTTGGTGTGATGAGTTCACACGCAAAAAACATTGCATCCGTAAGATAGTAATCGGGCTGCTTGTATATTATTTTGTCAATATTTTCTTTGGCAGGAAAGAAAATATATTTTTCATCTTCTATATCTCTGTCAAGTAGGTCGTATAAACCTGTGTGTATACAAAGCTGAATATAACCACAATATGTCATATGAAAAGTAGCATGTCCAAAAAAATTGTCTTGGGCTGATATATTTCAAGGACCCGCTGCACGCTGCGTCCTGGGTGTTGTAAGCTCGCCCTGCTGATGTTCTCCCTTGTCCAACTCCGCTGTTTGTTGAGATGGATCGTCGACATAATTCAGATCGATGTTGGGTTGTTTGTTGAGGACACGGAAGTACAGTCCAACTCCAACTCGAATACCTTAAGGACACCGACGTGCGTTCTTGGATTTTCTAGTGTATATGCGTGCGTTCTTGGTCACGTATATGTGCTTCTAGTATCAAACAATTATTTATTCCGTGCGACCTTGGATCAGGATCCGTTTGGTTCCAGATTTGTCTACGTTTTGTGTTCGGACACCAGCTTTGCTTACGTGTAGTTTCAAAGGCTTCGTCTTTGGCATTGTCAGATTCACGTGTACGTCTTGATACAGGAACGTGCTAAACTTGTTGAGGTGCTCAACATTAAAGCAATCTGGACAGTTGAATTTTGATAGTTCTATGGCCGAGATTAATTGTATCTACGAAGTTTGCTCTTTTATAAGTATAGTATAGATACATTGCAGCACAGCCTCCCCCAAATAAGAGCTTGAGGCAATTCAGAAGTGGTGCAAGGGAAAAGGGTTCTCCAAGCTGGTGGTTAATATCCCTCCATATCAAGAGCACATTTCTACCATCAGCCAACCGATATGCAAGTGTAGTTAAAGCTCGGTACATTTTTCTTTCACTGGATGAAAAAGAAAAAGTGAAAAGTAAATGTCGGTTAATGAAAACACCTTAGGTAGATAGAGATTAATAATGATAAATCAGCCAACAAATAAATGTAGAAACTGCCGCAACTGAACCCGCAATTACAATTCGACATATATTCACAATGCCTAGATCTAATAAAAAAGACCGAACCATTTTAAGACATGTCATCTTGTGGCACTACATTACAGATTTTAGGAATATATGACTAATCTGGTTGCTTTACTGTAGCACACCGATAAGCTGATTTTTTTACGGAACAATTCAAAGAAGCGGAAAATCTAATATTATAAATAAATATGGACCTTAATTACCTGAAAAAAGCTAGGGGTTGCAACCTAGTAATTTCTAAGTTTGTAAATTAGATATCTGATTTGCACTCCCTAAAAAAAGAAACAAAAGAATACAACAATGAACCCATTTTGGCACTGCAATACGTACTCTATTTTGCATGTTATATGTTCTCCGATTTTTAATGCATGATGATGATGTTATACGTGCTGTCATATCAAGATTGCCATAATCAATTCCTGATAACAAGAAATGTTTACTATTATTATGATTGAAGTCTGTTTCTTATCTACTAATTGATCATTTACAGTACAATAATTGAATAATAGAAAGAGAAACTAACCTGACGCCGTTTAGCATTCCTTCATGAGTGGTACGTTATCAAGATTAATATGCTCAGACCTTCGCTAAAGAAATCCCCAAGAAATCATACATGGATGCAAGTGTGCGCACACAAATGAGCAACACTGTTGAAACATCAATATAAGCCAAAGCCAGGTGAATTGATCCCGGGGACACACTTTCTTCTCTACCGATGAAATTGTCATACCAGGATCAAGCAATGAAAGTAACAGTTTCATAAGGAGTTAGCAATGATAAAACCAGCATGTAATATACCAGACCACCATTGAGTCAAGCAAAGAACATTGAATCATGAATTACCAGCTTAATACACATCTATAATATCTATAAATTTCATCCCCACTATATGCATTTAATGTTTGCAAGCTGATTCCACAGTGAGCCACGTCACCTGAGTTAATCTGTGCCCTTTGATAAAGTTTAGACGTACTAGATTTTCTGCAATATCACGTTTAACCGTCCAACGCAACTTCATTAGCCTGCCTGCGCAGCCGTAGTTGGTAAGCAAAGAAAACCCATCACATTATCTTCTCCTTATTGGTGCTCCACATCCAAATTCGCTTCCCCTACTCAAGAGTGCTAACTAACCGACGACTGATCCTCTTCTTGACCCATCAGGTTCCATCCACATTGATTTCTCCACGTTTGATGATTCAGTTCCTGGACAACAGTAGTATTTAATCCCCTATGTTGCCCAAAGCACTTCCCATCACAAATACACACAACTCGACCTAACAGTACATGATCGCAACACACACGAAGCACGCTTCTGCCGAGCCGTCGCTGGAGTTGGAGGGGGGGTCAGAGGGAGGCAGAGCAGCCGGAGCTGGCACAGACATGCCTCTTGGGTCGAAGCGGACGAGATCCTTGCCATTGGCGATCGCCCGCGTCATGCCCGCCCGGCGTGGCGCGACAGCATGCGCGGCGCCTCCAATGGACAGCCACATCTGTAGCCTGTAGGTTCAGCTCAAGAAGACTCACCACTGCTGGCCCGTCTAGCTGTTGTGACTACAGTAGAGAGATTCCTAGATTGGTTTTCTCAATCTAACTGATCGAGGGATGCATGAACTCTAGCACGCTCCCGGGTTGCAGGTCGACTTCAACGAAGCTCCGAACGTCGGCGCCCCTCTGCCACGAAGGGCTAGAGCCATGGCTGAACTGCTGGATTAAAACGTGGATAGATAGATAGTGGGCAAAGCTGGGCTACCATATTTTCTTTTCTCTGTCCCTAGTTGTGGAAATGTTGTTGTGCCATATGCAGTTACCAAATATCATGCCTGTTTTGGGTTCATAAAAATCTGAATCTAGTCAGCACTTGGCCTCTGCAAACTGTTGCATAGTGTCAGCTAGGTAGGGTGCAGCTGCAGGAAGAACGAATATTTTCAGCTTGGAAGAACTAGAGCCATCAACAAAGTAGATCAAAACTGCATCCTCGGTGGTGATAAACACACTATAGACATCAACAAATTCAAAATTGTTCACCGTGAAAAATTGATTTCAAACTTCTCATCCAAGGGAAATTTTGAGACTTCATATCATGTTTATGGCCAAAATGAGAACTTTCTTCACGGAAGATAGAATTGAGGGATACTCAGAAAACTGCCATGGCTGAACATAAACACACTAGTGTGCAGATATTATACTCGATGATACACCGTCCGGTCGACGAATAGAGTCGCTCCGCTTGAGCGACACGGGGGGAACCCAAGCCACGCCGCCGGCCGGTGTTCAACCTCTCCCGGGCCTCCTCCGCCGCTGCCGCCGGCCTCGCCGCGGTGGCGGCAGCCCCGGCAAAGGCGGCTCGGGCAGAGCTCGTGGTGGACACGTGGGGGCGGCGCGCCCTTTCTTCGCCGAGGCGGCGGAAGTTTGTGTGAATAGGTAGCGTTTAGGGTTTGCGTGAGGTCAATGCCTCCACGCCCACGTATTAATATTGATCAGCATACAGGTTTACAAACACGACTCGTACACGTATACACGTAGGCTAGACCTAGTACAATTCGAACACACCCCCTCAATCTAAACCGTTATGAACATACAAGGTTAAGATTGGTTTAAATCTATCTAGCATCTGTCATGTGGCTGGTTTAGTAAGTACATCAGCCAGATGATCCTTCGTGGAAATAAACCGAACGTCCAGTGCACCGGCAGCTACTCGTTCTTGCACAAAATGGAAGTCGATCTCAATGTGCTTGGTTCGAGCATGAAAGACTGTATCGCCGTCAGGTAAGTAGCCCCAAGATTATCGCACCATAAAATGGGCGTACGCTGCTGTGTAACTCCAAGTTCCTTGAGAAGAGATTCTACCCATATTGCTTCAGCAGCACCATTAGCCAATGCCTTATACTCAGCCTCGGTGCTTGACCTCGAGACTGTAGGTTGCTTCTTCGAACTCCATGTGATGAGGTTCGGTCCAACAAACACAGCAAAACCACTTGTCGAGCGCCTATCATCCACATCACCCGCCCAGTCTGCATCTGTAAAAAATACTAATGCCAATCAATGGAGACTTGCGAAAATGCAGACCGGTCTGTAGTGTACCCTTGACATACCGCAGGATACACTTAACTGCCTCCCAATGTACATCAGTGGGCTGAGAGAGAAACTGGCACACCTTGTTCACCGCAAAAGAAATGTCCGGACGAGTAAGATTCAAATACTACAGTCCACCAACAACACTTCGGTACCGGAAGGAATCATCGGCGCCAAGCGGTGTACCCGTATCACATGCCAATCTCATGGAAGTGGATAGTGGTGTGGAGGTAGCATTACAATTCTCCATGTTGACTCGATGAAGAAGGTCAAGAGCATACTTCCGCTGAGTCAATGTAACACCCCCTGAATTGTAAGATGCCTCCAATCCAAGGAAATAATCCAGCATGCCCATATCCTTAATAGGAAAACTATCCGAGAGAGAGCGCACCAGACGATCAACAGCCTCTGGAGTAGAGCCAGCAATAACAATATCATCAATATATACCAGCATGTATATTTGAACCCCATCGCGAGAGAATATAAATAATGATGTATCAGCCTTGGACGAGGTAAAACCAAGCTGATGTAGAAGCTGACTCAAACGAGCATACCATGCACGAGGTGACTGCTTCAAACCATAGATGGACCGCTGAAGCTTGCAAACATGTGAGGGGTACTGATCATCCTCAAAACCAGGTGGCTGCTGCATATAGACATCCTCAGTCAAAAAACCATGAAGGAAAGCATTGCTGACATCAACCTGTCGAAGGCACCACCCACGGGAGACTGCAAGAGACAAAACCAAACGCACAGTTGCAGGCTTAACAACTGGACTGAAAGTGTCACCATAGTCAATCCCGTACTGCTGAGTGAAACCACATGCGACCAAACGAGCTTTATGCTTATCAACTGAACCATCAGGGCGATGCTTGGTCTTGAAAATCCACTTACTGCCAACAATGTTGATACCGGGCGGTCGGGGAACTAAAGTCCACGTCTGAGTTTGAGTAAGAGCAGCAAACTCGTCTGCCATCGTAGCACGCCACTCGGGCTCGTGCAGCGCTTCCCTGTGAGATGTTGGTGCTACAAAGAACGCCCGTCGTCGCGGATCATACCGAACCGTACCTTCCTTAAAATATTTCTCCTTTCTTGTATTATCTCTGAGCCGTGTCACCATGGTGTGCAACGGAGCAGCAGGAGGTGTCGTTGAGGAAGCAGCCATGGGCGATGGAGCAGCAGAAGGTACCGCGGCCGATGCAGGATCAGCAAGAGGCGGCACGGGCTGCTCCGAAGAAGGCACGACAGACGGCCCATGGGCCAAGCCGTGGGACGCTGGGCTGGCCGGCGCAGCATCTGCATGGGGTGCACGGATCGGCGAGCCATGCATGGCGCCTCCATGCACATCGATCGCACCCCTACGAAGGTCGATCGTGGAACCGGAGGCGTCGTCGATCATCCGATCAGGGACAGCTGCCGAAACCTGCACACATGGAGCACTACCTCGCACAGGTGTATTAGCGGACAAATAGGACAGGTCATAATTTCGCAATGGTGCACTCGTTACCGGTTCATCAAAAGGAAAAGTAATGGAATCTTCTAATGTGGAGATATCAATGGAGACGCCAGGAGTGGAGAAGGGGAAGACGGATTCGTCAAACACGACATCACGAGAGATGTAAATCCGTCCCGTGGAACGTTCCAGGCACTTGTAACCTTTATTCATAGGACTATAGCCAAGAAAGACGCAGACTTTTGATCGAAAATCAAGTTTGTGGGAATTATACTTGCGAAGACTAGGCCAACACGCGCACTCAAAGATGCGAAGAAAATCATAATTCGGCTGAATATGCAGAAGGCGAAACAGAGGTGTCTCCTTGTTGATAACAGGAGAGGGCATACGACTTATGAGATAACACGCCTTGAGAAACGCTTCATCCCAATAATGAAGCGGGAGAGAGGAGTGAGCTAGCGGAGCAAGACCTGTTTCTACCAAATGACGATGCTTTCGCTCAGCGATACCGTTCTGCTGCGAGGTGTGAGGACATGACACACGATGCGCAATGCCGGTGCGCTGGAAATAGGTGTGGAGACGCTAATACTCACCACCCCAATCAGACTGAGCTGCCTTAATTTTAGCATTTAAATGGCGTTCTACATGAGCCTGGAAAACATGAAACACTTGCTCAACATCAGACTTCTGTTTTAGAAGATAAATCCAGCAAAAACGGGAATCATCATCAACAAAACTAACATAATACTTGTAGCCCCAGAAGAAACACGAGCTGGCCCCCAGACATCAGAGTGAATTAATTCAAGAGGCATAGTAGTGACACGAGAAGAGGTATTATAGGACAATTGACGACTTTTTGCACGCTGACAAGCATCACATACTAAAGATAAACTGTTTGAGGAGGAACAAGAAAGCCCATTTATCTTAATAATAGATTGAACTACATTATTTGCTGGATGGCCGAGACGTTGATGCCACTGTGTGGGGGTGGCTTTAACACTAGCGAAGGCGTGATGATGTGAAGATGATGACGCTCTGCCGAAAGGAACGGGATACAATCCACCCTGGCTCTACCTTGAAGAATGATTCTCCTCGTGGCCTTGTCCTTAACATAGAAAGCATGACGGTGAAACTCAACAAGACATCATTATCGGAGACAAGACGATAGACGGAAAGAAGATTTTTACGAATTTGTGGAACATGAAGAACATTTATTAATTGAATAGATGAACCGGCTAAATTCGAATGACCAATATGCGAAATAGACAAACCTGAGCCATTAGCCACTTGCACTTGATATTTTCCGCCATAGCGCTCATAAGCATGAAGACGCTTGAGTTCACTCGTCAAGTGATACTTGGCACCGGTGTCCATGTGCCAGTGCGGGTTCTCGTTGGAGCTGGTGGATGCTGAATTTCCGGCACGCTAATTGTTGTTGCCGTTGTTGGGGCGATAGTCCTGATCATAACGCAGACGACAGGCACCCGCTTCATGCCCCCAATTGCCACAGATTTGGCACCGTGGACGCCAACGTCGCCCATTGCGCCCACCGCCGCGTCCATTGCCACTGTTGCGGCCGCCGTAACCACCATTTGGGTGGCCGCCGTCATGACCGCCTCCACGGCCCTGCCCCGGCTGGTTGTTGTTGCCGTAGGGGCGATTCCCACCTTGATAGGCGTTGTTCCCTCCTGGATAGGAGGACGTGTAGTCATGCGGGCGCTGGCGGCTAGGGTTGCCGAACTGCGGAGGGCGCGATGCAGCGTTAGCCGAAGATGCCCACTCTTCGACTTGAGCTTGTTGCGCTTGCAGGGCCTCGAACGAGAGGATGTGAGAGTAGAAGTCGGTCTAGGAGACCGACTTGTTGCCAACGGTGAGCGAGGCTGCAATGGAGTTGAATGCTGAGCCAAGGCCGGTGATGATGTGATCGACGAGCTCGTCGTCGCTAATCGAAGCTCCTGCTGCAGCCATGGTATCCGCTAAGGCCTTGATCTTGTGCATGTAGTCCGCTGCGGTGAGGTCCTCTTTCCGCGTCTGTTGGAGCTGACGTCGGATGTGGAGGATATTGGCGCGACTCTGGGAGCCATACATGGCGTGGACGGCCGTCCACGCCGCCTCCGCGGTCTTGCAGCCAATAAGCTGGCATGCGATCTCAGGCTCCATTGAGCCGAGGAGGAAGCCGAGGACCTTCTGGTCCTGAGTCCACCAATGCTGGTACAGCGGATTGGGGATGATCACTGCCTTGTCTCCCTCTCCTTGGGTGATGGTCTTTGACGGCACGGCCGCGGATCCATCAAGATGGCTGTGAAGCCCGACGCGGGAGAGGTTGGTGAGGAGGAGCCCCTTCTAGAGCATGAAGTTGCCGACATCCAGACGAACCGCGATGGGAGGCACGGCCGCGACGGGAGCTGGAAGGGAGAGGCTCGATCCGGTGCTCGAGAGGGAGAGAGCGGAACTCGTCATCGCTGCAGGCGTGGAGAGACTCGCGGGAACAGCGGAGGGTCGCGCGACGCGGATGTACTCGCTGCTGCGCGTATGAATTGGCGGTGACGCGACGACGCGGACGAACTCGCGGCGGCGCGGCGGCTCTGATACCAAGTTTGTGTGAATAGGTAGCGCTTAGGGTTTGCGTGAGGTCAATGCCTCCACGCCCATGTACTAATATTGATCAGCATACAGGTTTACAAACACGACTCGTACATGTATACACGTAGGCTAGACCTAGTACAATTCTAACAGCGGATTCCGGCGAGGCACGGCTTGACGGCGACGCAGTGAAGGACGGCGCGGCAGGTGGCGGCGGCGGCCTCTTCTCGCGGCTCCTGGTGGCGGTGGTTTCTGCAAGGGCCCGCTTTGGGCCTAGATGGGCTTGGCGGGCCGCGGCAGTTTCCTGTGTGTGGCGCCTCCTGGTGCCGCGCGAGGGTGCGTCGTTCAGCTGCTGCATGGCCGGCGGGCGGTGGCGGCGTCCCGCTCGGCCCCTCTTCGCGGGTGCATCGTGTCCGCTCCGAGGGAAGCTCCAGTTTGGCGTTTCGGTTGGCTGCACTTGGCGTGTGAGGCGGAGGACTATGGCAGTGCTGGTTTTCGGTCCGGCGCGTGGTGGTGGTTGCTCGGGTTCGCTCTGGTCGCTCCGGCGACAAACTCGCGAGCAGGGGTGATGATACGTACATCGGCTTTTGTCGCGGCGACGGGGAGCCTAGGCGCGGCGGCGCGCAGGATGCTGGGCCTTGCTGCCCAGTTCCACGGGTCTCGCGATGAACATCGCGAGCTCTCTGTCGTGTTCATCGACAACGGCGTGGAGGGTGCCCGTCGGACTTCGGTGGATGTGGCGCCCGGATGCCAGGGCAGCGGCCCCGGATGGTGGTCTTCGTATTGCGCCGACCTAGGAGGAGGCTCCGTGGGAGGCGGATCTGGGCCCCAACGTCTAGTTCTGTTTGTGGCCTCAAATCGTCGGGCGCGTGGGGCTGGCGGTCTTTGTGCGGGGTGACGATGGCGGTCTGGTCGGTCCTCGTGTGGTGGTTGCGGGGTTTTTGACTCATCGCTGGGCAAAATCCTTGGCCTGGCTGTTTGCCGAGACCGACAGCGGCGATGCCTCTGGCGTCGCGTCCTTCTTGAAGGCGTCGTCGTGGCGGTGTTGTCGATTCCCCGTCCGGGTTCTCCGGGGGAAACCCTAGATCCTGTTCGAGATCGGGCGATGGCGGCGCTCTGGCGTCGCTTGCCTCTTGAGGCCTCGCCTTGGATGCTTCAGTGACTAGAAGGACATGTGGAGTGTGCTGGTGGTGGGCGGTGGCGAGTTTTTCGTCATCGGCTAGGTGGTGCGTGGCCCTGGGGCTGGCGTGGATGTCGGAGCGGCGGCTCCGAGTTTTTTCCTCCGCTGTGTTGCGTCGATGTAGTGTTCCAACATTTAAATAATGTGAAAACATCTGTGTTATTGTGCTAGTCCCTGGATCAATTGCTAGCACCACGGTACAAAATGAAATATCATGCAAATGCATCAAATTCTATTACATCGCATGATCCAGTGTTTACAAAATAGTATTACAACTTGCATAGTCTTAGAAGACTAGCAAAAAACAAAGATATACAGCGGAAGACATAGTACAACATTGAGCCCATCTTCATCATGTGCCACATGCAAAACATGTTGGCATAGTCTCGAGATCCTAAACGAAATCCTCACTCGTCTTCAGAAACATCTGCAATATGAAATATGCAGCCACAAGGGAGTCAATACAATTTAATGTATTGGCAAGTAACACTATGGTGGATATAAATGGCAAGACTAATACTACATGCTTATTTGGCTGAGTGGAGTTTTGGCTGAGTTTGCATAAAGCCAGTTTTCTCCTATCACTTTTGTAAAACCAACTTTTCTTTTCAAAAGGGTGGCAACATTGGATTAAGATCCAAGCACCACAATAATGTTCACTTGGTCAAAATTTTACTTATTGAAATTGATGATGAGATTCTTCCGTCATTCCTTGTCCAGCTGCTCATAGTTGTCCATAACCGGGGACACGGCTAAGATCTTAGTTTGTTGACTCTGCAGAGTTTGTGCACTTTCACCTTCAGACTCAAATCAGCCCAAACATCCTATACACCCTGAGTGCATTAAGGAAAGTAGAAGATTGAGATGAGATCTTTCAGAAGAAATTCCACCACCGTTTGGCTTACCCGTTCTACCTATAATTATGCTACATCTGCTAGTAAGCCTAGTGAGTTCATTCAACTTAGTTGATCAAGACAGAGCCCATATGACTAAAGGCTGCACGGGAAGCTACTAAACTTAGAAGGAAATAGTAATCTCTTTGTTTCTGGGTGGCCATCCTCAAGTGATAACCTCAAGTGGAATAACCCTTAAAGAGGGCCCTGAGGAAACACTCAACATAATCCAGTCTTACCACTTCCACCCAGGTGGTTCATTTATTAGTTATACTTAGAATTTTTCCTCCACATCTAGTAAAACAAATTTTGTAGCATGGCTAAGCATCTAATAAGTACCAAGGCATAAAAAATAACAAGGTATAAGGATGGTTACACACTACTAGGATATAGCATAGCATAATATAACTTATTAAAATTTCCTATCATGCATACTACTCAAAATCAACTAATGCATATAGAAAATAATGGGTAGTTGATGGTGTGTTACTTGCCTTGTTGAAGATGGTGAAGAATTCACACTCTTCACAAAAGATCGTTGCTCTCCGTACAATCTATTCATTCAAAACACAATAAAAAAAATAAACAAGCATCCTAGCAAACAAACATACAAGTGTAGAAAACATACAGAGCAACTAACATATCCAAAGGGGTTTAACCAAGAGTTAACTAAGGATGTCTAGGTTGAGTTTGTAGTGATCTAACTTTACTATAATAACACTTGTCGAGGAAGTTCCAAGAGTTCACTAAGGATGTATAGGTTGAGTTGGTAGTAACCAAACTTTATTGAAAACATATTTATCAAAGAAGTTCCAAGAGTTCACCAAGGTGATCTCTCTATTTCAACTAAAGTATCACATCATGAAGTGTAACACTTAGTTGTTTTCATCAAAACATCTGAGTGCTCTAAGTTAGTCTTTCCATTTTGGTTTAGGGTAGGTATAGGTTCAACTAACTTATTAACAAAAGAGAAAACAAGATAAAGTCTTGGGATTTTCCATTTGGGTCAATGGTTGGTCAAAAATCAACTTGTTATTCTTCAACTTGTGTGGATGGCTCCAATTCTTCACATGCTTGTCTTCTTGAAGATCATCTCCATGCTTCTATTGTAGTATTGTTCCTTGGATGGACTCTTCTCTTGGTATTGATAGATTCTTCATGGCTCTCTAATTAGTTGGTCCAAGGTGGAATTGGGCACAAAATACCACTAAGTCAATTTAGAAGAGGAAGGAAATAAGAAAGATAGAAAGAGAAAGGGGTTGGTCTTCTTCTTGGTTTTCTTCATACACTTGTACTTCCCTGAGTTGCTTCTAGTTGTGTAGTAAGTCTTTTCTTCTTCATTGATATTACTTCTAGCTCTTCATGTTGCCACCAAGTTGAAAATGAAGTTTTTCTTCTTGTGCTTGAGTCTTGATCTCCATTTTGCTAACTTGATGATTTCTTGAAGCATGAAAGGGGGAGTGGAGGAGTACATAGAAAACTATGGTACTAGTGTGCGAGGTTTACTACTTGGTCTTTTATATGGTTGACATGCTAAGGACTTGGTCTTGGCTCCAAAATAGCCATAACAATAAAGGTAACAAGGATAGAAACAAAATCTAAGACATGGTAAAATGGATGAAACACTATGTTGGGTTTTTGTTAAAAACACATGGTCATAGTCCAAGGGTGTCCAAAATGGTTGGGCAATGGTGTCTCTGGTTTAAGCCTACCAAAAGGATCAATTTTGCAAAAGGAACTATATTCTAATATTTATAGAATTAAACCTATGTCAAAAATATTAAAATATACCACTTAATTCTAAATTCCAATTTTAACTTGTTCAAAAATTATTTTGGAACATATGATATGAAAGTAAAAAATCCTAAGGTTTCCAAATATATTTTATTTACAATTTTTGGATTTGTAGAATTTGAATTATGCTAAAATTCATCAAACAAGCATATTTGAATTTTAACCAATTTAAGTTTGTCAATTTTGAATTTGAAAAGTGCTAAAAGATTCTACACATTCTGGGGATTTCAAAAAGTCCAAGTTTATCAAATTTGGCCAAGTGGTTAAAAAGTTATGATGGTTCAAAGTTCTAGGGGCTAATATGCAAAATTACAATTCTATTTTTATTCGAAAACAATACCAGAGGCTGGCTGAGCTTAATTTGGCTATTTACCGCACGGTGCGGCAGACAGGGAGTGGGCCTGGGCCGTTTACGCACTGCGCATGGCGACGGATAAAAACATAACGCACGCTGACTGGGCAGGCAACGTGGGTGGCTCTGATTCGCTGATACCTCTTCGCAAAATGTTTTAACTCAGACCGTTAGATCTGGATCTAATGGTTAGAAACAAATCTGGGGAGGATACCTCACCGCCGGTGGAAGTTTATGTGGCCGGAATTGATGGTGACGGCGGCGGTGGCCTCGGCCAAGGATAGCGGCGGCGCTGCGATGGTCCTTCTCCTCATATGAGACGACTACAAGATGCAGCGCGATGAGTGGAGACGGATTGTGCCGGCGGCGCCGTGCTCCGCTCACCGCAACGACGACGTGGGGTGGCTGCTGTCGCTCACGTAACTGCGGCTTCGGTCGTGGTGTCTCCAGTCGATTTCCCTGCGAAACAAATTGGTTTGATGGTTCAGTGGGATGCGCAAGGCATAGGGAAAGGAGATGGGGGTCTCGGGAAGGTCAATGGGGGGGTTCACCGTGCCGGAATCAACAGGGAACGCCATCGGGACCGAGGACCTCCGGCGAGAAATATTTGCTATCGGGGGGCATGAAACAGAGGGGAAAGAGAGGGGAATTGGAGAGGAGCTCGGGGGCTTTAAGGTGTGGTGATCAGGGAGAGTTATTAGGGCCTTAAAGGAGAGGAATCAAGGCACGCAATTTTCGGTCGAAACAGCCATGGCAGTTTCCAAACGAGGAAGAAGATGATGACGTCATCATGACGTCGTCCATTTTTTTTTTCATGTTTTCTCTTTTCTTTAATAACTTATGTTTTAAACATCCAAATAACATGAAACAAATTTCTAAAATCCTAAAATAAAAATATCTTTCAACTAAGAATGTTTGTGGGCAACTTTGGACACATTTCAAATTTTGAAATTTGAAAATATGATTAACTCCTTAATAGTACTTAATACCAATATTAAAATAGAAAAGGTAAATAAATGAAAATTGGGTTCTATAAAATTACAGATACTTTCTACTTGTCAAATAATATTTTCCAAAGTCTTTTCAACACCTTTTTCATATATTATATTTTTAAAATATGAGTGAACACTAATAGTAACTTAATGCCATTTTTTAAAAATGGGGAAAATTAATAATTACTAAAGTGACTTAATAAAATTTGGAGGAAACCCCATAAGTCATAATATTGTTTTCAAGTCACTGTTTTATGTTATTTTCAAATAAAAACATTTTATGAGTAGCACTTTATGTTTAAAACTTGGAATAACATTTGCATATCAATATAAATATTTGTTATTCCCATAAAATATTTTTGAGTCATATAAAACTATTAGAGGTAATAATTGTATTGGTAATTTCAATTTCATTGAAATATGTATTGTTTGCTTTTGTTTCTTGCTTCTCATTTGGTTTTTTGTGACTTGCATAACATGAAAACAAAAAGTTTTCTTTTTTTGTGATTTTTTGAGTTTTCCAAAAATCAGGGATGTTACAGTCGAGGTCAAGGTGGTGTCGTCTTTGGTCGTTCGGGCGACATGGACGTCGGCTCGTGTAGGGGCGCAGCCTTGGGGCTGGCGTGGATGTCGGAGCGGCGGCTCCGGGTTGCGTTGAGGTTGCCTCCGCCGTGTTTCGTTTGAGGTATTAGTGTCGACTATGGTAGCTAGGGCCACAAGGTCGTCGACTCGGATCGAGGCGTGGCCTCGGGGCTGGCGTGGTGCGTTGCGTTGTATGGTTTTCGGCCGGTTTTCCTTATAAACTGTCCAACTCTTTTCGACTTTATCAATCAAAGGCATTGCCGAGGTTCGAAAAATATACTCGATGATACTTGAAAGCATTTGCAGAATGACTGATCTCACACTCTCTTAGTTCCAATAAGTGCGCCAACATGACATGAGGACGGAAAATTTCAGAAGATTGTGATACTCTACTAAATGATGTAATGTACATACCAGGCTTAACAAATTTATATTACCAGTTTCATACTGGATTAGCAACGCCCAAATCAACATGTAACATACATGCTATAGCAGACAACCAACATCCAGTTAGGCAAAGAACACCAAAACAGGAATTACATGCTTACTACTCAGAGTGAAAACCTTGTTCTGCCCGTCACCTGCTACCGGCTTCCGCGGCCCATTACCGGTTCATGTAAATATGAAATTAGCCGGCACTTTCCCTCTGCAAGCGGCCGCATAGTCTTCAGCGAGTTCTGGCGTGGCTTCCTAGTGAGGGCATATGTACTTCTCCACAAATACCTTGTTACTCACCAAGACTGCTGAATAGTAGCTCCGCTCCCACTCTAGTAATCCATTCTCCTTAGGAAACTTTAAAACATAATACCGTGGCCTGAGCCGGCCCTCCAAGCTATAAGAGAGTATTGCGGGATGATGAGCAATGTATGCGGGTTCCAACCTCATCTCGGAGAACAGGAAATCAGACTTGCCCTGCAGCATGTCCTTGGACTTTCTCAGCAAAGATGGGGCCCTAGACACGACAATGGCCACCTCAGCATAAGACCACCTAAACGCCTTCTTCAAGTATTCTAGTTTGGTGGCGGTTGTCTCCTGAGTGTCGTATGCAATAGCATGCAAGGCGTGCCTGAACATCAAGGTGCCACGGGGCACACCTGAACCTTCAGCACAAGCCACAATCGCCCAGAAAGGCTTTGGGTTGTTGGTGAGCAACCTAGGCATAGCTAAACTCAGCTTGGTAATGTCACAACCACCTAGAACGCACTCCCGCAGAACCGTGACGTTGGGCTTCACAAACCTCTCGAGGTTGCTGTTAGCGAACAGGATATTGTCAACGAGGTGGATACTGAAGCTGTCGTAAAGGACGGACCAGATGGGCCGCTAGCAAGGCCAAAGCGACTTCAACGACTTCCAGCCTGTTTAGCTGATCCGAGTTGGATCTTATAACTGGTTCTGCTTAGCTATAAACGCAGCTGGCTTGTAGCTGTGGTGGTAGGAAGGATTAGGATGGAACAAAGGCTTCGGCCTTGACCGAGCGTATGATTGGCCAGATCGGCAACCTAGGATGAATTCATGTACTCCACCCAACAATTAATCGAGATATAATAGTGTAGCTCATAGTTGCATGTGTGGAGACCAATGCCCGAAGGAGGTTCTCGAAGGAGCCGAAGATGGGCAGGTAGTATTACAGGTTGGAGACGAGGGATCTGCAGCGGATTCTTTCACGGGCAAGCAGGACAAGGCGCGCAATCTCATCACGAGATGGACCGAGGCCCGCGAGCCTGGTGACGACGGGCTCCAGGGTTTTCTCCACGGCAGAGCAGAGTAACTTGAAGTAATTTGACGACATCGTCGATGGAGAGGCTGAGGCCGGCGAGGAAGGAGAAGACAATTTCGGGCTTAGAGGGGTATTCAAGGTGGGAGAGCTTTGTGGAGGGCTTGAGGGCTTGGACCCTGTTGAGGCCGCATGTGTCGACGAGGTACTCCTCGACTATGAAGCTAGGGATTGGGGAAACGGGGGCGCGGCCATGGAGAGAAGGCGGTGGACCGAGGAGCCGGGGAAGGTTGATGGGAAAGAAAGGATGCGGAGAATGGCGCAGGCGACAACGTGGGAGGGAAAAGCGGGAACGAACGCCGCCGTCGGTGCCAGAGAGGCTCGTGAAGTGTGTACTGTTTGGTGTTCCTGTTTAGGGGATGAACACGACGACCCATCTCTTGAACGAAGTAGGCTTGAGGCCTTTTCACTCCATGAGCCCCAAAGGCAAGGTCAGTCTCGCGTGGCCGAAAGTCCATTGTGCAAGTGTTTGTGGAATGGAGTGACTCAGCCCTGATTTGGCTACTTGGGAAGATATAGATGCTTTGCAGCAAACATTTCCTTGTGCTCCGGCTTGGGGGCAAGCCATATTCAAAGAAGAGGAGATTGTTAGCAACATTGTTGGCGAATAATATATTGTCAACGAGGTGGACACTGAAGCTGTCGTAAAGGACGGACCAGATGGGCTACTAGCAAAGCCAAAGCGACTTCGACGACTTCCAGCCTGTTTAGCTGATCCGAGTTCGATCCGATAACTGGTTCTCCTTAGCTATAAATGCAGCTGGCTTGTAGCTGTGGTGGTAGGAAGGATTAGGACGGAACAAAGGCTTCGGCCTGGACCGAGCGTATGGTTGGCCAGATCGGCAACCTGGGATGAATTCCTGTGCTGCAACCAAACAATTAATCGAGATATAATAGTGTAGCTCACAGTTGCATGTGTGGAGACCAATGCCCGAAGGAGGTTCTCGAAGGAGCCGAAGATGGGAAGGTAGTATTGCAGGTTGGAGACAAGGGATCTGAAGTGGATTCTTTCGCGGGCAAGTGGGACAAGGCGCGCAATCTCATCACGAGATGGAATGAGGCCCGCGAGCCTGGTGACGACGGGCTCCAGGGTTTTCTACACGGCGGAGCAGAGTAACTTGAGGTCCTTTGGCGACGACATCGACGGTGGAGAGGCTGAGGCCGGCGAGGAAGGAGAAGACAATTTCGGTCTTAGAGGGGTATTTAAGGTGGGAGAGCTTTGTGGAGAGCTTGAGGGCTTGCGCTCCGTTGAGGCCGCATGTGTCGACAGGGTTCTCCTCGACGACGAAGCTAGGGATTGGGGAAACTGGGGCGCGGCAATGGAGAGAAGGCGGTGGACCGAGGAGTCGAGGAAGGTTGATGGGGAAGAAAGGAGGCGGAGCATGGCGCAGGCGACAACGTGGGAGGGAAAAGCGGGAACGAATGTCGCCGTCGGTGCCAGAGAGGCTCGTGAAGTGTGTAGTGTTTGGTGTTTCTGTTTAGGGGATGAAGACGATGACCCATCTCTTGAGTGAAGTGGGCCTTGAGGCCTTTTCACTCCATGCGCTCCAAAGGCGAGGTCAGTCTCGCGTGGCCGGAAGTCCATTGTGCAAGTGCTTGTGGAACGGAGTGACTCAGCCCCTGAGTTGGCTACTTGGGAAGATAAAGATGCTTTGCAGCAGAGATTTCCTTGTGCTCCGGCTTGGGGCAAGCCGTATTCAAAGAAGGGGAGATTGCTAGCAATACTGTTGGCGAACATGATATTGTCAACAAGGTGGATACTGAAGCTGTCGTAAAGGACGGACCAAATGGCCGCTAGCAAGGCCAAAGCGACTTCGACGATTTCTAGCCTGTTTGGCTGATCCGAGTTGGATCTGATAACTGGTTCTCCTTAGCTATAAACGCAGATGGCTTGTAGCTCCTTTGACTTGCACGCATATGAAGAATCGTATTACCGAGTTGCTGAAGCCTGACGGAACGCTTGCAACTAGGGAGGAAGAGCTGGGAAATATGGCTAGTGAGTTCTATAGGGAGCTCTACAAGTCAGAGGGGGTGCAAGGTTTGGATGAGGTGTTAAACAATGTCCCTACCAAAGTTAACAGTGAGATGAATAGGAAGCTTGATGCTCCGTTTGAGATGCAGGAGGTCAAAAAGGCTCTTTTTGAGATGTACCCAACCAAGGCACCTGGACCGGACGGTTTTCCCGCACACTTCTTCCAGCGTCATTAGGACTTGTGTGGAGGAGGTATCTAAAGCAGTGTTGAGGGTTTTATCAGGGGATGACAGCCCGGGAATTATTAACAAGACGTTCATAGTTATGATTCCTAAAGTGGCAAGCCCAAAAGAGTTGGGCCAGTTTCGGCCAATCAGTTTATGCAATGTGATTTACAAAATTTCCTCTAAAATGGTGGCAAATAGACTAAAAGTGGTTTTGCCAGAGATCATTTCAGAGGAGCAGTCTGCTTTTGTCCCAGGACGGTTGATAACGGACAATATTATCACCGCGTATGAGTGCTTACATTTCATGAAGCGGACAAAAGCCAAGAAGCACAGGTTTTGTGCTCTCAAACTTGACATGAGGAAGGCTTATGATCGTGTCGAGTGGTGTTACTTGGAGGCTATTATGCTAAAACTTGGTTTCAGCAGTCCATGGGTGGCGCGTATTATGCGTCTAGTGACATCAGTGTCCTTCTCGGTGCTGTTCAATGGATCACCGCAGGAGGAGTTCTACCCCTCGAGAGGGATTCGCCAGGGTGACCCTATATCCCCCTATTTGTTCTTGTTAGCAGCAGAGGGCCTCTCGTGCCTGTTAAAAACCATAAATCCATCGTCAGCACTCAATGGTATTATGGTGGCTCCCAATGCCCCGGCAGTGAACCACCTACTCTTTGCAGACGATAGCCTGTTGTTTTTCAAAGCAAATAGTGAGGGAGCAACTGAGGTTAAAGAAGTTCTAGCTAAGTATTGTAGTGCTTCGGGCCAAAGGATTAATATGGACAAATCTTCCATTTTCTTTAGCAAGGGCTGTCCGGAGCCAATAAGAGAGGCTATTAAAGTGATGATTGAAGTTCAAAGGGAATCTCTAAATGAGAAATATCTTGGTCTACCATCTAATGTGGGGAGATCAAAAGGTGGTGCTTTTAAATACCTGAGAGATAGGGTATGGAAGAAGGTGCTGGGATGGATGGAGCAACTCCTTTCGGTGGGAGGTAAAGAAATTCTTATTAAATCAGTGGCGCAAGCTATCCCAACATTTTCTATGTCCTGTTTTAAATTGCCAAGAGGTTTATGTGAGCATATTAATTCTTTACTCCGAAACTTCTGGTGGGGCAGCAAAGAAGGTAAACGGAGGACGTGTTGGGTGTCATGGGAATCCATGACGAAACCAATTCCCATGACGAAACCAAAATTTTCAGGAGGATTGGGCTTCCGAGATATAGAGTTGTTCAATCTATCTCTCCTTGCACGCCAAGCTTGGAGGCTATTACAAGAACCCACGTCTTTAAGTGCGCGGGTGCTGAAGGCTGCCTATTATCCAAACGGAGATATCCTGGAGGCGACACTAGGATCACACCCATCTCAGGTTTGGAGGTCCATTATGGAAGGGCGGGATGCGCTAAAGATCGGCCTTATTAGAAGGATTGGTAATGGCCGAGAAACTGATGCTTGGGAGCAGAACTGGCTGCCACGCGATGAGCGGCTTAGGCCTGTTGCACCGAGGAAAGAAAATGCTCCAACAAAGGTGAGTGACTATATTGATCATACAACAGCCTCCTGGAAAGTGGAAAAGCTCGAGGAGTTTTTCCTCCCTATGGACTCGGATGTGATCAAGAATATTCCGCTATGCACTAAAAACCAGCAAGATTTTTGGGCATGGCATTTTGAGCAGACTGGGATCTTCTTTGTAAGGTCGGCATATAGAGCACTGGTAGCAACGAAGAAAACCAGAGAGGATTGGCTGGATGAACGCCCAACCACTTCCAATTCGGCTACCGAGGGAGAAGCTTGGACCAGGTTGTGGAAGGTGGCGATCCCGTCAAAGATACGGATCTTCTTGTGACGCCTGGCGCAACACTCGCTGCCAACAGGAGATCTAAGGCAACACAGGAACATGGCTCCATCTCGGGCGTGTTCCATTTGCGGGCGGGAAGATTCATGGAGGCACTCGCTGATCGATTGCAATATATCTCGGTGTGTGTGGGCTCTGACTGCAGAGGACATCACCGAGCATGTCTCAATGTCTACTGAGCCTTCGGCGAGACAGTGGCTTTTCTCAATGTGTGAGACTATGAAACATGGTGACCTGACGAGAATGCTCGTCACGTTATGGGCGATCTGGCATGCGCGGCGCAAGGCGATACATGAAGACATCTACCAAAGCCCCATGGCCACGATGCTTTTTGTTGACAGGTTTCTGTTGGACCTGGAGGCAAGCAAGGGGACATACTCGCCGACTGCTGTCAGGCGAGGGAGACGGCAGCCAGCTCGAGGCCGATGGATTCCACCTCCCGAGGGGCGATCAAAGATGAATGTAGATGCAGCAGTGGCCAAAACTGAAAAGAAGGGAGCGGTGGGAGTCGTGTGCAGATCTGCACAAGGGGTATACCTTGGCGCTTCAGCCCTGGTTTTTGATGGCATCACCCATCCTGGGTGTTTGGAGGCGATGGCGTGCCGTGAGGCACTTGATTTGGCTGTGGACCTTGATATTGGTCCGGTTCATGTTGCATCTGATTGCCTGGAAGTCATTCAAGCGCTGAAAACCAATTATATGGGGGTTTTTGGTTCGATTGTGAAGGAAATCAAGGAGAAGGTGTCAGGTATGCAAGTAGCTTTCTCTCATGAGAGGAGAGAATGTAACAGAGAAGCTCATGTGCTGGCAAAGCTTGCTACGAGCTTGCCAGTGGGGCGCCATTTGTGGCTCCTGTCCCCTCCAGAGGGTCTAAATTTGCGTGTAAACGTTTATGTTATTTGAATAAAGTAGCAGTTCTCGAAAAAAAAGCTGGCTTGTAGCTGTGGTGGTAGGAAGGATTAGGACGGAACAAAGGCTTCGGCCTGGACCGAGCTTATGGTTGACCAGATCGGCAACCTAGGATGAATTCCTGTACTCCAACCAGACAATTAATCGAGATATAATAGTGTAGCTCACAAGTAGTATCAGAGCCGTTCGATCCTGGCTCTTCCTCAACATCGCTTCCCTACTCGTTTCAAGTCGAGTCGAAGAGCAGAAATTATGGAGGAGTTGAGTCCGGAGGCGAGGTCAGTCTACTCTCTTCTTCATGGTGAGATCGGTGAACTCCTCGATTAGAAGCTCTCAGGATTCGCGGATAGGATGACCAAGTCCATCAACGCCAAGTTCGAACTAGCAGAGAAGAGCGTCACCGCGCAGATCAACGATTTGCGTGACGAGATCAGCTTTCCCTCGACGGAATCTCCTACTGCGGGCGCTGCTACGACACTGTATCGATCCTCGACCACGTCGCCTCCACCACCACCACCCCCAGATGCTCCGGCAGCGGGAGCACGCTCTGGCGCCGTCTCTCACCCCGATGGGGCCAATTTGGACAAACTGCACCGGGGGAAGGGGTACGATACGTACATCCCTTCTCCGGCAAGAGGTACACTCTTCGACCCCTCGTCTGGTGCTCATTCTCGGCCATTGGAGTCAGATCCTTTCGATACTGATGATGTTTTCGGTACGGGGCCTCAGGTTGATTTGCCCAGGTTTGATAGCCCGAATCCACTGCTTTGGCAGGACAGGTGTGAGGATTATTTTCAGTTATGGGGCACGCCATCGTCGATGTGGATTCAGTATGCATCAGCAAAATTTGTGGGGGCAGCAGCACGCTGGTTGGAAGCTGCTCGTCGGCGTATACCTGATGCTGGTTGGTCAGTTTTCTGTCAGCATCTTATGACCAGGTTTGGCCGTAATCAGCACCGTACACTTATTCGTCGTCTGATTCAGATTTTTCAGACTACCACCATAACAGAATATGTTGAGCGTTACTGTGAATTGTTTGATCAATTGTCTGCTTATGAGGTCAGTCCTGACTCAATGCATTACACTACTCGATTCATTGAGGGCTTGAAACCTGAAATTAGGCTGGCTGTAGCAATTCAGCAACCTCCTGATTTGGATAAAGTTGTTGAACTGGCCCTTTTGTTTGAGGAATTGGGCGATGAAACTGAACTTGTATCTGCAGATTCGTCACCATCCTACCAGGGACTGTATTTCGCCGTCCAGCTGCAGTTGCAACTCCTCACACACAGAAGTTTGTTCCTGTAAAACAATCTGTTGATAAGGTATTGCCTAATAACAAGCAATCATTGGAAGATAGGTGGCAGCATCTCCGTAATTATCGTCGAGCTAAAGGGCTTTGCTTTACTTGTGGTGAAAAGTGGTCGAAAGAACATCAGTGTAAAAGTTCTGTGCAACTACATGTGGTTCAAAAAATGCTAGAATTTTTATCAACAGATGATCAACAGTTCTATGAGAGTGATGACGCAGTTACTAAACGAAACCTTATGTGCAGTTCGGCAGCAGCCTTGGGTAGTGCAACAGTTCAACAAATAATGCAACTAGTTGTGGTTATTCCAGGCCAGGAGTTTGTTTTGTTGGTGGATTCTGGCAGCACTCATTCCTTTTCGAATGATGTTTATAAATCTAAGTTGCAAGGCAGTTCTATAGTTCAGCCTATTCCAGTTAAAATTGTTGATGGCACAATGATGCACTGTAATTCCCAGCTCAAGGATTGTGTTTGGACTTGTGGTGGCCATGAGTTTGCTTCTCACTTCAGGTTTATTCCATTGGGAGTTTACGATGGTATTCTTGGTCTTGATTGGTTAGTGGCTCATAGCCCTATGCTAGTCGATTGGTCTGCTAAGTGGATGAATGTTCCTACGGCTAATGGGAGAGCTACTATATATGGTGTTGGTCCTGACTTAGCTGCTTATTTGTTGTGTGAAGTTTCTGCCTTATTGTCTGAGGAGCCGCCTCCTATTCACCCTACTGTTTCCTCTCTTGGAAGAATTTGCTTCTGTGTTTGAAACACCATCTGGTCTTCCTCCTCGTAGAATTTATGATCATGTAATTCCTCTGGTTCCTGGAGCTAGGCCGGTTTCCATTCGCCCTTATAGAGTTGTGCCAGAGCTTAAATCTGAAATTGAGAGGCAAATTGCCGAATTATTGGAACAAGGTGTTATTGAAGACATCAATAGTGCTTTTTCTTCACCGGTTATTTTGGTTAGGAAACATGACTTCAATTGGCGTATGGTGGTTGATTATAGACACTTGAATGCTCTCACCATCAAAGGGAAGTACCCGCTGCCGGTAATTGATGAGCTTCTTGATGAATTAGCTTGAGCTTGTTATTTTTCTAAACTTGATTTAAAAGCTGGCTATCATCAGATCCGTTTGGCACCTGGCAAAGAGTTTAAAACTGCTTTTCAGACGCATAATGGCCATTATGAATTCAAGGTTATGGCTTTTGGTTTGTCTAGTGCTCTGGGAACATTCCAAGGAGCTACGAATGGAACTTTGGCTCCTTTGTTGCGCAAGTGTGCATTAGTTTTCTTTGACGATATTCTGGTGTACAGCAGGACACTTGAGGAGCATTTGGTACATTTAAGGGAAGTCTTGGAAATTTTGCGCAAGGATCAGTGGCAAGTTAAACGCTCCAAGCGTGCTTTTGCTCAACAAAGTGTTTCTTATCTCGGGTATGTCATTAGTGCGGCTGGTGTGGCAACAGATCAAATTAAAATTGAGTAGATTAAAAATTGGGAAGTACCTTTGAGTGTAAAAGAAGTTCGCAGTTTCCTTGGCATCACTGGTTATTACCGGAACTTCATCGGGCATTATGGTGTTATTAGTAAACCCCTTACTAATCTGTTGCGCAAGGGTAACATCTTCGTTTGGACGCCGGTTGAAGAGGAGGCTTTTCAGACCTTGAAGTTGGCTCTTATGTCTGCTCCTGTATTGGCTCTTCCTAAATTTGACAGAATATTTGTCTTGGAAACTGATGCGAGTGACAAAGGTATTGGGGCGGTACTCATGCAAGATGGACATCCCCTTGCTTATGTTAGAAAAAATCTGGGTCCTAAAACCAGTACACTCTCAGTCTATGAGAAAGAGTATTTGGCAATTTTGCTTGTTGTAGAACAGTGGAGGCCATATTTGCAGTTGAAAGAATTTATTATTCGTACAGATCACAAAAGTCTGACCAACCTGAATGAGCAACGCCTTCACACTAATTGGCAACACAAAGCTCTTACTAAGCTCATGGGCTTGCAATATCGGATTGTCTACAAGAACGGTTATGATAATGGTGCTGCTGATGCTTTATCACGCCAACCTCGTTGTTCTACCAGCTTGTTTGCTATCTCTTCAGCCCAGCCTGTGTGGCTGCATGATATATTGGCCTCTTATGAAAACGATTCCAAGGCTCAATCTATACTCCAGCAAGTGGCTGCTACTGCTCCTCAGAAATCTAGCCCCTACAGCTTGGTCCAAGGTCTAATTAGAGTTCATGGGAAAATTTGGGTTGGCCATGACTTGCCTTTGCATCAAAGGATTTTCTCCGCTTTTCATGCTAGTCCAGTTGGTGGGCACTCTGGATTTCCTGTTACCTATAATCATATTCGCTCATTGTTTCGTTGGACCGGGATGCGCATGTTTATAAAAGATCAGGTTCAGACTTGCTTGGTGTGTCAGCAGGCTAAACCAGAGAGAGTTCCATACCCTGGCCTCCTTCAACCCTACCGGTTCCTCGGGGAGCTTGGCAAGTCGTGACTATGGATTTCATCTAAGGCTTACCGGTGTCAGGTTTTGCCAATTCCATAATTGTCTTTGTTGATGCCTTTACTAAGTACACCCACTTTGTTCCTTTGCACCATCCTTTTACAGCTCAAAACGTCGCCGATACTTTTATGGATTCGGTGTTCAAGTTGCATAGCATGCCACTTACTCTTGTTTCTGACCGTGATAAGATTTTCACTAGTCGCTTTTGGCAAGAAATTTTCAAGCGCACTGGAGTTGATTTACATATGAGCAAGTATACCATCCTCGGTCTGATGGACAAACTGAGAAAGTGAATCAACAAGTTGAATGTTACCCGCATTGCTTTATAAGTGGCCATCATAAGCAAAGGAGTCGCTGGTTACCCCTGTGCGAGTATTGGTACAATACGAATTGGCATTCTTCTCTCGGCAAGTCTCCGTTCGAAGTTTTATATGGTTATTCTCAAAGGTATTTTAGCATTTCATCTGAGGATACCTTGCCACCAACAGATGTTCAGCAATGGCTTGATCAAAGGGCTGTCATCATTGAGTCTGTGCGCTAGCACCTCTTGCGTGTCAAGCAACGTATGAAGCGCCAGTGTGATAAGAAACGCACTGAGAGGCAATTTCCAGTTGGGGCTCGGGTGTTTCTGAAATTACAACCGTACGCTCAGTCATCTGTCCATCACCGTGCCTCGCATAAGCTGGTTTTTCGTTTCTTTGGTCTCTATGAGATATTGGAGCGCATTGGGACCGTGGCGTACCGGCTGCAATTACCGTCATCTAGCAGGATCCATCGTGTCTTCCATGTGTCCTAGCTGAAGCAGTATCTGCCTCCTACATTCCAGGTACAAACAAAACTGCCTGATGCTGAATTATTATTCCAGCTTTATGTTCGTGTTCTGCAACAACGTGTTGTCTCGCGTGGCCGGAAGTCCATTGTGCAAGTGCTTGTGGAATGGAGTGACTCAGCCCCTGATTTGGCTACTTGGGAAGATAAAGATGCTTTGCAGCAAAGATTTCCTTGTGCTCCGGCTTGGGGGCAAGCCATATTCAAAGAAGGGGAGATTGTTAGCGATACTGTTGGCGAACAGGATATTGTCAACGAGGTGGATACTGAAGCTGTCGTAAAGGACAGACCAGATGGGCCGCTAGCAAGGCCAAAGCGACTTCGACGATTTCTAGCCTGTTTAGCTGATCCGAGTTGGATCCGATAACTGGTTCTCCTTAGCTATAAACGCAGCTAGCTTGTAGCTGTGGTGGTAGGAAGGATTAGGACGGAACAAAGGCTTCGGCCTGGACCGAGCATATGGTTGGCCAGATCGGCAACCTGGGATGAATTCCTGTACTCCAACCAGACAATTAATCGAGATATAATAGTGTAGCTCACAGTTGCATGTGTGGAGACCAATGCCCGAAGGAGCCGAAGATGGGCAGGTAGTATTGCAGGTTGGAGACGAGGGGTCTACAGCGGATTCTTTCGCGCGCAAGCGGGACATGGCGTGCAATCTCATCACGAGATGGACCGAGGCCCGCGAGCGTGGTGACGACGGGCTCCAGGGTTTTCTCCACGGCGGAGAAGAGTAACTTGAGGTCCTTGGCGACGACGTCGACGGTGGAGAGGGTGGAGAGGTTGAGGCCGGCAAGGAAGGATAAGACAATTTCGGGCTTAGAGGGGTATTTAAGGTGGGGGAGCTTTGTGGAGGGCTTGAGGGCTTGCGCTCCGTTGAGGTCGCATGTGTCGACGAGGTAATCCTCGACGACGAAGCTAGGGATTGGGGAAACGGGGGCACGGCCATGGAGAGAAGGCGGTGGACCGAGGAGCCGGGGAAGGTTGATGGGGAAGAAAGGAGGCGGAGCATGGCGCAGGCGACAACGTGGGAGGGAAAAGCGGGAACGAATGCCGCTGTCGGTGCCAGAGAGGCTCGTGAAGTGTGTAGTGTTAGGTGTTTCTGTTTAGGGGATCAAGACGACGACCCATCTCTTGAGCGAAGTTGGCCTTGAGGCCTTTTCACTCCATGCGCTCCAAAGGCCCGTAAAATATTTCCACAAATAATTAAAATAATAATAAATTGTATATTACTCCCACGTCGTCGCCTAAAAAGGCAAAGGTAAATTTACATTAAATAGAAACAGAGTTAAACTTTGCTTTAATTTTTTGAGTTTACCAATTAGAGTGAAACTTTCAAGTGAACGAATTGATTATAGCACTAGATTAGCTTATTTGTTCAGGCTGCCTCAGCTGGGGGTGTTCTCTGAACAGAGATATAGGGAGGAGTGCTTCTCTGACCAGAGCTCTAGCCGACATAAGCTCATAAATAAAAGAAAATTCTTGTTTTACTTTGGTCTAACGCGCCTTATCGTAGGTCGCTAGCTCCTGCGCTGGCTGGTGCACGATTGCTGCGCTATGCAGTCTATGGGCCCTCTAATTAGGCCTAATTAACACCGATTTAGTTTTTTAGCCTAATATATCTGTGTCAGAGCATATTTTCAACATCCCAGCAACATGGAGCCATTTATATTAGGCGTTTTCTTCACGTTGCGTACATCTTTATAATTTGTAACAATTTCGCACATATTTTGTTAAGAAAGCACAAGCGAGATGTTGCAATGTTTTTCTGGATAATTTTCTAGAAAATGCATATATGTGTTTACAATTCATTTTGGAATGCATGTTGTAAACATGTGATTTTATTGTTGCTATCGATTTATTTTGTTGTTCAAATAGGGGATAATTTTTTTTGCAATTTGAACGGTGACAAATTATTTTGTTGCTTACCAAGTTTTTAATTGATGCAAATTTTTTTTGCAATAGGTTATGATTTTTGTTGAATTGTTTGAAATTTTTTGTTGCAACACAACACACATATTTTTTAACTATTTTTTGTAGCATTACTTATTTTTTGATTTTTTTGGAACAATTTGTTGTAATACTTTTTTTTACACGGGGCGAGAATTTTTGTTGCGATACCAGTGTAATTGTTGTAATGGAATTTTTGCTGTAATTATCGAGATGATCGGGAGCAACACAATATACCCCTTCGTTTAAGTGGGGCTATTATGGAGTGCGTGTTCTATATCCGAAAAATAGGGGGCTGAAATGCAAAACTGTGATGTGCTGATTCTAGCCGTTGGATGAAGATCTGAGGGCTGACAAAGGGACCTACATTTTGCAAACGTAGGGCGGCCTACGCTTAGGGCATCTCCAGTCGTCCCCCCCAGAGCCCCCCCAAGCGGCGTTTTTGGGTCAAAAAGCGCCGTTTTAGCGCCGAATTTCACCAGTCAGCCCCCCCAGGAGCTGAAAAGCGCCGTTTTTGCGCCGGCGCACCCAAGCCAAACCCAGCCCCTTGGGTTTGGCCTGGGGGGCAAAATGCGCCGCTTTACATGCAAAGATGACTCTCTCTCCTACTTTTGCCCCACTTTGCATGCAAAGATGCCTCTCTCTCCTACTTTTGCCCCACTTTGCATGCAAAAGCCCCCCATTTTGGCTGCTTGGGTGGGCTATGGCTGGAAACGCGCCCCCCCAGTTTCCAGAATAGCGCCGTTTCGCGCCGCGGCGCAGAAAAAAGGGGGGTTTTTTGCGTCCTGGGGGGATGCAACGGCTGGAGATGCCCTAAGCACCGCCCATAAATAAATGCCTGTTACTAAAGGAAAGCTCCAGGCCAGGGCATCATCGTCAGCTAGACCAGCGTCAGCGTCGTCGAGTGTGACTAAGATGGACTGAAACCTGACCCGAACATAGGTCGATCCTCCTGAATCACCATAATCGCCATGCCTCCATCCAAGTCTCATACAACAACTCGTCCTCCTTCTCGGTGAAACCAACACCCTGCTTGCACCTTTTCTATGTCGTGGCCTGTTGGGTGAGCTCATCCATGACATGTCATCGATATGGAGGTTATCCGGCCCCTCAACTTCATCGCCCTCCTCATAGTCCTCCTCTCCCGCCTCCTCTTCGACGTAGTCCCTCTGCTCGTTCTCGTTGATCATGCCATACATGTACTCATCGTCGTACTCCCTCGTCTGTGCCGGAGTCTAGGCCTACAACAAGTCCTCCATTCCAACTGGGGTTCCCAACGAGTGCGTGTGATTCACGCCATCAATGTGAACGGTGTCGCGACGCAGTGACCTTTTATCCTTGGACAAGGCAGGTGGATAGGCGGTACGCCTACGTTAATGCACGTCATTGGAAAGTCACGACGCCGGCCGCGTGGCCTGCGAAACATTGCTTTGTCGGTGTAAATCTGGTGTGTGCTGCAGGAAGTCGTTGTGTCGCCTTGGAAACTGACAAAGTATGACATTAATGCGGGCGTACCGGCCTCCTACACGACGGCTTTAATCACGCTCGCTCTCTATGTGTGTATGAAAAAGGGGCCATGTCTGTCGGATTGGATGCTCGAACAATGTTCGGCGCTCCCGAGGAGGCCCCCAAGTTTGGCGGTTCTCCTGGGGGTGCCGGACACTATTTTGCTAGGGCCAACCTCTTGAAGGGTGCCACTGTGGGTGTTTTTGTGGCTGGACCCCCAATGGGCCATTGGGGGGGAGCTTTTGGAGGGTGCCGACGGAGATGCTCTCACGCACACATTTACCTCTAAAACACACACAAGAGCGCTCCAACAACCTCCATCTCTCCCTCGTACTTGAGGACACCCAGCACAACTCAAATCATTCTCCTCACGAGTGGGTCTTTACCAAAGATCTTTCCCTATGCCCAAACATGCATACATCTTGTGTATACGTGTGTTCACCCCTCGGGACCTTGGCCTCATACCAAGCTACAAATACATCATCGGTCACAAAATAACCCGACAATTGACGCGCTAGGTAGGTACCTTGTGCGTCATGTCCGCGTTTCTGATGCGTATCTCCTCGATCTCTGTTGACGGCCACCATGCCATGCAGGGATCCCCCAAGCGCCGAGCCCCTGCGTGGCCCCATCACCCTCGGTAAAATCTTCCACTTAGGGAGCTTCGAGTTCTTCGATGACCAGCTCGACACACTCCACCTCAACGACTTCCTATTCGACCTCCCCTAGCCTTAACACCGCCATTACCACCATGTCCCTCCCCCAACATCAACACCTCAACTCTGTTTGCATAGAGGAAAATATAGGAAACATATGGGAATACATCTCCATTTTCCATATATCGGCAACAGTTTCACAAATATATCCATTGCCGATTAATGTTGGGTCGCGGTCATCCCGGCAAGACCGTCCTCGTTTCCCGAAGGTTCCACGGAGTCCCGAAGAGACATGGAGGGGGGGGCCATAGGGGGCCCACACCATAGGGTGGCGCGCCCGCTGGCCACGCCATGGGGTGGTGTGGGGCCCCCGGCCTACACCGCCTTTGCTCTTTCGCCTATTTATACCCTCCGAGACGTAAACCCTAGGTATATCCCACTTCATCCTGAAAAACACCCGAGGCCGCCTTCATCGTCATCCCAAGGTCGGGAGGGTTCTGGATCTCTCCCGGCACCCTGCCGGGAGGGTAATTCATCACCGGAGGGGTCTACACCACCATGCCCTCCTCCGAAGTGATGCGTGAGTAGTTCATCCCTGGACTACGGGTCCATAGCAGTAGCTAGATGGTTGTTCTCTCCACTTTGTACCTCATGTTTACATCTCATGATCTTCCTCACATGATCGAGATCATGTTTATGTAATGCTACATGTTGTGCATGCTCTCCGTTATTAGTAGATGCTCTGGCCAAGTAGATGCTAGTAACTCAAGAGGGAGTATCTATGCTCGATAGTGGGTTCATGCCTCCTTTGCATCTGTTCTCGAGTGACAGAAACGTGACGGATGGAGGATGTGTTGTTGCCATTAGGGAGAAAACAATGGTGTTTACCTAGTTTACATTGTTTACACTACACACTTTTCTTACGGTGATAATCTGTTGCTAGCAACTTAATAACCAACATTTGTTCGGATGATATTCAGAGGGTGGATTATTAGACATAGATGCAGTTGGATGACGGTCTATGTATTTTGTTGTAATGCCCGCATGAATCACATAGTATTTTTTATGTCTTGCATATGCACTACGGTGCAGCCTTCATTTCTGTCAATTGCACAGCTGTAATTTGCTCACCACACATGTTATTTATCTTTCACGGAGAGACACCACTAGTGAACTGTGGACCCATGTTCTTTTTCCTCATACTGATAAAACACATACTGCTTTCATACTGTTTTGTTTTCCTACTGTTTTCCACACCATACGTTTAACCTTATTGTGTTCAGCAAAACCGGTGAGATTGACAACCTCACTGCTTCGTTGGGGCAAGGTAATTTGATTGTGTTGTGTAGGTTCCACGTTGCGGCTGAACAGGTAGTGCGCCCTGCCATCTCAGCTGCATCAACCTTCTGAAGTTACTCCTTCCTCCTACTGGTCGATTCAACCTTGATTTCTTTCTGAGGGAAACATGCTGCTGCACTCTTCATACCTTCCTCTTGGGGTCTCCCAACGAACGTGTGTTCACACAAATCAAGCACTTTCTGGCGCCGTTGTCGGGGAGGAAGAGAATTTCTGCAAGGGGAGTCTCTCACTTCCAATCTCTTTAGTTTGTTTTTGTTTTTCTTAGTTTATTTTATTTTGTCTTGTTTGCTTCTCTTTATCAAAAACACAAAAAAAAAAGTAGTTTTTATTCTAGTTGTTATTCTTGCTTTATCATGCTTTCTATCAATGTTTGAAGCCTTTAAAACTAGATCTTATAGGAAAGGTGGGTTCACAGATGGACAACAAAAATATTATAAGGAACACCGCTTGTCACAAAAGGGAATACACTTATGGGAGCAAATTAATAAATTGCATGACTATGCTAAAAAACTTGTGCTCTACTTAGGATGTTACTTATTGCTTCGGTAAATCTTGCTGCTGTAGGAGGTATAAACATCTCCCTTTTCAATGTGAGTATAATGATGATGTTACAATATCTTCTTATGTTAAGGGAAATTATGAATTATATAATGTGGAACAAATTGAAGAATTTATTGCTTGGAAGGGTGCATTCGAAATTGCCTATTTACTTGAAAGTATTGATGATGCACCTTGTAAATACGAGATTTATGCTATACTTGAATATTGCTTTGATAATTACAAGGATTGTAATTACTACAGAATGGAATATCTTAATAAATGCTCTCAGCCTAAGGAAGAGACTAATGCCTTGCAGCAGCCTATGGAAGAAGAAATTGCTGAATCTGGAAGCTCATTCGATGAAAAGGAGGAGGAGAGTGATGATCAAGAGGAGGAAGGATGGAGCTACCCCTGTCTACCTCCCAATGATAGTAAATCTTCAACTCATACATTATTTGATTAAATTGATACTTGCTACACTTCTGACCTTGATACTACTATGAGTGAAACTTGTGAGAATGATATTGCTACTGTTATTTATGATAATCCATGCTACTTGGATAAATCTTATGATAACGCTCCTGATGATGGTCCTATGTTACTTGATGTTATAAATTATAATGATACTGAAAATATGATTGCTATAATGTGTCCTATACCTTTTAAGAGTGACCAATTATCTTGTTTTGCTATTGCTAAAAGTGGGAAAAAAGAGGAGCTGATTTTTAATTTTGATCCCACTATTTTTGAGATTGATATGAATTGTGTGCTTTTAGACCATGACAAACATGCTTTATGTGATAATTATTTTGTTGAGTTTGTTCATGATGCTACTGAAAATTATTATGAGAGAGGAAAATATGGTTGTAGGAATTTTCATGTTACTAAGACAGCTCTCTTTTTGTTGAAAGTTTTGAAGTTGCTCTTGTTCTACATTCCCATGTTTTCTAGTTTGAGCTTCTTTAATTTATTTCTTTACAAGATTCCTATGCATAGGAAGTGGGTTAGACTTAAATTTGTTTTATACTTGCCTATTTATGCTATTTTTTTCTTAATTCATATTTCTTATGTGAGCATCTTCTTCACTTCAAAACACGTGAATCCTCTTTTTTGGGCCTAGCTAAAAGGCGTTAAAGAAAAACACTTCTTGGGAGATAACCCATGGTTTTATTTTTGTTTTGGTTTTCTCTTTTTTGTTTAAGTCAAGGGGTTTTATACTTGTGTATCAACTCCTTTGTATCTTTATTTTCATGTTTTAGTAGTGCCAAGTAAGGTTTCTGACGAGAGTTGGAGTTGGTTTTCGGATTTCTGCGCAGGAAACAGATTTGGCTGTCCACCGTAAAAAATCTTATAAATCATAGAAAAATTGGAATGAACTGAAATTTCTTGTGCTTTATCCTCGGATAATTCCTCAACTCTTTCGTTCCTTAAGTTTTTTGATCTGAGTAACGTAAGGGCCTCGAAAAAATTCGTCCTTATAGACTGTTCTGGTTTTGACAGATTCTGTCATTTTCCTTGCATTTGCTCTTTTGCCATGTCAAGTGGATTTCTATGCTTCACGAAACATCAGTGGATGTAGCTAATGTTTAAAAGTTTCAATGGAACTTTTTTCATACAGAACCAATGGATTTTAAATTTTTGCACTAACCCTCTAATGCGAATTACTGTTTGAGTGTGGTGTGAAGGAAATTTTCAATGGTCAAGAGAAGAGGGTGATATATGTGATCAAGAAGAGTGCAAGGTCAAAGCTTGGGGATGTCCCTGTGGTTCATCCAAGAATATTTTTAGAATACTCAAGCATCTAAGCTTGGGGATGCCCAAGGTATCCCCTTCTTCATCAACTATCTATCAGGTCACTTCTAGTGAAACTATATTTTTATTCGGTCACATCATATGAAGTTTACTTGGAGCGTTTGTTTGTTTTTCTTTTGTTTTCCTTTGTTTTATTTTGTTTTCCTTGCTGCAATAATATAGTTGGACCCTAGCATTCTTTGTTTCGGAGAGAGACACGCTCCATTTTTTGTTTGAATACTTGCTATGCTAGTATTCTTAGTTTTTCTTCTACTTGCTGCAAAAATTCCTGTTTAGCTCTTGTTTTCATTGCATCTCTTATTCAGAGCTGTTAGTTTTAGTAGTGTTTATGTGAGTCCTCTCATGTTTTCTTGATGTAGCATTTAGAGAGTTTTTTAAAGCATGTTTGTATGGTGCTTGTTGGAAAAAGAAAATGTTGCTTGAGGTAGAATTTTTAACAGTGCAAGTAGAAGCTTATATAGACTGTGGCTAGACTTTTTCATATCATGCTAGATGTTGTTTTAGTTCTAAATCCTTGTGTTTATTTAGTAGAATTATTAGCCATAAATATCTGAGAGTTTTTAATGTGTCATTGAAAGAATCATGAGTTGTTCTTGTCATATTGAAGCATAAATTTGTGGTGTTCTCCTTTGAATGTTTTATTTGGTTGACTTGACGCATGCTCACACCATGTTTATAAATATGAACCAGTCACTAATAGCCTCTATGATCATTTAGTTTTTGAACTTGTGGTACCACTTATGCCTTGATTAATGATGTTTATGTCGCTATGCATGATTATGGCTCTTATGCTCTCTTGATTTGTCGCTCCCAGTCTTCTGCTAGCCTCCACTTGTACTGAGTATGAGCTCTAATCGTGCATCCAACTCCAAAAAACCAAATTTTTCCCATTGCGTCCACCATACCTACCTACATGTGGTATTTAACCGCCACTCCAAAGTAAATTGCTCATGTGCTACCTTTAAAACTTTCAAAATTACTCCTGTTTTGTGCTCCCGTTTTAGCTCATGAGGACGTAAATAGAGAATCTTTATCTCACTTGCTGATTAGACTTTCACACCCTCGACTAGTGGCTTCATCCGCTTATCCAATGATAGAAGAGCTGGCAGCGGGGTGCCTAGCCCCAAATTAATAATACAAATTATCTTCACTATTTTTGCCCCTGATTTATCAGTCAAAGCATAATTGTGTAAACAAAAGAGAAAGAGGGATGACCTTCTACCCAGATGCGTCCTTCAATGGGAGCCACTCTTGTGAAGTCTAGTTGTCTTGTGACGTACTGTATTTTCTGTTTACCATTCGTTGACATAAGCATACACCTCTCTTAAAATATAGACACTCCTCCACGCTATGTGATTGTTGGCAAGCACCCGAGGATTCGGTTAGCCATGGTTTGTGTAAGATGGATGGGAGGAGTGTCAAGTTTTTTATACCTTTGTTTAATAAAATAAAAGCTCTAGCACATGAGTTGATCCATGCTTCCCTCTGTGAATGGCCTTTCTTTTACTTTTATGTTGAGTCTCCATCTTCTAACTTTATGCACGGTTGAGAGAGCATAGTTTCCATTCTGAGTTTTATGTGCATTTTTCCTAGAAACATTATTGATTGATTCATGATGTGTTATTGCTTGTTCTCTAATTATTTGTTCTAGTCTTCCTCATGTACTTTGAAGGTGTCCTGGCATTTATGTTTTTCCCCACTCTTAAGGACTAGCGAAATATCACTTTGACATGTTTTCTCTATACTTGAAACAAACGTATATCTTTCGTTGTGTTACTTCTCATGATGCAAGATGATTTCTATGCTTTATTATTAAAATTCTATTTATCATGCTTGTGTTGAAGTTCTATGATCTCAGCTTACTGATGTTGTTACATTATTGATGATAAAGTTTATGTTGGTAGCATGTCACCTCAGAAATTATGTGTTTTTATCGTTTACCTACTCGAGGACGAGTAGGAACTAAGCTTGGGGATGTTGATACGTCATAAACGTATCCTTAATTTCTGATGTTCCATGTTTTTTTCTTATTGTTTCCCACATGTTTGCTATACACTTTATGTCATTTTTATCGATTTTCTGGACTAACCTATAAAACAAGATGTCACATATCCAGTTCCATGTTTTCTACTGTTTTTAGTTTCAGAAAAGTTGTTCTGGAAATATTCTCGGAATTGTAAAATTTGAAACCCGGAAGGCTTAGAATTCCTGAAGGTTCCACGGAGTCCCGAAGAGACCCGGAGGTGGGGCGGCGCGCCCCCTCGCCGTGCCATGCGGTGGTGTGGGGGCCCTCGGCCTCCACCGTCTTTGCTCTTTCGCCTATTTATACCCCCCGAGACGTAAACCCTAGGGATATCCCACTTCGTCCCAAAAAACACCCAAGGCCGCCGTCATCGTCATCCCGAGATCGGGAGGGTTCTGGATCTCTCCCCGGCACCCTGCCGGGGGTGGAATTCATCACCGGAGGGGTCTACACAATTATGCCCTCCTCCGAAGTGATGCGTGAGTAGTTCATCCCTGGACTACGGGTCCATAGAAGTAGCTAGATGGCTTGTCTCTCCACTTTGTACCTCATGTTTAGATCTCGAGAGTTGCCTCACATGATCGAGATCCTCTTTATGTAATGCTACATGTTGTGTTTGCTGGGATCTGATGAATGTTGAATGTTATGTCTTCTGATTATCAATCTATCATTTTATCTTCATGCTTATGTTATTTATGATCTGGTATGCTCTCCGTTATTAGTAGATGCTCTAGCCAAGTAGATGCTAGTAACTCCAAGAGGGAGTATTTATGCTCGATAGTGGGTTCATGCCTCGTTTGCATATGTGCTCGAGTGACATAAACGTGACGGGTGGAGGATGTGTTGTTTCCATTAGGGAGAAAACAATGGTGTTTACCTAGTTTACATTTTTTACATTACACACTTTGCTTACGGTGATAATCTGTTGCTACCAACTTAATACCCAACGTTTGTTCAGATGATATTCGGAGGGTGGATTATTAGACATAGATGCAGTTGGATGACGGTCTATGTATTTTGTTGTAATGCCCGCATGAATCACATAGTAATCTTTATGTCTTGCATATGCACTACGGTGCAGCCTTCATTTCTGTCAATTGCCCAGCTGTAATTTGTTCACCACACATGTTATTTATCTTTCACGGAGAGACACCACTAGTGAAATGTGGACCCATGTCCTTTTTCCTCATACTAATAAAACACATATTTCTTTCATAAGGTTCCTACTATTTTCCACACCATATGTTTTACCTCTTTGTGTTCAGCAAAACCGGTGAGATTGACAACCTCACTGCTTCGTTGGGGGCAAGGTGATTTGATTGTGTTGTGTAGGTTCCACGTTGCTGCTGAACCAGTAGTGCGCCCTGCCATCTCAGATGCATCAACCTTTGGAAGTTACTCCTTCCTCCTACTGGTCGATTCAACCTTGGTTTCTTTCTAAGGGAAACTTGTTGCTGCACTCTTCATACCTTCCTCTTAGGGTCTCCCAACAAATGTGTGTTCACACGCATCAACGACGACCTCCAAATGGAAGGACAGACACTCGTGCAATTGTTCGAGTGGTAATGTATGTGTGATATAGCTAAGTGAAACTACCAGGCATGTTCAAAATTGAGATATAAGATTGTCTATTAAATAAATATATCATGATAGCACAATCAGTCTAAGGATTTGCATAGCTTAACTACAACTCATAATAGTAATCTAGTGGCAAATATTTTCCGTGCTATGCTACGGTTTGATTTTTATTGAATATTTTGACTGATGTATCGCTAATGGATGGAAATATGTCATTGTGGGGTTAATGACAACCTGATACCAGACGGATGTCTTCCAGACTGAATTGACCCTAGTAGCCAGCCTAATCGGGTGAGCTATCGAAGGAAGGGAAGCCTTCTATGTCAATAGGAGAGAACCTTTGCTACTGACTAGGGAACATGTAGGAGATCATCGTATCTGCTCGTTTCCCCTGCAGTCATGGATGTTAACATAGGTGAGAGTGAGCGCACCTACGAAAATATGAAAATACCAGGTGTATTGTTACCCTAGGGCATTGCGTCCAGACGACAAGACAAGGCATAACGTCCGTGGCTTGACTTAACAAAGGAAGGAGAAAAGAGATCATCGTCCTCCCCTAATGATGGCAACAATGCCAAGGGCTCGATGTAGGCATCTCTAGATTACAAGACGACGCAACTAGCATGTCGTGAGTAGACTCCTTTGTCTTATCGAGGAGGCTAGGGACATGTAGGTCTGTCACACCCATGTTTATGTTAGCAGAGCGACACCTCTTGCGACTATAAATAGGCCTTCTCCTCAGTGGAGAAGATAGGTTCACACACATTTAGGCCTCTTTGATTCGTAGGATATGAAAAACATAGGATTGCAATTTCATGCCCAGTCCATTCCTGTAGGATTTTGTATGCACCAAAGTTTGTTTGATTCCATCAAAGAAATTGTAAAAGGACGTTGGAGTGAATGCTATAATTCCTATGGGAAATAGTACAAATGATTCCTTCGAAAAATTCCTGTAAGATCCAATCCTCGAAAAAATCATATGCAATTCGTTTGAATCAAAGGAAACCCTTACCTCTAAAACACACACAAGATCCTTCTAACACCCTACATCTCTCCCTCGTAGTTGAGGACACCCAACCCAACTCAATTCATAATCCTCGGGAATATGGTCTTTACCAACGATCTTTCTTGATGCCCGAACATTCATACATCTTTCTGTACACATGTGTTCACCCATCCGGACCTTGGCCTCATACCAACCTACATTGTCGGTCATAAAATAACCTTATAGTTGGCGCGCTAGGTAGGGCCTTTGCGTCATCTTCGCGTCTCCATTGGGTGTCTCCGCCATCACTGCCGAGGGTCACCACACCATGCAGGGCTCCCCCAGGCGCCGAGCCCCTGCGCGGCCCAATCAAACTCGGTAAAAGCTTCCGCTTCAGGAGCTTTGAGTTTGTCGCCTGACTAGCTTGACACCCTCTGATACGTCTCCAACGTATCTATAATTTCTGATGCTCCATGATGATATTATGCCAATTGCTACATGTTTTCTCCCCTCTTTATGTCATTTTTACACGTTTTTCGGGACTAACCAATTAACAAGATGCCACGTGCTAGTTCCCTGTTTTCTGCTGTTTTTTATTTCAGAAAAGTTGTTCTGGAAATATTCTCGGAATTGGACCCCACAAAGCCCGAAGTCCCTATTTTCCCTGGAAGCATCCAGAAGTCCCGAAGAGCCCCGGAGGGGGCCACAAGGTGGCCACACCATAGGGTGGCGCCACCACCCCCTAGCCGCGCTACCAGGTGGTGTGGGCCCCCTGGCCACCCCCCGGCATCGCCCTTTCGCCTAATTATACTCCCCCGAGGGAAAACCCTAAAAGAATCGACCTTTTCCACAAAATACATCCGTAGCTCCGCCGCCGCCGCCGACAAGTTTTGGGGGACAGATCTCTGTTCTGGAACCCTGTTGGGACGGGGAAGTGCCCCCGGAACCCATCTCCATCGACTCCACCGCCATCTCCATCGCTGTTGCTGTCTCCTATGATGAGGAGGGAGTAGTTCTCCCCCGAGGCTGAGGGATCTACCGGTAGCTATGTGGTTCATCTCTCTCTCCCATGGTGTGATCTATATGTTATCTTGAGCTTTGTAATCTATTTGAATTCGTAGAGGTTACGCTTCATATTTTCCTACTCAACTGCTTTATTTATATGAACTTTGGAGTCACTTTGATCATGGTGTGAAGGTGACAGTGTGCACATCGTGTGTGTCTCCTCTATGAATAGTGGTGTTTGTCTAGTACCTTCTGGGGCGCTCATAGTGATAGCGTGGGGTTAACTAGACATGGGAATGCTTACTTTAAGGAATGCTTTTTGCAGCCCTACTCAATGATTAGTGTTTGTTATCCAACCTAAGTGGTTAAGAGTAGCATAGTGAGAGAAGATATCTAGTTATTCATTTATGTGATCATTGTTGAGAGTGTCCTCTAGTGAAAGTAGGAGCCCTTGGCCTTATTTCCAAGCATGAAACACCGTTTTCCGCCTGTTCTGCTACATGTTTGCTTGCTGCCATTTTTATTTCAGATTGCTATTATCACTTATTTTCATCCATATTACTTGCATTTTACTCTCTCTTCGCCAAACTAGTGCACCTATATACCTGACAAGTATATTGTGTGTGTTGGGGACACAAGAGACTTCTTGTGTCTTAATTGCAGGGTTGCTTGAGAGGGATATCTTTGACCTCTACCTCCATGAGTTCGATAAAGCTTGGGTGATCCACTTAAGGGAAACTTGCTGCTGTTCTACAAACCCTGCACTTGGAGGTCCAACACTGTCTACAAGAATAGAAGCGTGCATAGCCATCAAGCTCTTTTCTGGCGCCGTTGCCGGGGAGGTAAGGTAAAAGGTACTCACAACCTCGGGTGTGAGTGCTCGGAGTTATTTCCTTTAGATTATGCAATTATATCTTTTTGTTTCTTGTTTTCACTGGTTAGGCTTTTTTTACTTATTCCTTGTTTGTATATTTACTAGTTAGACTTAATGGAAAACAACAACAAAATGAGAGAGCTTTATAATATTTATCTTGAGTTAGGACATGAAGTGTTTGAAGAGAAAATTAAAAAACCTATGGAACTTTATTTGCATGCTAATAGCAATGTTATTAGTATGAATTCTTTGAACACCATTATTGTTAATGCTATGGAAAAGTCTAAGCTTGGGGAAGCTAGTTTATATGAAAATCATCTTTTTAGTTCCCCAAGCACGGAGGAGAAAATTTGCTTTGATGATGAGCCTATGCCTGTTACATATAGTAGTGATTACGATTGGGAAAAGCACACTACTTTTGATATTGAAAATGATGATATAGAAAGCTCTAAACTTGTGGATGGTGTGTTTGAAAATCCTTTTGCTACTGATGATTATATGCTTGATACATCTCCTCCTAGTAAAAATGATGATATGTTTACAAATGAACACATTTTGGAGGATAACTATTCTATTGCTTATGATGGTATTATTCTTCCTATATATGATGACTACAATGATGAATATGATATTTTTAGTCCACCTACTATTGAGGAGAAAATTTATTTTGATGATACTATGCCTCCTATATTTGATGATTATGGTGATGAGAATAATAATGATAGCTATTTTGTTGCATTTTCTCCCACGACTATTAATAAGAATGACTATGCTTATGTCGAGAGTATTAATTATTTTATGCATGTGGGTCGTGATAAGAGTGTTTTATGTGATAGCTATATTGTTAATTTTATTCATGTTGCTACTGAAAGTTATTATGAGAGAGGGAAATATGGTTTTATGCATCTCAACAATATTAAGTTTTCCGTCTTTATGTTGAAATTTTTTAAGTTGCACTTATTTTGTCTTCCTATGCTAGTCACTTTGTGCTTCGTTGACTTGTTTTTCTACAAGATTATTTTTCATAGGAAGTGGGTTAGACTTAAATGTGTTTTATATTTGATTCGTGATGCTCTCTTATTGTTCTTCAACTCTTATTCTTATGTGAGCATCTTTTAAAAATCATTGTGCCTAGCTGAAAGGCATTAAAAGAAAAGCGCTACCGGGAGACAACCCGTCTTATTTCTCCGTTTTCAACCCGTTTTCCTTCGTTTTCTTTTGTGTGCTTTGCACCTGGGTGTTTTCTATTTCCTAGAAACCCTGTTGTATCTTTTCTTTTGTGTTTTTGTTGAGCCAAGTAAAGCCTCTGGTGGAAAGTTGAGGCTATATTTCGGATTTCTGCGCAGGAAACAGATTTCTGTTGTCCATTGTTTATTCCATATAAAATCACAGAAAATTCAAAATGACCTGAGTATTTTTTTGTGCGTAATCCTGGACTATATACGCAACTTTTCTTAGTTTAACACTTTTTGATTTGAGCAACATAAGATTTTCTAAAAAATCATCTTTACCTGCTGTCCTGTTTTGACAGATTTCTGCCAACAATTGCATTTGCATCTTAATCGCTTTCTTTTGGTGTTCTTTTGAGAAAAAGAGTTTTAAAAGAAGTTGTGACAGTATCTTATGTGTTTTTTAGTGTGAGACTTGTGTTGAAACTTAACCATGTGAATTTATTATTTCGATTGCACTAACATTGCTAGTGAAGATTGTGAGAAGTTTGGTGTGAAGGAAGTTTTCAAGGGTCAAGAGAAGGGGATGATATGATGTGATCAAGAAGAGTGAAAAGCCTAAGCTTGGGGATGCCCCGGTGGTACATCCCAGAAAATTCCAAGAAGACTCAAGCGTCTAAGCTTGTGGATTCCCAAGGCATCCCCTTCTTCATCAACAAATTATCACGTCACTTCTAGTGAAACTATATTTTTATTCGGTCACATCTTATGTACTTTACTTGGAGCGTCTTTTATTTTTGTTTTGAGTTTTTTTTTGTTTTTTCTTTCAGTTTGTTTTTACTTTTGCAATAAACTTGGTTGGACCCCAACATTCTTTTATTGGAGAGTGACACGCTCCGCTTTTTCATGGGAATACTTTGTATTCTTAATCTTTGTCTGGCTGCTGCATTTATTTAGCTCCTGTTTTGCATGCATCTCTTATTAGAGCTGTTAGTGTTAGTAGTTTTATGTGAGTACTCTTGTGTTTGCTTGCTGTAGCATTTAGAGAGTTTTTGTTAAACATATCTTGTATGGTGCTTGTTGGGAGAAGAAACTGTTGTTTAAAGTAGAATTTATATCGGTGCAAGTAGAAGCTTGTATAGACTGTTACTAGAACTTTTTCATGCCATGCTAAATGTTATTTTAGTTCTAAATCCATGTGATGTTGAGTAGCATGAATAGACTCAAATAGCTGAGAGTGTATAATATGTCATTGAAAGATTCATGAGTTGTTCTTGTCATAAGAAAGCATAAATTTTTGGTATTCTCTTTCGAATGTTTCATTTGGTTGACTTGGCGCATGCTCACACCATGTTTATGAATATGAACCAGTCACGAATAGCCTCCATGACCACTTAGTTTTTGAACTATGATACCGCTTATGCTTTAATTAATGATGTTTATGTCGCTATGCATGATTATGGCCCTTATGCTCTCTTGATTTGTCGCTCCCAGTCTTTTGCTAGCCTTCACCTGTACTGAGTATGAGCTCTACTCATGCATCCAACTCCCTTAAACCAAAGTTTTTCCCATTGTGTCCACCATACCTACCTAGATGTGATATTTAACTGCCACTCCAAGTAAATTGCTCATGTGTTACCTTTAAAACTTTCAAAATTACTCCTGCTTTATGTTCATGTTTTTTCTCATGATGACGTCAATAGAGAATCTTTATCTCACTTGTTGATTGGATTTCACACCCTGGACTAATGGCTTCATCCACTTATCCAAATGATAGAAGAGCTGGCAGCGGGGTTCCCATCCCCAAATTAATACACACAAAATCTCTTTACTATTTTTGCCCCTGATTTATCAGTCAAAGCATAATTGTGTAAACAAAAGAGAAAGAGGGATGACCTTCTACCCACATGCGTCCTACACATGCGAGCTGCTCTTGTGAATCTAGTTGGATTATGCGTACTGTATTTTCTGTTTACCATTCGTTGACATTAGCATACATCTCCCAAAATATAGACACTCCTCCACGGTATGTGATTGTTGGCAGGCACCCGAGGATTCGGTTAGCCATGTTTGTGAAAGATGGATAGGAGGACTGTCAAACTTTTAATACCTATATTTAATAAAATAAAAAAGCTCTAGCACATGAGTGATCCCTGCTTCCCTCCGCGAAGGGCCTTTCTTTTACTTTTATGTCGAGTCTCCATCTTCTAACTTTATCCACAGTTGAGAGAGCATTTTTGCCATTCTTAGTTCTATGTGCATTGTCCCATAAACATCAATAAATAGATGATGCCCCGCGCGTTGCAGCGGGATTCATGAGAAATAAATTGATTAATTATTGATAAAATGAAACAAAATATAAAGGTGGTAATAAGACCAATGTGTATACACTCGGTAGATATTAGCCGATAATAGAAAGTGTGTATTGTAATCAAGATACAATTAGAGAGAAAAAGGTATACACCTGTGTTTATTAAGAAAATGAACTGGCAACGTGCTAATACATGTGTGTGTGCGCGTGTATATATATATATATATATGTCGATTCACTCCAGTGCACTTTGCATTCACATAATAGATGAATCACATAGTTGGGAAAGCTCTCGGTCGTTAAATCTAGTTACACATATGCATCAAACAAAGCATGTTCGCTGTAATTTCATCAAGTAGACTGAGCAAATACCTAAATATTTGTGCAGCTAAGAGTTTTAGATTTTTCTTCCAATCAAGGAAAGACAGTTCAAGCATGCACCTTTTTCAGAGAGAGAGAGAGAGATCCCCTCGAAGTCAACCTGTTAACCATAGCCAATTCGTTTTATGTAGGTAGCATTTGATATTTAGTAGCACAAACTGCAAATCAAATCAGTGTCATCTTGAAAGCCTTAAGATGATTGTCTGAGCATTAAATAGGAGGAATGCATGTGATATACTTTGGCAATCAGCATGCGACATACTATGGCAATCAGCATAAAAAGAGTTGACGACCTTTTCCATTTGAAGATATATCCATCAAATATTTGCCTATGGCTCGGTTGAAGTTTTATACAATACCAGGCTCGGTGGAAGTGATGTAGTACATATAGTTAACAAATATATGTGTAGCAGAAAAGTCTTTGCCCTGTTTTAGATGCCAGGCTCGGTTGACATTTTCTACTTGGTGTGAATACATAAGCAATTAAAAGGACCCTTAAAAGTCGAAACAGAGGCGAACGCATCTTTTAGTAATAAACAAATGCTTATATGGAACAAAGAGGACAATGCAGCTGCAGCCATCAGGTACATCAGACAGAAACGACCGGTAGCGCAAAAGGAATGGAGAACGTGAATAACAGAAACGACTTGTCAGGATTCTGACTTCGGGTGCATGCATGCACTCCAGCAGCTGGATATTGTGGCGTTAAAGCAGCAAGAGAATAGACAGATTGCGATTGGTAGCAATCTGGAGCATCCTGGTACAGTAAGGCGAATGAAACGGGCAGCAGGCGACAGACGGCGAGGGCTCCGGATTCTTCCTAGAAACCTAGACGATGAGCGTGGACGGTGAAACCTGGAGATTCAAATACACTAAGGTGACAATGGAGAAATATCTCATAGAGAAGGTGAGAAGAAGAATGAAATGGCTAACCGGGCAGGATTGAGCAATGCTGCCTTGGTAGGCATCTTAAAGGCTAGAGCAGCTAAGCCACCGTCGTTTACTTTTCGGCAACCACTAGGAATCGGATGCCGATAGTTGGCTTCCCATCGGACCTTTCCTGTACCGTTAGATTGAAAACAAACAAGCCGTTCGATTTTCAACTGAGACCCGTGTCTAATTTCCCTTCTACCATGTTTCTGTGAAAAACGACCTGATAATTAATGCATTGCTTCCGTGAAAAACGACCTCCTAGTTAATGCGTTGGATTTGAACACGACTAACTTTGGATTTTTAACGAGACCCACGCTACTTCTTTCCATGAAATAAGGATCTGATTGCATGCTTCCACGATGCATGCTCCCGTAATGCCAACCTTCCCTAAATGAAATTAATGATTATGCGGGATATGAAACCGCTCATTGCTCAAATATTCCAGATATTTAGTAAATGAAATCATGTTTCGAACCAAACTATCAACTTTAGCAAACGATCAGGCGTGCATTGCTTCCTGGGAAAAAAACTTGTTTCCAGTGTTATTAAATGTGCTTCATTTGTAACTAATGTTTGCTTCGATTAAATCTGTATTTTGCTTCAATATCAAAATATGTTTTACGGCTATAGAATATTGCTTCCTTGGTGACTGGATTTATTTTTATGTATAATACACAAATTTGTCTAATGTGTAAAGAGATATATGGAAGCACATAAATAGGGGCTTCATTCATATTTCTAGGAAGCACAATGGAATAATATTGGAAGCATGATTAGTGTGTTAAGAAAAAACTTGTTCGGATACGTAGGAAGCATATGCATATTATAAATTGGGAACATTTGTTATTTGTGTGAATGCATAAGTTCTATTCTTATACTTTAAGTGGATTTTAGTGCATCATACATTCACTTGATGTATTTCAAACAACATAAAGACATGCTTCATTAAAATCATTAAAATACACATCTTCATATATGACTATCACATGAATCCTACATTTTAATGATTTTCTTATTCTACAAACAATATGTTTCCTGGATGCATCCTATGTTAACCAAGATTTCTTTTTGTGTGAGGTTGTTGTCGTATCCTATGCCGAATTCCGACGCTCTTAGATGTGATCGCATGATCGCCTGAAGGTACATGCGAGTTGCTGGAAAGTGACATGTCTTTCTTGCACTATGGAAGCACCAGACATCGCTTGAAGGTGTATCCCTTACCGCAACATTCTGCGGTAAACAAATGACAGGAATAAGTGTGACAAACAATAGAAGCATATGTGCAAAATCAAGGAAGCGTGTCAAGTATGTATGTCGATATGTGGTTACCCCGACAGAAACAACTTGGCATTGACATCGACCTGTCGAGAAGCATGTTGCCGCCAATGCCGACGGGCAGCGGCAGCATTCCGCCTGGTTCTCCTATCGTGGTAGTAGGAATGCGCCCACATGTCGAGCATCAAGCACGCCGAGAGGATGGATACGAACGTCCTGTCGTTCAGATGGGCGCCCTGCCCGAGTTGTGTCAGCGTCTCCTCTAGAACAGAGCCAACGTCTCCAAGTGTTCGCCGGCGCGAGCGTGTGCCCATGGTATTCGCCGGGATGGGAGCTGGCGGCAAGGTAGGGTGACAGCAATGGCAATTTGTGGAAGAGCAGATGCGATGGGGAGAGCAGATGCGTCAATTCTGGAAGAGTGAATTGGCCTGTCATTGATTTGGAGGGTAGCTGACCGAAAATTATGGGCTGAAGGTGGGCTACGTGCGGCGTTAATGGACCTATTTTTTTCATGAGAAACGTCCATAATTATTGTTCGATTGAATGAGAATCGGACGGCTTCGTATTAGTCCGACGTTTTCCTTTCCATCGGACCCCGTTATGTAGTATTTACCTTACTTTTCCCTTGGAATGAAGAGGTAGGACGAAACCCATTAAAAAGTCTTTAATTAGTTGCTCAAGTGGAAAGACGAAGGTGAAAGATTATGTGAAGACGAACGATTGTGTGGAAAATTGTCCGGAAAAAACAGAAAGTAATTTATGATCTAGGCAATGACGTGGACAGGAAAAAAATTAGTGACATGGTAAGTTGCTGACATGGAAGGTTAGGATTGCTTAGAGATGGTTGATTAGGTGGATACTTTGCATGTTGAGAGAAATATAATTAGTGGGTTGCTCTCATTTATATATTGTAGATTACTTCATGATGTGATATTATTTGTTCATAAGTTATTTGCTCTAGTCTACCTCATAAACTTTGAAGATGTCTTGGCATTTATGTTTTGCCCCACTCTTAAGGACTAGCGAAATATCACTTTGTCATGCTTTCTCTATACCTGAAAGAAACGTCTATCTTTATTTGCATTATTATTCACGATCCTTTATTTGAGATACTCTTCCTGATGAAAAGTGATTGCTTTGCTTTATTATTAAATTTCTATTTATCATGTTTGTGTTTGAAGTTCTATGATCTCAGCTTTCATATGTCTTTACATTTTTATGATCAAGATTATGTTAGTATCATGTCACCTCAGAAATTATTGTTTTGTCGTTTACCTACTCGAGGACGAGTAGGAACTAAGCTTGGGGATGCTTCATACGTCTCCAACGTATCTATAATTTCTGATGCTCCATGATGATATTATGCTACATGTTTTCTCCCTTTTTTATGTCATTTTTACACGTTTTCCGGGACTAACCTATCAACAAGATGTCAAGTGCCAGTTCTCTGTTTTCTGCAGTTTTTTATTTCGGAAAAGTTGTTCTCGAAATATTCTCGGAATTGGACCCCACAAAGCCCGAAGTTCCTATTTTCCCCGGAAGCATCTAGAAGTCCTGAAGAGCCCCGGAGGGGGGGCCACACCATAGGATGGCGCCACCACCCCCTGGCCACGCCACCAGGTGGTGTGAGCCCCCTGGCCACCCCATGGCATTGCCCTTTCGCCTATTTATACTCCCCGGAGGGAAACCCTAAAATAATCGACCTTTTCCACAAAATACATTCGTAGCTTCGCCGTCGCCGTCGACAAGTTTTAGGGGACAGATCTATGTTCTAGCACCCTCTGGGACGGGGAAGTGCCCCCGGAACCCATCTCCATCGACTCCACCGCCATCTCCATCGCCGTTGTTGTCTCCTATGATGAGGAGGGAGTAGTTCTCCCCTGAGGCTCAGGTCTCTACCGGTAGCTATGTGGTTCATCTCTCTCCCCCATGGTGTGATCTATATGTGATCATGAGCTTTGTAATCTATTTGAATTCGTAGATGTTACTCTTCATCTTTTGCTACTCAAGTCTTTATTTATATGAACTTTGCAGTCACTTTGATCACGGTGTGAAGGTGACAATGTGCACATCGTGTGTGTCTCCTCTATGTTTTGTCTAGTACCTTATGGGGTGCTCATAGTGACAGCGTGGGGTTAACTAGACATGGGAATGCTTACTTTAAGGAATGCTTTTTGCAGCCCTACGCAATGATTAGTGTTCGTTATCCAACCGGAGTGGTTAGGAGTAGCATAGTGAGAGAAGATATCTAGTTATTCATTTATGTGATCATTGTTGAGAGTGTACTCTAGTGAAAGTAGGAGCCCTAGGCCATATTTCCAAGCATTGAAACATCGTTTTCCGCATGTTCTCTCTTCAATTATTATCATCCATATTACTTGCATTTTACTCTCTCTTCGCCAAACTAATGCACCTATATACCTGACAAGTATATTGGTTGTGTTGGGAACACAAGAGATTTCTTGTATCTTAATTGCAGGGTTGCTTCAGAGGGTTATCTTTGACCTCTACCTCCCTGAGTTCGATAAACCTTGGGTGATCCACTTAAGGGAAACTTGCTGCTGTTCTACAAACCTCTGCACTTGGAGGCCCAACACTGTCTACAAGAATAGAAGCGTGCATAGACATCACCCTCCACCTCAATGACTTATGATAACCCACAAGTGTAGGGGGTCGATCGTAGCTTTTTTGATAAATAAGAGTGTCAAACCCAACGAGAAGTAGAAGGTATTGATAAATAGTTTCGAGCAAGGTTTCACTATTGAAAGATCATCTTCCGTTTTGACAATTGATGACACCACAACTTAAGGACTAATTCTTGTTTAAGTATATGCAGGATCCATTTGCACCACTCGCGAAGTGCCCCATATTCCCTAAAATATCCTTAGGGCCATCATGGAGATTTTCTGAAGGAAGAGAGCTCAAAAGGACAAGTCTGGGAAGAAGTTTCCTAGGTGGCGGTAGTACCGGTGAAACCACTGGTAGTAGCGCTCCCTGGTGCTCCCCAGCACATCCCCATGCGTGGGCATCCGGTGGTGGTACCGGTGGTACCTCCGCCAAAATACCATTCGTTTGGCACATCGTGGAGGTTACAGCGGAGGCCACCGGTAGTACCGGTGGGCGGAACCTCCGGTGTTTCCACCGGTACCTCTGCTCCTTCGGCAGGCTCCCAGCGAGAAAATTGCCATCGGTGGCGGTACCGGTGGTGGCTCCGCCAAAACGGTGTTCTGTTGGCACACCGCGGAGGCCAGGGCGAAGGCCACCGGTAGTACCGGTGGGCGGTACCTCCGGTACTGCGGAACCAACAGTGAAGGGAAAAACTACTTAGGCACTAGAGGAAGGGAATCACCACTACTACCGTTGGAAACACCGGTACTACCGCTGCTTCGGGAAACGGCCCAACGGCCAGATTTGGGAAGGGGTATTTAAAGCCCTTGTCCTTCCTCGTAAATTCTCAAGCTTTACACACACTCTCTCTCTCTCTCTCTCTCAGCCATTAATGCGAGCTTCAACTCCTAGATCTCCCTCTCCAACCACCCAAACACTCCGTAACTTTGTGGAGAGCTAGAGGAGACCTAGATCCGTAATTCCACCAAAGGAGCTGCACATCCATCCACCCCATCCTAGTAGATCTAAAATCCTACTTGAGGCCTAGAAACCATAGTAGAACTTGTGGTTGGAGCTTCCACCTTTTTGCAAGAAGCTTCAGATTGATTGAGATCCTCCATCCATCTTGTGGAGTGTGCTCAACCTTGTGTAAAGCTTTGGTCGACAACTTCAAGTCAACCTCATAGTGGAAACGAGAATCTCCCTCACCGGAGAAGCTCAAGGAGAATAAGGTGTGCACATTCGTGTTATTGAGGAGCGCCTAGGTGGCTCCCCGCCTCTCCAACATAGACGTACTTCCCTTGGGAAGGAACTACGGGAAACATATCCTTGTCTCCTTATTTACACTTGTGGTTTGTCTTGTTACCTTACATATTGCTTCCGTTGCGTATTGTGTTTTGTATCACATAGGTTGCTCACCTAGTTGCACATCTAGACAACCTTGTATTACTTGCTTAGCCCAAACTAAAATGTAAAACAAGAAATATTGATAGTCAACCTATTCACACCCCTCTAGTTGACCATATTGCACTTTCAATTGTAAACACTAGAGAACAGTTGTTTAGGGATTTTTGTAATAGTAATAAAGCGATAACAAGTAAATAATAATAAAGGTAAATAGTTGTTGCAAGTGTCCCAATCCTTTTTATCACAAAGGACAAGCATGTGGTGTTTCTTATAATGGCTAAAACGTTCCTGAGGACACATGGGAAATTTCTTCTAGTTATTTTCACCACACACCGTTAATTAATCTTTAGCGTTTTGGTAAGTGTTATGTGGGTAGACCTATGATAGTGCACCGTCCTATCCAAGACTAATGCACACTTACGATTACACTACTAGCAAGTGTACGCAAATGCAAGAAAGTAATTGACAAATACATCTAACCGTAGCAATAAACTCATGGTATTTACTCCTCCCTTATGTGAAGTATTGCAAACTGGGTTTTGGTTTCTGTGACTCCGTCAACCCACCATAAGCAGTCGAACACACAATGCATTCCTTTAGGCCCTTAAAAGGTGAAGTTCTATGTAGTCGATGTTCACATAAATCCACTAGATAAATAACAACATAACTTAAATATCAAACCGGTAAATATTACTCAACGAAACATGACTACTAATTACTAGACTTCTCCCATGTCCTCAAGAACTAAATGATCTACTCACAACACATCATATGGTACATGATAAGAGGTGATAAGTGGATGAATAACAATCTGATCATAAAGGGCAAACACCGATAAATATCATAAGCATCAACCACAAACAAGTAATTCACACGGGGAGAGAGATCTAGTGGAAAACAACGATATAGAACCCCAATTGTTATAGTCGTACGTTGGTGGATGGTGAGGATGATGATCCTGGTGGTGATTATGATGACAATGATGATGATCTTGATGATGCCTGGTGCGATGACGGTGGTGACGATTCGCCCCTCCGGGAGGGAATTGCCCTAGTGGAATCTCCCCGACAAGAAGGTGTTTATTCTCTCTGTCGTTTCCATCGCGAAAAGGCGGCGGAAAAATTCTACGAAGTGCCTCCTCGATGTTTTTAGGTCACGGGGGGTAAGTACCCCGAAGGAGAGACGGAGGGAGGGCTGGGGCCCGAGGGGCCCACCAGGCACGGCCAGGGGGGTTGCGCCTGGGAGGAACTTGGATGCCCCTGGTTCCCTATGGAAAGTCTTCTATCTCCCCTGGTGATTTCTAACGAAACGTCATTTTCTGATATATTTTTTCCCGATTTTTCTCACGTCCAAAAAAATATCCCTTCTGACAGCTGCGTTTTCCAGCTAATTTCTGACTGTGATAAATAATTTTGTAAAACTGTAGAACACGGAGAATACAACTAAATAACATAAGTATAGTGCTCTAATATGGAAAATATCAATGAATAAGGGGAAATTATCATATAAAATAGTGATGCAAAATGGACGTATCAACTCCCCCAAGCTTAGACTCTGCTTGTCCCCAAGCGAAAACTCAACTCGGAAAACATGACCACATGTTTTATGATGTGAGGTGTTGGTAATAAAGAATATGGACATGAAGCATCAACAATTACTCAATAAACACTAACAATTATATACAACAATCTTTGCATAATGCTTCTCAAAGAAAAGTAATGATGCAATCATATAAAGCTAAAGTGGGTGCAAATTCATTGAGCTATGGAAAACTGTGTTCGTGGTCAACTATCATACAAATATTATCTTTCTAGAAGAGTCTATGTCGGAGATATTAAGCAAATAACACAAAATTCAATTATCACAAAGTCTTTTCATGAATAGAAAACTTTCAGGGATTATGTTCTTAATAGAGGAGGTGAAAACAACTGACACAAAGGAAAATGCTAGTTAGCAGAGCTAAACTTTCAACTCGTTTACCATGATGGTAATGTCAACTGCAATAAAACATGGTTAAATATCATTATGGACATATAAAAGAATGCATCTCAGTTCAACATCATAAGTTTGCTAGTAGAGAGTAGAGGGAATAGGTGAAACTGACTCAATTAGTCAAGAAAGGCCCTTCGTAGAGGGAAGAAGGGATTACTCATGTGATAGAGATTTTTATTTTTAATAAACCAGAGGCATTGAAAATGTATTTTTGAGAGATATGTATGTCTATGTCAATGAATGGTAGTGAAAAACTTATCATGACCCATGTCAAGAAAAATGTTTAGACTTTTGAGAGCGGTTTGTTTTTCGTTATTAAGGTTGGCACTTTCCCCCACCTTTCCTTTCACAAACCAGGGCTAGTCGTATCCACAGGTACCCACCAACTTTTATAAAACCATGGGGAAGTGTCTTTTATATTATATTATTTGGATCCATCACTCTTGCAATTTTAGATGAGAACCGATTCCATACCCATCAGGTGAAATAAGGAAGAAGAACCTTGCTTGGCATAAGACATGATAAACTTTAAACTACTTCCTCATGAGATAAAACAGGGACACAAAACAGGTTTGATATTTTGAAGGTTTCAAAGGTAGCACACAAGAAATTTACTTGGAGTGGCAGTGAAATACCACATATAGGAAGGTATGGTGGACACTCGTGGAAGGTTTTTGGTCAGGTAGTTGGATGCACTAGAAGTGATCATACTCAGTATAGGGCTTTTGTAGCAAAGGCTTTTAGCAAACATACTATGTTGAGAGATGCAAACATATATATAACACCATGCAATGATATAAAACATGAAGTATTGCAATTGTCTTCCCTGTAAGCATAACACATCAATCATAAGAACATAAACATGAAGGTTTTAGAGACATAAAAGATCTACGGGGTAATATATCTGCATGTGATATCTCTCTTCTTTGTTCTAAGTCTCTAAGTGATGTTGCTATGACCAAGGCTATGTTTGCCAATACTCAATAAATTTATGCTACTATACCCGACATGAGATCATTACTAATCACAATACAAGCATGCGAGAATAATTTCCATGGATAGAACATTTAGTGCAACTAAGTAAGAAGAAAACTTCATATATCAATATTTCATCATAGGCAAACTCGCACCAATAGATACAAAGCTTCACTTATAAAGGAGTGATAGCCCAACTTGCAAATGACCATCCGATATGATAACCTCCCTAACCATGATAATACACATGACTCTAATAATAAAAGCAAAGATAGTAATACCGGGGCATCTCCCCCAAGCTTGGAACAAGCCAAGGGAGTGCTTGGTACCCATAATAATTTAGCTTGATTCTTTGACGATGCTTCTTCAACTTCTTCTTCCTCATCAAATTTCGAAGGTAATGGCTTCCCATCAAAGAAATACGAAGTAGTTTCCAGGGTCCTAGAATTTTCACCAAAGCTCATAGGCATGAATCTCAACTCATACTCACAGTTTTGGTTTTGCAGATCATAAACCTAAGCTTGAAGATGTGATGTTTCTTTCTGTAGTAGGTTGACTTCACTGAAAGAGACGTTGTTTCTTTGCGGTGATCATCGATGAGATATGAAATTATGCGATGATTCAATACCACTCCATGTTCCACCATCTTCTTGTACTTGAACACTTCGTGCTCGAGTTCTTCAAATCCTTGTCTTCTCATCTCCACTCTTCTCCGGTCCCTCTAGATCTTGCTTTGGAGGACGCCATCCTTCAACTAGAGAGTTTGTGGATGCATCCTCACCAACGCTAGGTAGGGGTTGATGATGTTGATAACGACCTTTTCCTTGGGAGAGCTTGGAGGATACATGGCAACTACAGCTTTGTTGATTTCTTCCTGGCGGAAACAACTCAAAAACAAAACTCATCGAAAACAAAAGGTACGATCACGAGACAATCTTTGGGATTATAGAGAAAAAAGTTACGGATCGTAAGGAAGGTAAAAGTCAAAGCAGAGTCGTAGTCGAGCTACGAGAACTCCAGGGGCCCATCAGGCGTGGACAAGAAGGAGCCTGCGCCTCGGGCCCACCTGGGGGCCTCCGGCCCTGGCTCCGACTCTTTTTCGTCCCCAAAATTTTCATATTTTCCAAAAAAAAAATTACGCTGTTTTGCGAACGTTTTCTTACCAAAACTGATACCTACTCCAATTCTGACTCTAGCCTGCTCTGATATTTGTCTCTAATATGATCTTCTGGAGTGAGTACCCAAACAATATCATCTTCCAGGTTGTATGGATCAACGGAAAAATAATTCTTGAGTCTTTGGTCATTCACAACTTTTGGATTGGTGATACGTCCAAAACGTATCTCCTTTTTCGAACACTTTTGATATTATTTGCCTCGAAACTTGTGAGTTTTGGATACGACTAACGTTGTTTTCAGCAGAATTACCTTGGTGTCTTGTTTTTGTGCATAAAAATCAACTTTCGGGAAAATGCCAGAAAAGATCCCAAAGACCTTAAAACACCCGAAGACCCCCAGAGCCAGAAGGAGTCCCGGAGAGGGGCCAGGAGGGGGCCACACCACCCCTGGGTGCGCCCCCCTAGGCCGCGCCACCTGGTGGTGCGAGCCCCCAGGAACCCCCGCGGGCTCCCCTTTCGACTACTTAACGCCCGTAACCCTAAAACATTAGGGGGTTCGTCATATTTCATAGAACACATCAGAGCGCCGCCGCCACCTCAAAACTCAATTCGGGGATCAGAAGTTCTTGTTCTGGCGCCCTGCCGGGACGGGGATTCGAAGGAGATCATCGCCATCGATATCGTCACCTCTTCTCCATCAACCATCCATGATTCCCCCGTCCATGTGTGAGTAAACATCTTTGTAGGCTGAGAGGGATGGAAGGGACTGGATGAGATCGATCATGTAACAATGCCAGATTGTTAGGGCATAGTGCCTAGTATCCACTGTTAGTGTTTTCTACCGTTGTTGCAACTTGTTATGCTTAATACTTGTCACTTTGGACCCGAGTGCCATGATCTCACATCTAAACATATTGTTGTTTCATCAGTATAATTATGTTTCTTGATCATATTTGCAAGTTGTTTACACATGTCGTTGTCCGGAACCCGAGGCCCCAAAGTGACAAAAATTGGGACAACCGAAGGGGGTGGTTGTGATGTGAGGATCACGTGTGTTCATGGAGTGTTAATGCTTTGCTCCGGTGCTTTATTAAAAGGAGCAACTTAATTACTAGTAGGAAAAAAGATGTTGTGCAAGTTTCTCATTGTGAGCATGTATGACTATATTGGAACACATGCCTATGGTTTGCCTAGAACTTGGATACTTTATTATTATTATCTGCAATGCCCATATTTAGATTATTACATGAACTATCTTATCCATGCAACACCCATTCATCCATTCCCTATGCCTACGGTACTTTTAATCCTGACGTTTCCCGCAATTGCTACTCCTGTTATTATTTTATTCCTGCTGTTATTTTACTACTAGTGCTGCTATAAAACTGTTACCACGGATAAACTGTTGCGAGCAAGTCTACTTTCAGGTGCAGCTGAATTGACAACTCAGTTGTTAAGGTTTATAAATATTCTTTGGCTCCCCTTGTGTCGAATCAACAAATATGGGTTTTACTTCCCTTGAAGACTGTTGTGATCCTCTATAGTTGTGGGTTATCAAGACTATTTTATGGCCCTGTTGCCGGGGAGCATAGCTTTATTTATTTGCTCACTGGAACGTGATATTGTTCGCTGCAATCCTTTCATCATGGGAAAGACTCGTGATGGAAAAGTTCCTATAATACCATCCACTACAAGGAGAGGTACAACTCTGAACACCTCTGTTGCTCTTGATTCACCATGTGTTATGAGTAAGCTTCTTACACCGCCACATGCTACACACACTATTACTTCTGCTGAGTCTGGAAATGCTTCTGATACTTTTGATGATGCTTCTACTCTTCTTGATGATACTGGTTCACTAGGTCCTTTCCTAGATGCTACAATTGCTAAATCCAAACAAATTGGAAGTGCTAAAATTCTTGTTGAAAATGTTGGTACACTTGCTAATTCACTTGATATTTCTAGTAATGATTTTGATGAAACTTACATTCAACTTAATGATGATTTTATTAAGAAGCTCAGGATACTACTGGTGCAAGTGCTCTTAAGAGTCTTCTTGCAAGACATGATGTTAAATATAAATCTTCTCTTGATGCTAAGTTTGCTACATTTTCCATACACATTAGAGATAATTATTATGATTTCTCTCTATATTTATCTTATATATCTATTGTGGAGAAGGAACCTTTTTGTGGAACACATGAATGAGCTTTCATCTTTGAGTAGTTTATTTTATGATGATATTAAGTTGCGTACTTACTTTGTTACCAAGATCTTCCCTTTCTCTTTGAAAGATGAAGCTAAAACTTGGTTTAACAATTTTTCACCTCGATCTATTACTAGTCCTATGGGTTTGGTTAATGCTTTCTTTCAAAAAAAAATCCTGGTAGTGCTCAACATGCTGCTATACAGGATATCTTTAACTTTGAGAAAATTGACGGAGATAAATTGCCTAAATCTTGGTCTAGTTTTTGTTCCCTAATAAGAGCTAGCCCTAGAAATACATTACCTAAAAATGAGCTCCTAGATATATTTTATAATGGACTAAATGTTGAATCTAGGACATACCTAGATAGTTGTGTTGGTTGTGTTTTCAGGAAGAGAACTCGAGAAGAAGCTGAGGAATTATTGGCTAAAATAGCAAAAAAAAAATCATGATTGGACTATACCTGAGCCTACACCAGCGCCAACACCAATGCCAACGCCCAAGAAGAGAGGGATGATTGAATTAAATGATGAAGTGATGAAGGAAGCCAAGAAATCTCTTAAAGAGAGGGGTATTAAATCTGAAGATGTGAAGAATTTACCTCCTATAGAAGAATTATGTAAGCCAATTTCTCATCCATCAACAGTTGAGGTACACTCTCTCCAATACTTTGATAATATAGATATTCCCTACTCTAAACCACATGATCAATGCTTACATGAATTTGATAATTATGTTGTTAAGCAAGATAATTTTAATATGAGAATGCAAAATAATCTTATGGAGAACTCTAGAGCTATTGATAATTTGCATGGTATTATTGAGAGAACCTCTAATGATGTTAAAATGCTTGTTAAACAATTTCATATGGTTCAAACTCAAATTGATGAACTCGATAAAGTGCAAAAAGATATTCTAGCTAATGCTTCTAGAGAAAAACATGTTTGTGAAATAATTACTAGAAGTGGTGTTTCTACTCAGGACCCCTTGTATCTTGAAGGACATCCTAAAAGAATTGGACAAGATCCTCAACAACCTAAAAACAATAGTTCTCCTTATAAGAAAAAGAAAAGGAGACATAAAACTGTTGTAGAATCTCCTGAACCTACTAAAGATCCTAATAGTATATCTAGTTCTGATGTTGAAACTGAAAGTGGTAATGATAAAAGTGATGCTTCTGATAAAGAAGAAACTGTAGCTGAACCTGAAAAGCAAACTAAAACCGTGAAGTATACTAAGGAGGATTTCATTGCTAATAAACATGGTAATGAAAGAGAGCCTTGGGTACAAAAATCAATGCCTTTTCCTAATAAGAAACACAAATCAAAAGAGGAAGAACATTATAACAAGTTTTGTGAATGGATGAAACCTTTTTTTTTTGCAAATACCTTTGATTGATGGTATTAAACTGCCTCCTTATTCTAAATATATGAAAGATATTGTCTCTAACAAAAGGAAGATTCCTAATGAGGAAATTTCCACTATGCTTGCTAATTACTCTTTTAATGGCAAGGTTCCAAAGAAGCTTGGAGATCCCGGTATTCCTACTATCCCTTGGTCTATTAAAAATAATTATGTTAGAACTGCTTTATGTGACTTGGGAGCAGGATTTGGTGTCATGCCTTTCTCTCTTTATAAGAGACTAGTAAATGTGCCCATGCGTTGCAATGGGAGAGTTAGGTGACATATGAAGAGAATATTAACAATGCACACGGAACATACGGAGAGAGGATTTCAATGCAGATTTAAGTAGCAATGGAACCAAAGAACAAACGAGAAACATTGACACATGTCCGCTGTAATAGGAGAGGAAAACATAGACCCCAAACCGAAAAACTTAGCCTGGACGAGAAATAGAGAGACTCCGATCCTCTCGTGTCGGCCCCGCTTGTGCGGCACCGGAGGCTAAACCTAGACGCCGCCAAGGCGCGCCCCTCCTCCTCCCTCCCATATGCCTCCGTCGAAGGATGCGAACAGGCACAAAGCTCGTGCCACAAACGATAGGGGTAGGGTAAATACTGCCCGCGTGCCTCGTCGTGAGGGTCATCGGCTTGGACGACAGCGGTGGTCTGGGACAACATGGTGGTGTGTAGCGGCGCAAGGTGGTCGCATGGCAGTGGTGTGGAGGGCCGCGGTAGTGGCTGCTGCGCATAGGGCGCCTCGCTACGGCTGGGTTAGATCAGGGTCTGTGTGGGCCGCGGCGGCGGGCCGCAATGCCAGCGTGTGGGTGGCTCATGGGCTTCTACTTTCGAGCCTCGTCGCATTGACATTGCTAGCCGACTGCCATGGGGGGCCTCCTCTTCAGAACCCATGGCGGTTGACAGTGAAGCCAGTGGTGGTGATGCGCTCTCTTCCTCAATGGTGAGATATGCGGTGCCCTCTCATTCCGGCGGTGACTCGAAGCCACCGCCTTTCATCGTTCAGCACCTCCAGTCGGGGGTTGTCCGGGCATGATACATGGCCGGGTGAAAGCCCATCTCGAATGTGACCGATGCTGGCAATGACAACGCCTGCAGGCGCCGTTACCTCCTTTGCGGCATGGTATAGACCCTGGATTGTGCCACCCTCTCCCCGGGTGCCGAGGGAAACCCTAGTTCCGGCTCTCCGAACCAGGCGACGGCAACAACGCCATAACATCGTGATGTTCTTGAAGGCATCATCAAGGCTACCCGGAGTGAGGCTGTTATGATTGGAGATGTGGCGGGGAAGTGGCGGTGTTGGTTGCTGCTCAGGACATGAGCCTCGGGGGCGCAATGTACATCATGGTGGACGCCTCTTCGTCGATGTCTTCCTCATGTTCGGTTGGATTTTGCAAACTTCCTCGCCGACCCCCTCTAGGCGTATGAGGGGTGGCATGTTGATCCGGGCAGCCTTGGAGTCGTGGTCGTGCGGTGGTGGTGTCTCGCTTTGGTCGTGACATGGTCCAGTTGACTTTTGGTAGGTGCTTGGGAAAGGCGTGTTGGGTCGTTGTAGAGAGTGTGTTCGTGTCATTTACTGTCTGGCATGGTGTGTGTTTGTGTCATGGTTGCCATGATTTTGGCGTTGTGTCGGCGCCGTCCTCTTCTTATATGAAATTGTTATACCATGTCCTTGAAAATAGGAGAGGAAAATTATGTGTCCCCGATGCGCACAAAGCAATCAATCAACTTATGAAGTTCTTTTGTCTACCAAATATTTTTTCTGAGGAAGTTTTTTTGCGGGGTGGGGCCTAAGTAAGTAGCAAATATGGCCTTCCCTTGCTATGATTTTTTAAATCTAGGCTAAGTAAAATTTCACTTATGTAAATCAGTTTGTCACTTTTTTGCCGGGTCATGCTACCGTAAAAATGATAGGTTTTTGTCAGTGGTCACATTTTAGCATATACGAATGGTCCAAACGTTGTGTATTGATCGATGGGTTAAAAAGAGAGAAGCTATTACTACATGCACCCGTGCCTCCTTTCCTTGTCAACTGAATTAGCAGCAAGAGCAAGAATCACATCGTTTGAAAGTCACATTTGCTTGATGTTGGAATAAAAAAGGGAAGGTATACAGTAGAGCAAGAATTAGAAACTTATCTTGTTTTATGTTTAACTGGTCACCGCTTTAGTTCAGTCGAAAAAGATCCCTTTCTCATCTCTTCCAGCTAGCCGGTTGTACCAAAATCGAGTGCATCGCTGAAGCTTGAAAGGGCTGCTCTTGGGTGTGAAGTCTGGCAAAACAGTCTGCATGCGTTGGAGCTGAGCTGACGTTCTGCTGCCGCTAATCGCCGTAGCAATACCTAGCAATTTCATAACGCTTCTCGTAGGCTCAAAAATTATATTCCAATATTTCGCGGCTCACACTGCAGATGACGATGGAAAGAAGGTTCTCGTCATCTGGAGCAGCAGTAACAAAATAGATCAACCGAACAGAGCCGGTCCTCGTCGAGGGTTTGACCGACCACAACGGACCCTGGGCCGTGGGAGAAGGACAACACCTAGGCTACAGCCTTCCATCAGCGGAGGCGTTGAGCTCTGATGCTCTTCTGACCGGCCGAGCGGGGAGAAACCCGCAAGGAACACGGGTAGCTACGACAGTACAACAACCATGCAGGCGGAGCTGGGCGACCATGAAAGGGGGGCGCGCTAGGGATCTCGGGGCCATGGAGGACGAGCGCGCCAGGGATTGCGGCCGTAGAGCAGGGCAACATGGGCCAGGTCCCAGGGAAGGCTAATGACGACCGGGAAGCGGCAACAGACTGGTGGGATCTTATACGTGGAGGGTGCAGAGAGACGATTCGTCTGCTGGGAATCTACAGACGTTTGTTCGTTCGGGGAGAGGAAAATAAAAGTAAGGAAACGGTACCTGGTATTTTGCACGTAATAAGTGATTTGGTGGGAGGGTAGAACGGTAAAACACCACATTGGACCGGAAGAAGCCATCCTTCTTTTATTATTAGGTAAAGACTCTCTCTGGAAAAATTGATACACACTGATATATCTTTGCAAATGTCTGATAAATCTACTGCTATCCCTGTTAGTATATGTGAGAATGTTCCTGTTTAAGTGACTACTAATTGTTTGATATTAATTGACTTTGTTGTGTTGGAAATAACTGAAGATGATAATATGTCTATTATTCTTGGGAGACCTTTTCTTAACATTGCAGGGGATGTTATTGATTGCAATCAAGGAAAAGTAACTTTTAATGTTAATGATAAAGAGCATATTGTTTATTTTCCCAAGAAGATTGATAGAAGATATGGTTTAAATTCAATTGAAAATATTGAGACTATCAAGATTGGAGAATTTTATTGTCCCATTCGAATGCCATCAAAACAATATGAAATTATTATGATTGGTACTATGTCTATCAATGTTGAGGTAACATAATTATTTAGTGTTAAGCAAAGTTTTGCTTCATATAAAAATTCTTTTGGTAACAAGACTTGATCAACCTTGTTAACAAAGTGATTTTGAATGAAGAGGATAATGTTTTCACCATCCCCATTATGTTTTCACCATGTTATCACCTTACTACCTTAGTACAATTATGTTTTCCATCATCCTTAGTCATGTTTTCATCCTGATTACTGTGGTTATGCATGTTTTCACCATCCGTACTTTTGTTTTCACCATTTCCACCTTTCTTTTCTTTGGTTATTTACCTATTGGAGTGTCATAGAACCTCTGTAGTTCTCGTTTTGGTTTTGTTTTCCACCTTTCCGCATTTTTTCTGGTTTTTAATTAATTATTAAATTATGAAAATACCTCGAAAATAAAGTTTCTCGAAAAATTCAAGAAAAAAATATAATAATTTTTTACGACAAAAATGAGGCAGAGAGGCACCTGGGAGACCCCAGGGGAACCCACCAGTCAGTCACACCACAGGGTGGCGCAGTGATGACTCCCAAGTGCAGGAGATCAATTGTAGTACCTTTCGATAAGTATTTGAGTGTCGAACCCACGAGGAGCTGAAGGTAAGCTATCTATTCTCTAAATCCCTATAACCCTCTTATATGGCTGTTTATGCAAAGCAATAAGTTTGACTAAAAGGAACTAACTAATTAAAAGCAAGTGATGTGGAGTGTGGTTTGTCTAGTAACTAGTGAAGCAAGTTTAAAATGCAAGTAATCCTAAAGCAAGTTTCTAAAGCACGTTTCTAAGCAAGTTTCACAATTAGCAAGCAGCAAATATCTCAAGTATCTCAAGGGAGGAAGTGTTCTAGCAATAGGTGTTTCGTTCGTGTGGTTGTCACAATTAGTGAAGCACATGTTTTAGTCTTAGCTGTTTCTTCTAGGAAGGAGCCATGAATAGGTATAGTCAAGTAAATGATCTACAACCCCTTATGATGGATCATGTGGCCAAGTAAATGACTGCACAAGATTGATTAAGACATAAAGTCCCACCATAGCCTTACGTTCTAAGGTCCCCTATATATATCCCCCAATAACTTAACTTTGTGGCTCGGTCTCAGGTTACTGTCACTCCCAAGTCACCACCACTCCATTATGCTACCGGTGATCACCTTACATGCATTCCCCAACATATGTGTGCACTCATATATTGTACATAAAGACAATCATAGAAGATAACAAACTTGTATGCAACCAATCAACGAACTATTTCACCATTGCCAAGAACAATTCACTACTCAAACATAGACGGGGAGACACAATACATCTAGGGAATATAGTATTGCATCATACATCGTGTTTGCCAAGAGATTACAGTGGAGAGATGGAGCTGATCTTGCTGTATATGTTGATGATGAACACGTCGGAGGGGGGTGGAGTCCTCCGGGGGTGATCCCGGCGGTGTTTCCCCCCTCCGATCTTCTCCGGCGGCAGCCTTCTGTCTCTTTGTTTCGTGGTTTCGTCTCTCGGTGCCGCCTCTTCCTCGAAAAGGCCAGGGGACCCTTTATATAGTCGTTTTTAGGTCACGAGACACTCGGGAGAAGAAAGATCGACGACATCGAAGCCACGGGGGCAAAAAGGGTGCCCCACACGCGGCTAAGGAATCTGGCCGCGTGGAGGGTCCTCTTTTCCACCTGGTTGGCCTTTTGTCCCTCTACTTTGACCCATGGTCTTCGTCTCGAAAATTCTGAACCATGCTCTTTGGCCTTGCCCTTTTTGGAGTCCCGAAGCTCCCGGAAAGTCTGAAACACTAAAAAGTACGTTTTCTGGAAAAACAGGGTTAGAACCAAAAGAAGGGGGATTGTTCAGGAAATCCCCCAAATCATTATAAAACATGAATATAAGTTGCTAATATGTAGGAAAAACAAGTAATAACATGCAAAGTTCATGTATGCATTTTACATGCATCACACGGCCAGCCCCCTGGTGGCGCCAGCACATGGTGTGGGGCCCCCTTGCCCCCCACTAACTCTCTCCCCTGCCAATGATTCCCTTCTCTCACCCCAAACTCAAAACATTTCCTAGAACACAAGTTCTTGTTGTTCTTCCTCAAGAATTTTTGATCTCTTTGCGCAGCCCACCAATGTTGCTGAATTTTGGTGCATTTGCTCTCCTCTATGCGACTCCTCCGATTATCCAAGAAGAATTTTATTTGGTGGAGTATTTCTTGAGTATTTTGGTACTGTAGGTGACAGCTTATGTGAGTTTTCATGCTTGATTTAGGTTGAAATAACATATCTTTGATGCATGTTTAGCTCTCCTACAAGTCTCTATAGTAGTTTCCACTTTATAGTTGCTTGAAACCAATTTTTGTAATGCTTGCTTAAAAATTTCAGAGATGGAGCACAATGTGTATCAACTTAACCAACATGAGTTGGAATTACATGAGGTCATGCTTGTACACTGTGAAGAAAGAGTATTTCCACCAATCTATCCATTCTAGGAATTCATGCGTGCTGCAGGAATTCTGCAGGATTTCTATACTCTTGTGCAAAATGCACGATTAGACCGTTTCATTGAGGATGAACCAACCCAACATATTAAACTAACTATGTTTGTGGTGAAGGATTTTTCACTTTAGCCGGTCTTTGCCTAACCCTATGGCCCATTACAAAATTTATAATAAAGTTGTAGACTTTCCTTTCAATGATTTTTGCGCAGCTATCAAGGTGCCACAATGGGGATCATGTGAGAAAATAAGAGGGCAGCCCAAACCACTGCTGGATTTATATGAGAAGATTTGCCAAGGCAGAAGCTTCACGGGGGAGAGTGGTAAAATACGGGAAATTCAACTCCCATCCATTCGATAGTTTGCTTATTTTATTTCCAAATGTGTGTTAGCTAGAAAAACTGCCAACAAGCTATCTATTTATGATCTAGCTTTTATCTCAGCTGCTTTAAGACATGATAGGTATTATAACTTTGGTGCTTTAATTGCTTACCGTCTCTCACTTAACCGCGAGAAGGGTGGAATTTGTGGAGGTCTTATTGCCTCTCGTTTGCTAGCTTTGCATGGTGTGGAGCCACATCCTCTAGACCTTTAGTTTCCTTTAGAGAGGTTGGACCTTATTTCCATGATTCAACGTAAGTTTCTCTCTACCTATGCTAACCTGAACAATTTATGTTTTGGAATAACTTTCTCCAAACAATCCAGGTGGAGATTGACTAAAACCGATAGAGTAGTACTTCTGCCTGCACCTCTTTTATTTAACCTTAATTGCAGGCAAGGATGGTCACTTTCTGAGAGTGAGTTGGATGCATACATTGAGCAGCACCCCCAGCATGTGGAGGATGTTGGAGAGGGGGACGATAGTGATTTCGTCCAGCCCTTCGACATGGCGGGGATTCCATACCAGTACCCCGGCTATGATTATGCGCATGCTGCTTTATCTTCTTCATGGGCGCCCGAGTACGACCATGCTAGGGACGACCCACCACAGTGGGCATACTTTCCGTGTCGTGATTGATCTCCACTTAGGCCAAAATCCTAAGGTTGGGGGGAGGTATACCGACATCACACTCATCTATATATCATATTTCTGTCGATTTTGTGTATCCATGTTTTCGTTTCTTTCGCCTGTTTTTGTTTCTTTCGCTTCTTGTTGTTTTTACGGTTTTGTTCTTGTTTTCCAAAACACAGAAAGGCCAAACATATTTTTGTTGTTTCTCTTTATTTGCTTCTTTTGCTTTACTTTCTCGTTTCGGTTTAATATTCAAAAATCCAAAAATAGTTTGCTTTGTTTGCTTGTTTCTTTCTGTTCTTGTTTTAATTCGAAAACCCAAAAATATTTGTTGTTCTTCTTTGGTTTTGTAAAGTTTGTTGTAGAGTTCATCGGTCTTTCGTGTCTCCATTGGATCTTGGTTACCATTCTATATTACTCAATCCACACGAGTGAAGAGCAATAATGATGATTTACGATAATTCAAGTTGTGGTGAGAGGCTGGTATGAACTCTATTTGTTTTATTTTTATACATATAATCATCCATGTGGACATGCTTAGTTTGTTCGTGTAAGGTATATTTTATTTAATCGATGCTTAGTAGTTCGTTCTCTCTCATGTTTAGTTCCAACTTATTAATGTTAGATAGCATGTCGTATAAATGTTTGATTGCATTGTTTTATCTATAGAAGGGTATGACATTGTTGTATCTCCCTCTGATTGTTTCGCTTGAATCGACTTGGCACATGCTCACGCATGCATATGACTGAAAACAAAAAATCAATTAAGACTCTGTGATTTATTTTGCCTGAGGGTATTTGTATCACTTTTATGCCCCTGTTAATTTTGTTTTGTCGCAAGCATGATTATGACAGTTGTTGCTCTCTTGATTGTCGCTCCCCGTCTATTGCTAGCCTTCACCTGTACTGAGTATGAGCTCTACTCGTGCATCCAACTCCCAAAAACCAAAGTTTTCCAAATGTGTCCACCATATCTACCTATATGTGGTATTTAACCGCCACTCCAAGTAAATTTCTCATGTGCTACTTTTAAAACCTTCAAAAAAATTATTCTTGTTTTGTGCCCCTATTTTAGCTCATGAGGACATAAATAGAGAATATTTATCTCACTTGTTGATTGGATTTCACACCCTGGACTAGTGGCTTCATCCGCTTATCCAAATGATAGAAGAGCTGGCAGCAGAGTGCCCAGCCCCAAAATTGGTTACTATAAATTCTCTTCAATATTTTTCCCCTGATTTATCAGTCAAAGCATAATTGTGTAAATAGAATAGAAAGAGGGATGACCTTCTACCCAGATGCGTCCTTCTATGGGAGCCGTTCTTGTGAAGTCTAGTTGGCTTGTGATGTACTATATTGTTTGTTTACCATTCGTTGACATAAGCATACACCTCTCTAAAAAATGTTTTCAATACCTCTTTTTATTAAAACAAAAAGCTCTAGCACACGAGTTAATCCCTGCTTCCCTCTACGAAGGGCCTTTCTTTTATTTTTATGCCGAGTCTTCACCTTCTCACTTTATGCACCTTCTTGAGAGCATGGCTGTTATTCTAAGTGTAATGTGCTTGTCCCAGAACATGGTTGATTGTGGTATAATTTTGATGCGTGTATCTTTGATATCTTTATTTCTAGTCTTCATTTGAACTTCAGAGGTTCCCTAGCATTTATGTTTTGCTCCATTATTAAGGGCAAGCAAGTACACTTTATCATACCCTATTATGAGCATTGCAATCCTACAGATTGATATACTTCATGTTGTTTATTATTAGTTTGTTGGTATGTCTTCATGGTTTGCATAACTATTGGGTGACTTTTATCTTGCATACATCTTATTATGAATTGCCTAAGCACTTGATCATATAGTGAGTATATTTATATCATATGAAACAAATGTGTTCGTAGAAGTTCTTTTATCGCACTCATTAGTCAGTGAATTGCTTGAGGACAAGCAATAAGCTAAGCTTGGGGGGAGTTGATACGTCCAAAATGTATCTCCTTTTCCGAACACTTTTGCTATTGTTTGCCTATAAACTTGTGAGTTTTGGATACAACTAACACGGACTAACGTTGTTTTCAGCAGAATTACCTTGGTGTCTTGTTTTTGTGCAGAAAAATCAACTTTCGGCAAAATTCCCAGAGAAGATCCCAAAGACCTTAAAACACCCAAAGACCCCCGAGCGAGAAGGATTCTCGGAGAGGGGCCAGGAGGGAGCCACACCACCCCTGGGCGCCCCCCGTCGAGGTCGCGCCACCTGGTGGTGTGGGGACCCCAGGCACCCCCTCGTGATCCCCTTTCGACTACTTATCGCCCGTAACCCTAAAACATCAAGGGTTTCTCATATTTCACAGAAACACAACAGAGCGTCGCCGCCACCTCGAAACTCAATTCAGGGATCAGAAGTTCATGTTCTGGCGCCCTGCCGGGGCGGGGATTCGAAGGAGATCATCACTATCGACACCACCACCTCTTCTCCATCAACCATCCATGATTCCTCCATCCATGTGTGAGTAAACACCGTTGTAGGATGAGAGGGGTGGAAGGGATTGGATGAGATCGATCATGTAATAATGCCATATTGTTAGGGCATAGTGCCTAGTATCCATTGTTAGTGTTTTCTACCGTTGTTGCAACTTTTTATGCTTAATTCTTACCATTTTGGGCCCGAGTGCCATGATCTCCAATCTGAACATGTTATTGTTTCATGAGTATAATTATGTTTATTGATCATATCTGCAAGTTGTTTACACATGTCGTTGTCCGGAACCCAAGGCCCCAAAGTGACAGAAATTGGGACAACCGGAGGGGATGGTTGTGATGTGAGGATCACGTGTGTTCACGGAGTGTTAATGCTTTGCTCTGGTGCTTTATTAAAAGGAGCACCTTAATTACCAGTATTTTCCCTTGAGGCCCCGCTGTAAACGGGGTGGTAGGACAAAAGATATTGTGCAAGTTTCTCATTGCGAGCACGTGTGACTATATTGGAACACATGTCTATGGTTTGCCTAGAAGTTGGATGCTTTATTATTATTATTATCTGCAATACCCATGTTTAGATTATTACATGAACTATCTTATCCGTGCGACGCCCGTTCATCCATTCCCTATGCCTACGGTACTTTTAATCCTGTTGTTTCCCGCAATTGCTACTGCTGTAATTATTTTATTCCTGTTGTTATTTTACTACTACTGCTGCTATAAAACTGTTACCACTGATAAACTGTTACGAGCAAGTCTTCTTTTAGGTGCATCATAATTGAAAACTCAGTTGTTAAGGCTTATAAATATTCTTTGGCTCTCCTTGTGTCGAATCTATAAATTTGGGTTTTACTTCCCTCGAAGATTGTTGCGATCCCCTATACTTGTGGGTTATCCATTGGTGCCTTGGAAATTATTAATCTTGATAGCACCAGGCCGATAAACTTCTTCCACAACAAAAGGTCCCTCCCATTTAGAGGGTAATTTTCATGCAAAAAATCTGAGACGAGACCTATACAATAATATTTTATCAACTATGTTAAATTCTCTTTTGAGAATTGTTTTATCATGCCATCTTTTAACTTTCTCTTGAAACAACTTGGCATTTTCATAAGCTTCACTTCTGCACTCATCTAAAGAACTCATATCTAGCAATCTTTTCTCATCAGCTAATTTAAAACAATGTTCAGGATATCGCTTATCGTTAACTTATCGCCCGGCCCATGATAAGAGATATATCGGTTTATCGGCTGATAAATCGATTTAATCGGTCGACTATTTATCGGCCATTTTTCTTGTAAATCTGAAATTGTAGCACTGTAATATCTAAAATATGCTATAAAAATATATTATATCGGCACTAAAAACTCTAAATTATGATACATAGATATATTTTATTCAATAATACTAAAAACTCTATGATGGATGTCATTAATCACATGTTTCAGTGCTGGAAAATCGATATATCAGCCGATTTATCGGTATATTGACCGATAAATCGCTTGCAAGACCGATAATATGGTATGAATGATAAACTCCACCGATATTCATTTATCTTATCGGTCACCACCCGATAAGCGATAAATCGGCCGATAAATCGGCATATCGGATGGTATTTAGAACAGTGATTTAAAATCACAATTAAGTTATCTAACAGCCCAATAATCTTTGTGTTCTAGATCAAGGGGTAGATGAAAAGCTTTTCCATAAACCATTTTATAAGGATACATGCTCATGGAATTTTTATAAGCAGTTATATAAGCTCACAAAACATCACTAAGTTTCTTAGACCAATTCTTTCTAGATTTGTTAATAGTCTTTTGCAAAATTAATTTGATCTCCCTATTCGATAGTTCTACTTGGCCACTAGTTTGAGGATGATAAGCTGAAGCAATTCTATGATTAACATCATATTTAGCAAGAGTTTTTCTAAAATTACCACGAATGAAATGAAAACCTCCATCAGTCATAAGATATCTAGGCATACCAAACCTAGGGAAAATTATGTATTTAAGCATTTTTATAAATGTTTTATGATTAACACTTTTAGTTGGAATATCTTCTACTCATTTAGTAACATAATCAACAGCAACAAGAATATGAGTATAGCCATGTGAAGAGGGAAAAGGACCCGTAAAGTCAAATCCCCAACAATCAAAAGGTTCAATAACTAGAGAATAGTTCATAAACATTTCATTACGTTAACTAATATTATCAAACCTTTGAAATTCATCACAAGTAGAAAAAATTTCTTAGCATCTTCAAAGAGAGTAGGACAGTAAAAACCTGATTGTAAAACCTTGTGTGCGGTTCTTTCACCAGCATGATGCCCTCCATAAGGACTATTATGACATTTTCTCAATATTTCTTCTTGCTCATGCTCAGGTATGCATCTTCTTAAAGTTCCATCTACATCTTCTTTATATAAATCTGGGTCATCCCAAAAGTAATGCCTCAAATCATAAAAGAATTTCTTCTTCTGTTGATAAGTAAAGCTTGGAGGCAAAAACTAAGAAACAATAAAGTTAGCATAATCGGCATAGCAAAGATTTTCATGTGAGTTGACCTTAATAGCAGCAAGTTCTTCATCAGGAAAATTATCATTAACAAATAGGATCATCCGGAATGTTTTCCATTCTAGATAAATTGTCAGCAACAGAATTATCAGCTCCTTTCCTATCAACAATATGCAAATCAAACTCTTGTAACAAGAGTATCCATCTAATAATCCTAGGCTTAGCATCTTTCTTTTCCATAAGATATTTAATAGCAACATGATCAGTATGAATAGTGACTTTAGAATCAATAATGTACTGCCTAAATTTATCACAAGCAAAAACAACATCTAAGAACTCTTTCTTAGTGGTAGCATAGTTCCTTTGAGCATTATCTAAGGTCTTAGTAGCATAATGAATAGCATTGAATTTCTTATCTACTCTTTGTCCTAAAATAGCTCCCGCAGCATAATCACTAGCATCACACATAATATCAAAAGGCAAATTCCAATCAGGTGGTTGAACAATAGGTGCAGTTATTAAAGCTTTCTTAAGAACTTCGAATGCTTCTTTACAATCATCAGCAAAAACAAAAGGAACATCTTTTTGAAGAAGATCGGTAAGAGTTCTTGAAGTCTTTAACAAATCTCCTCTAGAAACCATGGTGACCAAGAAAACTACGTATACCTTTGATGTCCCTAGGATAGTGCATCTTTTCAATTGCATCAACTTTGACCTTATCAACTTCAATGCCCCTTTCAAAAAAATTATGACCAAGAAAAATTCCTTCATTAACCATAAAGTGGCATTTATCCCAATTCAAAACAATGTTAGTATCCTCACATCGCTGCAAAACTTTGTTAAGATTATGGAAGCAACTGTCAAAAAAAGTCCCATAGACAAAGAAGTCGTCCATGAATACCTCCACAATTTCCTTGCAAAAACCATTAAAAATAGCAGACATGCATCTTTGGAAAGTAGCAGGTGCATTACATAAACCGAAATCCATGCGTATATAAGCATAAGTACCATAAGGACAAGTGAAAGTGGTTTTCTCTTGGTCTTGCTTTTTTAACATGGATTTGAGAGAAACCAGAATAACCATCCAAATAGCAAAAGTGAGTGTTTTTAGACAACCTATGTAGAATTTGATCAATATAAGGCAAAGTATAATAATCCTACTATTTGATCAATAAGTTCATTCTTATCATTAGCAACAACAATAAGACTCAAGATTTATCAGCAATAATCCTTTCTTGGGAACACAATGGAAGGACTAACCAATCTACTATCAGCAATAGGATAAATAATACTTGCTTCGAGAAGCTTCAATATTTCACTTCTCCCCACTTCTTTCATCTTTGGATTTAATCGGTGTTAATGATCAACCACAAGCTTTGCATAAGGCTCAAGATTAATTGAATGTTGACATAGAATAGGACTAATTCCTTGAAGATCATCCAAAGTATAACCAATAGCTTTGATGTGTTTCCGGAGTGTTTCCAATAACTGTTCTTCCTCATACTTTGATAGGTTAGCACTAACAATAACAGGATATATTTTATTTTCATCTAAATAAGCATATTTAAGTGTGTCAGGAAGAACTTTAAGATCAAACACTAGGTCTCCTTTAGCTAGAAAAGGTGTGCCTGGAGATTCAACAGGCAAATTGTGTTTGATAATAGTAGGTTGATCGAGGAAAATATCCCCCAATTCATTTCTTTTCTGCATATACATGTCATTTTCATGTTCTTCCATGAATTGCTGCAAAGGATCGTAAGGTGGAATAGCAATAGAGGCAATTCTTTCAATAACTAGATCTTCATTAGGTAACTCTTTACCATGACGTTGTTTAGCAATTTTACTAAAATTAAATTCATAGTGTTCATCACCAAATTTGACAAACACTTTCTCTTTCATAGAATCAACAACAGCACCACATATATTAGGGAAAGGTCTACCAAATATAATAGGACAAGCTTTATCTTCAACTGAACCAAGTATTATAAAGTCAATGGTATATTTTACCTTACCACATAGAATTTCAACATCTCTTACAATGCCCACTGGTGAAATAGTCTTTCTGTTGGCAAGCTGAATAGTAACATCGATGTCTTCAATTTCACATAGAGCAATTTTCTTCATTATTTCTTGATAGAGAGAAAAAGGTATGGCACTTGCACTTAATCCCATATCGCAAAGTCCATAATAATTATGTTCACCTATTTTGACGGAAACAACAGGTGTCCAACAACATGTCTATGATGCTTATTAGGTGCCACTAGGTTAGAGGCAGCCTCACAAAAATATATATCATGGCTATCACCATTTTCAGCAACAAGATCTTTAACCATGGAAACTGTAGGTTCCACGATTATTTGATCTTCAGGTTCAATAAATTTCTGACAAATTTTGTTCACAATATCATTGGCAAAAGAATGTTCTATTACTCTAACAGGAAAGGGGGGTTTCTCAAAGTGAACAACAGGTAAAACAGGGTCAACAATGTTAACAAGTATTTCTCTACTAGAGAATTGTTTCTCTTTAATATTATCCTTATAAGGTTCATTATACTTGTCCCAGTTAACTTTGGGAATACTAACATGAGAGGCAAAGGATTTGCAAAGTTCAACAATTACTTGAGAATCGAGCCCATATTTAGCACTATGCATATTAAAAAAATTAGTTACAACAAAGAATTTAATGCAATCGTATTCATAGTTTATACCTGACTCTTTACCTTTGACCATCTCCCAATCTTTAGTATTACGTTTAATTCTTTCAATAAGATCTAGTTTAGCATCAATCTTCTTGTTCGTGAAGGAACCATTAGAAGAGGCATCAAGAAAGTCCTTGTCATGACATGAAAGCCTTGTATAAAAATTATTAATAATAATATCCTTGGGAAGCTTATGATTGGAGCATTTAAGCATTAATGTTTTGAGCCTCCCCTAATCTTGAGCAATACTTTCTCAATCAGGAGGCCAAAAATTATCAATAAAATTCCGATCTTGATGTATTTCATGAAGAGGACAAAATTTGAAATAAAAGATAGATGCAAGCTCCTTGAAATCCAGCAAATGTGAATCATCCAATAACCTATACCATTTCCATGTTGTTTCTTTCAGTGATATGGAAAATAATTTTCTCGTGATTAAATCTCTTGGCACACCTGCAATCTTAAACAACTCACACAATTCTTTAATATAAAGCAAGTTCTCATCGGGATGGACAACTCCATCATCGGCATAACGATTATCCATAACACGATCAACAATTCCAATAGGTATTTAAAAAGGAACAATTTCAGTAGGTGAGGAACTTCTCTCTACCACACGAGTGGTGGAGGAGCCATTCCCAAACATATAACCAGCAGTAAAGGATTCCATGATTTAGCAAAGTAAATAGACAGTAATGAAAACAACACTTACAGTAAAAGGTTTCCTTACCAATTCCACTTACCAATATCGCTACACTCCCCGGCAACGGCGCCAGAAAAAAGTCTTGATCACCCATAGGTGTAGGGGATCGATCGTAGCTTTTTTGATAAATAAGAGTGTCGAACCCAACGAGGAGCAGAAGGTATTGATAAATAGTTTCAAGCAAGGTTTCACCGTAAACAGTAGAGAACAATTGTTTAGGGATTTTTGTAATAATAATAAAGCAATAACAAGTAAATAACAATAAAGGTAAATAGTTGTTGTAAGTGGCCCAATCCTTTTTAGCACAAAGGACAAGCCGGTGGTGTTTCTTTATAATGGACGAAACGTTCCTGAGGACACACATGAGGTTTCATCTAGTTATTTTCATCACACGCCGTTGGTTAATCTTTATCATTTTGGTAAGTGTATGTGGATAGACCTATGCTAGTGCATCGTCCTATCCAAAACTAATGCAACACTTACGATTACACTACTTGCAAGTGTCTGCAAATACAAGAAAGTAATTAACAAATAAATCTAATTGTAGCAATAAACTCATGGTATCTACTACTCCCTTATGTGAAGTATTGCAAACTGGGGTTTAGGTTTCTGTCACCCCAACAACCCACCATAAGAAATCCAACACACAATGCATTCCTCTAGGCCCTTAAAAGGCGAAGTGTTATGTAGTTGACGTTCACATAACTCCACTAGAGAAATAACAACATAACTTAAATATCAAACCGGTAAATATTACTCAACGAAACATAACTACTAATTACTAGACTTGTCCCATGTCCTAAAAAACTAAACGATCTACTCACAACACATCATATGGTACATGATCATAGGTGATAAGTGGATGAATAACAATCTGGTTATAAAGTGCAAACACCGATAAATCTCATAAGTATCATCTAGGAGAGAGATCTAGTGGAAAACAACAATATAAAACCCTAATTGTTATAGCGGGACGGAGGTGGATGGTGCTGGTGGTGATCACGATAACGATGATGATCTTGATGATGCCCGGTGTGATGACGGTGGTGACGATTCCCCCTCCAGGAGCGAATTCCCCGACGGAATCTCCCCGTTAGGGACGTGTTTCTTCTCTTTGTCGTTTTCGTCGTGAAGAGGTGGCGGAAAAATTCTATAAAGTTCCTCCTCGATGTTTTTAGCTCACGGGGGGTAAGTACCCCGAAGAAGAGCCGGAGGGGGGCCTGGGCCCCTAGGGGCCCACCAGGCGCAGCCAAGGGGGGCGCCTGGGAGGCACTTGGCTGCCCCCTGGCTCCCCTATAGCAAGTCTTCTGGCTACCCCGGTGATTTCTGACGAAACGCCATTTTCTGACTTTTCCCGATTTTTTCGACGTCCAGAAAATATCCCTTCTGACAAGTATTTTTCCAACTGATTTCTGACTCTGATAAATAGTTTCATAAAATTGTAAAACACAGAGAAAAAACGAAATAACATGTATAGTGCTCTAATATGGACTATATCAATGAATAAGGGAAACTTATCATATAAAATAGTGATGCAAAATGGATGTATCAACTTCCTACTCGCCCTCCCTCCAGCCTCAACACCTCCATCACCACTATATCCATTCTCCCTTGACCGCCTCAAGCTCGCTGACACCACCGTACCTCGAGAGGCAACCCCTCTCAGAGCAGACCGACGCTTCATCGGCACCTCGCGTAGCTCCAATTTCAGTGGAGGCAGTAGCCTCCATCGCGAGGACCTCATGACAACTGGTGCGCTGTGTTATCAACATTCGGGTTTTCGTGTTAACAAAGTGATAAGTTCCTTCCTATTTCGAATTTTTGTTTATGATGCAAATAATTTGGCTACTGCTCATGAACTATGAGTTTTATGTGTTCTTTTTGTGTCTACTTGGAATGTTTGGGGTTAAAGTTGAAACATTAATGTGAATCAAGTAACAATTCATGGTTGTTTACCTTTGTACCACTCCTTTTTTCCCTTCTGTCCTCAAGCAACTTCCTTCGATGCGGTTCCTGGGATTGATTGGCCTGATGTATTTTTTGTGGATCAAAGCTCTTCCTATCTCATAGTCACTAGGCTGGCGCGATGGCTATGTGGGCCATCCCACACTCATACAAATAGTTTTTGCTAGGCCGGGCAGCAATCGGCGGAAGTTGTCAAGCACGTACGTCCGTCCGTCGTGCGACGGTTAGGTTTCCTGGAGATCTGGTGGCGAACATGAGATCGCATCCCAATCTCGGTCCTTCATTGCCGCCGCAAGCTTGATTTTCTTCTCTCCACCTGATTCCTGCTGTCGAGGGGTGGACTCCCTCGCGACGTCGTCACCCATCTTTCACCCATCCTAAAATAGCACAGCCTCTCATGTTTCTCTAGGGCACAACCGTAAGACACCACAATCCTAGAGTTCTTTGTTTCGTTTCGGTTCAGTTCTGTTGGGGGTGATGGAGAGGGTTGAAGATCTGCTGAAGAGTCTAGAACTGTTGGACATGGAGAATAAGGGTCTGAAGATAGGATGGACTGATGGGAAGAAGATGGGAGCGGTTGATCCACAAGCGATAGCGAAGCTGCTGTCGGAGAAGTCGGCACGTGCCAAGGCCATGGCCGTTGCTCTTGGAAGGATTTGGTGCCCAATGAAAGGGTTAACGTGCAAGGATCTGGGCGATAACATTTTCGTTTTTGCTTCCGACAAGAGTCTGGTAATAACAAGGCACTCTTTGAAGGACCATGTGAGTTCAACAAGTCACTATTGGTGTTGGAGGATTTTGATCCGAGAAAAACCCTAAAAGAGTACGAGTTCACCACTATCCCAATCTGGGTTCGCATGTTTGACATGCCACTTGGGATGATGATTTATGATACATGAGAGTCCATTGGTAATGAGGTGGGAAAGTTCATGGAAGCTGATGTGGGGGAGGATGGCATGGCTAAGGAAAAGTATTTGCGTGTGAAAATTCGTATTGACATCAAGAAGCCTTTGATGCAGGGTACCATGTTGAATGTGGGGGAAAAATTACTGGTTTGTGGTGTAGATTTGAATATGAATTCCTCTCAGATTTTTGTTACCGTTGTGGGATGCTTGACCACCTTGATAGAGAATGTAAAGTTAAGTTGGCACATGGCAAAAAGGCACAATTTGGGAGCTGGTTGAGGGCTTATATACCGAGGCAGGTGCGGGAGATAAACAAGAACTATTGGAATGGAGGTAGACTAACATATGAGGGCAAGGGGGTGGTTCCCGTCGCCGTTATGACTTTCAGTATAATAATACACGAAGTGAGAGTGATAGTGACACGTGGAAGAAACACAATGTTCAACTGCTGCAATCAGGAACAAAGGAAAAGGAGACAGCGAAGGTTGTGCTACAGAAGAATATAGAAAATAAATCTGATGCAGAGTGTGGTGAATCAACAACTTTTGGTGGATGCAAAAACCAAGTGTGCATAAAGGGGAGGGCCAGATACAGAGAATAACAAAGTGACTCTTCTTGAGGTGTGTGCTGGGGGCCCCACGGGTAGTAAGGGATTGGTGAATCTGGCTGATTCCATGCATGTCAATCACACACCACTGCCAAACACTAGCAGTCCAGAAACCCAAAATCCTATTAAGACTCAGACGCCCAAACATTTTAAGCCAAAACCTCGGATCTCGGCTCATGGTTCTGGTACAAGTCGGATGATTGTGTATAAGGAGAAGGAGGAAAAGAATAAGAATAGGGGCTTAGAGGATGAGCTAGTGAACATGAAGGTGGACTGGAAAAATAAGAAAGTGAAGGGTGATGGCGAGGGAGTTACAGGAGCTTTAGTTGTGAGCACGGGGCTGCCAAGTCAGCTCCGTGAGAGCCAATGAAAATCTGTGGATGGAATGGCCGGGGTATGGGGAATGGGTCGGCCGTTCATGGTCTCCTAAATCTTCAGAAGAAGGAGGATCCCGACATTCTTTTCTTGTCCGAAACCAAGTTGGATAAGAAGGGAATTGAGAAGTTAAGATTTAAGATTGGAACGCCTCATGTGGTTTTTAAGGAGTGTAATGGATAGAGTGGTGGTCTAGAAATGTTCTGGAAGCAGGAAATAAATCCGAGCTTGAGATGGTTGGGTCGTATGCATATTGACGTGGATGTTACAGAAGCTGATGGTTTTAAATGGCGCTTGAATGGTATTTATGGGGAGCCTAGAGCAGAAAACAGGGAGGAGACATGGAGGCTGCTTCGCACTTTGCATCAACAGGCCAACCTTCCATGGGTTTGTATTGCGGATTTTAATGAAATTTTATATAGCTTTGAGAAGCAAGGGGGTATCCCAAAGTGTCGAGCTCATATGGACCATTTTAGAGATGCTCTATCTTTCTGTAATCCGAGTGACCTCAGTTTTGAGGGTGACATTTTCACTTGGCGTAATAATAAATTTCATGTTGAGGGTTACATTCGTGAGCGTCTTAATAGGGTTGTGGCTAATCCTCAGTGGCGTGCTAGATTCCCAGGCTATAAAGTTGTTAATGGTTGTCCAGAACATTCTGATCACCGTCCTGTTTTGTTATCTGTTGATGGATCGCACAAGAAATCTCGGCCACAACCAAATCTTCTTAACGAAAGATTCGAGGCGAGGTGGTTGTTGGAAGAGGAGTGCGAAAGAGTAGTCATCTCAGCCTGGTAGGAGGGTTCCGAGAGGGGTGCCACTACTACTATGGACTTGCTTCGTTTTGTGTCTAAAGATCTGCATACATGGAGCCAAGATGTTCTGGGGATCTACAACATCGTATGAAAAAACTGCGGATTGAACTGGAATCTATTAGAAGAAGTGATTTTTTGGAGGTGAATGTGTCAAGGGAGCAAGTTGCTAAATACACATTGGAACGTCTTGAAGAACAGTTAGATCTCTTTTGGAGGCAGCGGGCACATGTGCATTGGTTAGAGAAGGGTGATAGAAATACTAGTTATTTCCATGCATGTGCTTCCGAAAGAAAGAAAAAGAACACCATTCAAAAATTAAAAGGAGATGATGGTGTGGCGGTGGAAGGGGAGGAGGGCTTGAAGGCTCTCATAACTAATCATTTTACTTCCTTGTTTACCCCATGGCAGGTGCTTCGCTGGAAGGTGTCCTTGATTCTGTTTCTCCAAGAGTCACGACATAGATGAATGATTTTCTTACAGCACAATATTCAGAAAATGAAGTGAAGAAAGCACTAGATGATATGGGTGATCATATGGCCCCTGGAGCTGATGGCATGCCAGCTATATTTTACAAAAGGTTCTGGGGACAGTTGGTGAGACTGTGGTTCAAGAGGTGCTACACGTGTTGCGAGGCGGCAGCATACCAGAGGGATGGAATGGGACTATTGTTGTGCTAATCCCGAATGTTCAAAACCCTGATCAGATAAAATATGTTCACTCTATTAGCCTTTGCAATGTGGTGTATAACCTGATTTTCAAAGTCATCGCTAATCGACTTAAGGTTATTCTCGGGGATGTCATATCCCCGAATCAAAGTGCTTTTGTCCCGGGAAGACTGATTTCAGATAACGCCATTCTAGCATATGAAATGTCACATTTTATGAGAAGGAAGAGGAAAGGAAAAGAGGTGTTTATGGTGCTGAAACTTGATATGAGAAAAACATATGATAGGGTGGAATGGTCTTTTTTGGAGAGAATTATGAGGAAAATGGGCTTTGGTAACACTTTCATCGAGCTTATTATGAAGTGTGTGTCCACGGTGTCCTACAGGTTTCGGATAAACGGTGATCTTACAAGTATAATCTCGCCTCGGAGGGGCCTTCGGGAAGGGGATCCTATTTCCCCTTACCTTTTCCTATTATGCGCTGAAGGTTTTTCGGCTATGTTGAACAAGGCCAAAGCAGATGGTTTGATTAGAGGTATACAACTAGCCCCAACTGCACCCCGAGTTAGCCATCTTCTTTTTGCGGATGATTCTTTGCTGCTGGTTGAAGCTAGTATCCAAAGTGTTGAAATAATCAAAACTATTCTGAAAATGTATGAGGAGTGTTCTGGGAAGTGATAAACAGAGACAAATCTTCAGTTATGTTCAGTGCAAACACAACACAGGCAAGAAAAAAATTGTTGCTTCAAGCTCTCGAGCTAGGTGTGGAAAGCCGGTCCAAAGCTAAGTGTTTTGCTTATATTAAGGACAAAATTCTGAAAATAATTCAAGGATGGAAGGAGCGACTTATGTCTATGGCAGCAAAAGGAGATTTTGATCAAAGCTATTGCCCAGGACATCCCCACGTATGCTATGGCTTGTTTTGATCTATCTAAATCTCTATGTGATGAAATTAGTAAAATGTTTGGTAATTGTTGGTGGTCTCAGAATGATAAAGTCAAGAAAATGCACCGGGTTGGGTGGGAAAAAATGAAACTTCCTAAATAGGAAAGGGGTTTAGGTTCCATGATTTATACTCGTTCAATCTTACAATGCTTGTACGGCAAGGATGGAGATTACTACAATACTCTTTGTTCTTGGGTCCTGCGTGCAAAGTACTTTTCGAAGGGAGATGTTTTGACAGCAAAGCCACAAGTAGGAATGAGCTATGTGTGGAGGAGTATATTGCAAGGGATAGAAGTTCTAAAATAAGGAATCATTTGGAGGATAGGTGACGGTTCGAGGGTTCGTATTTGGGAGGACCCCTGGTTACCTACTGGAACCACTCGCAAACCAACTACCTACAAAAATGGTTGTGAACTGAACCTTGTTGTTGAACTGATTAATGCGGACACGCTAACGTGGAACAAACAAAAGGTTAATCAAGTGTTTGATTCTGCCGATGCCGAACTAATACTGAATATTCCACTGTGTGAGGCCTCTGAGGACTTCATTGCTTGGCACTACAATAATAGAGGTTTCTTCTCTGTAAAATCAGCTTATAGCTAGGGTGCATGTTCAAATGGAGACTCAAAAAGCAGTAAGGCAAGAGGGGCAGGGATCGAGAGCTGGTGAGGTCAAACATGAAGTGTTCGCAAAACTATGGAAGGTGAACTGCTTGCCTAAGGTTCACCATTTTCTACGGCGTTTTGCGCACAATAGCCATCGCTTGTACATGAATATTGCCAGGAAGGGTGTGGAGCTCGATACGATATGTTCGGTCTGTCACAAATTCTTTGAAGACGGTGGACACCTTTTTCTGAGTTGCAAATATGCAAAACAAAGATGGTGTGCTCTCCTGCTTGAGGACGTGAGACTAAAGCTCTTGCCGTGTCAATCTGCGCTGGAAGCTGGAAGTGCTACAGGAAGTTTTTGCCCTACCCGAAACTGAGAAATTGTTGACCGTGTCACTGCTTTGGAACTGCTGACTGAACGAAACAAGGGCAATCATAGGGAAAATCGTTTAGTTGTTGACCATTTTCATTTCCATGCAAGAAGATGTGTGGATGAATGGAACCAGTATATAAAAAAGAAGAAACAAGTACCAATTACGCAGCGAGAGGATCATTGGAAGCCACCTGATGTGAACTATCAGAAGATCAATTTTGATGCCTCCTTTTATGAAAAGAAAAAGGAAGGTGGATGGGGTGCAATATGCCGGATGATTCCTCGTCCATATGTTTTGCTGCTGCGGATGCTTTCCACAATGTTACTGATGCCTTGCATGCTGAAACTATGGCATTGTCAAATGCCATTGATGTTGCAGATTAATCTGGTGTGGGGCGGGTGGTTTTTGAGACTGATTGTAGTAATCTGGAGATGACCATAAATACCTCTAACTGATCTCAGCCCGCTGGGAGTGCTCTTTGCTGACTTGAGGTACAAACTCCGTATGCAGTTCATCGATGCTAGCCTTGTGTTTACACCTAGAAGCTGTAACAAAGCTGCTCATGAAGTAGCAGCGTTGGGTTGTGTGTAGCTCATGAAGATCGTGTTCTATGGACTGAGAGCTACCCCTCGATTGTAACCCTTATGGTTACCGGCGATCTCGCCGTGTATTAATGGAATACCAGTGTTTCCATGTAAAAAAAAAAATTAATCACGCAATCGTGCGACGTAGCAACTAAACAATCCCGGGACCAAAGGTTACACGGATGACGGACCAACCAAATGTAGTAGAGATTGGGTAAAGATAAACATCCAAATTCTGGTGAACCGTAGCCATGGGCACCCCTGCCCAGCTGCCCGATGATTTGATCGTGGAGATCCTGCTCTGCCTGCCGCCCCACTGCATTGCCCGGTGCCGCGCCATATGCAGGGCCTGGCGCTCCGCCATCTCCCGCCCGAGCTTCGAGCGTTCCCATGCCGAACGCCCGGCCGCCGTTGCCAAGATCACGATTGATCGCCAGCGCTATGTGTATGGGGTTGAAGGTACTATATTACTGACTCGAAGACTATCCAGGGCCGTCGCCTTGGAGTTGTTCCGCGACGATTTTCGCAGGGCCCTCTGGTTTGCCACGCCTTGGTACACGTTCGTCCTCGGCTCCTGGGATGGCGTCGTGTGCATAGAGCGCGGAAACTGGCCACACCGTTGCATCGACTTCTACGTGGACCACTACGTGCTCTGGAATCTGCTCACAAGGGCCTGCGCCACGGTTGATACCCCGGACCGTCGGGGCCATATCATTGCTGGTTATGTGCACCCGGAGACTAGACGCTTCCACCTTGTGCAAGTTTCCGGCGAAACTCATGGTGATCTCCAAATTTCTCCGACTGTCTTCCGGATCCGAAGGGTTGGGGGTGCCGTTTGGCGCGAGCTTCCCCTCCCAGGAAACATATCGGAGACAGCGGAGCTCTCTATCAACACACATGTCCCTCGCTTCGTTAGGCTACACGGCAACTTGCACTGGCTGGTACAGCCGTCCGGCTCGGGATCGGGAGCGCTGCAGCTGCTCGCCTTCGACATGTCAAGGGAGGAGTTTTGGTCAATTGGGACGCCGGCACGCCGAGGAGGCCTAGCCATGGAAAGAATCGGCCTAGTGTCCGGCGCCGGCGAACTCTGCATCTTCGCCGTCTTGTCGTCGACTAGCACAATGGAGATGTGGGTTCTGAATCGCTACTCCGGTCGCCCACCAGGGTCCTGGCAACTCAAGGAGAGTATTAATCTCATCACATTGGATAGGTCCGATCTGTCGCGAACGTTCCTCGTGACCACCGAGGTGGAGGTTGTGGAAGGTGTTTGGGAGGGCCAGGAGATCTTCCTCGTGCAGCACGCCCACGGCCGGATTGACGCGTACAACTTCCGGCACAAAGCGTGGCGTATGATGAAGGTTTCCTGGAACACTTGTACCATGAACGTGCGGGTGGTGATGCACAGGGAGAGCGTTATGGATGACGAGGTAAGCTTCGGCGAGGCATCGCAGGGTCTTGTTTATTGGGTCGACAACTACGGCCAGCGTCACTTCTACTGTTTATCCTAGTTTATACTCTCCTTGCCGCCTTCAGTTCATGTGGCATTCATCATTCATCGCACACACAATTCCAAGACTTGAATTTCAGTTTTGTCCAGTCTGGAGACTGTGGTTTGTACATGCTTACATATGGCCTTTGTTTTGGGGACTATCTAACAAGCACTAGAGGCCAATCCTCGACACACTTCTCTTTGAATTATTCTGATCTTCCTTCTAATGTTTTCCAAAGGTGATTAGGTTCGGAACTCGCTAACAGTGATTGCTTCAAAGGTTGCGCTTCAATTACCACAAAATGTCACTGCATATAATGCAAGAGTGGAATACTTCACAACGTTCCTACAACGTCACGATGGGATAAATTTTTACCCATACAAACAAATTTTTCATCATCCTATATCTTGTTCACTTGGTGAAGAAAGGCTTCAAGTCTAGGCTTGAAAAATGTAAATTAAGCGAACTTGCGACTTACATTTAGTAAGCATTTGGTAACCAGAGATGATCTATAATATCAGACGATTAAGTAATAAGTGTGATTTCGCCTAAGAGGCAAAAATCAATTTTCACTTATTTTGGCTTTTCCCCAAACTCACAAATCAACCTAAATAGATCTATGCAACCATGTCTCAACCCTTGAACATGGAATAATGCGAACCCATCTTTCTGGAAGATTCGGGAACCTTATTAACCTTAAAATGTTTTTCTTATTTCTTAATCAAATAAAATACCCAAATATAACTAACTTACCTCATGTTTGTCTAGTCCAACACCAATTTGGAAGGACCTCAACAGCAATATATATGAAAACCAAAAATTCATCTAACAACCTTTTTTGTTTTCAAGAGATTGAGGTCTGAATCACCGAGCAATGACGCCAACAATAAGAATACCAGAGCTACCAGACAAGGAAGAAAAGAGGTTGTTCAAATAAGCTGCACCCAGAAAAACATTTTTGGTAAAGAGAAATAATCGGGGAGCTTCTAACATTGTTCTTTGTAACCTTTGATTGTTCTATGTTCCAGCCAGAATAGAAAGCTTTGCCAGGTATTGTGAATTGATCTTTAATATGCATGTCAAGAACATACCATAGTTCTACCTAGGGTAACAAAAAACTTAAATATATTATAATGGTGACACAAAATATTTCTCAACTAAGCATAGGGAGAGTGGAACTCTTGATTGGTTCAAACTTCTTATTCTTGAATGCTTCGGCATTAATTTGCATCTTATAAGAAGGGATGAACTCATGGGCCAAAAAAATAAAATCAGGACCCCATATCTCCTACAAACTTTTTGTATTTTGGAGCTATCCACCATGAATTCTTTGGTTTTCCGCCTTAAATCTTTCCAACTATCGCCTAGAAATTATCTGCTACTTCTTCCTTGGAAATTTATTGTGTACAAATTGTTAGTTTCTGGAAGGATTCTCTCTCAATATTCGGGTAAAGCTGATCCAGGATTGACGATACAAGGTAATCGGATTACAAGAATAGAAAAAACTAATACATTGGGGATCAGCCCCGCCGCCGTCGTCTTCGTGATCCACTGGATAGTCTCCTCTGCGTGCCTGGGATCTCCTCATATAGCAGGTAGGTGGTGGCATGCTCGCCTATCAGCGAGTCCACTCGAGACCGGTATGGCGCCTGTTGGGTTGGGCCAGTATTCTGGGCCTCGTTACGCGTTGGGAGAGGCCCATCTCTTCCCTATCTCTGCTGGTCGAGGTAGGGTTGTTAACATCCCCTCCCGGTTGAGTTGTGGCTTGTCCCCAACTCCAGTTTGTCCTCCCAGGCGACGTCTGGATTACAGTCGGGCGTCCACTGCACTTTCACCTGCTACGCCGGCTAGTAGGAGTGTTGCGCCACCTCGAGCTCATGATCTTGACAGGGGTAACAACATCGTTGGGAATAACTGGTAAAGAGGTAGATGCAGAGGTACCTTGCTTGAGAACTTTCTGCATTTGGGGTACGTGGAAGACAGGGTGGATTCTTGAACTTGCTGGGAGATCCACTTTGTAAGCCACAAGATTTATGCATATGATCACCTTGTAGGCCCAAAATAGGGAAAAGCCACTTTGTTGTTGGTTCTCTGCATGACCGAGGACTGAACAATGAGGTTGTAGTTTGATAAATGCTGCTTCGTCCAGTTCAAAGGTGCGCTCTGTACGTTTATTGTCTGCTTGGTTCTTCATATATTGTCTGGCATGATGCAGGTTCTGCTGTAACAAGAGTTGTATCTTCTTGTGTTTTGCTAGCCATTCCTCCAGAGATGGAACCGTGCAAGTGTAGCTTGCGTCAATGCCCCAATTCCTAGGTTCCTTGCCATACATAGCTACGAATGGAGACATTCTGATGGCAGAGTGGTAAGTAGTGTTATACCAGTATTCTGCAAGGCCAGAAATCGATTCCATTTGCTTGGGCAAGCGTGCGTGAAGCAACGTAGGTAAATCTCGAGGCATTGGTGAACTCACTCAGATTGACCGTATGTCTGCGGATGGTATGCTGAACTCATCCTCAGCTCATTACCCAGAATTTTGAACATCTCACGCCAAAACTTGCTTGTGAAGATTGGGTCTGTGTCTGATATCATGATTTTGGGTAGGCTGTGGAGCTTGAAGATGTTACTGACATATGCTGCTGGCACTTGGGCTGTTGTGGAAGGGTGGCGTAGGGGAATAAAATGTGCATGTCTGGTAAACTTATCTACCACCACCATGATGCAGTTGGCGTTGCCAGAAGATGGAAGTCCCTCGACGAAGTCCATGGTGACCATTTCCCACGCAGCTGCAGGTGTAGGCAGGGGTTTTAGCAAGCCTGGGTATTTCACTCGTTTTGGTTTGGCTTGTTCACAGACTAGACAAGCTTGGACGGACTGCCGGGTATGAGCTTTCATTTTGGGCCAGGCAAAAAGGTGCTGCAGTCGAGCATAAGTGGCCGGGAATCCCGAATGGCCTCCAATTGTGCTCGAGTGAAAGGCTTGTAATATCTTGTTATGTAGCTCGATTGATCCTCCGAGCCAGATTCAGTTACGAAAGTACAACAAGTCATTACGCCAAGAAAATATGTTCTTTGTGTACCTTGTTGCAATTTATGGATCCATTGTTGTGCCTGGGTATTTGTACTGTAACTAGCCTTGACATCGTCCAACCATAGAGGCTGACATTCCTTCACGGTATGCAGTGATATATTCCTCTCTGGGTGTGCTATGCGAGAGAGAGCATCGGTGGCGCAGTTTTCAAGGTCTTTTCTGTAACATATTATGTTATCGGAGACCCAGAAGTTTGGTGAAGGATTTTTGCTGTCAAACTGTGGTTAAACGTTTCTCCTCCAAATGGACTAGACTTTTTTGATCTGTCCTCATAGTAATCTCTTGATGTTGGAGATATGATCTCCACTGCTCAATGGCCATGAGTAAGGAGAGGCATTCCTTCTCATAAGTTGAGAGGTCTCGGTTCTCGAGCCCTGACAATTTTCTCATGTAGGCAATGGGGTGTCCTTCTTGCTGTAGTACCGCACCCACACCTATGTCGCACGCGTCTGTGTCTATGTTATCAAAGTTGGGCAACTTCAGAACTGGTGCACTGACTAGGCTCTGCTTGAGCAATTGCAAGGTTGTTTCAGTTTCACTAGTCCACACGAAAGGAGTTTGTTTCTTGAGCAGATTAAAGAGGGGTAGAGCTATGATCCCAAAATGCTTCACGAACTTTCTGTAATAACCTGCCAAGTGTTCTCGGTACGTCACGTCAAAACAAAAAGGAAATCACGCCAACACGCGCGCAGGCACTATATCTCGCCTATTGCAAGTCCTAACACCGACTCGCCCACTAACGAGTCTAAGTAGGCCGGCCCATTAGTTGTTGTTTTTAACAAAAAATGAGAAGCCAGGAATCGAACCTGCCACCTCCGCAATGTCGAAGCGGACGTCCCACTGGACTACCATGCAATCTTGTACAACTATCGCCGTAAAACTTTTTATTGACTTGTTTTTTTGTTTTTTCATTTTTCCATTTTCTTTTTTATTTCTATTTTTCTTTTCCGTTTTATCCTTTATTTTTATGCTTCTTTTTCTGTTTTATTATTTATTTTTAGTTTTATTTTCCAATATTTGAAAATATTCATTTTTAATATTTTAAAAATCTAACTTGTTTTTTATTTCTATTTTAATGAACTTTTTTCGAATGTGGAACCATTTAAAAAATTGAAACTTTTTATATTGGAACATTTTTAAAATTAGAACCATTTTAAACTTATGGAACAATTTTGGTTCACTTTTTTTTTTGGTTAACCGACATTTTGGTTCACCAAAATTTTTGGTTCACTATTATTTTGGTCCACCATTATGTTTGGTGCATTCGTATTTTCTGTTCACTATTATTTTTGGTTCACCGGAAATTTTGGTTCACTATTATTTTTGATTCATCGGCATTTTTAGGGCACCGAAGGTCTCACTAAATTATTTTTTGGTTCACCGAATTTTTTGGTTCAGAATTACTTTTGGTTCAAATTGAAAAATGTCCAGATTAAAATTTGTTCAAATTTGAGAATTGTTCATATGTAATATTTCTACATGTTTGAAATTGTTTATATTTTTTAAAAATCGTTCAGAAAATTATTCAAAATTAAAAATTGTTCATATTTAGAAAATGTTGAAATTTTGATTAGAATCATAAAATGTTTAGATTTTTCGAAATATTCCGCCTATAATGATGGCTACATTAGGCTGGACTTTTTAAATTCATTTTGACTTGAGCCAGTCACGTACATATAGTTAGAAGGAAAAAAAAGAAACAAGCTAGCTAAGCTAGGTGAGCGTAGTAGTACGGCATCGTATCTCACTCGTTGGACCAATGCAACAGCGTGAGCTAGCTAGGCCACTCATGCATAGATTTTTTTTTGAGAACACTCGTGCATAGATACGGCTGCCCGTTTATGTAAAAAAAAAAAGATACGGATGTCCGAAGCTGCAACAGCGTGAGCGCTAGTGTATTTCCTCAAGTCGCACTATCGCTGGTTCAATTGGGCCGGCCCATCTGGGGTAAATCATCTGAGCTCGTGTGCACAACGCGGGCGAGACGAACCTTCCAACTCGCTACAGGCGACATATAGGAGCTCCCAACACGCGCTAGCTGCGAAGAAGGCAAAATGGTGCGCGCGCACCGTCTAGCCTGACCCAGTTAAAAAAAAGTAGCACGAATTGGGCTTTAAGCCCAAGAGGGGGTCTGTTCGTTTACGACCACGATCCTATAAATCAACTGGAGAAGGGGTAGGGTTTCCCTTCTTCTTTCCACCCTCCTCGCGCCGCCGTTTCTGTCGTCGTAGGAGAAGCAGGGATCGCCCGTCGTCGTAGGAGAAGCCGCTGTAGCTCCGGAGGCTCCCCGGACAAGCGCGGCAGGGACGAAGGTATGAGCTGCTCACTGTCTACTCGTACTCGTTGTTGTGTCCCGCGCAGCTACTTGTAGGTGTTACCTAGTTTCTTTCGGAGTTTAGTCCCCCATCTGTCTAGTGAAGGGTGGGGGCATCATGAAGATTCTGGGATATTTCTCTTAGTTTCAGCTTGTATTGCTGGGTTTGTGCGCATATGAGTAGCTGCGGTTTAGATCTCGAGTAAGCCTCGGGTTCTTGCTTGCAAATTTGGTGATATATTTCCGTTGTATTTCAGTTGCCGGTTTTTGTTGAGAGTCTATATAGGATGAATTGGGATTTATCATGTCTATTGGAGCTTTTATTGGCACTGAACAGTAGACATGGCAACATGATAGGAGTATTTAGCTTGCTGTTGGTTGCTTGATTTCCCAGAAATCTTATCGGGTTGCATGTTTCTAATTGACTACAAATGTAAATACCAATTGAATTGTACTACCTCCGTTCCAAAATTGTACTAAGCCATCCTACATTTTGGAACAGAGTTAATAGTATCCAGGCACTTGCTTTTATTATTATTATTATCTGTATACATGGTGTCATGGACATTTGGGAAATTTGATGGAATTGTGAACACTAATTTTTTTCCTGGACCTGAGAAATTGAATTGTTCCTTGGCTGTTTCTTATGGTCCTCCTGCTTTCCCTAATGCAATTCCTTTCTATTTGTGCAGCATGGACACTCAGGTGAAGCTTGCTGTCGTGGTCAAGGTGATGGGCCGCACGGGCTCCAGGGGTCAGGTGACCCAGGTCAGAGTGAAGTTCTTGGATGACCAGAACCGTCTCATCATGAGG